>CM042481.1:59296696-60496696 GCA_023621385.1 Quercus gilva
ACAGTGTCACATACACACATCACATATTCTCACATACAATCCTGTGAGCGAATACCAACATCTAACTCCTGCTGGTGAGGGATCAACACATATTCTCACATACAATCCTGTGAGCGGATTTACACATATATCTGATATAACTGATCAATTCTAAAAACACTTATTTTGAGTCACATATCACAAAACAAAGTTTGTATGAAATATAATAATTACTCGATATTAACAACTTCTTTCCAAATACAAAGGCATGTCAAAGATCACAATATCAAATAGAACATAAATCAAAGGATGCTTGACTCTCTTAGGGAACGAATAGAAACTGAGGAGTTTATATAAATATATTATAATTCTTGAGTAAGTCTGAAAATTTATTTTGCTAAAAGAAACATTTTAAATACTGTTTGGAGAATTGGAATATGACTGAAATCACTTGTTTTTAACAAATTTAGAGAACAAGAATCTTTATAGAAAACTTACTTTGAAACTCAATTATTTTCGGAAAATAGTTTAGTTTAGAAATAACCTTTTAAATGGGATTTAGATGTTCAAAACTTTATTTAAAATCCAAAGTTTCTCTTTAAAACATTATTTAAAAAAAAAAATATTATTTAAAAGTCGAAATTTCTCTTTCAATAGTGTAAAAAAGTTTTTTTGATAAACTTTTAAAACGTAAGCTTAAAAATATAACTTTTGAAAATATATAACTTCTAAGAACCTAAAGGACAAAACTTGTGCATATTATGCATAATTACTTACTGCACTTGAATCCTTCTGAAAGTCCAGCTGAAACACCCTCCAAATAGTCTTAGAATACTCTTAAATAGGACCTATAATCAATCATGGAAATATACTTAATATCTTCTATAAAATATAAAGCTTATAGAACTATACAAATGGACTCACTAGGATTATACTTTGCTAAACTAATAACACTTTTAGCACTAAATTAACGTTTTTATAATCAATGGTATTCTAATCAATAATACATCCTTGTATTAATCGAAACTTATTTTACCAAGAGGAATGCAATAGCTAACACTTTAGAATTTAATATATAATCCCCAATGCAAACGGTGGCCAAAACCAATTATGATATTGTTCATGGATTTACATTCATTGACCCTATGGATTTAATATGAGAATTTTGGTATGAAAATATCACATTTGTCCTTATCCTCTTTAAAGAAATTGTAGCCGTATCACTTGAACCCTTAAATGATTCATTGTGTAGGAGATAGTCAACACCTAGGCAATGACTATTGAAGCTATCAATACACCATCAAGAAACCTGGACCTTGACAAAAAGTAAGAAAGAACTAGTGGCACATGGGTGGGGTCGGCAATTGTCCAACAATATAGAATTAAAATTACAGCAGCCCAAAAGTTCACATGGCCCTACCAAAAGTGACTCTAGCCTTATACGTCTATTCAAGTACTTAACAATTTTGGCCTTTGCTCTTGACTCCGAACAGTGGCAGCCGAAAACTCCAAAATTATTAAAACAGTGTAAATCATAATCTAAGAAATTACCAATCTCACAATCTACACATCACTAAAGTTTTCCATGATAAAAATTCTAACTCTTTAATTCTTGTTTCTAACGATGAGAAATCATACCTTGAACAATCTGATTGCTTCTTCAATTGTACGTGCTCTAAACTCCAAGGAAAACTCCCTTAGCCTCTTCGAAAAAATAAACCTTTTTTTTTATGAAAACCCTGACTGTCTCTTCCTCTACCCTGTAGTTTGTATTAGAGATGTGGACTTAGTGGGGTAGTGGGCTGCAATACTAATAAAAAGAATACCTATGGCCCAGCAATTATATTTAAAAGAAAATTTAATAATAACCTCAAATAAAAGTATGTGGGGTGTTACAATCATTGTGAATACTCTTAGTCTACAACCAAGTTTGTAGTCAAACATTGTCATTTTTATATTTTTCCATTGTATAAAAAATTTTCTAATGTTGGTCATTAACAAATGCCCTAAGGTACTGTTAACCAGACTCAAGTTTAAAAACTTAAAAATGCTTTTTTTTTTTTTGGTGTGGTAATTACGCTATTCTCCCTTAAGGTTTAGGAGAATAACTCTCCATCCCCAACCTAAAGAAACTTAATCATACTTATTCATTCCTTCTTGACAGGCCAAAAACATGTTGACCCCTTATGATGAATTAATTGATTAATTAGCCAAGTTTAATTAATTAATTAATCAAATTAACATGCAAACGGGTGGTAGCACAAACAAATCACCAATTAAACTAAGCATGCAGCAGAAAATAAATGGACACAGTGATTTGTTTACGAATGGGGAAAATCTATACGGCAAAAAACTCCACCGGGTGATTTTAAGGTCACCACTCTCGAGAATCTACTATTATCACAACAAGCGGTTACAAGTAAAAGAATCCCAGTACCTTATATCAACTTACAGTTGAACCTTTTCCCCAATACCTAATTGGACTTGTTCTGTAGTGACAATCTCTCCTTATAATGCACGACTCCTAGTACATAATTAACTAATTGCGTGGATTCAGTACGCGACTTCAAACACCAACTAGAGAAGGTTGTTGGCTGCAAAATTCTTCAGTTCATCCAAACGATAAAAATCAAGAAAATGCTTGTTCACAAAACCCTACAGTGTACAAACACAGCAACTCCTTCACAAGAATGATGAACTAGGGCAAATTCTGTCTCCGGTCACAATTTGCTTGAACAAACTTTTCTCAATACTTGTGCAACTTGTGTCCACTTTGACGGCCTTTAAAATAATCCTTTTATATGTCTAGGGTTGTGAGAAAAGAAAGCCCAAATACATAATCACGGACTGGAAGAAAACAGAATAGGAAAATCTGTTTTTCTTAAATCTCGACAGATAGTTATTTGTTGAGCTGCGGTCGAGCCACGGGGCTGGAACAACTCTTCAAGCTCGATAGATGCTAGCTGTCAAGCTTTAATGACAAGCACTTTTCAGACTTGAATCTTGGACAGACTTGCATGGCTTTAACACTTGATCTTGAAACAAAGTTTCTTGAAGTATTAAACACATCCTAAATCTATCCAAATATAAGTAAAGTGCGTTTTGTCAAAGGATTAGTCAATTACATAAAATAGTGACATATGTTCCTAACAAGTGAATCACATATGTCCTAACACTTCTTAATCCAGAGGAAGTATGGCAATTATTTGTTATTTTCTTGTCTTATTGAGATTTGGGTTGCGAATGAGAACGGTTCTGTCCACCCCTAAGAACCAACAAAACCCCTCTTCCTCATCCATGTGGATTTGCATTTAGGTATATTTCCATCCTTAAACTTGTTTTTTCTCATAATGTTAAGATGTTTATTTAGATCAAAACAAGCTAGGCTATAAGTATCTTGTTTTAATATGCTCGAGTGTTCTTCATGGATGTTTGAATGTTCTTCACTTGTTCTTGGTTGTATTTCATAATGGTTGCTTTCTTATATTGTGACAGCAGAGCAGAGTAGCCATTTATATTGCTATCAAATCCAATATTCCATAAGAGGACTAACCATATAGAATTGGATTGTCACTTTGTTAGGGAAATGATCCAAGTTGGATTGGTTAAGACATTTCATATTCCAACAAAACACTAAATTGCATATCTCTTTACCAAACCACTTGGGCACACTCAATTCTTCAATTTTCTTCCAAGATAGGCTTTCTAACATTTATGCTCCATCTTGAGGGAGGAATATTAAAGCACAACAAAATTCTAGATTCAGAGCTTCAGTTCATTACTTACAATGCAAATAGTAAAGAGACTTGTAATCTTTAGTTTTTATTGCATATTGTTGTTTTACTACAAGTCTCATCCTTCCATAATGGTTCCATACCTTTTCTTATTAAATAGCTACATTAGGCATCCAGATAATTATCAGGATTTTTCCCACTTGGCATAATGGACTTTTATTAGTCTCTTATTGTGTAAGAGTTAGTCATACTTTTTACTTGGTTTAAAAAACCAACTATGCAGAAATAATTTGGTTTTTACTATATTTTGTTTTCTATTTTTTATAATTTTTTTTTAATCTAAGATAGAAATTCTACTCTAACATAATATAAATGTATGTGTATGTGAATTTTTTTTTAGTAACTTGAACTCCAATCATTGCTCCCAACCCATACAAACTTGTATTTATAAAAGGGAAATGCTAACGAGTTTTTATGGAAAAAGAAAAAAAACAATTAATATTTTGACAATTTTTTTATTTCCCATAAAAGTGATGTCAAAACTTTTCTAAAATGAATTCTTAATAAGTGCCCTAAGGGCACTCGTTAACGTGAACCTTTATAAAATGACTATTATTACAATGGGGTGTGTGGTTATAATTGCAAGTTTGTAATGCTAATAAATGATTAAAGTTGACTACCATGGAAAGATCATGGTGGTTGTCATTGTGGTCGGTTGCATTTATGGTCGAACATTGTGTTGAAAAAAGAGAGAACCAAGAAATTAATTTAGCATGCATTAATGGTCGAAAATTGTGTTGAAAAATAGAGCGTTATTTCAATCAAAAATTGAGGAAAATCATGGATTCAGTTGAAAATGAGCCAATCCCTTGATTCACGCATCCCAAATTGACACACACTCAAAGGCACGGTTGGCATGTTTGCCACTCCCAATTCTACTACTCAATTTGTCAAAGCAAAACTATGATTTTAGTCTAAATTAAAAACGGGTCATGCAAACAGGTGTTTTTAGGATAATAATTAGCAATTCATTTAAGAAAGTTTTGACACAATTTTTATGAAAAATAAAAAAAAATTGTCAAAATATTAATTGTTTTTTTTTTTCCTATAAAAACTTTCTTTAGATGGTTTATTAACCATTACATTAAGGGTACCCGTTAGCATTTTCCATTAAAGATTATAAGTAAAAAGTACTTATAGGGATAAGGGCCCAAAAATTATATATTGGGCCATGGGCCTTATCTAAGGATGGGGGAATGTCCGAGGGGGTGCAGATAATTATGAAGGGTTCCAATTTTAAAGTCTCATAAGTAATGAACGAATGACGGGTGGTCTGAGGAGGAATTCCTCCTCAGATATGACGATTGTAGTTCAAATCTATGTTCCAACGATCAAGGTGACCTTTCAAGAAGATTCAGTGATAAGGACGTGCATCGTACACGTATAAGGATGATGAGAACTCAGAAATATCTAAGGAAAAGCTGCTACCATCGCATTAAATGCACTGCAACTACTTTTTTGACCGCATTTATGTGGAGAAGACTCCTGAACAATGCTTCGTTGGCTACCGTGACTCACAGAGAGCCAGAAGGAGGGTTTGATGGGACGAGCACTCGAGTAGTAGCTTGGACGATTGACAAATGGAGGGCCAAGATCACCGGGAAGGAGATATATAATGAAAGAAACCCCAGATGGAATGGGGATCGGAAAAAGAGAGAAAGAATACTGTAGCAGTCATAGTTGGACTTGTAATCAGTTCTATTGATTTATGCCAAGATTTGCCTCATCGAACAGTGAATTTATTCGGTCATTTGTGCCTTATTCTTGCTTGATCATCTTTTAAACCCATATAGCCGTTGTTAAATTCATTAGGGCCTAGTTCTTTAACTCACTCTCTACAAATTTATTGTACTGGGCTCACTGGACCAACATCCCACACGTCTTAGGTTTGGGCTACGAACTGTGACCCTACAGTACTTATTTAGAGACATAAAAAAATACAATTGTAAGATAAATTGGTATAAATTATAATATTTGTAAGCAAATTATTATCATGCTTATTATTATTATTATTATTGATAAATATCAGGCTTAAATTATTATTATGTTTAAACTACTTCATAATCTAAGATAATTATAAATATATAATTGAAGCAAGTAAAAGGAAAAAAAATTCAATATATGGTCATTAATAATTGAAGTTGAAAGATTGTTAAGGGTCGTTTTTTTATTTATTATTGTTATTATTATTTTATATTTACACCATAGGCATGTGTCTTGATACTAGTTGACATCTTTTAGTCTAGGCTTTTTGCTAAAAAGTGAGTCGAGTTTGAGTAAAATAGGCTTCAAGGTTCCATTCTACCACTACTAATCTGTTAACAAATTAAATCTAGTCCAAGGAAAATTGTTGCAAAATGAGCTTATTCTCTCCTTTTTTACTGTAGAACAAACCTTTCTCCATCTTCTACTCTAGCATGGATTTTTCTCAACTTTCTACCATGCAATGGGACAGTCTCCACTTTCCATAGAATAAGCCTTTCTCCTTTTTCTTTTGTGTGTGTGTGTGTGTGTGTGTGTGGGGGGGGGGGGGGGGGGGGAACGTTACTCTACCTTCCACAAAAAGAACATTACTCTACTTACTCTACTATTAAAAGTCTGCAAATAAACACTAATACATGTGACAATAAATGTCATTTGATACTTAACATGCAAGTAAAGAATGGTGCTTATCAAGAAGTTAAAATTACAATCTTAACCTGTGAAGAAATTATTGGCTAGAAATAAATTCCTCTTCTTTCTATGACTTGAGGAGAACTACTCATAGCAAATTTGGTTGTATGCTTGACGTATACCAGCTTTAAGAAGCATTTTGATATGAGATATCTTATCATGAATAATACATTACAATTTATATTAGTGGAATCTAGAATTAATAGATAAAATATTCTTAAAAATTAAATTCTAAATGTTGGCGTGCTCTAAAGATGACATAATATGGAACCATTGGGTTGCTCGATTTCAATTTTTGAACATAAATTAATATTTTTATCACACATGGCCTTCTATTATGTTACACTAGTAAGTTGTCCGTGTAATGCACGGATAATATTGTAATATTTTATGTAAATTTTTTTTTGGAAAATATTATACATATATTATAGCATGTTTATTATAAAACTTTGTTAATAATGAATTCATCATAAAAAGTAACAATTATAAATTACCCATATATATCTATTATAATTATTTTGCTCAAGTAATGAGCAATAATTAAAACAACTTTGGAATAATATTGTATAATAAAAGTTAATAAAAGCGTATTAATTCATTCTATATTATTGATTTTTATTATGCGATGTAATAAAAAGCTTCATTGTGATTTTTTTTTCTTCAATGCTTTGTTATTGCGGTATGGTAACGTTTGTTATCATCATTAGTTTCTTCATCTTCAATGTTTGAAGTTTAGTTTGTCCATATTTGTTCAATTTTTGAGTCTTCATCATTTTTTCCTTTTGTTACATCATTTGTATTAATCACTAATGAATTGGCACCGAGAGATTCTTGATTGGATCTTACAAAGTTTGGACTTTGTCATTACATTTTTTCGTAGGCATTTGCATTTATATTAAATTTCAATGATGTAACAGTTTTTTGTAAATGTTTTTATTTTTTATTTTCGTTAATTTTGGAAAAGTGCAACAAAAAAAATTACTATAGCATATTTGATTGTGTATATATTTTTTTTCTTTCATACCTTTTTGTCATTTGAAGATGCATAAAAAATCTTAGCAACTATGTAATTTTCAAAACCTTCCTTTAGACTGAATTCATTCAAATGAAGTAGGAAAATTCATTTTTTTCCTAATTTTTTTTTCAAATCACATGAGATTCCTTCTCCGATATCAATAGTTTTACAATAATTTAAATAAGTTGTACCTTAGTTTATTTTTCAGCAAGATCTCTTGTAGATTTATTTAGAATTTTCTCAGCATCTTGATCAAATATCACAAATTTTGTTTTGTCAGTTGCATAAAAAATTTCAATTTGAAACATGTATCTGAAGTAGTTTGCAATTGTGCGTGTGTGTGTATGGTAATTATAGTGAGATAAATATATTATAAATTTTTGAAAAGTATGTAGTTAATGTGAGTGCCGCTAACTTTGGGATAGAAAGATTTGTTCTTATTTCACATTTTGCACACCAAAATGATGCTGCTTGTGGTTTGACTTTCCTTTCACAAAGTACACACAAAATGTAATATCAACTCATTGTTATATCAATGTTACTTATTGTTGCTGTAAGGATGCAATTCGTGTACCTAGCCAAAATGATAAATGAACTTAGGCCCAAAAAACCCAATTTAATGAATTTGTAGAGAGGGTTGGAAAACTGGGATTTAATGAATTAGTCAACAAATAAAGTGGGTTCAGACGGCAAGAAAATGTAGATAGACTAGTTTAATGTAAAGAAAATTGTTCTTGGCACAGTTCAAGGAGATTAGTTCTTATATATTGATTCTCAAGTTTGATTACAAGTTCAGTTTTTGATTGCTACACTGAACTTGTAATCAAACTTGAGAATTAATCTATAAGAACTGATCTTCTCGGACTGTGTCGAGGACAGTTTTCTTTAGATTAAACTAGTCTATCTACATTTTCTTGTCGTTTGAACCCACTTTATTTGTTGGTTGATTCATTAAAACCCAGTTTTCCAACTCACTCTCTACAAATTCATTGTATTGGGTTTTTTGGGCTTAAGTTCATTTATCATTTGGGTCAGGTACTCGAATTGCATCCTTACAGCAACAATAAGTAACATTGATATAACAATGGGTTGATATTACATTTTGTGCGTACTTTGTGAAAGGAAAGTCAAACCATAAGCAGCATCATTTTGGTGTGCAAAATGTGAAATAAGAACAAATCTTTTTATTCCAAAATTAGAGGCACTCACATTAACATGCTAAGAATTGCAAGTCACCACCTATAGCCAAAGCAGATTTGGCCAAGTTTGATCATTTCAAATAACAGAACAGAATGCTCCAGGATATCAAGCACATCGGCCAAATTGCGATCGAAATTCACATTGAGCAGAACATGAAGAGTTATACCGTCTTTGTGTTGTATTGATATATATTACACAATTACACTGAGACACCAAATTTCTGTAATAAGTTCCAATGGAGGGAGAGTAAGAATCAAAGGAGTCGATACCGTACCGTACTGGTTGGTACGGCCGGTATATTCCTTACCAGAGCTTAAAACGATACAGAAACACGTGTTTCATTCCGGTTCAAATACCAGTCATACCGGCTTGTTCCGGCTATACCGAACGAAATATCATGCTTCTACCGAAAAAATCATATTGGACCGGAACATGACTTTCAAATCAAAAAGAAAGAAAAATTTTCAGATCCAGTATCTCTCTCTTTTTTCAGCAACATATTAACTTACAGATGTTATGAATACCGTTTCAGACCCCGTTTCGGTTTGTCCAATGGAATGGAATATTTCGATACCGGTTAATTTCAGCGTACCGTTTCAAGGTGTTTTGAGATACCTAAAAAATAATATATATATATATATATATTCTTGTAGAACATAAAATTGTTAATTCTAATAAATAAATAACTAAATATCAAATAATACTAATCATTTAGTCTTAACTCTTAAGTCTTAAACATCAATATAACATCACAATTCACACAATAAAAAGATTTACAAGTCAATAACTAAATATCAAATAATACAAAATATTTAGTCTTAACTCTTAAGTCTTAAGCCTTAATATTTAGTTAATTTAATTATATAAAATAATGTTTTTAATTTTCAGTTTTTCCTATTCATTCATTTTCTCTTAACCGATCCCACCACCGACTGCCATATCTTCATATCTTTTGATTCATTTTTTAACTTTTCTTTCTTCAATATCACACGTGTCTTTGGTCTTCTCTTCCCTTATTTTCATCTTTCTCTTTAAGTCCCCATCTATCACCGATCCCAATATTCCCAGGTTCCAAACCTCATCACAACTGTATATTCAAATGCCTTTTATGGCTTGTTTGGAAGTTTAGAGAGAGAGAGAGAGGAGAGTAGAGGGGAGGAGAGTAGTGGAGAGGAGAGTAGAGGAGAATGATTTCCCTCCACCTTGTTTGGATGTTTTTAAAATTAGTAAGGGGAAAGGGAGTAATTAGCCCTTTCCCTTGTGTAATTTTGTTAATATAATAAGGGTAAATTAGGTAATTTACTTGGTGAATAGTTTATGTAGTCTACTCCCCCTCCAAATCTCTCCAATTTGGGGGAATTAAAAATGATGGGCTCGAGGGAGTTGAAACCCTTCCCCCTCATTCCTTAAAAAACTTCCAAACAAGGTAATTGGATTACTCTCCCTCCCTCTACTCTATTCCCCCTTCTTTTTTAAACATCCAAACAGGCCATTAAGTTCTCTTTATACTCTTCTATTCAAAGGTTTTGACTCTCACTTATCCTTCTGTCTCTCTTAAGTCTTAAGTCTTAATAGTCTTATCTCCTCCCTCTCTTAGCATTATTCATCTCTAGGTATTTCTCTTCAGGTCTGCTGCTCTGTAAATTTGTTGACACTAATCTCATCTTTTTATTTTTGTTCTCATCTTCATCATCATCTTTATCTTCTTCTTCTTCTTCTTATTTTTTTTTAATTATTTTTTCACTGAGGCAGTGAGGCTCATCTTGAGCGATTGAACATGTTCGGGCAGAATCTTGAATATCGGCCGGATTTCACCGAAACGAACCAGAATGCTTGAAACACACCGGAATAGGCTGAAATTTTATCCGAGGTGGAACAGGGTGGTGTGTCATTTCGGTTTGAATGGCGGTCCGAAATTTTTCGGCCATTCCAGCCGGAACGGAACGAAATTAATAACAGTCTCACTATGCTGCTGCCACTGCCAGAAAGTCACCGCCACGTTGCCGGAATCAAAATTTTCCAATCTTCTTCTCCTCCCACTTCTTCTTTTTCGTTAAATAATCCAGACCCTCTTTCTTCAGTTCTTGGTTTTTGTTTTGTTTTACGTTGTCTTTTCAGTTTCTTTTGTTTTGTGCTTTTTGTTTTATGTGCTGGACAACTTTTTGTTTTGTGCTTTTTATTGTTTTGCGTGTCTAACACCCACTCACGTGAAGATGAATTCATCTTAACTTCCTTTTATTAGGGTTCGTTTGTTTTAGGTGAAAACAGTTTCAGAAAAGCATTTTTCGTAAAATAGGCTGTTTGGGTGCGCAAGGAAAATTGGGTCAAACGGAAAATCATTTCCATTGACCTTCAATAATGCCTTCTGATTACGGAAAATCATTTCCGTTTTTATTTTACCTTCAATTCACTTCCGGAAAAAGAGAGAGAGAGAGAGAAAGAGAGAGAGAGAGAGAGCGCGAGGAAGAAGAGAGACCGGCGACCCACGAACCCAGAACCCAGAGCCGGCGACCCACTGCCACAAGCCGTCGACCCACAAACCCAGAGCCCAGAGCCGCCGACCCACGACCCACTGATCTTCGAACCAGAGCCGGCGACCTACGAACCCAGAGCCCAGAGCCTTCGACCCAGACCCAGACCTTCGACCCATCGCCTTCGACCTAGACCTTCGACGACCCAGACCTTCGACCCAGATCTCATCGTTGACCCAGACCCAGACCCAGACCCATCGCTTTCTTTTCCTCGATCTCGTCGACGACTTAGTTTTGTTTTTTTAAACTTTGATTGTTGTTGTTGATGTGGTGGTGTGGTGGTGATGTTTTGGTGGTTGTGGGTTTTGATTGCCGAAATTTGCTACTGGAATTTGTTGTTGAATTGGCTGTGATGTTGAAATTTTTTGTAATAAAATTTGTTTGGATGCCGAGAAAATAGCTGAGAAAATGTGAAAAAATTGTAGGAAAATAGCATTTTCAGAATAGAACCAAACACATGAAAATATTTTCTGCAACAATTTTTATAATACAACCAAACATAATATCAATGTATAATACAATCTTTGTGTTATTAACAATAATAATTAAAAATAATATCAATGTATAATGAATTTTAAAAGATAGTATTTTAACTAAAACTTAAGCATCAAAGATATTTAAATGAGTTTTTTTTTTAAAATAAAATAAAATATATACATATATATATATATATATATATAGAAGTTTGAAGTTAAAGAAAACTAGGTTATAATCTTTTAACTAGGCTTTTAATCATGAATATGAGAAGACTGTTTAGAAGTAACTCTTCTACCAGCATTAGGTCATCCAGTACAACTCCTTCACCAATTCCTCAGTCTGATGGAGTTATTAACTCTGAGAATTATGAGTTGTCAGATTTAGATCTAAAACTAGGAGATTGGAACATCCCTAAGGTTCCCACAAACAAGATTTATAAATCTTCTTGGACCCTTAAGAATGCCAAGAACCTTAACCTTCTCTCAGCCAAGACCCAGCAACTTATGTACCTTAACTATGGCCGGTTCTACCGCCATAGTTATCCATTATTTTGTGCATTATATTATCATTACTTTAAATGTTTCATCTCAATTGTTATATTTTATTTTACATCTATTTCCTGATAACTCTTCCTTTCCCATTCGTCATTTTCTACATCTACTATATCTTCCAGATTTGTTGTTATTGGTACCTTGATGTCTTCTGGTATAATTAATTCTTTACCAGTCTGTTTATATTTTTTGATTACTTGTCCTTGTTGATCTATTATATCCCAGCTTTCTGCTTCTTCATATTTCTATGTTTATCCAGACAGTTTGTTGCAGATGTGTACTGTTGAGAGTCATAAGACCAGGTTACTCGTACTGTTGATAACCCAGTAAGACCAGATATCCGAGTGTTCTTGAAAAGTGTTGGTCAGCCCGTGTTAGCCGACGGACAGGCGTTTAGGGTGGTCCCACTGTGGAAACAAAGGATGAAGGCAATAGGAGGTTATGGTGTATGTGACCAGGCAAAATCTCATTGTATCGCTCTGTTGTAGACCGAAGGATAGATCCAGAAGTTTGAGGTTAAAGAAAACTAGGTTATAATCTTTTAACTAGGCTTTTAATCATGAATATGAGAAGACTGTTTAGAAGTAACTCTTCTACCAGCATTAGGTCATCCAGTACAACTCCTTCACCAATTCCTCAGTCTGATGGAGTTATTAACTCTGAGAATTATGAGTTGTCAGATTTAGATCTAAAACTAGGAGATTGGAACATCCCTAAGGTTCCCACAAACAAGATTTATAAATCTTCTTGGACCCTTAAGAATGCCTTTAAAACTGGTTACTTTGTCCGAACCATAGAACAGGTTTACAGTATCAACAAGGAGTACGAGACGTGCTACTTGTTACCTGAAGCAACCTTAGTCGGACACATGAAAGATGGATATAATTTTATCCACATAGGTTTAATCCAGGTTGGAGTAAAACCTTTGATCAGAGAAGGCTTGAATGCTTCTGTCCTTATGGCCCTTAGAGATTCCCGTCATATAAGATTTAATGACAGCCTCTTAGGAACCATAGAAACCAGTCTTAGCAATGGACCTGTCCATTTCGACTGTTTTCCCAATTTTACAGTGGCTCTTGAAGACCCACATGTAATGAAAACTCTCACCCTCAATATCAAGACCTATGGTACCCTCATGTTACCAGGAGTCAGACAGTTGGCCTTGATATACAGAGTTTATTATAAGTGCCTCAGAACAAACTTCAATGTTCAAGCACTTGACAAAAGAATTAAAGGTGAAACTACCCTCATCCAGACCACAGATACCAGGTCTAACATTCAGGTGCCCAAAACCCTGAAATGGTCAGAGGTTACTTTCCCAGATGATTGGATGATTGAAAATGAGAATTTCATTCATCAGATCCAAAACCCAGCCAGGAATCCAGATCTAGATTTTGTCCAACAACTAGCTAACGGTAATGTTAGACTAAGCTTTGACCATTCTAGATTCAGACCCCCTGTAGGATCACCTTCATATACCCCATCAGGATATGATGAGCTTCGGTTTAGATCACCAGTAGATCTACGCCAACCTTTTAAGCAGCCAGTCAATCTCTTGAGAGAAAGACCTGCCTCCCAGTCTAGTACATCCAGACCTCTAGCACCTTTTCCGAAGTCTAGAAGAGACTCAGATCTAGAGCTCCAAGGAGTACAGACCAAATCTCAAGTTAGCACACCTTGCTATACAGCTAGACAAGAATCAGTTGTTGATGAGGAAGAAAAGAAAAGTCTGAAACCTCCATCACCATCTGGTAGTGATATGGTAAATCCATATCAAGAAGAACCCCAAGATCCTTTCCAGCAGGAACCTGGAATTGATTATGAGCTTATGGTTATCAGGAAAGAGTTTACTCCTGATATGAATGCCCTAGGCAAAGAATTTGAGTCAGAAGAAAACAGACTCAAAAAGGAAGCCTATAGAGCCAACCATACTCTTGAACAAAAGAAAGAAGTTCTCGCAAGTTGGACAACATTCATGAAAGAGATATCCAGTAATGTCCCTTTCTTTGAATACTTTGAGAACCACTTTGAGTGGCACAAGAAGTCTTGTGTTCTCACCAAAACCAATTGGGCAAAACCCCCTAGTAAAGATGCTAGTGGCAAACCCAATCCCCCAGAAGTTGTTAGATCTCACCATCCACCCCAAGAAGCCATAGTCTTCAATCATCGTGGAACAGATCTAGTTGCCTCGCCCTTCAAAACCCCTACTACGCAAGAGGAAACGGTTGTGAAGAAGGTCATAGAGCAAAACAACTACACCAACCAGTGTTTAGGAGTGATAGGAAAGCAGCTTGATAGGATAGAAGACAGAATAGAAAGCAAGGTCGTTCCCCAACCAGGAAGCCCTAGCAAACCTGTCAAGGCCCTAGAGAAACCTCTAGTCAAGCTCCCTACAACTAAGCAACCTAGCCTTAGAACTAAGGATCAAACAGCCTTAGAAATCGTCAACTAAAGGCTTGAAGAACTCGTGAAGAAGGAGCCAGTCACCCCTTCACCAGTTACCACTTCAACCTCAGTTGATCCCCGCTTACAAGTCTTAGACAAACCTAAGGACCCGACAGCCTTAGAAATTGTTGAGCAGAAACTTAAGGAACTTAGCACGAAGCAAGAACCAGTTCTCCCTTCGCCTAGGAAGCTTAGCAAGAAGCAGGAACCAGTTCCCCCTTCTCCTAAGAAAGCCCCCGAGCTCAGTGTCTTAGACGTCCATACAGCATCTAGTAGTTCTAGCAGAACCTCCTCAGAAAATGAAAAGGAGATAGAACACCTAGAAAACCAGTTTAAGGGTTTACAAGTGAACAAGTTGCTTCACCCTAAAGTAACCCCGACAAGCTTCACCAAGAATTGGTATCCCAGACCTACCCCTCCGGACCTCCAGTATGAGGAAAGGAATGTTAGCAACCAATTCTCTGTCTCTTCAGGTAAACTCTATGAATGGAACATAGATGGTTTGTCTGAACAGGAAATTCTAAACAAGCTTCAGCATATGACTATGGTAGCCAATAACTACCTCAGTGAAGGACATTCCCATACTGAAGTCATAGAACTCATGTCCTTAGGATTCACAGGTAAACTCCTCCAATGGTGGAACAATTGCCTTACAGAAGAATCTAAGGAGGACATCAAGCATGCTGTCCAGAAAGATGAGGAAGGTCTCCCCATCTTTGACACCACCCTAGGAAGAGGTACCCCTGACGGAGTCAATACCCTGATCTATACGATCATGAAACACTTCGTAGGAAAACCTAGCAACATCACATCTAGGATTTACGACCAGTTGAGTAACCTTAGATGTAAAACCCTTGGTGACTTTAGGTGGTACGAAGATGTGTTTACTACCAGAGTCATGCACAGAAGTGATTGCAACTCTCCATTTTGGAAGGAGAAGTTCATCAATGGTTTACCTACCCTTTTTGGAGAAAAGGTTAAAGAAACCCTGTGTAACCCCTTAGGTGTCATAGATTATGATAACCTAACCTATGGAGACATCTCTAGCACCATTCGAAGTGAAGGAATGAAGATGTGCAGAGATCTCAAGATCCAGAGCAAAGCCAGCAAAGGCAAAGCCAAGTACGAAGTAGGAAACTTCTGTACACAGTACGGCTTACCCTCCATCCTTCCTAAGAGAAAATCCAAATACAGAGGCAAGGAACCCTCTGAGCATTTTCATAGGAAGAAAACCAAAGCCAAGTATTATAGAAAACAGAAATACAGCAAGGATGATTTCTATAAGAAAGGTAAGTCCAAATCCACAGGTAAGTTCATACCCAAAGCATCAGGAAAATGCTTTAAGTGTGGAAAGAAAGGTCACTTCAGCAAAGAGTGTAAAGCTAAGGCCAAATCCCTTATCAATACCCTTGTTAGTGACCAAGCAGGAAAAGATGAAATCTTTAAGCTCCTAGAACTCAATCACTCAGATAGTGAACCTTCTAGTAGTGAGATTCGTCAGATCTACCAATCATCCTCTGAAACCTCTAGAGCTTCTTCTAGCACCTCTAGTGGCCCAGATGAACCCATAAATTGCATGGATAGTTGTTGCAGGAACAAAACTATCAAGGTTATTTCCAAGCAAGAAGAGCTTCTCTTAGATCTCATAGAACAGATCGAAGATCCAGTCATCAAAGCTCAAAAGCTTACAGAATTTAGAAGAACCTTAGTTAAGGAACCCAGTGATCCTAAACCTAAGCTTCTTGAACCCAAAGTTGATTTGGAACAAATCTACAAGAGATTTACCAAATCCAAGAAGGACGTTACTGTCAACGATCTTCAAAAGGAAATCAAAGATACTAAGTCTGAAGTTAGAACCCTTAAGCAGGAACTAACCATTCTTAGAGTGGATCACAATTTCCTTGACCAAAGATTGAAAAATCTTGAAACTACTTCCCAGCAAGGCAATGAGGAAGGAACCTCGTTTCAGAACCCTTCTGAGGATGAAGCAGAGGAAACAGTTAACCCAACTGCAGATATGGTTCAAGAACATGACCCTGGACAGTCCAGTGAACAGTTCTTAAAAGCCATCAGTCGGATTAATTTCCAAAAATGGCACTCCAAAGTCAGGATTGTCATTAGCAAAAATTTTGAATTTGAGGTCATAGCCTTGATGGATTCAGGCGCCGATCTTAACTGCATTCAGGAAGGAATCATTCCCTCCAAATACTTCAGAAAAACCAAAGAAAGGTTAACCTCTGCTAGTGGAGGTAAAATGCAGATTGAATTCAAAATACCCAAAGCCCATGTTTGCCAGGACAATACGTGTTTCAAAACCACATTTGTTCTTGTCAAAAACATGACAGATAGAGTGATTTTAGGAAATCCCTTTATGTGTCTGCTGTACCCTTTCACCACGGATAGTGAAGGAATCACTACCCATCCTTTTGGCCAGCCAGTCAAGTTTAAGTTTCTCAGGAGTCCTGAACCTAGAGATATTAGCACTCTCCAGAAAATAGCTATCTCCAAGAACCTTAACCTTCTCTCAGCCAAGACCCAGCAACTTATGTACCTTAAAGAGGATCTTAAGTATAAACAAGTTGAGGAACAACTAGTTTGTAAAAAGATCCAAACAGAGATCAGCAAGTTTGAAGAAAAACTTAAGCAGGAAGTCTGCTCTGATCTACCCACAGCTTTTTGGCATAGAAAGAGACATGAAGTAACTCTTCCCTATGTCAAAGATTTCAAAGAAAAGGACATCCCGACCAAAGCTCGACCTATCCAAATGAACCAAGAACTCATGGATACTTGCAGAGCAGAAATAGAGGATCTCCTTAAAAAGGGAATAATTAGGAAATCTAGGTCACCATGGTCTTGTCCAGCCTTTTATGTTCAAAAAAACGCTGAGATAGAAAGAGGTGTCCCTAGATTGGTCATCAATTACAAACCCCTTAACAAAGTCTTAGAATGGGTAAGATACCCAATTCCAAACAAAAGAGACTTAGTCAACAGGCTTAGTAAGGCAGTGGTTTTCAGTAAGTTTGACATGAAAAGTGGTTTTTGGCAAATACAAATCACAGAGTCTGATAGGTATAAGACAGCCTTTACCACACCCTTTGGTCATTACGAATGGAATGTAATGCCCTTTGGCCTCAAAAATGCACCTTCTGAATTCCAGAACATTATGAATGAGATTTTTAATCCATTCTCCAGCCATGCCATTGTGTACATTGATGATGTCCTCATTTTTTCAGAATCCCTGAACCAACACTGGAAACACCTAAGAGCTTTCCTCCATACAATCAAGCTCAATGGTCTTGTTGTTTCAGCTCCAAAGATCAAGCTTTTCCAAACTAGAATACGGTTCCTAGGTTTTGATATCCATCATGGTGTTATCAAACCCATAGATAGGTCCATCCAGTTTGCTGAAAAATTTCCAGATGAAATCCTAGATAAAACTCAGTTGCAGAGATTTCTAGGATCTCTCAATTATGTGTCTGATTTCTATCAAAATCTTAGACCTCAGTGCAAGCTTCTTTTTGATAGACTTCACACCAATCCATCCCCTTGGACACCTGCTCATACTTCAGTTGTCCAGAAGATCAAAAACCATGTCAGGACACTCCCCTGTTTAGGAATTCCTTCAGATAATTCCTTCAAGACTGTCCAAACCGATGCCTCTAACATAGGTTACGGTGGCATTCTTCTCCAGCGTGCTAGCCCAACTTCCCCTGAACAAATTGTTTGTTACCATTCAGGAATTTGGACTCCCACACAGATTAATTATAGTACTATAAAGAAAGAGATACTATCTATAGTACTTTGCATTTCAAAATTTCAAAGTGATCTTTTGAATCAAAAGTTTTTATTAAGAATTGATTGTAAATCTGCAAAACATGTTTTAGAAAAAGATGTTCAAAACATCGCATCAAAACAGATTTTTGCTAGATGGCAAGCCATTCTTTCCATTTTTGACTTTGACATTGAATTCATCCAAGGAACTCAAAACAGTATCCCTGATTTCCTAACCCGTGAATTTTTGCAGAGTCCAAACCAAGATGTCGGGGAAAAGACCAGTTCAACCCCAACCTCCAAAATTGCCTAAACAGCAAACTACCTGTAGTACCAGTCAGGCAAAGAACCCTCCTGGTCACCAGCTAGTCCGTGTTCCTCCCGCATCCCTAGCTAATAGGTATGTAGTCTCCACAATCCCAAAACCAAACTACCAGAGACCATCACATGGCCAACCCAGTTACAGTTCAGCCCTAGCAGCTCCTCCTCCTAGGCAAACCACCCCATACTCTGTTGAAGACCCTTTTGGACCCATTGTACCCCAAAAGCCTTCTTACCAATCCAGGCAATCCATCTCCTGCTACATCAAAAAACCTTTTGTCCAGCACATCTCTTATATTGAGCCTCATCTGGCCCATATAACAGATCCATTAGCCTTGGCCATGGAAATTCTACCTAATGGTTGGCATTTTCTCCCAAAAAGCCCAGGGAAAAACATCAGATTCTACAAGAGCATACTCATCCAAGAGAATTCTGCTCGAATAGAAAACATCATGAACAAAAGTGACCCTTCACAGGTTCTTTATCACAAATTCATCATTCAAGGTTTTGTTAGTTGCTCTGAATGGGGGCAACACCCCTCCCTTCTCAAAAAACTCACAAACACCAAAGGATTCACAGAACTCCAGTACAGCTATTACGACTACATGGACGCCTTTGAGAAAATCCTTTTCTACCAGAATCGGGACTTTGATCATTCCTGGTTCATAATGTTTGATAAAAGCTTCTCCAGCCAGATACCTTCATGGTTCCTTAAGTGGTGGGAAATGTTTGGTTCAACTCCACAGATCTTCCCAGAACCTTTACAGGACGCTCTCAGGTATTTCAGCTCCAGACATCAAGCATCAGCACATGGTTCACAGTTTCCAGCAATTTTGCACATAACAGTTATGTACAGAATCCACTGGATAAGCATGTGGAATTACACCCTCCATGACAATCTGCTTGACAGGGAATTTTCTGTAAAATGGTGGGATAGTTTTAGGTTCAAAGATGTCATCCGCAAAATGAACAAGGACTTCCCTCTCTCAGTCCAGAAAACTATTCCTTATAAAACAAGATCTCAGTCAAGTCTAGACTCCGTTCAGATCACCGGAAAATCTAGCAAAGAATTAAGAGATCTTGCTCAACAGATTCAAATCCAAGCAGAAAAGCTAGAGTCAGGTGAAAAGACTTCTCCTGCCTCCTCAGCAGCCTCAGTAAACAAACATCCATTTGATCCATTCCAGGATTCCCAGGATCCCTATGATGGCTACAATTTGGATGAAGATTAGATAAAACTCCAAATAGCACTATTTGGAACAGTTCCCAGACCCGGCTACTATGCAAGATTTTGCACAAATACAGTACCCGGACAAAACTACTATTCATCAAACAGTAAAGATGAACAGTACTTCTGAAAAGCAAGGGGACAAAACACTGTCCATACACAGTGACCGGTTACTGTTCACAACAGTACCCGACAAATAATCACGAGGTTACTATTTGCTTTCGGCTGAAATGATTATTCACCCAGGTTAAAGCAAATTACCCTCCGGAATTCCAGCAGTCTTCAACAGAATCCGATGCTCCCTTCTTCTATATAAGGCAGCCTCCTCTCCAGTCTGAAGCAGGCTTTTCTTTAGTAGATTAGGTTTCATATTACTCCCTTCTCATTACAGTGTAATCAGATGGCAGTTCTTAGTATCCCAGTTTACAGCAATTGTAACCTGTACCCTTTATATTTCCGCAATTAGATGGCAACCCCCCATCACCTGTAACTAAGTTACAGGTGATGGGGGGTTGCCATCTGATTGCGGAAATATAAAGGGTACAGGTTACAATTGCTGTAAACTGGGATACTAAGAACTGCCATCTGATTACACTGTAATGAGAAGGGAGTAATATGAAACCTAATCTACTAAAGAAAAGCCTGCTTCAGACTGGAGAGGAGGCTGCCTTATATAGAAGAAGGGAGCATCGGATCCTGCTGAAGACTGCTGGAATTCCGGAGGGTAATTTGCTTTAACTTGGGTGAATAATCATTTCAGCCGAAAGCAAATAGTAACCTCGTGATTATTTGTCGGGTACTGTTGTGAACAGTGACCGGTCACTGTGTATGAACAGTGATCTGTCCCCTTGCTTTTCAGAAGTACTGTTCATCTTTACTG
This sequence comes from Quercus gilva, assembly GCA_023621385.1. Classification (NCBI taxonomy): domain Eukaryota; kingdom Viridiplantae; phylum Streptophyta; class Magnoliopsida; order Fagales; family Fagaceae; genus Quercus; species Quercus gilva. The sequence continues at coordinate 59,317,562 of CM042481.1, forward strand.
TTTGATGAATAGTAGTTTTGTCCGGGTACTGTATCTGTGCAGAATCTTGCATAGTAGCCGGGTCTGGGAACTGTTCCAAATAGTGCTATTTGGAGAATCTAGTCTTCATCCAAATTGTAGCCATCATAGGGATCTTGTGAATCCTGGAATGGGTCCAACGGACTTTTGCTGACGGAAGCTTCAGATGAGGCAGGAGAAACTCTGTCTGCTGGCTCTAACTTTTCTTCTTGAATCTGCAATTGCTTGGCAAGATCTGTTCTTTACTAGAAATTCCGGTGATCTGGACGGAGTCTAGGCAAGATTGAGACCTTGTATTATAAGGAATTGCTTTTCTGTATTGGAGGAATGGACATCCTTAATCTATATTATTATGTCTTGGTGGAACGCCGTTGCTGGGGTCCAAGCAAGGGTTAGTACATCCATGTTGATGATGGGTAATGTACAGATTGCAGTATTCGCAATAGAGGATTGGTTCAGAAATTGGGGTAGTAGGAACAATGATCCTCCCCGGCTTGTTGTGATTAATCCTTTGCGACTGGATTATGGCATTTACATATGGTCTAGGAACAAAGACTGAAATCCTATCTGTGTATCCGAACAGATGATAGCTCTGCCATAGATCTTGGGTTATGTCCATTATTTGATTGGTGAAGTATTTCCTCCAGCAATCTGCAAGGTTGAGGGGACGTTGGTAAGAGAGGCGTGTTCTGCCTTCAAACCATGGTCCTTGGTGGGTGTAACCACAAATGAGAACAAGATGATTTGCCGGTTGGACAGTCATCCAATTATCCCAATCCCATTGTGGTAAAGTGCTCCAGCATCTTATTGAAATCAAAGGGCTACTGATTCTTGCAACAGCTCTTTGAATGATCTGAGGCAACTGGCTAATTTGAGCATGGTTTGTGATTTTGATAAGTCTGATGAAACCATATTCAAACATTTGAGATAACCAGTTGGGATCTCTGTCCACTTTTTCTGAACTGTCTTCTGAATGATCATCATAGTTGACAACAAGGCCTGGGAAAGGATGCATGTTTTCATAAACCTTGAGACTATTCCCAAAGTATTCTTCCCATTCTGCTTGTAACAAAGTGTCTCCTAGATCATCAGAATCTGTTGGGTCAGGGATGCTGATGGTGACCAATTTTTTGAAATGTAAGAACCATTGGTCGTATGATCCAGACATTGCCTTGCTATCTAAAATACTTTTTTGTATTTCAGGTGGCAAGTTGGCTATAGCACTTCTTAGCTGGTTTTGAGTCTTAAGACTTAACCTTGCATAATCCGTGCTTAGTATAGTCCTTATACCTTTTGAATAGGTATCCTCTTTGCCAAAGAGTTGACTAGTAAGGTCTTCAAGATTGGTGAGTGCCACATTTCCAGCCTCAAGATTGACTAGGTAGTTTTCTAGGGCTCTGAGGGTTCTTTGGAAAAGGGTGCTCTGTTCTAGATTGGGGGTTGCTTCAAGGTTTTCTAGAAGGAACCTAATGGGCTTTGGTAGTTCACTGTGAACTCCATTATGGAAATGTAGGGTTCTTGACAAAAGTTCTTGTAAGGTGAACACCATATCATTGTTGGACAAACTTTGGAAAGGTTGTACTGGTGCTTTTCCTTTGTTCTTTGAAGAAGCCATTTTCCACTTACTAATGGTATTATAATGATTTATATGCTCCTTATCCTGCCAAAATTGGTTTAAACAAGTATGTTGATTTCCTTTTTCAAAAATACTTTCGTTTAAAACATGGAATGGCATGAAACACATATAATTATAATGCATGAATGGAATGACATGCTGAGATGAGTTTGGGAGCTGAATTGGGCTAACAAAGTCATCTTTCGCAAATGGAATGGTGATTGCAAATGAATCAAGGTTCTTGGCTTGATCATAAGGAATCATGGATGGAGGAACTTTGGCATTGATAAGGTTAAGGTTCTTGGAGATAGCAATTTCCTGGAGAGTAGCAATATCGCTAGGTTCAGGACTCCTAAGAAACTTAAACTTGACTGGCTGGCCAAAGGGATGGGTAGTGATTCCTTCACTATCCGTGGTGAAAGGATACAACAGACACATGAAAGGGTTTCCTAAGATAACCTTATCTGTCATATTCTTGACTAGGACAAATGTGGTTTTGAAACACGTATTATCTTGGCAAACATGGGCTTTGGGTATTTTGAATTCAATCTGCATTTTACCTCCACTAGCAGAGGTTAACCTTTCTTTGGTTTTTCTGAAGTACTTAGAGGGAATGATGCCTTCTTGAATGCAATTGAGATCAGCGCCTGAATCTATTAGGGCAATAACCTCAAATTCAAAATCTTTGCTAATGACAATCCTGACTTTGGAGTGCCATTTTTGGAAATTAATCCGACTGATGGCTTTTAAGAACTGTTCACTGGACTGGCCAGGGTCATGTTCTTGAACCATATTTGCAGTTGGGTTAACTGTTTCCTCTGCTTCATCTTCAGAAGGGTTTTTAGCTGAGGTTCCTTCCTCATTGCCTTGATGAGAAGTGGTTTCAAGATTTTTCAATCTTTGGTCAAGGAAATTGTGATCAATTCTAAGGATAGTTAGTTCCTGCTTAAGGGTTCTAACTTCAGACTTAGTATCTTTGATTTCCTTTTGAAGATCGTTGACAGTAACGTCCTTCTTGGATTTGGTAAATCTCTTGTAGATTTGTTCCAAATCAACTTTGGGTTCAAGAAGCTTAGGTTTAGGATCACTGGGTTCCTTAACTAAGGTTCTTCTAAATTCTGTAAGCTTTTGAGCTTTGATGACTGGATCTTCGATCTGTTCTATGAGATCTAAGAGAAGCTCTTCTTGCTTGGAAATAACCTTGATAGTTTTGTTCCTGCAACAACTATCCATGCAATTTATGGGTTCATCTGGGCCACTAGAGGTGCTAGAAGAAGCTCTAGAGGTTTCAGAGGATGATTGGTAGATCTGACGAATCTCACTACTAGAAGGTTCACTATCTGAGTGATTGAGTTCTAGGAGCTTAAAGATTTCATCTTTTCCTGCTTGGTCACTAACAAGGGTATTGATAAGGGATTTGGCCTTAGCTTTACACTCTTTGCTGAAGTGACCTTTCTTTCCACACTTAAAGCATTTTCCTGATGCTTTGGGTATGAACTTACCTGTGGATTTGGACTTACCTTTCTTATAGAAATCATCCTTGCTGTATTTCTGTTTTCTATAATACTTGGCTTTGGTTTTCTTCCTATGAAAATGCTCAGAGGGTTCCTTGCCTCTGTATTTGGATTTTCTCTTAGGAAGGATGGAGGGTAAGCCGTACTGTGTACAGAAGTTTCCTACTTCGTACTTGGCTTTGCCTTTGCTGGCGTTGCTCTGGATCTTGAGATCTCTGCACATCTTCATTCCTTCACTTCGAATGGTGCTAGAGATGTCTCCATAGGTTAGGTTATCATAATCTATGACACCTAAGGGGTTACACAGGGTTTCTTTAACCTTTTCTCCAAAAAGGGTAGGTAAACCATTGATGAACTTCTCCTTCCAAAATGGAGAGTTGCAATCACTTCTGTGCATGACTCTGGTAGTAAACACATCTTCGTACCACCTAAAGTCACCAAGGGTTTTACATCTAAGGTTACTCAACTGGTCGTAAATCCTAGATGTGATGTTGCTAGGTTTTCCTACGAAGTGTTTCATGATCGTATAGATCAGGGTATTGACTCCGTCAGGGGTACCTCTTCCTAGGGTGGTGTCAAAGATGGGGAGACCTTCCTCATCTTTCTGGACAGCATGCTTGATGTCCTCCTTAGATTCTTCTGTAAGGCAATTGTTCCACCATTGGAGGAGTTTACCTGTGAATCCTAAGGACATGAGTTCTATGACTTCAGTATGGGAATGTCCTTCACTGAGGTAGTTATTGGCTACCATAGTCATATGCTGAAGCTTGTTTAGAATTTCCTGTTCAGACAAACCATCTATGTTCCATTCATAGAGTTTACCTGAAGAGACAGAGAATTGGTTGCTAACATTCCTTTCCTCATACTGGAGGTCCGGAGGGGTAGGTCTGGGATACCAATTCTTGGTGAAGCTTGTCGGGGTTACTTTAGGGTGAAGCAACTTGTTCACTTGTAAACCCTTAAACTGGTTTTCTAGGTGTTCTATCTCCTTTTCATTTTCTGAGGAGGTTCTGCTAGAACTACTAGATGCTGTATGGACGTCTAAGACACTGAGCTCGGGGGCTTTCTTAGGAGAAGGGGGAACTGGTTCCTGCTTCTTGCTAAGCTTCCTAGGCGAAGGGAGAACTGGTTCTTGCTTCGTGCTAAGTTCCTTAAGTTTCTGCTCAACAATTTCTAAGGCTGTCGGGTCCTTAGGTTTGTCTAAGACTTGTAAGCGGGGATCAACTGAGGTTGAAGTGGTAACTGGTGAAGGGGTGACTGGCTCCTTCTTCACGAGTTCTTCAAGCCTTTGGTTGACGATTTCTAAGGCTGTTTGATCCTTAGTTCTAAGGCTAGGTTGCTTAGTTGTAGGGAGCTTGACTAGAGGTTTCTCTAGGGCCTTGACAGGTTTGCTAGGGCTTCCTGGTTGGGGAACGACCTTGCTTTCTATTCTGTCTTCTATCCTATCAAGCTGCTTTCCTATCACTCCTAAACACTGGTTGGTGTAGTTGTTTTGCTCTATGACCTTCTTCACAACCGTTTCCTCTTGCGTAGTAGGGGTTTTGAAGGGCGAGGCAACTAGATCTGTTCCACGATGATTGAAGACTATGGCTTCTTGGGGTGGATGGTGAGATCTAACAACTTCTGGGGGATTGGGTTTGCCACTAGCATCTTTACTAGGGGGTTTTGCCCAATTGGTTTTGGTGAGAACACAAGACTTCTTGTGCCACTCAAAGTGGTTCTCAAAGTATTCAAAGAAAGGGACATTACTGGATATCTCTTTCATGAATGTTGTCCAACTTGCGAGAACTTCTTTCTTTTGTTCAAGAGTATGGTTGGCTCTATAGGCTTCCTTTTTGAGTCTGTTTTCTTCTGACTCAAATTCTTTGCCTAGGGCATTCATATCAGGAGTAAACTCTTTCCTGATAACCATAAGCTCATAATCAATTCCAGGTTCCTGCTGGAAAGGATCTTGGGGTTCTTCTTGATATGGATTTACCATATCACTACCAGATGGTGATGGAGGTTTCAGACTTTTCTTTTCTTCCTCATCAACAACTGATTCTTGTCTAGCTGTATAGCAAGGTGTGCTAACTTGAGATTTGGTCTGTACTCCTTGGAGCTCTAGATCTGAGTCTCTTCTAGACTTCGGAAAAGGTGCTAGAGGTCTGGATGTACTAGACTGGGAGGCAGGTCTTTCTCTCAAGAGATTGACTGGCTGCTTAAAAGGTTGGCGTAGATCTACTGGTGATCTAAACCGAAGCTCATCATATCCTGATGGGGTATATGAAGGTGATCCTACAGGGGGTCTGAATCTAGAATGGTCAAAGCTTAGTCTAACATTACCGTTAGCTAGTTGTTGGACAAAATCTAGATCTGGATTCTTGGCTGGGTTTTGGATCTGATGAATGAAATTCTCATTTTCAATCATCCAATCATCTGGGAAAGTAACCTCTGACCATTTCAGGGTTTTGGGCACCTGAATGTTAGACCTGGTATCTGTGGTCTGGATGAGGGTAGTTTCACCTTTAATTCTTTTGTCAAGTGCTTGAACATTGAAGTTTGTTCTGAGGCACTTATAATAAACTCTGTATATCAAGGCCAACTGTCTGACTCCTGGTAACATGAGGGTACCATAGGTCTTGATATTGAGGGTGAGAGTTTTCATTACATGTGGGTCTTCAAGAGCCACTGTAAAATTGGGAAAACAGTCGAAATGGACAGGTCCATTGCTAAGACTGGTTTCTATGGTTCCTAAGAGGCTGTCATTAAATCTTATATGACGGGAATCTCTAAGGGCCATAAGGACAGAAGCATTCAAGCCTTCTCTGATCAAAGGTTTTACTCCAACCTGGATTAAACCTATGTGGATAAAATTATATCCATCTTTCATGTGTCCGACTAAGGTTGCTTCAGGTAACAAGTAGCACGTCTCGTACTCCTTGTTGATACTGTAAACCTGTTCTATGGTTCGGACAAAGTAACCAGTTTTAAAGGCATTCTTAAGGGTCCAAGAAGATTTATAAATCTTGTTTGTGGGAACCTTAGGGATGTTCCAATCTCCTAGTTTTAGATCTAAATCTGACAACTCATAATTCTCAGAGTTAATAACTCCATCAGACTGAGGAATTGGTGAAGGAGTTGTACTGGATGACCTAATGCTGGTAGAAGAGTTACTTCTAAACAGTCTTCTCATATTCATGATTAAAAGCCTAGTTAAAAGATTATAACCTAGTTTTCTTTAACTTCAAACTTCTGATCTATCCTTAGATCTGAAACAGGGCGATACAATGAGATTTTGCCTAGTCACGTACACCATAACCTCCTATTGCCTTCATCCTTTGTTTCCACAGTGGGACCACCCTAAACGCCTGTCCGTCGGCTAACACGGGCTGACCAACACTTTTCAAGAACACTCGGATATCTGGTCTTACTGGGTTATCAACAGTACGGGTAACCTGGTCTTATGACTCTCAACAGTACACATCTGCAACAGATTTTCTGGATAAACACAAAAATAGGAAGAAGTAGAAAGCTGGGATATAATAGATCAACAAGAACAAGTAATCAAAGAATATAAACAAACTGGTAAAGAATTAATTATACCAGAAGACATCAAGGTACCAATAACAACAAATCTGGAAGATATAGTAGATGTAGAAAATGACGAATGGGAAAGGAAGAGTTATCAAGAAATAGATGTAAAATAAAATATAACAATTAAGATGAAACATTTAAAGTAATGATAATATAATGCACAAAATAATGGATAACTATGGCGGTAGAACCGGCCAACTTGATTAAATTCAAAATACAAATGTAACTTACAACACTTCGATCGGCCAAAACTTGGCTCTGATACCAAAAGGGGGGAAGTTACAGGTGATGGGGGGTTGCCATCTGATTGCGGAAATATAAAGGGTACAGGTTACAATTGCTGTAATCTGATTGCGGAAATATAAAGGGTACAGGTTACAATTGCTGTAAACTGGGATACTAAGAACTGCCATCTGATTACAGTGTAATCAGATGGCAGTTCTTAGTATCCCAGTTTACAGCAATTGTAACCTGTACCCTTTATATATATATATATATATATATAAATGAGACGTTTTATAATTTATAAATACTTGTAATAAATTGTGTGCACTTTGATTTTTACTAACATGATTTTTACACTAATTCATTACTAAATTTGAACTCTTTATAAAATAAAGGTAATGTCAAAACGGTACACTGGTATTAATCAGTATCGAAATATTTTGTTTCACTGGCCAAACTGATACAACCTTCGCTACAAAATTGACACCTTGGTAAAAACTAATGCATTGATATTTGAGAAAGAAAGTTTGCAAGCAGCATTAATTGTTTTCTTTATTATTTAACTACTTTGGTTAAAAATGGAGGACTAGTTTATGCAATTGGAACTGTTCAAATTATACCAGGCCTGACAGAACTCCAAGAGCATCTCCAATAGGCTCTCTAAAGCCTAATTTGGAGAGCAAACACACTGAAAAAGGCCTCCAACAGCCTCTCTGCCTCTAAATTTTTTTTTAGATTTGCTACAGTAGCTTTCCAGGTTTAGAGAGCTACTGTAGGTTATGCAAAGAATATTTTCCCTTAAAATAATACCAGTTGAATTAAAAAAAATATTTTCTTCTCTTTCCTTCCTTTCTCTTTCTTCTTCACTCCGTCTCTCTCTTGCTTCTCTTTAGAAAAAAACTCTCTCTTTGCTTCTCATCAGAAAACAACGGGGAAACACAAAATCGACGATCTTCACTTCTCTGCAGGTGATCTATGTGTGTATGAGAGAGAATTTGTTTGTGTGAGAGAGAAAGAAAGAGAGAGCTTCTTGAATGCTCTAGAGTAGACGAAGAGAAGAAAAGAAAAAAGAAAAAAGAAAAGTGAAGAGAGCTCCAGTGGAGTAGGGGAAAAGAAAATGCCAGAGAATAAAAGAAAAAAGAAAAGTGAAGATAGACATAAGGGAAAGGTGTGGAGGAGAAAAAAAAGGAAAAAATAAAAGAAAAGAAATGTGTGGATGAAAAAAAAAAAAAAAGATAAGGGAAAAATAAAATAAAAATAAGAAATTAAAATTGAGAAATGCTACTATAATATTTTTACAATACTTTCATAATAAATTTTAAGTAGTGGGTTGTTACTAATTAATACTGAATGAAAAAAAAAATTTAAGTGATGTGTTCAAATTAAAATAAGTAATAACTTACCACATATAATTTATTGTGAAAATATTGTAAAATATTAAGGACGTAGCACTTCTCATTAAAATTAGATGAATGAAAAAAGATTGAAAAAGAAATATTAAAGAAAGAATGAAGAAATAATATTTAAATGGGATAGAGAAAATGATAGAAAGCCTATTGGAAAGTATATATGAAAAAGTAGATAGACAAAAGGTAAAATGAACTGTTCACACTCCAAACAGTACAAAAATTTGAAAAGCATGCTAGAGATGCTCCAAGGTATTAATGATAATACCAATTTTTCATATCAAAATCAAATAAGATCAACCATGAAAAGTCACAAAGGTGGAATTCTACTACGCTACTTAACAATAATTTTACTAAGTCAAGAGAACCAAAACCTGCATATCTACAATTCAAGCATAGAGAGTCTGCAGGTCCAGAAACCTGCAGCCAAAACTCTCAACACATACACATCCTTATTCGGCCAATATTTCATAATAACTAGTACAGAAACTTTGAGCACTACCTGGGGCCAGAAAGCTGTTGTGAAGAGATGTAAGACATTGGGTTATATGAAACACCTGCAGCACTATTAGAAGTAGCATTTATATCTGGATACAACCCCAAGTCCTTCAGCTCATTAGACCCTTCCATTCTTGACTCTTCGATGAATCTCTGGCCATAGAATCGCAAGAAATTTAGTGACTCGGACCTCGGCTCACCCAAAGACAACCCACCTTCCAACATGCCAACAACGTAAGCCATAGAAGGCCGCAGCGCTGGATCTTCATGCACACAACACAAGGCAATCCGCACTAGTTTCTCAACCTCTTCACTTGTCACTCGTCCCTCTAACCTTGGGTCTGCCAGTTCCAAGTACCTTCTCTGCAGATGCATTTGTAGCGCAAATAGAGGGAAATATATTAGTCTGTGTTCCGAAACAGAAGGGGATGAGGACGAGGCATTTCCTTCACTGCTACTAGTTTTTGTGCTATGGCAACATGTTTGTATTGAGCAATTTTTTCTTCCCCTCACAATCTCTAGTAAAACCAACCCATAACTATATACATCAGCCTTGTCGGAAATTTTGGAGCTCGTTGTTAGAGATATATATTAGTCATATTAGCCCAATGTAATAGGCCCAAGCCCATTCCTACTTGTACTAAGTAGTCTAGGGTTTAGTCGCCTATATATACTGATGTTAGGGTTCATTGTAATACAGGTTATTGTACTACACTCTCATATAATAAAGATATAGCCCTTAAGGGATTCCTCCGTGGACGTAGGCCATCAAGGCTGAACCACGTAACCCTCGTGTTCTCAGTGTTCCTATTCTATGCTTCACCTTCCGCATCCACTCTAGCATACACAACATGGTATAACACATCACGTTGCTAATATTATCCATTTAACATGGTATCAGAGCTAATATTTAACATGGTATCAGAGCCAAACTTCCTTCTTGGCATCAAGCAAACATCTCTAGCATGCAAAGAAGATTCTCAGTGCACACCACCATCAAAAGTCACTTGCTTGTCTGCTGGATTTAGACCCCACGACATCTTGCAGCCACCATCGCTTAGTGCTATGTTCAAAATCTACAAACTCAAGCAAACCCGTGACATCAATCTTAGATCTATGCAAATTCAAGCTTTGCCTCATGAAACCAACCACACAGACGTGCCCCACGGCATCCCGCGAGAAAAACCTAGAAGTCCGATCACCACTGAATACTGCACGCGCCTCCACGCGCTGACGAAGTTTCTACCAACTTCTCCACGCGCCGCCGAGGATTTCACTTGTTCAGATCCTTCTGTAGTTACACGCGCCGCTCTGATAGCCTTGTAGCCCGCCGATCTGCAAAACTGTGAAATCTGGAGCTCATCGGATGTTGTACGCGCCCTCACGCGCCTCTAGGATTTCAGGATTATCCTCCACGCGCCGGTGAACAGCTCACGCTCCTGCCACGCGCCGGAAAACCGCTGCTGATGTCATCTGACGTCACTGGATGACGTCATCACTCCACGTCAGCAGCCACGCAGCACGTCCACATTAGCCCTAGTCCACGTCAGCGACATGTCATAGGATGACGTCAGCAGCTCGGCTACTGGATCCGTGACCCGACCCGGAAACCCGGAACAACCTGGACCAGTATCCGTTGACTTTGACCCTGGACCAGTTGACTTTGACTTTTTTGTGTTGACCGTTGACCAAAAGTCAAAAATTTCCGACAGGGCCTATCTTGCTCAGTTTTTCGCGTAGATTCCAATTTTGGACTCCGTTTCTTCATTTGAAACTCTGAAATTGGTCAATTGGCATATTCTTCATTGTGGTTTCTTCAAAGGCATTATTCAAGGCATCTTCAAGTGATCTTCTCATACTTATCCAACCTCAAGCCTTCATCGAGCTTCCGCCTTGAGTTTGAGGGAGGGTGTTAGAGATATATATTAGTCATATTAGCCCAATGTAATAGGCCCAAGCCCATTCCTACTTGTACTAAGTAGTCTAGGGTTTAGTCGCCTATATATACTGATGTTAGGGTTCATTGTAACACAGGTTATTGTACTACACTCTTATACATAATAAAGATGTAGCCCTTAAGGGATTCCTCCGTGGATGTAGGCCGACAAGGCTGAACCACGTAACCCTTGTGTTCTCAGTGTTCCTATTCTATGCTTCTCTTCCGCATCCACTCTAGCATACACAACATGGTATCACACATTGCATTTGCTAATAATAATGTTATTTAACACTCGTTATCCACTCAGGTGCAAGATAGCCTCGAGTTCCTCTCATTGTTGTAAATTGAAAAGATTGTTCACGATTTAGCAACTTCGACAGCCCAAAATCTGAGATTTTCACTTGTAAATTGTCGTTCAAGAGAATGTTTTCTGGCTTCACATTGCAGTGGATGATTCTGTGCTCACATTCACTATGCAAGTAAGCAAGCCCCCTTGCTGTTCCAATGGCTATTTCCAATCTCTCTTGCCATTCTAGAACAGGACCATTACCGAAGAGTGTATTGCCCAACGAACCTCTGTTCATATACTCGAGAACAAGAAAGCGCTACCTCCCTTGTGCGCAAAAACCTTTCAATCTAACCAAATTGGCATGGTGGATGTTCCCAATTATTGAAATCTCAGTACAAAATTCTTTTTTCCCTTGGATTCCCAAACTAGTAATCTTCTTGACCGCCACAACAGTTTTGTCTGACAGAGTACCTCTGTATACAGTACCAAATCCACCTCTACCAATCAGAGTCTTGAAGTTCTCGGTAGCAGCTGCAAGCTCTTCATAAGCAAACCTTCTCGGTAAGCCTGGGATAGAGATCATCTCTAGCTCTGCAGATGACGATGACGAGTTACTCCGGTCTAGTTTTACAGTTCTGGTTTTAGAAAGCCGCTTTTTCCTTAACCAAAGGATTGCAATGATTACAAACACTACTAGTATTAAGAATCCTGTTAAAGGTAATAGTACCAAAGCAGCGACTGATAAGTTTTGTTTCTGATTAATGTTAGAAGAACCAACCAAAACTTTAATATAACCCAAACGGTCCTTATTGGGGTCTGTCAAAATGAAAGAACCTAAATGGTTTTCAAGAAGATAACAAGAACCAGAAGAAATTTCATGGAAAAAGCCCAAACAAGAACAATTTTGAGAGCATAAATCTTGGCAAACCGACAACGTTACATTATTTTTCACGGGTTCCTTGAAATTATTAGCAAAATAGTCCATACCAGGGCCGAATATTAGATAGGAAATAGAGGAATTCAATTGACTGCCATTTCTAGCCGCAGTACAAGCTGAAGGCAGAGAAAGCGAACGATTCACTGGCATGCAATCACCATTGTTTTGATTACTGAATTCTGGTAAACAAGAACAACTTCCACCCAGAGGCTTTCTTCTGCACAATCCAATTTCTTTGCAACTGAGAGGAAGATCACAATCCTCAAATGGTCCTGCAAATTCTACCTCCCATTTTTTATCGCGCCGAGTCGGAGGTCTGACGATGCTAAATCTGCCATCAGGACCCAACTTACCACTCCTAAAACTTGATGACCCATCATATAAAGCTACTTGAACAACCGGGGAATTATCACTTGCTAGCAAATACAAACCTGTACCGTTCATTACCATCAACGATACGGCCTTGTTAGAGCTCCTGACAGCCTCTGGATCCATGGACAATTTCCAATAATTCATCTTATTCCATTGCAGCACCGCATCCTTGTCAGTAACTTCAAGTCGCTAATCACCCGCCGACATGTCCTCGTCTGTCACAGCGCTTTGCAATGATTTTCCAGTAGGAATTCTCTGTCCCATGACAATAGTGTCCGTCGGATGAGCAAAGCTCTCCCACAACGTATTGTTTCCTGCATCAACTAAAACGAGATTTCCTGTCTCTGAAAGCTGCATAGCAGAAATATCAGAATTGAATTGCGGGGTTGACCAGAGTGGTTGACTAGTTTGGTTTGTGACTGTGAGGCCGTTGATAGTCAGTGACAACTTGTCGGAGCTTGACATGGGTGTGTTGCGGTTGGCTGACCAGATTATGATGTCCGAGGTGAATGTCAAGCATGCCGAGGTGAATGCAAAGCATGCCGAGAACGTTGCAAGGCCATGAGGACGGCCTAGGTAGTTGCCTAGCATGCCGAGGTGAATGCCAAGCACGCCTAGCATGCCTAAGACGTGTGAAGCACTCCTATGGTACCCACAAAAGCTTATGATTTTTAAAATACTTTATTGTGTAATGTCTAAAATACTCCCATTAAATTTTAACATTCCAAAAATTTTCTTTCAATATTTTGAGTTTTAGATGGTAATAATTCTTGGAAAGTTAGAATGATGATATAAGGTTTTTTATTTGTTATCTAAAGAACATTGATTTTCTAGGTTTAAATTTTTAAAACTTAAAATTCATCTAATGGAAAATTCGATAGCACGTGCCTTTTGTTATCTTTTTTTATTTATATTTTTTATCTTCTTAGCAAAACTCAGTTGTTTATTATTGGAAGATGATGATATTCGTTACAATTCTTAGAAGTTTTTAGTAAGTGAATATATTGACTATAGCAAATAAGTACTAAAAAACTATTATAGTGAAATAGATATTTATATGTTAAATAGCTCTCTTAACTTTGTGGTTGATCAAAATTCTTATACGAATGAGATTAACTTTTTATGACATAATTATCAAAATTCTTATAATTAATGTATCTTTTAATTAATGTAAATCTCTGTGTATTTTAAAAATCAAATTATTTATATCTTTATTTTGTGATACAAATAAAATCTGGAATTAATCCTAATCACTACTCTCTTTTTTCCATGTCTAGCACATGCCTTGCATGTGCTGCCCTAACTAGTTCTTTTTAAGTTTTTTATAATTGACGTGTTTCTAAAAAAAAAATAAAAAATAAAAAATAATTGATGTTACATTACTTTATGCTAATTAAATAGGTTAATTTTAAATTAGGGTAAATTACAAAGTTAGTCCCTACCCTTTACACTGAAGTTCAATTTAGTCCCTAACCTTTTAATTGTGTCAATTTGGTCCTTAATATTTTTAGTTTTATGACAATTTAGTCCTTATTATTATCTATTGGATGGAAAAAACTGATATATCAAACGGAACAATAAAAAATTATTTTCTATGCCACATTAAATGCAACTATACTGCCCACATAGTTTAAAAAAAAAACTAAGTATGGTTTGGATATCGTTAATTTTGCTGAAAATTGAAAACAGTAAAAAAATAATAATAAAATTACTGTTCATGTAGATGTTGGTTTAACATGCTAAGAATTGCAAGATAACACCTATAGCCAAAGCAGATTTGGCCGAGTTTGACCATTTCAAATAATAGAACAAAATGCTCCAGGATATCAAGCACATTGGCCAAATTGCAGTCGAAATTCACATTGAGCAGAACCTGAAGAGTTATACTGTCTTTGTGCTGTATTGATATATATTACACAATTACACTAAGACACCAAATTTCTGTAATAAGTTCCAATGGAGGGAGAGCAAAAACAAAGGGAGTCGATACCGTACTGTACCGGCCGGTAGGGCTGGTATATTCCTTATCGGAGCTTAAAACGATACATAAACATTTGTTTCGTTTCAGTTCAAATACCGGTCATATCGGGTTGTTCCAGCTATATCGGACGAAATATCATGCTTCGGCCGAAAAAATCATACCAGACCGGAACATGACTTTCAGATCAAAAAGAAAGAAAAATTTTCAGATCCAGTATCTCTCTCCTCTTTCAGTAACATATTAACTTACAGTCTCTCTATGTTATGAATATCGTTTCAAACCCCGTTTCTGTTTATCCAATGAAATGGAATATTTCGGTATCGGTTAATTTCGGCGTACCGTTTCAAGGTGTTTTGGGATACCTAAAAAATAATTTATATATATATATATATATATATATATTCTTGTAAAACATAAAATTGTCAATTCTAATAAATAAATAACTAAATATCAAATAATACTAATCATTTAGTCTTAACTCTTAAGTCTTAAACATCAATATAACATCAATTTAACATCACAATTCACACAATAAGAAGATTTACAAGTCAATAACTAAATATCAAATAATACAAAATATTTAGTCTTAACTCTTAAGTCTTAAACCTCAATATTTAGTTAATTAAATTATATAAAATAATGTTTTTAATTTTCAGTTTTTCCTATTCATTCATTTTCTCTAAACCAATCCCACCACCGATTGCCATATCTTCATATCTTTTGATTCATTTTTTAACTTTTCTTTCTTCCATGTCACACGTGTCTTTGGTCTTCTCTTCCTTATTTTCATCTTTCTCTTTAAGTCCCATCTATCACCAATCTCAATATTCCCATGTTCCAAACCTCATCACAACCATATATTCAAAATGTCTTTTAAATTCTCTCTATACTCTTCTATTCAAAAATTTTGACTCTCACTTATCCTTCTGTCTCTCTTAGAGCATCCGTAGCAGCTGTTGCAAAAATTATGCCATTTTACCACACCAAAAGCCTATTTTATTATTTTACCACATTATTATACAATAACTCATTTATCAGATGTTTTATCATTCAATTATATACATTAAAATAATATATTATCTACTCCTCATTATCATCAACAACAGCAACAACATCAACGCTGATCAACAACAGCAACAACACCAACAAATTTCGAATCCAAAAACCTCAACAAAGAGGGGAAAAAAAAAAAAACCATCACAACACAGCAGCATCAGCCACTTCCACTGTTGCCCCACCATCCATAACCACAAACTATGGCAGCAAGAAGAAGAAAAAAAAAAAAAAAACACAATCCAAGCCCCCAATAACCTTCCTCTTCCACCACTTCTCAACTAGCAACCACCAACCACAGCCCCCCAAAAAAAAAAAAAAAAAACCCACAATCCAGCTGCCACCAACCTTCCTCTTCCACCTCTCAACCACAACCACAACCACAACCACAACCACAACCACAAACACAGCACAGTCGCTATGACTCACCTCTCACCGAAATCAAGCCATCGAAGCTCAACCTAGAACCTCAATCCAAATCAAAACCCAATCCCAGACGCGATCCATGATCTAGCCGCAACCCACAACCTTAACCCAAATCACCTGAATCAACCCTTCGAAGCCACAACCCACAACTTCAACCCAACCCATCGAAGCCACCTGACTCACCACCCACAACCTCAACCCAAATCAAAACTGGTGAAGGAGATTTTATAGATCAGTGATGATAGAATTTGTGAGATGGTAGAGAGGAAATCGGTGGTGGCTCATGATTCATGAATGGGGAAGAGAATAGAGCAAAAGGGAAGAGGGAAGAAGAAAGAGTGTGGGAGAGTGGAGATGGAGGCAGTGAATAGCTGAAGGAGAAGACGAAAGAGATAATTGGGATGAGAGAGAAAGAGGAATAAAAAAATAATAAAACCATATGCCACAGATGTCCGTACCGTGCCAAATATGTGAGGATACTGTAGCATGTTGCAAAAATTATGAGATTTGGAACATCTGATATTTCGTGTTTTTTGGTGTTTGTTGTGCCAAATGTGCCAAATATTTGGCATTTGGCACATTTGCAACAGCTACTACAGATGCTCTTAAGTCTTAATAGTCTTATCTCCTCCCTCTCTCAGCATTGTTCATCTCCAAGGATTTCTCTTCAGGTCTACTGCTCTATAAATTTGTTGACACTAATCTCATCTTTTAATTTTTGTTCTCATCTTCATCATCATCTTTATCATCTTCTTCTTTTTCTTAATTTTTTTTTTTCACTGAGGCAGTGAGGCTCATCTTGAATATCGGCTGGATTTCATCGAAACGAACCGGAATGCCCAAAACACACCGGAATAGGCCGAAATTTTATTTGAGGTGGAACAGGGGGTGTGTCAATTCAGTTTGAATAGTGGTATGAAATTTTTCGGCCATTTCAGCGGGAATGGAACGAAATTAATAACAGTCTCACTATGCTACTGCCGCTGCCAGAAAGTCACCTCCACGTTGCGGGAATCCCATTTTGCCAATCTTCTTCTCCTCCCACTTCTTCTTCTTCGTTAAATAATCCAGGCCCTCTTTCTCCAGTTCTTGGCTTTTGTTTTGTTTTAGTTTGTCTTTTCAATTTCTTTTGTTTTGTGCTTTTTGTTTTATGTGCTTGACAGCTTTTTGTTTTGTGCTTTTTATTGTTTTGTGGGTCTAACACCCACTCACGTGAAGATGAATTCAATCTTAACTTCCTTTTATTAAGTTTTTTTATTTATTTCTTATTTATATATTCTATTTTTAACTTCAACTACGGTACACCAATTACCAAATATATCAATTTCTAATGGATTTATTATTATTATAATAATAATAATCTATATATATATATATATATATTACTAAAAGCTGAAGCGTAGCAATTAATGTTGCTACGCTCCCGTTGAGCCATATCAGCAGCCATGTCATCATCTTTTTTCTTTTCAATTTTTCATATAATTGTTTAACATTTAAAGTGAATTAATAACTCCATTTTATTAAAATCAAAATATCATATTAATCTTATTTTTAATTAATCTTATTTATTATTATACTTTCTTCAACTTTTCTCATTCCATTTTAACTTTTCATATCCCCACTACTCTCTAACTTAATATCACTATTCCGCTACCCCTTTATCTTATTTTATTTTTGACTCTTCTTATTCTTAACCTCTTGCTATAAATTTGTTGTTCTCTTAATCATTCCATGCATAATTTTCTGTTTTTCCACACACAAAATTTTCTCTCTCTCTCTCTCTCTCTCTCTCTCTTTCTCTCTCTCAGTTTTTGGTGTATTTTTTAATTTTGAACTTTTGTATTCTTTACAATTCTACTTTGAATTGATGTGATTTAGTTTTGTGTTTTCTGCTGTTATCTTTTTAATTCTTATTTGATTGTAAAATATTATCTTATTGTAATATAAAAATAGTATATAATCATCTTTTTAATTCTTATTTGATTGTAAAATATTAACTTAATATCACTATTCCGCTACCCCTTTATCTTCTTTTATTTTTGACTCTTCTTATTCTTAACCTCTTGCTATAAATTTGTTGTTCTCTCAATCATTCCATGCATAATTTTCTGTTTTTCCACACACAAAAAGTTCTCTCTCTCTCTCTCTCTCTCTCTCTCTCTCTCTCTCTCTCTCTCAGTTTTTGGTGTATTTTTTAATTTTGAACTTTTGTATTCTTTACAATTCTACTTTGAATTGATATGATTTAGTTTTGTGTTTTCTACTGTTATATTTTTAATTCTTATTTGATTGTAAAATATTATCTTATTGTAATATAAAAATAGTATATAATCATCATTGCAAGGAAGACATGCATTTTCGATTATTGGTTCAAAACAGGATAGGTAATTCTTTTCATCATTGTCATAAATCAAGTTGACCCCAAACTTCTTCACTTGGAAACCAATGCTTATTATGTATTATTGAATACTCCACTTCATCTCCGACTTCCAATAGAGTGCAACCACAGATATTCCTAACATGGTATTACACGACAATTCTTTTGTCAATATTGCCATGTGATTTTCTTGGTATAATTTTTTAATTCATAGATTATAGTGAATCCATTCATATAATGAAAGCGTCTTGCAAATATCTCACATAAAGTCTATCCTCGAATCTTTTGCTGTACTAGCGTGGGCACACAAAATATAAAATTGATCCCTTACTCTTGTACTCAAGCCAATTTGGAAGCTCACCCAAAGGAAGGAAAACACTAAAATTGTCGGTTGCAATCAGCTCCTAATAAATTAAATCATGAGCAACAAATTATTATCCAAATTGAAAGTTTAAAACCCACAATCAAATTAGGAGAGAGAGATAGTGGAGATAGAGAGTCATTATCTCTTTCATTTTATTTTATTCAACATTTAAATTCAGCAACATCCTCCATAATCCATATCATTAAATTATTTATATTTTGTCTCATTTAAAAAAAAATTAAATATATAATATTTTACTTAAATTCAAATAAATAAAAATTGTTCTTATAAAGTCTTCCCATGAAATCTTACAACGGAAAAATGAAATGCAAAACAAATACCAATTTAGAAACACTAAATTAAAATAATAATAATAATAATAATAGAATATCAAACCAAACATAACTGAAAAACTAATAGTGATGGCTATACTAATTTAATGGCAGCAAAATGGAATGAAAAATAAAAATAAAAATAACATTATAATGCATATTTAGTACATTATAATTATTATCAAATTTGGGAAAACAATAGGATGCCAACGAATAAACAAAAAGAGAGAGATTTATAGGTAATAAAGTGTAGAGAGAGAAAGAAAAATAAAAGAAATTAAACCTCAATTTGTAATTGTTATTTAGAAAATAAAGAGGCCAACGAGTATGTGATGGGAGGAGTTAAAAAAAAAAAAGAGATAACCTTACGGAGGACATTAAAAACTTTATAGTGTAATAAAATCTGTGGGGCCAGAGAGTCAGACAGCCCAGGCCCACTTCGTACCAGGCCCAAAGGCCCATGCCGAGGAGGTATCTACGGTCCGAGGATGAGAGTAAAAAGCCTAGTTGCCCAAAAAATAGTGCCAAGGATGATTGCTTCCTCGGACGGCCGAGACCATAAAGTGGACAAGCGACACACCATCAAGGGGAGTCTTCCTGAGCATCCAAAGAGAAGAGAGCAAGTACCACGCGCCAGCAATGGAGGTATGGTGGAGGAGCAAGTCCCGGATGAACTGTCACCTCCACATTAAATGCCCTCAACTAACGCCCTGGCCGCATTAATGAGGATAGGACTCTTGAACAATGCTGTCTTGGGTGTTGCAACCTACAGGAGGAATGAGAATGCGGCTGATGGGACAGGCCCTCCAGTGGTGGCCTAGCTGATCAACAAATGTAGGGTTAGGATCAACTGAGAGAGATGTATATAATGTAAGGAGTCCCTCTTGAAAAGGGGACGGAAAATCTGAAAGAAGGAGTACTGTAGCTACCTGTATTTCCTCAGAAAACCTTGTAATCAATCTTCAAAGAAATGATAAGAACTCCAAGCTCTGGAGAGCAGGTCCGAGGAGCATCATTGTGCATCCCAATTCAAGTTTGAGTTATTAAACTCCCATGCAACCATGCATGGCCGTTGCATTCCTCACTAGGGCCTAGTTCTTGAACCCGCTCTCTATAAATTCATTGCAGGGTTAGCTGGGCTTGGGTCCACTCTCTGATTAAACTCGGTCTCTACAATTGGCGCCGTCTGTGGGAAGAACTCGTGCGTTAGTAAGGACAACAGCCAAGCATGGTAGGGTCAGGCCCTCACCAAGGAAATCCCCATCGACCTGAACCGGCAAAATCCCAGCACCAGGGTAATTATGGCAACCCCGGGCGCAGTCAAAACGAGGAGAACGGACGATTTCGAGAGAGAAGCGCGCATACGTCAACAACTAGCGGAAGCCACACCCGCCGAAACGGGCACGTGCCCCAGAGGCACGACAATGGCCACGCCACGCGGTTAGAAGAGGCCTATAGCCATGCATCCCAGAGACAGGATGATAAGGTGGCCATGCAGCGCGAGATAGATGATTTGAAAAGAAAGTTGCGCCATGCGTGGCGGAGACGGTCCGAACCCAGCCCTGACTTGCCCTCTGACGACGAAAGTGATGACGAATACAGGCAAAGGACAAGAACACCCCCCAGCGAGACTTTCTCTCACGAGGAGGAGCGCTACCAGAGGCGTAAGCGTGACAGCCCAACTCCCAGGGGCTTAGGGAGTGATGCCATGAGCAAGGCACTGGATCAGCTCTCCAAGTCGCCCTTCACGCGTCGTATAGAGGAGGCAATGCTCTCTCGGCGGTTCCAGCAGCCAACCTTTACTGTTTAAAACGATAAACGGACCCCGTGGAGCATGTGAGCCAGTTCAACCAGAGGATGGCTGTCCACTATAAGAACGAGGCGCTGATGTGCAAAGTCTTCCCATCCAGCTTGGGGCCTGTGGCAATGAGGTGGTTCAACGGCCTGAGGACGAATTCCATACACTCGTACAGATAGCTGACCCAGGCTTTTGGTTCCCGTTTTGTCACGAATAGCAAACCTCCTCGGCCCATAAGCGTGTTACTGTCCCTATCCATGCGTGATGGGGAGACTCTCAAGGCTTACTCGGACAAGTATTGGGAGGTGTACAATGACCTGGATGACAAGTACAACAATGTCGCCATCAATACATTCAAGAACGGACTACCAATGGGGCACGGACTGAGGAAGTCCTTAACTGGTAAGCCCGCCACCAGCGTGCGGCGGTTGATGGATCGGATCGATAAATACAAGCGGGTAGAGGAAGATACGCTACAGGGCAAGGGGGAGGAGAAGGTTATCCCTTAGGAGAGGAGGGATTTCAGGTCGAACCGATATAACAACGCCCGCCTGAGGAGGGATTTCGATGGGCAACCTAGAGCGACCAATGCCTAGACTGTCGGCGCTGTGTTCCGAGAATCCGTACATAGGGTGCTGGAAAAGATAAAGAACGAACCATACTTCAAGTGGCCGAACAAGATGGCTGGGGAACCTGAGAGGCGCAATCAGAATCGCTACTGCCAATACCACCAGGACCACGGACATACCACGGAGGACTGCAGGAACCTCTGGAACCACCTGGACCAACTAGTCTGGGAGGGAAATCTGAAGCACCTTCTGCATCCTTCCAGCAGCTAGCAAGGCCAGACCTACCAAGAGCCACGGAGGGACACCGCCATGGGGCAGCCCGCTAGGACGATTAATGTAATCTTGGTGGCACTAGGAAGAACAGGCACGCGCCCTTTGCGAGTGTTGTTTGTAGCCCAACGGCCTGCCGAGGAGTCCCGGGCAGAGCCGAAGAGGGCCAGGAGGAGTTTTCCCCCAACCTTGAGTTTCTCGGAGGAGGACAAGATTGGGACCACCCAGCCCCACGATGACGCTCTGGTCGTTACCCTCAGAATTGGGGGCTACGACGTGAAAAGAGTGATGGTGGATGGCGGCAGTGCGGCCGAGGTCATGTACCTAGACCTCTACAAGGGGCTGGGGCTAAAACTGGAAGACTTGACGCCGTATAGCTCCCCCCTGATGAGCTTCGATGGGAAACTCATCATCCCAAAAGGCATGATCAGGCTGCCCATACAGACTGGCCCAGAAGTGGTGGAGGTGAACTTTGTGGTGGTGGACATGTACTCCCCCTACACAGCCATCGTAGGGAGGCCCTGGCTCCACACCTTGGAGGGCGTTGCCTCCTCCTTACACCAGAAGGTGAAATTCCCATCGGGGGATCTGGTTCTAGAAATCCGCAGTTGCCAGCTCATGGCGAGGCAATGCACGGTGGCTACCATATCATATCGGCTCGATGCACAGCCCTCGGCCACTAATGAGGAGGGCTTATAGCAATCAAAGATCCCGGTAGTGCACCCTGATGTAGCTGCCGAGGAATCGAAATGTGAGGACTTGGAGAAAGTGGTAATTAACGATGACCCAGAGAAGTTCTTTCGGGTCGGGGCTCAGTTGCCTCTCACGGAGCAGAAGGAGCTAGTTGAGCTCCTCAGAGGCAATATCGACGTGTTTGCATGGGATGCTTGTGACGCCCCAGGGATTGACCCATCCTTCATCTGTCACCATCTCAACGTCAATCCATCCATAATGCCCAAGAAACAGCCGCCCCGATGCCCATTGAGGGAGCACGCTGATGCCATCAGGGAAGAGGTGAATAAACTTAAGCGCACCGGGACTATTAAAGAGGTTTTTTACCCCGAATGGTTGGCCAACACTGTGGTGGTCAAGAAGAAAAGTGGGAAATGGAGGGTCTGCGTGAACTTCACCGACCTAAATAAGGCGTGTCCGAAAGACACGTTCCCCATGCCTCGGATTGACTAGCTGGTTGATGCGACCACGGGCCATCCTCGGATGAGCTTCCTAGATGCCTTTCAAGGCTATCATCAGATACCACTGGCCCTGGAAGATCAGGAGAAGAAAAACTTTGTGACGCTCGTCGGGAACTACCACTACAAAGTAATGCCGTTCAGTCTGAAGAACGCAGGGTCCACCTATCAAAGGATGATGACGAGAATGTTCGAGCCGATGTTAGGCAAGAGCATCGAAGTCTATGTTGACGATATGGTGGTGAAAAGTAAGGTGGTATCCGAACACTTGGGGGACCTTGGCCGCACATTTGACATACTGAAAAAGCACAAGCTGTGCCTAAATGCCTCGAAATGCTCGTTTGGTGTGGGCTCTGGCAAGTTCCTGGGATACATGATCACCCATAGGGGAATCGAAGTCAACCCTGACCAGATCAAGGCCATTCATAATTTGAAACCTCCGCAGAACCCTAAAGAGGTCCAAAAGCTTACTGGGATGATCGCGGCACTAAACCGGTTCATTTCCCGGTCAGCTGACAGGTGCAGGCCCTTCTATCTCTTAATCAACAAGTGGAAATGATTTGAGTGGTCTGAGGATTGTGTCATAGCTTTCCAACAACTCAAGGAATATCTATCCCGACCACCTATCATGTCCAATCCTGAGGCCGACGAGGTCCTATATGCATATCTTGCTGTAGCACCCCACGCAGTGAGCCTAGTACTGATACGGGATGACAATGGCGTTCAAAAGCCAGTTTACTACGTTAGCAAGTCGTTGCATGAGGCGGAGGTTAAATACCTACCCTTAGAGAAAGCCATACTGGCTGTGGTCCACGCCATGCGAAAGCTCCCCCATTACTTCCAAGCTCACACGGTGGTTGCTTAACCTGATTGCCCTTGAAGTCTGTACTCCGGACCGCTGACTACACAGGAAGAATCGCGAAATGGAACACAATTCTGGGGGCTTTCGACATCAAATACATGCCTCGGACCTCCATAAAAGGCCAGGTTCTGGCAGATTTGACAGCCAAGTTCGCTGAGCCCACTGTAAAAGTGGTAGCCGAGGAGAGGAGCGTTGATGAAAAGTCAGTTGGGGCAGTCTCCATCCCGGGGTCACCATGTTGAAAGCTATATGTTGATGGCGCGGCAAACCAGAGGGGGTCTGGAGTGGGACTAGTCTTAGTATCCCCTGAAGATCACGTCATAGAGAAGTCCTTGAGGCTCGGATTCTCAGCCACAAACAATGAGGCCGAGTACGAGGCACTGCTGCAGGGGATGGTTATGGTATGGAAGTTGGGAGGAAAGTCGGTGGAGGTGTTCTTAGACTCGAGACTGGTGGTAGGACAGGTAAAGGGAGAGATGGAGGCCCGAGATCCGAGAATGCAAGAGTATCTGAGCCAGGTCAAGCACCTGTAGTCGGACTTCAACCCTTTCAGTTTGTCTCATATTCCCAGGAGTGGGAACAGCCATGCCGACTCATTAGCCATACTCACAACTTCCTCGGCAGACGGTCTTCCTCGGATCATACTTGTGGAGCATCTGGGGAGGGCAAGTGAGATGGCAAAGGAAACGATCCCCATCCTTCAGGTCGGAGTGGGTCCCAGCTGGATGGACCCCATTGTGAGATTCCTCAAAGATGATATCCTGCCCGAAGATAAGTCAGAAGCTGAGAAAGTACGAAGAAAGGCTCCTTGGTTCTGGTTGTCCGAGGATAACAAACTATACAAGCGCTCCTACTCTGGGCCATACCTGCTGTGCGTCCACCCCGAAGCAGTAGAACTACTGCTCGAAGAGTTGCATGAGGGAATTTGTGGGAGCCACACAGGAGGGAGATCCCTGTCTCACCGAGCCGTTACACAAGGATACTGGTGGCCGGGGATGCAGCAAGAGGCCCAGGAGTATGTCAAGAAGTGCGACCAGTGCCAAAGGTTCGCCCCAAATGTCCATCAGCCAGGAGGGGTCCTCAATCCTTTGTCCAGTCCGTGGCCGTTCGCCCAATGGAGCTTGGACATTGTAGGGCCTTTCCCTAGAGCGCTAGGGAATAAAAAGTATTTGTTGGTGGCCACAGACTACTTCACCAAGTGGGTCGAGGCCGAGCTACTGGCTAACATCAGGGACATAGACGCAAAGAAATTCCTTTGGAGGAACATTGTCACACGATTCTGGGTCCCTCATACACTCATCTCGGATAATAGGCTTCAATTCGATAGCAAGGCCTTCAGGAGGTACTGTTGTGAACTTGGGATCACAAACAGATACTCAACGCCAGCTTACCCTCAGGGAAACGGACAGGCCGAGGCTGTCAACAAGGTCATCGTCAATGGGCTTAAGAAGAGACTGGATGATGCCAAAGGGAGATGGGTAGAGGAGCTGCCCCACATTCTCTGGACGTACCGAACTACGCCCCGGCGATCAACGGGGGAGACGCCTTTTGCCATGACTTATGGTGCCGAGGCAGTGACCCCCCTGGAAACAAACTTCCCGACGCTAAGAACGAGTTCCTTCACTCCAGGCAGCAATGATGAACTGCTGGGGCGGAGCCTGGACCTGGTAGACGAACGAAGAGAACGAGCAATGATCCAGCTGGCCTATTACCAGCAAAAGCTCAAGTAAGGGTATGACGCCAACGTAAAGCTCAGACCACTAGCGCCGGGGGACCTGGTGCTGAGAAAAGTCGTAGGGGCTGCCAAGAACCCTTCTTGGGGAAAGCTGAGACCCAACTGGGAGGGGCCTTATCGAATTACCTTAGTAGCAGGGATAGGAGCATACTACTTAGAAGACTTAGATGATAAACTTGTACCTCGCCCATGGATTGTAAATAACCTGAAAAGGTATTACTATTAATGAAGAAGTCTCTTTTGATTCAGATTTTTAGCTTATCATGATTATGTGCCTTACGTCTCGATGGCTAGACTAAGTGTTAGACAGAACCAAGGCGTTGCATGGTCCTCGGACTCAAGCCTATGGGGAAACTAACTACTTCAAAAGATTAAGTGTTAGACAGAACCAAGGCGTTGCATGGTCCTCGGACTCAAGCCTCTGGGGAAACTAACTACTTCAAAAGACTAAGTGTTAGACAGAACCAAGGCGTTGCATGATCCTCAGACTCAAGCCTGTGGGGAAACTAACTACTTCAAAAAAGACTAAGTGTTAGACAGAACCAAGGCATTGCATGGTCCTCGGACTCAAGCCTATGGGGAAACTAACTACTTCAAAGAGACTAAGTGTTAGACAGAACCAAGGCATTGCATGGTCCTCGGACTCAAGCCTATGGGGAAACTAACTACTTCAAAGAGACTAAGTGTTAGACATAACCAAGGCATTGCATGGTCCTCGGACTCAAGCCTATGGGGAAACTAACTACTTCAAAAGAGACCAAGTGTTAGACAGAACCAAGGCGTTGCATGGTCCACGGACTCAAGCCTATGGGGAAACTAACTACTTCAAAAGACTAGGTGTTAGACAGAACCAAGGCGTTGCATTGTCCTCGGACTCAAGCTTGTGGGGAAACTAACTATTTCAAAAGACTAAGTGTTAGACAGAACTAAGGCGTTGCATGGTTCTTGGACTCAAGCCTATGGGGAAACTAACTACTTCAAAAGACTAAGTGTTAGACAGAACCAAGGCGTTGCATGGTCCTCGGACTCAAGCCTATGGGGAAACTAATTACCTCGAAAAGATGCTAAGTGTCTGCTTCAAAAAGATTCTACCTAGTCCTTATGACATAAAGGGCCTGCCCAAGCATACACACCCTCACGTTCTAATAATTACTGCCACGACTAGCCAAGATACAGTTAAGGATAAGACTATACAAGTAAAAAGAGAGAGTTGATAACGCATAGATGAGTAAATAACCAAAGCGAATAAGAAGAAATAAAACTCGCGCTATATTAAGTCCAAAGGAGTTACATGGCAAGAGCCACCTTACAATGTTCAAAGCAGAAAAAAAAAGAAAAAAAAAAGACAAGAACAAAATAAATAGTGAAACAAAAGCAAGGGCAAAGCTGACGTGTCCTTGCAATATCCAAAACGAGGTGAAACAGAAGCGCCGAGGAGCCTACTCCTTCCACTTAATTGCCCGCACCAGTGGGTGGCTGGACTATGGCAGCGTCAGGATCCTCTGGGCTCTAACTAAATGGAATGGCCTGCAGAGGCACGGCAGGAATAGCTACCTCCTTAGCAGAAGAAACCTGGGCATTAGAGAAGGGCTTCGCAACCTCTTGGTGCACTTCCTCATGGGGGCCTTCACTCGATTTAGCCAGCCCAGCCACTGAGGCTCCTTCCCCCAGAATGGCACCAACTCCCTCAGCAGCCACCTCAGCCTTAAAGCTATCTGGAACAGGCTCGCGGATGGCAGGGGGGTAGTACACACTCTCCGCCTTCCACAGGTTGGATGAGGCCTCCACCCCAACTTGTCTGAGGGCCTCGCCCCAAGTTTGGGAGCAGTAGCGCCTGCATACCTCAGGGACTTGGGATTTGTAGGTAGCTTCCGTCTCGGCTACCCCGGCGGCGTAAGCAGCCTCCTCGGCTTCCTCCTTAGAGGCCAAGGCCTCCTCCCTACCATAGTCTGCCTCAGCCTTGGCCCTCACAGCTTCCTCTTTGGCCCATTCGGCCACTTTCCTGGACTCCTCGGCAGCGGTCATCTTCTTCGTCAGATCATCAATCAGTTCCTTTGCGATCTTCAGCTGCTCTTTGGCCTCACCCAGACGCTTCGTCTGATCTTTGGCCTGCTTCTAGAAGCCAGCGAGGCCTGACACTGCGTTGTCCCGAGCCCTGGTCATTGCCTTTAGCTCCTCCCGAGCCTTGGTAAGATCAGCCTCGGAGTGCTTGAGGGTTTGAGTGGCCTCCAAGTGCTTCTCACGCTCTGCATCCATGGCCTTTCCTTGGTCATGGGCCGCCTCCTCCAACCTATAAGTGGCCTGGACAGCCTCCCAAACAAAATGGATACATAATAAGTCAAGCTCAAAAAAAAAAGAAAAGAGAAAAGAAGGCAGAAAAACTGAAGCCAGAAAAAATCACAAGTGTTGGGAGTCTTACCATTCCCAAGTATCGCTTGAGGCTGAGGAAGACCTCCCTACTCCTCATAGTCCTGAGCTCCGCCATGTCCGCAGGAAGTAGCAGGCACCTCTCTAGCGCGTCGGCCACGTATGCACCCTCGCCATCTCTGAAATCCCTGAGGGAGGAGTCATCCCTAAGAGGACCCCCATGGAGCATTGGGGCGGGGAGCTAGGCCTGAACCTCCGGCTGGGCGTCGACCTGTTTATCCTGGCCTCTGGAGCCGATCTTCAGCTGCTTCGAGGGCCGCCGAGTGTCGTCCCCCTCCTGCGTAGACCCAGACTTGTCCTCGATAGGCCTTTTGCCCTTATCCTTTTTCTGCTTAGGATCAGTGGGCTCGTGCCTGGATGGCAGACTCGTCTGAGGTGGAGAAGGAGGAAGCCTGGATTAGGTAGAGGCCGACCTGGTCTGGGCAGGATGAGCCTTAGGAGGAGGAGGAGGAAGCTTTGGCTTGGACTTCCCCGGTTGTCCTTTTATCAGGTCGAGCAGACTGGCTTGGGATTTCTTCTTGTAGCCCATCTCGAGCCGAGAAGAGGATTCTGACGTTAGGAAGTCCACTTCGGTCAAGCGTGGGTCACCCAAGTCTCCAGGAGGGTCCTCGGACTGGTGGACTTGTTCAAACACGTCAAACATGTCCTCGGTAGGGCCAAAATCAGCAACTTCCTCTTCCTTCTTTGGGTTTTCTTCTGCGGGCTCTGCGAATCTGTGGAAGGAAGAGGGGCCTGCTAATGTGACGCCTTCTGAAGTGGAAGGCTCCTTGGGAAACTGGAACCTGTCCTCGGTCACAGTTATTTTTCGCAGCCGAGGATCTTTTGCTCTGATCACGTGCTTTGGAGCTGCGAATGATTTCTGGACCGGGGTGTACCCCAATATTTGGTGAGCGGCTCTAACCTGATGGTCAGCTTCGTTCTCGAAAACCACTGCCCTGAGCACTTTCTGCAAGTCCTCCCTGTTGATCAGGCTGAAGTGACGTGCATAGGCGTGCGGATCTGCAGAAGAAGGACACATTCATGTTAGTAACCAAACAGAGCAGGTCGTACCAGCAATAAAAAAATAATAGTAAAAAAAAAAATAAATAAGTAAATAAATTTGAGCCCCTTCCTACTCCCACTGCCCCATCTGGTGTCCCCTCCGTCGTTGGGCAGTGAAGGCCATCGTGCCACTCTCCGGACACGATGAGAAAATCCTTGTTCAGCCCCTTACTGGACTCAGGGAGGCACTGGATAAGTCGGACCCTATCGTCCCTTGTCTTCATGTAGTACGACTTGTTCTTCAGGCGCTGAAGGTTGTAACACCAATTCACGTCGTGATGGGTCAACCATAGCCCCATCTTCTCGTTCAGAGCGTCCACACAACCCAGAATTCTGAAGACGTTGGTGGCGCACTGGGTGGGGGCTAACCGAAAGTATGTAAGGTAGCCCCTCGTCACCGGCCCCATGGGGATTCTCATGCCATCTTCGAGGAAGGCGATGATGGGTATCACCACCTCGCCCTTTTGCCTCCGAAAGAGCCACTCCCCTTCCTCACAATACCTCAAGCCCACGTTGGCAGGTATCTTATAGTCGGCGATGAATTTCTCCATCACCTCCTTAGTATAGACATATTTCTTAAGTCTACCCATCCCAAGTGACGCCTAAAAGAACTAAAGAAAGAGCAAATGAAAGAGAAGGAGGAGTAGGGAAAAAGAAAGCTTAGAGAGGGATAGAGCAACTTACAGAAATGAGGAGAAGCTCCTCGAACAGGCTTTTTATGCTGGGGATGTAGGTGGAGACTTTGCTGGACTCAGGATATATGCGCAAGAGCTCTGGATTGCGAGTAAAGAAGGGGAAAAGCAGTTCGAAAGGGTATTTATACCCCAAGTCGAGGAACTGTGTGGGTTCTCCCGCCCATAAATGCTAGGCGAACCCCCATTGTTAGATTGTCATCCGCCCGTTGAACGTGGGGAGCACAGAGCCGTCTTAATTTAATGAAGGACACGTTACGCGCACCGAAGCGTCAAAAGCGCGCCTTGGGCAGATGAAAAGACCCCAGCGCTGATGGGGGACAAGACTCGACAAGACAAGGAACAGGTCTGAGGACGTTAAAATCCTCCTCTCTGCCCAAGGATGCGGACAGGAAGATTTTGAGGGGCTATTGTGGGGCCAGAGAGTCAGACAGCCCAGGCCCACTCCGTACCAGGCCTAAAGGCCTATGCCGAAGAGGTATCTACGGTCCGAGGATGAGAGTAAAAAGCCCAGTTGCCCAAAAAATAATGCCGAGGACGATTGCTTCCTCGGACGGCCGAGACCATAAAGTGGACAAGCGACACACCATCAAGGGGAGTCTTCCTGAGCATCCAAAGAGAAGAGAGCAAGTACCACGCGCCAGCAATGGAGGCATGGTGGAGGAGCAAGTCCCGGATGAACTATCACCTCCACATTAAATGCCCTCAACTAACACCCTGGCCGCATTAATGAGGATAGGACTCCTGAACAGTGCTGTCTTGGGTGCTGCAACCCACAGGAGGAATGAGAATGCGGCTGATGGGACAGGCCTTCAAGTGGTGGCCTAGCTGATCAACAAATGTAGGGCTTGGATCAACTGAGAGAAATGTATATAATGTAAGGAGTCCCTCTTGAAAAGGGGACGGAAAATCTGAAAGAAGGAGTACTGTAGCTACCTGTATTCCCTCAGAAAACCTTGTAATCAATCTTCAAAGAAATGATAAGAACTCCGAGCTCTGGAGAGCAGGTCCGAGGAGCATCATTGTGCATCCCAATTCAAGTTTGAGTTATTAAACTCCCATGCAACCATGCATGACCGTTGCATTCCTCACTAGGGCATAGTTCTTGAACCCGCTCTCTATAAATTCATTGCAGGGTTAGCTGGGCTTGGGTCTACTCTCTGAACATCATAGAAGTGCTCAAACCCGGTCCCTACAAAATCAATTGTAGCATTTATTTTTACTATGCTTCATTGTAGTCACGTGACCATGTTATTACCCTTTTTCTTTCCAAATTTTCCTATAAATTTTTTAATGTTTAAAGTGAATTAAAAAATCTATTATATTACAATCAAAATATCATTTTTAAAAAAAAAAAACTATTCTTCTTATTATTAAATTCTCAACTTACACTTTCTCTAACCTTTCTCATTCCTTTTACTTTGTCATCTCTCTACTATTCTCTACATTAATATCACTATTCATCTTGCTATTTATCTACATTTATTTTGCCTTTTTTTTATTCCCTCTCCCATTCTATGCATAATTCTCTCTCTCTCTCTCTCCCTCCCCCCCCCCCCCACCCACACACATACATACATACATATATATATATATATATATATTTTGAGTTTTTGTGGATTTTTTTCTTACATCTCTACTTTAGGTTAATGGATTTTTGTATTTTTCAGAATTATAAGGGATTGGTACAATTTATTTTTGTGTTTCAAGTTGTTATCTTTTTTTGTATTCTTTAGAATAATTTGGAGTTTATTGATATACATTTCATTTTTACTATTTTTCTTTTCATCTTATTTTATTCAAAATTTAAATTCAGACATATCCTTCATATTATTAAATTATTTATATTTTCTATCATTTTTTTATTTAAAAAAATTAAACATAAAATATTTTACTTAAATTCAAATAAATAAAAATTGTTCTCATAAAGTCTTCCCATGAAATGCTACAATGCATCAATAGAAGAATGGAATACAAAACACATGCTATTTTAGAAACAATAAATTTATAATAATAATAATAATAATAATAACAACAACAATAGAATATCATACCAAACATATCATAAACAAACTAATAGTTATGGATACACTAAGTTTTTTTTTTTTTTTTTTTTTTTTTTTTTTTTTTTTTTTTTTTTTTGAGAAAGTGAATACACTAAGTTAATGGCAATAAATTGTAATGAAAAAAATAAAATAAAAATAAACGTTACAATGCATATTTAGTACATTAGAATTATCATCAAGAAATCAAACGTCAATTAGTAACCATTACTTGGAAAACAAAGAGCTTGATAGAAGGAGTAAAAAAATTAATTAAAGATGATCTTATGAATGTCAATAAAATCAATTGTTACATTCACCTAATTAAATCATATAATTAAATACAATCATACAAAATTTAAATTTAAAACTAATCAAACTCTAATATGGAAAACCATATTTCTTATCAAAACTAAAAAGAAGATATTCTTCAATAATAATAGAAATATATAAAAAATAAAGATGAAATTTTTCAAAATCCCATTTTTGACATTTCATTTAACATTATTGAGGCAACATTAAGACAAGATATAAGAATTTTAGTTTTTAACTTCCATAGAATCAAATGTTTCCCACATTATTTCAACCTTATGGAAAATAGGGTTTACATGTAGCATGCAAAATGTGTACAATTGACTTAGAGATGTACAAATTAGTCAACCAATTATGGTAGAATTAAGGTTTCAAAATTTAAACGAAACAATTCTACAATAATAAAAAATTATTTTGCGATGAACATGATTATGAAATGCATTTCCCTTCATTAAGTTAGTTCAAATTACAAAATAATGATAACAATGAGACCTCCTTTAAAAAAACAATCACGCGCAACGCGCGAGTCCGCGACTAGTAATAATAATTAACAAAACCTGCTACCATGTGTCATCTAAAAAATCTTTGTGTTATTAACAATAATAATTAAAAATAATATCAATGTATAATGAATTTTCAAAGATAGTATTTTAACTAAAACTTAAGCATCAAAGATATTTAAATGAGTTTAAAAAAAAAAATTTAAATGAGACGTTTTATAATTTATAAATACTTTTAATAAATTGTGTACATTTAACTTTTACTAACATAATTTTTACACTCAACCATTACTAAATTTGAACTATTTATAAAATAGCGGTAATCTCGAAACGGTATACCGGTACTGACCGGTACCGAAATGTTTCGTTTCATTGGCCAAATCGGTACAATCTCGGGTACAAAATTGACTTCTTTGGCAAGAACTGATGCATTGATATTTGAGAAAGAAAGTTTGCGAGCAGCATTAATTGTTATCTTTATTATATAACTACTCTGGTTAAAAATGGAGGACTAGTTAATGCAATTGGAACTGTTCAAATTATACCAGGCCTGACAGAACTCCAAGGTATTAATCAAAATCAAATAAGATCAACCATGAAGAGTCACAAAGGTGGAATCTTCTACCACGCTATTTAACAATAATTTTACTATCTAAGCCAAGAGAACCAAAACCTGCATATCTACAATGGGGCAACGGAAATTGCACGCAATATTGGTAGATACAATTCAAGCATAGAGAGTCTGCAGGTTCAGAAACCTGCAGCCAAAACTCTCAACACATACACATCCTTATTCAGCCAATATTTCCTAATAACTAGTACAGAAACTTTGAGCACTACCTGGGGCCAGAAAGCTGTTGTGAAGAGATGTAAGACATTGGGTTATATGAAACACCTGCAGCATTATTAGAAGTAGCATTTATATCCGGATAAAACCCCAAGTCCTTCTGCTCATTGGACCCTTCCATTCTTGACTCCTCGATGAATCTCTGGCCACAGAACCGCAAGAAATTTAGTGACTCGGACCTCGGCTCACCCAAAGACAACCCACCTTCCAACATGCCAACAACGTGAGCCATAGAAGGCCGCAGCGCTGGATCTTCATGCACACAACACAAGGCAATCCGCACTAGCTTCTCAACCTCTTCACTTGTCACTCGTCCCTCTAACCTTGGGTCTGCCAGTTCCAAGTACCTTCTCTGCTGGTGCATTTCTAGCGCAAATAGAGGGAAATATATTAGTCTGTGTTCCGAAACGGAAGGGCATGAGGATGAGGCATTTCCTTCACTGCTACTAGTTTTTGTGCTATGGCTCCATGTTTGTATTGAGCAATTTTTTCTTCCCCTCACAATCTCTAGTAAAACCAACCCATAACTATATACATCAGCCTTGTCGGAAATTGTGGAACTCATTATCCACTCAGGTGCAAGATAGCCTCGAGTTCCTCTCATTGTTGTAAATAGAAAAGATTGTTCAGGATTTAGCAGCTTCGACAGCCCAAAATCTGAGATTTTCACTTGTAAATTGTCGTTCAAGAGAATGTTTTCTGGCTTCACATCGCAGTGGATGATTCTGTGCTCACATTCACTATGCAAGTAAGCAAGCCCCCTTGCTGTTCCAATGGCTATTTCCAATCTCTCTTGCCATTCTAGAACAGGACCATTACCGAAGAGTGTACTGCCCAACGAACCTCTGTTCATATACTCGAGAACAAGAAAGCGCTGCCTCCCTTGTGCGCAAAAACCTTTCAATCTAACCAAATTGACATGGTGGATGTTCCCAATTATTGAAATCTCAGTAAAAAATTCTTTTTTCCCTTGGATTCCCAAACTAGTAATCTTCTTAATCGCCACAACAGTTTTGTCTGACAGAGTTCCTCTGTATACAGTACCAAATCCACCACTACCAATCTGAGTCCTGAAGTTCTCAGTAGCAGCTGCAAGCTCTTCATAAGCAAACCTTCTCGGTAAGCCTGGGATAGAGATCATCTCTAGCTCTGCAGACGATGACGAGTTACTCCGGCCTAGTCTTACAGTTTTGGTTTTAGAAAGCCGCTTTTTCCTTAACCAAAGGATTGCAATGATTA
This sequence comes from Quercus gilva, assembly GCA_023621385.1. Classification (NCBI taxonomy): domain Eukaryota; kingdom Viridiplantae; phylum Streptophyta; class Magnoliopsida; order Fagales; family Fagaceae; genus Quercus; species Quercus gilva. The sequence continues at coordinate 59,352,008 of CM042481.1, forward strand.
CAAACACTACTAGTATTAAGAATCCTGTTAAAGGTAATAGTACCAAAGCAGCGACTGGTAAGTTTTGTTTCTGATTTATGTTAGAAGAACCAACCAAAACTTTAATATAACCCAAACGGTTCTTATTGTTGTCTGCCAAAATGAAAGAACCTAAATGGTTTTCAAGAAGATAACAAGAACCAGAAGAAACTTCATGGAAAAAGCCCAAACAAAAACAATTTTGAGAGCATAAATCTTGGCAAACCGACCACGTTACATTATTTTTCACGGGTTTCTTGAAATTATCAGCAAAATAGTCCATACCGGGGCCGAATTTTAGATAGGAAATCGAGGAATTCAATTGACTGCCATTTCTAGCTGCAGTACAAGCTGAAGGCAGAGAAAGCGAACGATTCACTGGCATGCAATCACCATTGTTTTGATTACTGAATTCTGGTAAACAAGAACAAATATTACCCAGAGGCTTTCTTCTGCACAATCCAATTTCTTTGCAACTGAGAGGAAGATCACAATCCTCAAATGGTCCTGCAAATTCTGTCTCCCATTTTTTATCGCTCCGAGTCGGAGGTCTGACGATGATAAATTTGCCATCGTGACCCAACTTACCACTCCTAAAACTTGATGACCCATCATATAAAGCTACTTGAACAACCGTGGAATTATCACTTGCTAGCAAATACAAACCTGTACCATTCATCACCATCAACGATACGGCCTTGTTAGAGTTCCTGACAGCCTTTGGATCCTTGGACAATTCCCAATAATTCATCTTATTCCATTGCAGCACCACATCCCTGTCAGTAACTCCAAGTCGATAATCACCCAGCGACATGTCCTCGTCGAAAATCACAGAGCTTTGCAATGATTTTCCAATAGGAATTCTCTGTCCCATGACAATAGTGTCCGTCGGATAAGCAAAACTCTCCCACAACGTATTGTTTCCTGCATCAACTAAAACGAGATTTCCCGTCTCTGAAAGCTGCATAGCAGAAATATCAGAATGGAATTGCGGGGTTGCCCAGAGTGGTTGACCAGTTTGGTTTGTGACTCGGAGGCCGCTGGCAGTCAGTGACAACTTGTCAGAGCTTGACATGGGTGTGTTGCGGTTGGCTGACCAGATTATGGTGTCGGTGGCACTGTGGACGATAGAGAAGTAATATTTTGAGGAGGGTGGTTTGGCATAAATTGTGGCTTTGAAAGTACCATTTTGAGAGAGTAAGAAAGCGCCTCCGGTGTCGTTGAATTGGAAGTGTGAGGCCGTGAAATCGGGGCTGATTGAGTGCGTGGAAATGGAGGCTGAGAAAGACAGACTTGGAAGGAAAACGCAGCATATAAAGAAGAAGAATGAGAATGAGAAGCAACCCATGCACGCAGAGCAGAAAGGGTAGAACAAAATTGGAGTTGGTTTCAAGCAGAATGATGGTGATGATGATGATTGTGGTGGAGGTAGAAGAGGTGGGTGTTTTAGGTTTCGCCTCTATCTTTTGGATAGTTATGTCATATTATCACGCACAGACCAACTTTTTTGTGTGATAAATGCTTTGACTGAATGAAAGCCACAAGTTCACAACTGAGGGTTTTTTCTTGTACTAATTTTTGGTGTAAAGTAGTGGAAATACGTATTTTTAATTTTTAAATAATATTATATATATTTTTATATTTTTTTTTTGCGCACACAAATTTTTTTTACCGTACTTTAGGTTTGAGTTTTGTGGTGAGAGTTAAATTCATTCTTTTTTTCTGTTTTAATATTTTGCCTTGACTAATAAAATTGAAGAATAATAAGGGGGCAGGTAAGGTAACCAGTCAGGCCAATAACAGGAGAGTTGATAATGAGAGTACGATCTGAGATTTAAATTGTCCATGTTCTTTTTAAGTTTTTTTTTATAATTGATGTTACATTATTTTATGCTAAATAAAGTAAATAGGTTAATTTTAAATTAGGGTAAATTATAAAGTTAGTTCTTACTTTTACACCGAATTTTAATTTAGTCCTTAATATTTTAATTGTACCAATTTGGTCTTTAACATTTTTAATATTATGTTAATTTAATCATCATTATTATCTCTTGGACTGAAAAAACTGATACATCAAATAGAACAATAAAAAGTTATTTTCTATGTCACATCAAATGCAACTATACTCCCCCACATTGTTTAAAAAAAAAAAAAAAAAAAAACTAAGTATGCGTTTAGATAACGCTTATTTTGCTAAAAACTGAAAATAATAAAAAAATAATAAAAAAATTACTATTCACTTGCGGGTTACTGTTCATTTGCCTACTTGCACTATTCATATGTCATGAACAATGCAAGAGGGTAAATTAGGATAAATTATAAAGTTAGCCCTTACCCTTTATACCGAATTTCAATTTAGTTCCTGACATTTAATTGTATTAATTTGATCCTTAATATTTTTAGTATTGTGTCAATTTAGTTCTTGTTATTATCTCTTGGATGAAAAAAATTGATATATCAAACGGAACAATAAAAAATTATTTTCTATGCCACATCAAATGCAACTATACTGCCCACATTGTTAAAAAAAAAAAAAAAAAACTAAGTATGCGTTTAGATACTGCTTATTTTGCTGAAAACTGAAAATAATAAAAAAATAATAATAAAATTACTGTTCATGCACGAGTTACTGTTCATTTGCCTACTTGCACTATTCATGTCTCATGAACAGTGCAAGAGGTGTTGGTAAAAAAAAAAAAAAAAGAAGCCAGACACAACGCTCCAAATGCAAATGCAAACCAAACGGAGCTTTAATATAACAAAGACACAACGTTTTCACATGCCATTCCAATATTCAATCCTTAAAGACTATAACCTTCATTTTACATGTAATTTTAGTTGCAGGTTTTGTTTGGTATTGGTACGTAAATATAATAGTTTACACATGGTTCTTTAATTTTATTTTTTAATTAGTTATATAACTAGTTTATAAAATACAAATCTGTAGGTTTCTAATTAAGGTAATGGGAAAATATTGACAATTTATACATATCTTAAGAGAGAAAAAATAATAAGTTCTGGAGGGTGAGATCATGGGTTCAAGACCCATAGGGTGTTTGAATAACATACCAATTGAAAATAAAATAAAACAAAGTTCATTTAAGAGAAGATAAACAAGGAGTGGGGGGCTTTAGTTTTTAAGTAAATGTTATAATTTATAGAGAGAAACAACAACAGCAAGAATAGAAGGTGAGTGAATGTTATAATTTATAGAGAGAAACAACGACAGCAAGAATAGAAGGTGAGACAACCTTCATATGGGTCATATTCAATATGGTGTCACCCATCCAAAACCACCCCAATGCCATTCATGAAGCAATGGGAGTTGAACATATATAAAGTAAACTATTCCGCATATCTAACTATATGGCTATCCTACAATTTTAGATGTGGAGCACTCACAGTTGATTAGCCTTCGCCAATGTATAGCAAAAAGAAATATTCATATCGGGAGACATAATAGAAAGATCAGGCTTTGTAGAAGTACATACACCAAACCAAAGAAACCAAGGAGAGAAATCTGACAGCACGTATTGTAGGGATATAGAAGTATTTGCCCCTTGCATTATCTCTTCCCAAGTTTAAAGTAGTTGCGAGAGAAAAAACGCCATCATCTTCATTTATGCTGCTCATGCTAGGAGCAAAGGAAGAAGATCTCACACACAAATACTTTTTACCCCACTGGCTTACCTGTCAATATTTTGAAAAACCATACCAAACAGCAGTAGATAAAACTACAACATAAGGGTAGACATCGACGTTTCTTACAGCATAATCAGTATTAAATTAATAATTTATATTTCTTTGCATTTTTGCTCAAGAACCAGAAGTACAAATAAAAATAATGCAGAGCTTCTATCTTCTAACCTATTTCGGCCCAGTGGTCCTTCAGTTTCAATAAAAAATTTGTTACTTCACTAAAACGGAAAATGACTTCACATATCAGAAAAGATTATGCATGCCAACACAATATACAAATTAAACTATGGAATTAAATTACAACATTGAATTAAAACACAAATCGTCCAAGAAAATAATAATTAAATAACTGACCTGTGGTGAATTTATGATATGGATGACCCACCATACTTAAAAGCCAACACAACGATATCAACACATGAAAACTACATATATCAGAATATCAAGATGGAATATATTCAAAGTATAAAGTTAGAAAATGTCATAGGAAAAGTGAGAGGGAAGAGTGGAAAATTGGCATGAATGATATACAATTAATGGATTAAATTAGTGCTTCATATATCAGAAGAGAATAGAGGATTTGAGAAAATTTAGCAATCTTAGAAACTTCCATTATCTTGGGACAAGATATTAACAAAATCAATTAAAATTTTCTTTCAGCTGAACATAATAGACATATATCGTCCCTAGTGTCTGCACATTGAGGCAACAAATTTATTGACTTATAGGATAGCCAAAAACAAAAATATTTGGGAAAACTGACGAGTTTTATTATCCTCTTCCATCTGTTCCACACTAAAGTTATCCAAAAAAATAAATAAGGTGACATAATAAAGTAACGGCTCAACATAAGGTTATCACCTCTAAGGATCCACACAAATGACCATAACAATGTGCCTACTGGGATGACAATATTGACGAGTTTTATTAAACTCTTCCACATTCACCTCTTCACAAAATTTTTTTTCACATTAACTAACTAGGATGCTAAAGAGATGAATGCGTTAGAACAAAGCAATCCATAGGGAAATTTTGATTGTAAAATCTCGTGCCCATTGATATTATGTTTACAGAACATGAAACCCAGAAGTAGTTTCCATTAACTACTTATCCTTTACAAATATCACAATATAAATATAAGTGCCGTTTTTTTTGTTTTTTTTTTTTTTTTTTTGCATGAAGTAGTATTTTTACAATAAAACTTTCATTACTTATCCAAAAAAAAAAAAACTATGAAAGATATTGATTATTTTGTTCTGAAATAAATATCTATTTTTAGTCAAATAAATTATCTTAGAGGAACAATGACATGGAACAAGTATCAAGTAAAGAAACTCTAATCAAGACAATGTTTTAGCAAGATCATTAATAAATGGTAACTGGAACCATATTATCCAAAGACTTACCTCGAACTGCCTAAGACTGCACACATTTTGCGATGCACCTCCAACACCAAGTGAATTTGAGGAAACTACATCATTACTTCCATGTCAACATTTTACAAGTTTTTTACTCAAGTCCCTAGCCTCAGCAGCTATATTCCGTGCATCTTCAGTAACCCAAAATTGTTGAACATGAGTTTTCTGTGTATAAGAAGACATACCAGAATCAATTCAAAACCTCAAAGAAATCTACTGAGGGTGGGGGGGAAGCAGATGTAGATTGGGCAAGGTTACAATGACAACGATGACTTCTAAAAGTTCTACAATATGACCATGTTATAATTGTATCAAGCCAAGCTTATTAGAGATGATTATACAAACAAAGAAGCAATGCTCCATAATACATGAATCCAATGATATAAAAAATGCTAGGCATACTACCTAAGTATAATAAAATATAAAGGTAACAGATACACTTTTTTTGGCTGAATAACAGATATCTCCCTACATTTTACTGTTTCAATGAAATGGAATCTTTGCCTCACAAAAAAGTAAATGTTCACGTGTCAAGTACCTACTGTTATAAACTCAAATAGAATATAAAAATCACCATAACAATATAAATGGAAAAAGAAGTTAAAACAAAGTCCAAAGTCAACTATTATAATTTTTGTCTTTTTTTTCCTGTTAGTTAAAAGTGCAGATGGAAAACCTCAATCAAAGCTAGTATTTTTAAATTTTCTAATAAAGAGGTGTGCAAATGATTTTTAGTTGATTTTGATGACAACCAACAAGCAAAAAGACTAACAATAGGTGTCTACCTATAATCCAGTAAGCTGTTGAAGTCACCAGCATGGAAGCTTCAAGTTAGGAAACCACAACAAACGACATTAAAATAATTTATGTCATCGATTACTTCTCAAGTTAGAAAATAGCATCAAAATAATTCATTACGTTAACAAACTATGATAAAGATTAAAATTCCAGGTTCATTGAAAGACAGTGAGAGAGGCTGTAGTCATATACTCACATTTTTTCCCATAAGAGTGAACGTGATACTGACCTTTAAAATTTGTACAAATAAAAGGCCAAAGTTATTAGAGAATGAACAAGTCAAAACATTACAGTGAAGTCAATGCAATAGTAATAAGTAGAAGATGATTTATGCATAAAAATAATATATATTTATTGGATGAATGAATGATATATATTTTTTGGATTAAATTAGTGCTTCATATAAGAAGAGAAGAGAGGATTTGAGAAAACTTAGCAATCTTATAAACTTCCATTATCTTGGCCCCCCCGCTCCCAACCATGGCCACGACCACCATGACCATAAGTAGGAACAGCTGGTTTCAGGAATTCATTAATGTTCATCGACTGCAAACAAAACATTTGTATTATATGAGAACACCATACTGAGATAAACCCTGGATGCACCCACCCCCATCTGCCTCTGCACTACATGGATATAATGGCTGAAAGAAAAGAACTGAAATATAAATAAAACAGAAAGACCGCATGACTACGGTGCAGAGAAGAAAACGTGTAGATACCATTCCCCTAACAAAATGAATCAAGCATCACAGTGGGAACATAAATTTTGACCATGAAAGAGTACACTTTAGCTGCCATGCATAAAATATCAGGAGTGATATACACATGATTCAGATATGGTTGAATTAGGGACAGATTTACTAACCAAAGTAAAGAACTGATTTAATATTGTTAATATAAAATGTTAGACAGAAAATAACAAATCGGCAATGCAAATACATATTTAAGCTTTTCTTTCTTGGTATGTAAACACATATATATCAGCCAAAAACAATTATCGCAAAAATGAAGAGATCTAGAAAAAAGTATGGGAACTGAACACATTGCATTCAAGGGAATGTCATAAGTTACCTTTTGAGCTTTGTTGTCTTTTTCAAGGCAATTTTTCTTTTTAAGCTTCTCCAAAGGTTTCTGGATTAACATTAGAAAAGCAACATGAAACCATTCAAATATAACATACAACCAATGAAAAATAAAAAATAAAAAGAATAGAAACTAGTTTACCACCAGTTTGATGACAAGGCTGTCACCTTTCATTTTCTTAACAAGTTGCATTGACTCAAAATCCTTATCAAGAGTGACCTTTCTCTGCACGGTCTTTCTCAAAGCACACCTTCTCATATTCTTCAAGTGTCATATACCGTAAGAAACCCAAATGATCCATTTAACTTTCAATTGAAAAGATGATAACAATTTCAAATGAATGATATCCTTACCTTCTCTTCTTCATCATCATCAGCAGCATCTTTGGCCTTATTTTCAGAATTATCTTGAGCTTTAAGCTTCCCTTGTTTGTGCTCTGCATCTTTAGGTTCTCCGGTAGTCACAGGAATATCCTTAATTTTTTTTGATAAGTAAAAAGATGTAAATTGAAAGAGCTACCTCATGAAAAACATAATGTAGAGGAAGGACTACATAGAAGGAAACAAACAACAAGAAAAGACAACAAAACAAACAAAAACCAACAAAGAACTAAGTACAAAGCAGAGAATTAAGGAACAAAGGGAGAGAGTCACTAGAGGTGATTCCCCAAGCCCTAGACCAATCAAAGAGGGAACCGCTAAAGAAAGTGAGCAATTGGTCATCGGATTTGTCCGTATCCTCAAAGGTTCGCCAATTCTGCTCCCTCCAGATACACCACATTAGGCACAAAGGAGCTAAATTCCAAATGCTAGAAGAGTGCTTTCCAAACCAATTCCACCAACCAAAAAGCGTATCTGCAACCAATCTTGGCAGAACCCAAGAAATCCCAAAATATCTAAAAACCAAGTTCCACAGCTGAAAAACTTTTTCACAATGGAGTGGCAAATGATTCACCGTCTCCCCGTTACAATGGCATATATGACCCAAATTGAATATGGGTCATATTCAATTTGGTGTCACCGATCCAAAACCACCCCAATGCCATTCATGAAGCAATGGGAGTTGAACAAATATAAAGTGAACTATCCCGCATATCTAACTATATGACAATCCTACAATTTTAGATGCGGAGCAATCACAACTGATTAGCCTTCGCCAATGTATAGCAAAAATATATATTCATATTAGGAGAAATAGTAGTAAGATCGGGCTTTGTAGAGCTACATACACCAAACCAATGAAAACCCAGGAGAGAAATCCAACAGCAGGTATTGTAGGAATATAGAAGTATTTGCCCCTTGCATTATATCTTCGCAAGTTTAAAGCAGTCGCAATAGAAAAAACGCCATCATCTTCATTTATGCTCATGCCAGGAGCAAAGGAAGAAGAACTCACACACAAATACTTTTTAACCCCACTGGCTTACCTGTCAATATTTTGAAAAACCATACCGAAAAACAGTAGATATCATAGTTTACAAAAGTAAAATATCACATACAAAAGGAAAGGTCAAATAGAGAACCTCCTTAACATATGGTACAAAGAGCAAATTTAAACTGGCCAAGCAGCAAGATTAAATATAGGAATGATGAACAGAGAAAAAAGATTACAGGTGTACTAAAATTTATTTGTAGAAAGAGCATACCATTCAGCTCCAGCACTGTTGTCAACTTGCTCTGCAGTCCCAATATCACCACCACGGTTTTCCTTCGCTTCAGTATCATTAGACAATTCACCTCTTCTATTATTACGTCCAGATTGTCTATCATAAGGGCCGTTATCTTGTCCCCTGAAACCCATGAGTTCCCCTACCATTACGCCTTCTACCACCAGCAGTACCCCAATTCACATTTCTAGGTCTCATATCAGATTGAGCCTCACTTTCACGAACTTTACCCTAAAACTCATTCTGTTCCACACTGCCACCATCATTTGTATCCTGGCCAGGCTTATCAGATGGATAACTGTTCACAAAATCTTGGTTCTCACTTCCAAACTCGTGACCTTCATTAAATCCCCTCCCTCTACCATGGCCTCTTCCCCTACCTCCCCCTCTCCCTCTGCCTCCACTGACACGCACATGCCCCTGCACCTGCCAACCATCCCCTACTGCATTTACAGCATCAGCTCCCTCAGCCCTTTGGAAACTATTTTCCTCTCCATTTTTCCCATTATAACCACTACCCCCTTCATTATTGGGCTGATAGCCATCGGATCCCCTGTTACTCCGTTGATAACCATTCCGCCCTCCATTGATACTCTGATATCCATCAGCCTCTCCATTATAACCACTACCCCGTCCATTATTGGGCTGATAGCCATCAGATCCCCTGTTACTCTGTTGACAACCATTTCGTCCTCCATTGTTACTCTGATATCCATCAGTCCCTCCATTATAACCATTACCCCCTCCATTATTTGGTTGATAGCCATTAGATCCCCCGTTACTCCACTGATAACCATTCCGCCCTCCATTGTTACGCTGATATCCATCAGGCCATCCATAATTACATTGAGAACCATTCCCACCTGGCCCAAACCTTTTACCTTACAGAATAAAGACTCTGACCCTGCTCTTCTGACTGCTTTTTATTTATTACAATATCTCTTCTTGTAAATGCAAGTTAAATAAGTACAGAATATAAGAGAAACACTCATAAACATATAAAGAACGGTCATCATGTGGAGAAAAACATAATGCAACAAACTATTATAAAACTAAAAAAACAGAAGGGAGTCAAACATGTTAAATCCTGCAATTCCCAATCACAATATAATGTTTCAAGAATAACTCAATATCAGAATGTTGTGATTCCCTTAAGCATCATCAAGTCATCATCTCAGAATAACAAATCCCAAAACAAAATGCAACTTTAATTTCAGAAATCAATATATAATTCCTGCACACAATACTCTTTTTCACAAATCATTTCAATAAATAACATTTAGTCACTCTATTAGGAATAGATCCACTACAGGTACAGGTTGAATGGACCCTGGATACAATGAATTATACTGTTGAGGATCCATAGCCAACCCCAAAATTTGGGACCAAGTCTTTAATTGTAGGTGTTGTATTTACTGGATTAAAAATCAATGAGATTAACAATAACAAAATACAAACTCACAAAACCAAATATTTGATTTTGTATATTGAAAGTGAAATTGTTGTGAAATTTAGTACAAAATCAATCATAAATTATTTTCAGGATTTAAAAGAAGGTTGATTTTCATTTGGAAATATCATAAATGATTGAGTTAAAATGTATCAAGAAAATTTTATTTCTTTTATTTTGTTTATATTTTGTTACGGAGAATGTTATCCTTCAAACTGGATTGGAGAAATCTCTTTTAACATAACATGTGGTGGTTTAAAAAATCATCAATGTATGTTAAATCATATTTTAATTAAATAATTAAATTTGTCACTTGACTTTATTAAACAGGTAATGTAACTAGAAGTACATGTGGATGATTTGTTGAATTGCTATGTAGTGGGCTGGAGGAGCTTGCCTCCAAACTAATTGTGAGAAAAATTCTGCCATTTTTTAAGGACAAAATTTGGCTCTAAACACCAATAGGAAGATAATATTTGTCTTTGTCACTCACTTAACCCAAGTAATTTAGTGATTATGTGCATTGCACATAACAATGACAAATGTCATCTTCGTATTGGTGATTGGAGCTAAATTCTTTCCTTTTGTTAATTCTAAATAGATACTTTGTTTCTTTTGGTTTTTTTTTTTTTTTTTTCAGTAAAAGATACTAACTTTGTTAATTCTAAATTTTAGTATATTTCTTATTTTTGATTGACCAAATAATTTTGGTTCATTTTTAATTTGGTTTGTAAAGATAATACCTTGGTTCGGTAGATGTTGGTTTAACGCGCTAAGAATCGCAAGTCACCACCTACAGCCAAAGCAGATTTGGCCAAGTTTGATCATTTCAAATTACAGAACATTATGCCCCAGGATATCAAGCACATCGGCCAAATTGCGGTTGAAATTCACACTGAGCAGAACATGAAGAGTCATTCACATCAGCCATATTCTTTACGCTTTCAATACACATGTCAAATATTACACCGAGACACCAAATTCCTGTAATAAGTTCCAATGGAGGGGAGAGCAAGAACTAATGCATTGATATTTGAGAAAGAAAGTTTGCAAGCAGCATTAATTGTTATCTTTATTATTTAACTATTTTGGTTAAAAATGGAGGACTAGTTGATGCAATTGGAACTGTTCAAATTATACCAGGCCTGACAGAACTCCAAGGCATTAATGATAATACCAATTTTTCATATCAAAATCAAGTAAGATCAACCATGAAGAGTCACAAAGGTGGAATCTTCTACCACGCTATTTAACAATAATTTCACTATCTAAGCCAAGAGAACCAAAACCTGCATATCTACAACTGGGCAATGGAAATTGCAGGCAATATTGGTAGATACAATTCAAGCATAGAGAGTCTGCAGGTTCAGAAACCTGCAGCCAAAACTCTCAACACATACACATCCTTATTCAGCCAATATTTCCTAATAACTAGTACAGAAACTCTGAGCACTACCTGGGGCCAGAAAGCTGTTGTGAAGAGATGTAAGACATTGGGTTATATGAAACACCTGCAGCACTATTAGAAGTAGCATTTATATCTGGATACAACCCCAAGTCCTTCAGCTCATTGGACCCTTCCATTCTTGACTCCTCGATGAATCTCTGGCCATAGAACCGCAAGAAATTTAGTGACTCGGACCTCGGCTCACCCAAAGACAACCCACCTTCCAACATGCCAACAACGTGAGCCATAGAAGGCCGCAGCGCTGGATCTTCATGCACACAACACAAGGCAATCCGCACTAGCTTCTCAACCTCTTCACTTGTCACTCGTCCCTCTAACCTTGGGTCTGCCAGTTCCAAGTACCTTCTCTGCTGATGCATTTCTAGCGCAAATAGAGGGAAATATATTAGTCTGTGTTCCGAAACAGAAGGGGATGAGGACGAGGCATTTCCTTCACTGCTACTAGTTTTTGTGCTATGGCAACATGTTTGTATTGAGCAATTTTTTCTTCCCCTCACAATCTCTAGTAAAACCAACCCATAACTATATACATCAGCCTTGTCGGAAATTGTGGAGCTCGTTATCCACTCAGGTGCAAGATAGCCTCGAGTTCCTCTCATTGTTGTAAATTGAAAAGATTGTTCAGGATTTAGCAGCTTCGACAGCCCAAAATCTGAGATTTTCACTTGTAAATTGTCGTTCAAGAGAATGTTTTCTGGCTTCACATCGCAGTGGATGATTCTGTGCTCACATCCACCATGCAAGTAAGCAAGCCCCCTTGCTGTTCCAATGGCTATTTCCAATCTCTCTTGCCATTCTAGAACAGGACCATTACCGAAGAGTGTACTGCCCAACGAACCTCTGTTCATGTACTCGAGAACAAGACAGCGCTGCCTCCCTTGTGCGCAAAAACCTTTCAATCTAACCAAATTGACATGGTGGATGTTCCCAATTATTGAAACCTCAGTACAAAACTCTTTTTTCCCTTGGATTCCCAAACTAGTAATCTTCTTGACCGCCACAACAGTTTTGTCTGACAGAGTACCTCTGTATACAGTACCAAATCCACCACTACCAATCTGAGTCCTGAAGTTCTCAGTAGCAGCTGCAAGCTCTTCATAAGCAAACCTTCTCGGTAAGCCTGGGATAGAGATCATCTCTAGCTCTGCAGACGATGACGAGTTACTCCGGCCTAGTTTTACAGTTTTGGTTTTAGAAAGCCGCTTTTTCCTTAACCAAAGGATTGCAATGATTACAAACCCTACTAGTATTAAGAATCCTGTTAAAGGTAATAGTACCAAAGCAGCGACTGGTAAGTTTTGTTTCTGATTTCTGTTAGAAGAACCAACCAAAACTTTAATATAACCCAAACGGTCCTTATTGTTGTCTGCCCCAATGAAAGAACCTAAATGGTTTTCAAGAAGATAACAGGAACCGGAAGAAATATTATGGAAAAAGCCCAAACAAGAACAATTTTGAGAGCATATATCTTTGCAAACCGACAACGTTACATTAGTTTTTACGGGTTCCTTGAAATTATTAGCAAAATAGTCCATACCGGGGCCGAATTTTAGATAGGAAATCGAGGAATTCAATTGACTGCCATTTCTAGCTGCAGTACAAGCTGAAGGCAGAGAAAGCGTACGATTCACTGGCATGCAATCACCGTTGTTTTGATAACTGAATTCTGGTAAGCAAGAACAAATTCCACCCAGAGGCTTTCTTCTGCACAATCCGATTTCTTTGCAACTGAGAGGAAGATCACAATCCTCAAATGGTCCTGCAAATTCTGTCTCCCATTTATCGCTCGGAGTTGGTCTAGAGATGCTAAATCTGCCTTCGTGACCCAACTTACCAATCCTAAAACTTGCTGACCCATTCAAAGCTACTTGAACAACTGTGGAATTATCACTTGCTAGCAAGTACAAACCTGTACCATTCATCACCATCAACGATACGGCCTTGTTAGAGTTCCTGACAGCCTTTAGATCCAAGGACAATTTCCAATAATTCATCTTATTCCATTGCAGCACGGCATCCCTGTCAGTAACTTCAAGTCGATAATCACCCGCCGACATGTCCTCGGCGACAGCGCTTTGCAATGATTTTCCAATAGGAACTCTCTGTCCCATGACAATAGTGTCCGTCGGATGAGCAAAACTCTCCCACAACGTATTGCTTCCTGCATCAACTAAAACGAGATTTCCTGTCTCTGAAAGCTGCATAGCAGAAATATCAGAATTGAATTGCGGGGTTGACCATAATGGTTGACCAGTTTGGTTTGTGAGTATGAGGCCGCTGACAGTCAGTGACAACTTATCAGATCTTGACATGGGTGTGTTGCGGTTGGCTGACCAGATTATGACGTTGGTGTCATTGTGGACGATAGAGAAGTAATATTTTGAGGAGGGTGGTGGTCCAGCATCAATTGTGGCTTTGAAAGTACCATTTTGAGAGCGTAAGAAAGCGCCTCTGGTGTCGGTGAATTGCAAGTGTGAGGCTGTGAAACCGGGGCTGATTGAGTGCGTGGAAATGGAGGCTGAGAAAGTAAGACTTGGTAGGAAAACGCAGCATATAAAGAAGAAGAATGAGAAGGAGAAGCAACCCATGCATGCAGAGCAAAAATGGTAGAAAAAAAAAATTGGAGTTGGTTTCAAGCAGAATGATGATGATAATGATGATGATTGTGGCGGCGGTAGAAGAGGTGGGTGTTTTTGGTCTTCGTCTCTATCATTTGGATAGTTATGTCATGTTATCACGCACAGACTTACTTTTTTGTGTGATAAATGCATTTGACTGAATGAAAGCCACAAGTTCACAATTGAGGGTTTTTTCTTGTACTAATTTTTGGTGTAAAGCAGTGGAAATACGTATTTTCAATTTTCAAACAATATTATATTGGTTATCCAAAAAAATAATATTATATATATTTTTATATATTTTTTTGCGCACACAAAGTTTTTTTTACCGTACTTTAGGTTTGAGTTTTGTGGTGAGAGTTAAATTCATTCTTTTTTCTGTATTAATATTTTGCCTTACTAATAAACTTGAAGAATAATAAGGGGGCAGGTAAGGTAACTAGTCAGGCCAATAACAGGAGAGTTGATAATGAGAGTACGATCTGAGATTTAAATTGTCCATGTTCTTTTTAAGTTTTTTTTTTATAATTGAAGTTACATTATTTTATGCTAAATAAAGTAAATAGGTTAATTTTAAATTAAGGTAAATTATAAAGTTAGTTTTTACTCTTTACACCGAATTTTAATTTAGTTCTTAATATTTTAATTGTGTCAATTTAATCCTTAATATTTTTAATATTATGTTAATTTAGTCCTTATTATTATCTTTTGGACGGAAAAAACTGATATATCAAATAGAACAATAAAAAAATTATTTTCTATGTCACATCAAATGCAACTATACTTCCCACATTAAAAAAAAAAAAAAAAAAAACTAAGTATGCGTTTAGATACTGCTTATTTTACTGAAAACTGAAAATAATAAAATAATAATAAAGTTACTGTTCACGGGGGGTTACTGTTCATTTGCCTACTTGCAGTATTCATATCCCATGAACAATGCAAGAGGGTAAATTAGGGTAAATTATAAAGTTAGTCCTTACCCTTTACACCAAATTTCAATTTAGTCCCTAACATTTTAATTGTGTCAATTTGGTCCTTAACATTTTTAGTGTTGTGTCAATTTAGTCCTTGTTATTATCTTTTGGATGGAAAAAACTAATATATCAAAAGGAACAATAAAAAATTATTTTCTATGCCACATCAAATGCAACTATACTGCCCACATTGTTTAAAAAAAAAAAAAAAAAAAAACTAAATATGTGTTTGAATACCGCTTATTTTGCTGAAAACTAAAAATAATAAAAAAATAATAATAAATTTACTGTTCACGCGCGAGTTATTGTTCATTTGCCTACTTGCACTATTCATATTCATGAACAGTGCAAGAGGTGTTGATAAAAAAAAAAAAAAAAAAAAAAAAATTTGGAGTTGGTTTCAAGCATAATGATGATGATGATGATGATGATTGTGGTGGAGGTAGAAGAGGTGGGTGTTTTTGGTCTTCGTCTCCACCATTTGGTTAGTTATGTCATATATTATCACGCACAGACTTACTCTTTTGTGTCATAATGCATTGACTGACTGAAAGTCACAGGTTCACAACTGTAGTTTTTTCTGGCCTTAGATAGAATTTTTGTATTTCTGGTCCTACGTTGGGTTAGAGTTTTGCGGTGAGAGTTATTTTCATTCTTTTTTCTATTTTAATATTTTATCTTGACTAATAGAATTGAAGACTAAAAAGGGGCAGGTAAGGTAACCAGTCAGGCCTATAACAGGAGAGTTGATAATGAGAGTACGATCTAAGATTTGAGTTCATCAACAAGATATATAGTTTAAATTGTCTATGTTCTTTTTAAGTTTTTATAATTGATGATACATTACCTTATGCTAATTAAATAGGTTAATTTTAAATTAGGGTAAATTATAAAGTTAGTCTTTATCCTTTACACCGAATTTCAATTTAGTCCATAACTTTTTAATTGTGTCAATTTGATCCTTAATATTTTTAATATTGTGTAAATTTAGTCTTTGTTATTATCTCCTTGATGGAAAGAATGTGTCAAATGGAACAATAAAAAATTATTTTCTATGTCACATCAAATGCAACTATACTTCCACATAGTTAAAAAAAAAAAAAAAAAAAAAAAAAAAAAAAAAACTAAATTTAAAATCTGCACACGTGAGATAAATTTGGGAAACTAATAAGAAGAATTGCGCTTGGAAGTTCCAGCCAATCTGCCGTTACAGTCATAGTTGGTAAATCGATAGGAAAAATTATTCGATTTAATATGACTATTTGGCTGGATAGCAAATATTATGCTAGCAGTGATAGCAAATGAATGTTGATGAATGTTTTTCCTGGGCACAACAAAAGATGCGTAAGAAGGCGCACAATTCCAAGCAAGATTCACATAGATTGCATTATTTAAAAGCACTAAAGCATAAACATGATAGCCCCTTTGATCTGCAACTTCAGGGATTTTAATGGAGATGAAGGAGAAGAGATGGATTTTAGGGATTTTAGAACCTATTAGTTTCCCCAAACTTATCTCATGTGTGTGATTTTAATTTGGTTTTTTATTATTTTTTTTAAATTGACATGGTGGTATAGTTGGCAATTGATGTGGTATAAATTTTTTCTTTTATTGTTCTGTTTGACATCAGCTTTTTCCATCCAAGGTAAATGGCAGAGATTAAATTGACACAACACTGAAAATGTTAGGAACTAAATTGAAATATAGTAAAAAGGACAAGGACTAGCTTTATAATTTACCCTTTAAATTATTAATTTATAAAAGTTAGATCCATAGCCATTGTATTTTTATTTTTATTTTTATTTTTTTGATGAATAGACTAAAACTTTATTCATGAAATTCAAATACAAGAAACATGATGGATGAGGACTTGTTCTAAGAAACAAGGACATTCCTCCATCCAAGCACAGAAATCAATCAAGCCAAGAGCTTGTTTTGCTAACAAGTGAGCTGGCCTATTGCCTTGTTTTCTAACATGAGAAAAACTCACATTTCTAAACTCATTACATTCAGCTAACATCCCATAAATTAGTGCAAAAACATAAGATGGAGCAAGTGAACATTCCTTAAGAGCCTGAACAATGGTTAAGGAATCTCCTTCAAGAACAAACTCTTTGATGCCCACTTCCTTAGCAAAAATAATACTAGTTTCAAATTTTGTTGCTTCAACTTCAATAATCCCCAATAGAGCATGGATTTTCTTGCTCAAACTTACAATAAAATTCCCTTCATGGTCACAAATTAAAACACCAACACTAGCAGCTGTATGTGCAAGTCAGATTTGAGCTTATATAGAGAAGTAAAATAAGTTATATATCTAACAGTACATATACATGAGAAAGCTTGAAAAGATGCTGGCTTTGACATGACACTCGAACAAGAAGAAGAAAGTGACGATAGGACATGAAAAAGATGCACATCTAAACAACAAGAAGATACCGATGACTAAAGAAACACAGGATGTATGTGGAAAACCCTAAGGAAAGGATAAAAAAGGTTTGAAATTCTTGCTCTATTTAGATTGCATTATGTGTGAAAAGAGACCAATTTCTTACAACCAGGTTGTTTTTCTTTCCTACGAACTCTCTACTCTCTTCTCAAAATATCTACTTAGGTTTTTGCCCTAATAACACAACTGCATGTTCCTCTTATACTCTGAGGAATATAACTAAGTACAAAAACAGATGTCAAGTCATTATTTCTCTATTTTGGACATTTTCACAACTATGATATTATCTGCTGACTAGAAGATAAGAACTGCACTAACGTGGCATTGGGACTCGTAGGTAGGTGACTTTGCCACTGCTTGGAAAACAAGTCTTGGACACTGAGAGAGACATCAGAAGTACTATAATTGATACACGTGTCTCTGAGGTGTTCCATCATGCATTCAACCAATAAGGGACATCCTTATAGCCTTTATGTAACACCCCGACCCAATTTTATAATTAAACTATGTGCTTAAGTGGTTAATTACTATTTTAATCCACTTTCTTTTTATAACTAATATAAGAGTATTTAATCAGCATAGTATTTTATAATATTTTTGAATAAGAATTGTAAAGATTATAAATAAGTAATTGAATGGCTAATTTTATTAAGTATATATATAGTTGTTGGACTATATTAAGTGGTTAAGTTATGATATATATATATATATATATGGTTGTAGGTGTTTTAATTAAGCATAATGTATGGGATAGTATAGTGAAAATTCCACCCACATGCAACCAATGAGAATTCAACCCAAGTAATACTAAAGCATCATGCATGTGGACAAACCAAAGGACCAAGACTTGGCCCACCATGCACTCACTAAAAGCCACTTCAATTCTTCCTTGACTTTTCTCAAGACACTGGAATATCCAAAAAGCAATCTTCTCCTCTATTTTCCACGGATACACACACAAAAATCAGAAAAATCACACACTTTGTCCTCTTTTCTCTTAAGGAAAGTGCTAGGAAGCTCTCTTGGGTCATTTTATCAAACCTACGGTCAACACCCCAAAATACACTCTTCTTATCTTGTTTTGCTGAATCAGAAATATCTTCATTCAGCTTTCATTTGCTTTTTTCTTCTCTTCTTTCTTCTTCCCTTCTTGCACGGCTGCATCTTTCCCTCACTCTCACACCAAAAATCATAGACAACTCTCTCTAAGAAGAAATTAAGGGCCTAAACACTAAGGTTTCATCTTCAAAGTGTGTGGGTAAGTATATATGTTTATTTTCTGTTTGGGTATTTTAATGGTGTGATAATTTGCTTGAGTTTCAGTTCTGTATCCTCTTTTCTGATTTTAGGAGCTGAATTGTGATTCTATTTTAGTAATTTGAAAGTTTGATGGTTTTATGGTCTATTTGATGCTTATTAGGGTATTTTAATATGTATTGTATAGGTATAAAAACACCCAAATGAAATGAAGGCTAATTGCTATTTATTGATGATTTTAGTAAGAATATGTACTGAAGCTGTCTCTGTGACAGATTTGATGTTTACAACAAGAAAAATATGTATTAAATCATATTTTGTGAATTAGGATGCTAGGAGTAGTTTTTATGAATTCTAAAACACACATGGTTAATATGGAAGTGGTCTCACAGCAATTGGATGAACACAAAAATAATGGTTTAATTTGTAAGTTGTAAGAAATTCTGTCAGGACAGATTTGAGTATACTGTCTTGCGTGATTTTTAGTAAACCATGGGTTTATGCTTTGATTCCGAAATTTTTATGGTATATATTGGACATACAGGGGAATTGCGTTGTAGAATTTCATGAAGATTGAATGTGTTTTGGTTGTCCATTTGTATTTTACAATTGAAGCATATGCTGCTGGAATAAAACAGTGAGCAGTAAGGGACATGCCTAATTTTGAGGATTTAATTTTAAAGTTAGGGTGAATGATTTGAGCTAAAATTTATTATGCTCATCATTTGGTATGTCTAAATCATAAATAAATTTTGTATACCTTGGTTCACAGTTTAGTACTCAAAGGAGAGGTTTTAAACCATCCGACGGTTGTATTTATGAAGCTATTTGATTCAGCATGCTGTGTGTTGCCTTATGAATGTATATGATTTTATGACCATGCTTAAAAGAGTTCATGTTTTATGCATGCATTATTGCCTTAAGCTCAAAGTACCTTTTGAAATGAAGTTGTCTCTTCTAGAGATATGCTATTAATGTGAGAATGTTGGTTTCTCTATGATTGGTACATAATGACGTTTGATGAATGTATTTTGTGTTTGTGGGAACCTCATTAAGGTGAGATTAGGATTTCTTTGATTATAAGAGATAGGCTTTAAGATGAATGTGTAAGTTTACGACAAAGGAATAATAGATAGTAATAAGTTTTTATTTTGGTTTAGGTGTTACTAGTCGCCAGGTCTAAGCTCCTTCGATTTTAGGCTCTCGGTTCTTCTACTTTCAGGTAAGGAATAAGTTATATGGGCATTTGGCAAGTCATAAGATTATTTTAAAGTATATTATGCATTAAATGGTTTTTGATTAGAAATATGGCATGTAAGCATTATCAGACAAAGATATGTTCGTGAGCATTTTCGAAACCTTATGTATATGATTCAAGCATATTGATGCTATTATTAATTCCATGAACATGATGATTAAAGAAAACAATAGAAATGTTGTTATTGTGAAATGTAATGCAAACTATGAATTTCAGTATGATGAATAAGTATAAAATGTTTTCGGGTTATGTTCTCTGGTGATCTTAACTCTGCCAGTAGGGGTTAATTACTGGCTTTCTATGGAAAACGTTATATGATTGGCCATTAAGTGGGACTGGCTCTGCTGTACCCACCCTTGTTGGTTACGGCCAACTTGGGGGAAGCCAACCTACCCCCATGATTGGAAGATATGTATTATGATGTGATCCCGAGAATACCTGGCATTGTGGGGAATGTTGGATGCCTAGCATCGTGGTGCTAGAAGCCTCCCAAATAAGTACAGGCTTATCAGATATGGACTAACCAATAAGTTATGTATGAACAGCTATATTATGTTATTAATCATAAAGAGAATTATTTTGTTAAATGCATTGTAGAAAGTTAAAAGCTCTCATGAAAAGAAGAAGTTTTTGATGAAAAGAAAGCTGTTCATTAAAGATAAAAGTTTCTAAAATTCTGTTATGCTCTAAAGATAAAGCTTCTGATAAAAGTACAAATTTACGTTAAAAAGTTATTAGATATCTGTTTTTCTTTATGAATCGTAAAGTTTTATAATTATGAAAGTTATAATATTTTACGAGAACAAGTTTATGAAGGAAAGTTTTATTATTATTTAAGATGTTTTTAGTTTAAGACAAAGTTACCGATTATTTGAATTAAGTTAAAATGATTATTTTGTAATGAAAATATATACGGTGACTTTGTAAGAAATGAAAGAAATTCAATCCGAAAGGTTTCGATAATATTATTCTAATAAGAAAAAGGAGAATAATTATTTTCCTACGAGAAGCGTATAAGTTATTGTTAAATATAGTATAAAATACTATGCATGAAAAGATGTTCTTCTATCTGAATAATTATAAAATGAAATGAATAGATTTACATGCATCCTTATTAAATTCTCATATATCTTACCTTTACTGAGCTGTGTAGCTCACTCCTTTCACTCTTTCAGTTAACAGGTTTATTTTGGAGCAGAGGTAGCCTTAGTCAAGGTTTGGAAGGAGTTAGTTTTAGTTTTATATGTATAGATCCTAAGTTTCCAATTTGATGTTTAGCTTGGTAGCAATGTGTATTTTAGGATCTAATGAAAGTTGTACTTTAAGGTATTAAGAGATGTATTATGTGAAAATGTGGAAATTATATGACTGGTGGATTATGTTATATTTTGAGTACTATATAGATGCTTTGGATGTCAAATGAAAGGTCATATCATGAAGCCAAGAAACAAGAATGAATGAAAAAGGGAAGTTTTCCAAAAAGTTTTGTAAAAGTTAAGTTGGTTCTTGTTAATATCAGGTTTAGACTTGGTATTAGCATGTCGGTCATGGTCACAAATCCAAGTATCGGGTTTGGGGCATGACACTTTAACCTTAGAAAGTCATTATCTCTCTTTTTGTGAGTGCTTGAGTACCATGTCAGGTGAAAATCCTACTCCCTTCTCAAGACAGTCACGCCTTTAGTACAGACCAAGACAAAATCCTTTAACCAATGCTTCCTCTCCCCTTGCTCACAGCTACTCCACGTGTAAGGTCCATATTCAATCACTTTTGCATTCTCCCATGCTTTAATGGTGTTATGTATGGTAGCCTTTTGAGCCAAGAATATAGCAGCATCCGTATTAATCTTGTATAATAGAAAAATAGGAGGAGACCACTTCACTTCCACTTGGGTTTGTTGTGTTAGTTATGTTAGAGGGGTATTTCTTGTAGCCCAATACTCTTCCCAGTAAGATCTACACAAATCAACCAGTAACAGACTGTCTTCCTCAGCTTGCCATGAATTACCTCATTTCTATTAGTCCACAAAGCCCATCCAATAGTAACAGTAAGGCCAGCATCTTCCATAACCCATTGTGCATCCATCAAAACATGCCCTAAGAACTCAAAGAAGGTCTAAAAAGGAATCAACGACCGTGAAGTGAAGAGAGACGAAGAAACCCATGTGTTTCAAGCCTTAGAGCACTCCCAAAAAAGATGAAAGAAAGATTCTGAAGCATTGCCGCATTCCTCACACATGCTATCAACCAAAACCTTTCTACAAACCAGATTTTCTTTTGTAGGTAAGATGTCACGGGCAGCTCTCCAAGCAAAATGTTTGATATTATGGGGAATTTGAATTGACCGTAATCTCTTCCAAAACTGTATATTACTCCCATCAGAACAAGAGCCAATCTCCCTATTTGTCTCTAATTCTAGAGTCAGCTTATAAGCACTTCTTATAGAGAAAAAGTCATTTGAAGTTTCAGCCCATACCTGCCTATCATCAGGCATTCTAACACTCAAAGGAATTCTAGCGATAGCCTCAGCCTCAAAAGGAAGAAAAGTTATATTCAAAAGGTTCCAATCCTAGCACTTGTTCTCCACATCAATAAAATTGCAAACTCTAGAGTCCAATAAAAGCATACCTTTTTGTGAAATTACTTTGTGAGTAGAAGAGCTAGGTACCCAATTATCCTCCCAAACTCGGATCTGCCTACCATTCCTCAGGTTAGACTTCACTAACCTCCCACACTTTCTAACCCAAGTACGAAGTCAGGGCTTTACCCTAGGTAAGCCCACATTATATTTATGCAAAATATCCCCACGCATAGTTCCCACATTTTGAGGAGACTTATCCACCTTGGAATTATCCAAATTAAAATGTCTCTTACAAATGTTTATCACTTATTCATCTTCATCTTTATCCTTGCTGAAAACACAAGACAAGTGAGTTCTTTCATATCTTTCTATTGATATAACCAACTACGTATTGTTGTTTGGTTACAAAAATTCATTTTTGTATTTTTTTTTTTTCACTCCAATATGACTCTTTAATGCCTTTTGTTAACTTACCTCTGTTTATAGGTTTTTCTTCTTCTTATTCTGTTGAATGCAAGGAGGAAAGTCCTATAATCATGAGAAACCTTTTTCAAATGAGTAGTAAATCATGGAGCGAAATGTGCTTCTACTCACTTCATTGTGGTCGTCAATGTCAAAAATGGGAGAAAGCATTTTGTGGACACTGCCATAATAATCTCAAATGTTATTGTTGCTACGGAATTGAATATGGTGACTAATGTTCTAAACTTGCAGCAGCATGGTCTTACTTGTAAAGCCCTTTTTGTTCCTAGGCATATACTGTTTACGGTTTAGCAAATTTTGCAACTAGAGTAACAGTTCATCAGAGCTGGGTACATCCAGCCTTGTTGAAAGCCTATTGTTATTGTTGTTGTAAAAAAAAATATTAATTGTGAACTATAATAGAATTATGGTAATTCAAAACAGATTTAATTTTCTTTTCTACAATTTATTTTTTTATATAAACTTTTATTTATAGATACAACAAGAATTGAAACTATTGCATTTTTTATTTGATGACAAAAGATTTTATTAATTGAGTTAACTAGAAGTTTAGAACTCACAACTCACAAGAAACGTAGTATTTAGTCTCTAATAATTTTTTCTTACATGGGTTTTTATTTTATTTGTAATTATTAGTCTTCAGACAACTACTACATTTTTTACATAAATTTCCTAAAAAATATAATGATTACTCTCAATTTTTATTGATAATAATGATTCGAATCTACGGTGTTGATTCCATGAAATTTATTACATAATAGAAGTTTAAATCAAAGTTTGGCACACTGTTTCAATTTGAGAATATACATCAAAGTTTAATTATTTACTTATTTATATATAGTCTCTTTTATGAATATCATGTCTATATTAAGTAATATACACTCAAGGAAATATCATGTTTTATTTTGAAATGCAATTTATTTTGGCTATAGATGGTTAAAAAATAGACCTCAACATCCATAATTTATGCAAATTTTATTGATATATTCGGTTTCAATTTTTTCGTACTTATAAATGCTTCTTATAGATGTCTATAATTTCAAATATAAGTTTTTAACTCTACTACAACTATGTTATCTTGGCATGCACTTATCGCATTATTCAAGCAAAAAAAAATCTCAGTCATTAATTTTTCAATTCGTTTGTATGCAACTAGATAAGGTCTCAATATTGAGCATATACATCCACATATATAGCTTTTTTAAATATTCATATACATTACTCCATCAAAAGATGGGTTAATCTTTTTTACCAAAATCTTTTTGGGGATGCTTTCACTGGGGAAAGCACCTTTTATTAAAGGAGCAACAACATACATTTCAAGGTGCATGCCTAATAGTAACCCATATGCATAAAGACAAACAAAATTAATGGCCTTTCACCACTTTATGCTTAGAAAAACCTACCAACTTAATTCTATTGTAATCAAAAGCTTATTCAAAAATCAACGTATATTCCATTTAGAGTTAGAACCAAAATCCCTTTCATAGCAGTAATTGCCCAAAGAGAAAGAATACCCACAATCATAGGGACATGTTATGGTGAAATCCAAGAAATCAAAGAAGAATGATAAAAATGGAAGAATACCCATTCAAATTCATGTATAAAAGGAAGGACCTCACCCACAAAAAAAAAAAAAAAACACACACACACACACACACAACCTTGCATTTCAAATGAAAAGTATAGTAGAGAAAAAAACAGAGTTAGGAGAGTACTCTTAGAATGTAGTATCACCACAGAATGAGAGTAACTTAGCAGAATAGCAAACTTGGCATACACCAATAGGGCAACTTTCTCTCTCCCACAAATTACATCCTCCCTAAGTTCCCGAGCTCATTTAAGGAAAGGTCAATCTGGCTTATGTTCAAAACCTCATAGTTTTGTGCTCGTAAGGCAATAAGATTGTAAGAGTTGGAGCTGAGAGCTTTTTGACCCAACTTATTCTGCAAAACACACTTTATATAAATACAAATACGTATAAGTGTGTGTGTGTGTGTGTGTGTGTGTGTGTGTGTATTTGAGAATATGCACACTAACATGTTGGAAACTAACATTGCTTTGTAAATATTTTCTTTGGGTTTTAGTGTTTATTTGCAGACTTTTAACAGTAGAGCAAGTAGAGTAATGTTCTTTTTGTGGAAGGTAGAGTAACGTTCCCACACAAAAAAAGAAAAAAAAGAGAGAGGAGAAATGCTTATTCTATGGATAGTGGATAGAGTCCCATTGCATGGTAGAAAGCTGAGAAAAATCCATGCTAGAGTAGAAGATTGAGAAAGGTTTGTTCTACAATAAAAGAGGAGAGAATAAGCTCATTTTGAAGCAATGTTCCTTGGATTAAATTTAATTTGTGCACATATTGGCATTGGTAGAATGAGACCTTGAAACCTATTTTGCTCAAACTCAACTCACTTTTTAGCAAAAAGCCTAGACTAAAAGAGGTCAACTAGTATCAAGACACATGTCTATGGTGTAAATATAAAATAATCATAACAATAATAAATAACCCTTAACAATCTTTCGACTTCAATTATTAATGACCATATATTGAATTTTTTTTCCTTTTACTTGCTTCAATTATATATTTATAATTATCTTAGAATATGAAGTAGTTTAAACATAATAATAATTTAAGCCTGATATTTATAAAAAAAAAAAAAAAAAATTAAGCATGATAATAATCTGCTTACAAATATTATAATTTATACAAATTTAACTTACACTTGCATTTTTTTATGTCTCTAAATAAGTACTTTTTACTTATAATCTTTAATAGGAAATGCTAACGGATGTCCTTAAGGCAATTGTCAATAATTCATTTAAAGAAAGTTTTTATGGGAAAAGAAAAAAAAAAAAAAAAACCAATTAATGTTTTGACATTTTTTTTTTATTGCCTATAAAAATTGTGTCAAACTTTCTTAAAATTGATTGTTAACTATTGCCTTAAGGGCACTTGTTAGCATGACTTGTCTTTAATTTAGACTAAAATCATAGTTTTGCTTTGACAGATTGAGTAGTAGGATTTGGAGTGGCAAACATAGCAACCATGCCTTTGAGTGTGTGTCGACTTGGGATGCATGAATCAAGGGATTGGCTTATTTTCAACTTAATGCAATATTTTCCTCAATTTTTGATTGAAATAACCAATAGAAAGATAATATTTCTCTTTGTTACTCACTTAACCCAAATAATTAAGTGATCATGTGCATTGCACATAACAATGACAAATGTCATCTTCCTATTGGTGATTGGAGCTAAATCCTTTCATTTTGTTAATTCTAAATAGATACTTTGTTTTTTTTTGTTTTTTTTTTTTTAATTTTTTTTTTCAGTAAAAGATACTAACTTTGTTAATCCTAAATTTTAGTATATTTCTTATTTTTGATTGACCAAATAATTTTGGTTCATTTTTAATTTGGTCCGTAAAGATAAAACCTTGGTTTAGTAGATGTTGGTTTAACATGGTAAGAATTCCAAGTCACCACCTATAGCCAAAGCAGATTTGGCCAAGTTTGTTCATTTCAAATAACAGAGAAAAATGCTCCAAGATATCAAGCACATCGGCCAAATTACGGTCGAAATTCACATTGAGCAGAACATGAAGAGTTATTTGAGATTTTACTGATGCATTGATATTTGAGAAAGAAAGTTTGCAAGCAGCATTAATTGTTATCTTTATTATTTAACTATTTTGGTTAAAAATAGAGGGTTAGTTGATGCAATTGGAATTGTTCAAATTATACCAGGCCTGACAGAACTCCAAGGTATTAATGATAATACCAATTTTTCATATCAAAATCAAATAAGATCAACCATGAAGAGTCACAAAGGTGGAATCTTCTACCACGCTATTTAACAATAATTTTACTATCTAAGCCAAGAGAACCAAAACCTGCATATCCACAATGGGGCAACGGAAATTGCAGGCAATATTGGTAGATACAATTCAAGCATAGAGAGTCTGCAGGTTCAGAAACCTGCAGCCAAAACTCTCAACACATACACTGATACACATCCTTAATCAGCCAATATTTCCTAATAACTAGTACAGAAACTTTCAGCACTACCTGGGGCCAGAAAGCTGTTGTGAAGAGATGTAAGACATTGGGTTATATGAAACACCTGCAGCACTATTAGAAGTAGCATTTATATCTGGATACAAACCCAAGTCCTTCAGCTCATTGCACCCTTCCATTCTTGACATCTCAGTGAATCTCTGGCCATAGAACCGCAAGAAATTTAGTGACTCGGACCTCGGCTCACCCAAAGACAACCCACCTTCCAACATGCCAACAACGTGAGCCATAGAAGGCCGCAGCGCTGGATCTTCATGCACACAACACAAGGCAATCCGCACTAGCTTCTCAACCTCTTCACTTGTCACTCGTCCCTCTAACCTTGGGTCTGCCAGTTCCAAGTACCTTCTCTGCTGATGCATTTCTAGCGCAAATAGAGGGAAATATATTAGTCTGTGCTCCGAAACAGAAGGGGATGAGGATGAGGCATTTCCTTCACTGCTACTAGATTTTGTGCTACGGCTCTATGTTTGTATTGAGCAATTTTTTGTTCCCCTCACAATCTCTAGTAAAACCAACCCATAACTATATACGTCAGCCTTGTCGGAAATTGTGGAGCTCCTTATCCACTCAGGTGCAAGATAGCCTCGAGTTCCTCTCATTGTTGTAAATAGAAAAGATTGTTCAGGATTTAGCAGCTTCGACAGCCCAAAATCTGAGATTTTCACTTGTAAATTGTCGTTCAAGAGAATGTTTTCTGGCTTCACATCGCAGTGGTTGATTCTATGCTCACATCCACTATGCAAGTAAGCAAGCCCCCTTGCTGTTCCAATGGCTATTTCCAATCTCTCTCGCCATTCTAGAACAGGACCATTTCCGAAGAGTGTACTGCCCAACGAACCTCTGTTCATATACTCGAGAAAAAGAAAGCGCTGCCTCCCTTGTGCGCAAAAACCTTTCAATCTAACCAAATTGACATGGTGGATGTTCCCAATTATTGAAATCTCAGTACAAAATTCTTTTTTCCCTTGGATTCCCAAACTAGTAATCTTCTTGACCGCCACAACAGTGTTTTCCGACAGAGTACCTCTGTATACAGTACCAAATCCACCACTACCAATCTGAGTCCTGAAGTTCTCAGTAGCAGCTGCAAGCTCTTCATAAGCAAACCTTCTCGGTAAGCCTGGGATAGAGATCATCTCTAGCTCTGCAGACGATGACGAGTTACTCCAGCCTAGCTTTACAGTTTTGGTTTTGCTTTTTCCTTAACCAAAGGATTGCAATGATTACAAACACTACTAGTATTAAGAATCCTGTTAAAGGTAATAGTACCAAAGCAGCGACTGATAAGTTTTGTTTCTGATTTATGTTAGAAGAACCAACCAAAACTTTAATATAACCAAAACGGTCCTTATTATTGTGGTCTGTCGAAATGAAAGAACCTAAATGTTTTTGAAGAAGATAACAAGAACCAGAAGAAAATTCATGGAAAAAGCCCAAACAAGAACAATTTTGGGAGCATAAATCTTGGCAAACCGACAACGTTACATTATTTTCCACTGGTTCCTTGAAATTATTAGCAAAGTAGTTTATACCAGGGCCGAATTTTAGATAGGAAATAGAGGAATTCAATTGACTGCCATTTCTAGCTGCAGTACAAGCTGAGGGCAGAGAAAGCGAACGATTCACTGGCATGCAATCACCGTTGTTTTGATAACTGAATTCTGGTAAACAAGAACAACTTCCACCCAGAGGCTTTCTTCTACACAATCCAATTTCTTTGCAATTGAGAGGAAGATCACAAGCCTCAAATGGTCCTGCAAATTCTACCTCCCAACTTACCACTCCTAAAACTCGATGACCCATCATTCAAAGCTACTTGAACAACCGTGGAATTATCACTTGCAAGCAAATACAAACCTGTACCATTCATCACCATCAACGATAGGGCCTTGTTAGATTTCCTGACAGCCTTTGGATCCATGGACAATTTCCAATAATTCATCTTATTCCATTGCAGAACCACATCCCTGTCAGTAACTTCAAGTCGATAATCACCCATCGACATGTCCTCGTCCGTCACAGCGCTTTGCAATGATTTTCCAGTAGGAATTCTCTGTCCCATGACAATAGTGTCCGTCGGATGAGCAAAACTCTCCCACAACGTATTGTTTCCTGCATCAACTAAAACGAGATTTCCTGTCTCTGAAAGCTGCATAGCAAAATATCAGAATGGAATTGCGGGGTTGCCCAGAGTGGTTGACCAGTTTGGTTTGTGAATATGAGGCCGTTGACAGTCAGGGACAACTTGTCAGAGCTTGACATGGGTGTGTTGCGGTTGGCTGACCAGATGATGATGTTGGTGGCACTGTGGACGATAGAGAAGTAATATTTTGAGGAGGGTGGTTTGGCATAAATTGTGGCTTTGAAAGTACCATTTCGAGAGAGTAAGAAAGCGCCTCCGGTGTCGTTGAATTGGAAGTGTGAGGCCGTGAAATCGGGGCTGATTGAGTGCGTGGAAATGGAGGCTGAGAAAGTAAGACTTGGAAGGAAAACGCAGCATATAAAGAAGAAGAAGAATGAGAATGAGAAGTAGAAGCAACCCATGCATGCAGAGCAAACAGGGTAGAAAAAAAAATTGGAGTTGGTTTCAAGCAGAATGATGATGATGATGATGATGATGATTGTGGCGGAGGTAGAAGAGGTGGGTGTTTTTGGTCTTCGTCTCCATCATTTGGATAGTTATGTCATATTTATCACGCAGACTTACTTTTTTGTGTCATAAATGCATTGACTGAATGAAAGTCACAGGTTCACAACTGTGGCTTTTTCTGCCACTCGACGCGGCTCGGTAGAATGGATAAATATTTCATTCATTTTTAATTTTTAAATAACATTATGTATATTTATATATATTTTTTATTTAGTATATTTTAAAAAATTAAAAATAATATTATTTAAACTATTCAATTAAATGAATTCTAGAATTTTTATTTTCTCTCGTCATATTTTGTGAGAAAGTGTACCACGTTTTGATAATATCAAACTCAATATCTATTTTGGTATTTTTTATCTAATAAATGAGTGACACTTATTTCAGAAATCACATCAGACTACTCTAATAAATGATTAATTTATCTTCTTGATAGTATAGAAGATTGTGATTAATTTATTAGAGTAGTTTGATATGGTTTTTTGAAACATGTGTCACTCATTTATTTGATAAGAACTGAATTAATATTACCAAAATATGGTATACTTTCTCCTACTTTGGGTTAGAGTTTTGTGGTGAGAGTTATTTTTGTTAGGACATATGTGTTCACATGATTAAGAACATATGTCATAATGTTTATGTAAATTGGCTAATCCTTTGACAAAACGCACTATACTTGTAATTGGGTAGTTCTAGGTGTTTTTAATACTTCAAGAAACAAGGTTTCAAGATCAAGTGTTGAAGTCATCAAGTCTGTCCAAGAAAAAGCAAGTTGAAGTGCAGAATTTTTAAAACTCGACACCTGCTCGATAGCTACCTCAACACCTGCTATCTGTCGAGAATTAAAAAGTCAGAATTCCAATCTGATTTTCTTGGGATCCGTGAATGTGTTTTTGGGCCTTCTTTTCTTCTAACCCTAAACATATTTAAGGAGTATTTTAAGAGCCGTCAACATAGACACAAGTTGCATAAGCATTGAGAAATCCTTGTTCAAGCAAATTGTGATCTAAGACGAAGTTCTTGACCTAGTTCATCTTTTTCAAGAAGTTGCTGTGTACTTTGCACCGTAGGGTTTTGTAACCAAGCATCTTCCTGATCTTCATTGCATAGGATGATCTGAAGAACTTTGCAGCCAACCTCTCTTCCTAAAGTTGGTGTTTGAAGTCGCGTACTGGGATCCGCGCATCTGGTTAGTCACGTACTTGGGAGCCGTGCATCAAAAGGGGGAACTGTCACTACAGATCAAGTCCGATTGGGTATTGGGGTAAGGGTTCAACTGTAGGTTGGTCAGGTACTTGGGATTCCTTATTTGTAACCGCTTGATTTGATAATAGTGGAGTTTCGGGAGTGGTGACCTGAAAATCACCCGGTGGGGTTTTTGCCGTTAGGGTTTTTCCCCATTCGTGAACAAATCACCATGTCATTTATTTTTCCGCTGCATATTTAGTTATTCGGTGATTTGTTTGTGCTGCCACGTATTTGCATGTTAAATTGATTAATTAATAACTTGGCTAAATTAATTAATTAGTTTAAATCACAAGGGGTTATTCAGTTTGTGGCCTATCAAGTGGTATCAGAGCAGGCACACTCTGATTAGGTTAATCTTTGCTGGGTTGATCCATTGACCCCTGCTGTCATGGATAGAGGACAATCTCTCATTATACCTCCTTTATTTGATGGGACTAACTATGCCTACTGGAAAGTACGCATGAGAGCTTTTTTGCAGTCCTTAGACGAGAAGGTGTGGCAAGCTGTTGAGATTGGCTAGACTAAGCCAAAAGAAGCGCCGGCTGATTGGGATGAAGCCAAGATCAAGGCGGCAAACTTCAACAGCAGAGCGTTGAATGCCTTATTTAGCACAGTCACCAATGAGGAGTTCAAGAAGATATCCTCAACAGAAACTGCTAAGGAGGCATGGACCATCCTCCAGACAACCTATGAAGGAACAAAGGCTGTCAAGGATTCAAAGCTACAGAGGCTCACTACTAGCTTTGAAGAAATTAAGATGGAGAAGGATGAGTCGTTCGATGAGTTCTATACCAAGCTTAAAGACATAGTGAACTCAGCCTTCAATCTTGGGGAAACCATCCCTGAACCCAAGGTTGTAAGGAAGGTGTTCAGATCTCTACCTGAGAGATTTCATGCCAAGATTACGGCAATTGAAGAATCAAAGGACATTGATAAAATTCCTTTGACTGAGTT
The DNA here is from genome assembly GCA_023621385.1 of Quercus gilva. Lineage (NCBI taxonomy): Eukaryota > Viridiplantae > Streptophyta > Magnoliopsida > Fagales > Fagaceae > Quercus > Quercus gilva. The sequence continues at coordinate 59,384,164 of CM042481.1, forward strand.
GGTTGGGAACTTGCAGACCTACGAGCTAGGGTTATCAAGAATAGGCAAGTCAAGCAAGGGCAAGAGCATGGCCCTGAAGGCGAAGAGCAGTGATACAGATGAGTCTCCCGATGATGAAGATTCCAAGATGAAGTCCTACATTACAAGGCAGTTCAAGAAGTTTATGAAGAATGCCAATGGGAGGAGCTTCGACAAGGACCGAAGGCAATCCAGTTCTTCACAGTTCAAGAGCCAAGACAAAGGAAGGAAGGATGCCAAGGATGGCGGTCAGTACACTGTTCCGGCAGGACCAAAATGTTTTGGGTGTCATGGGTTTGGACACATGAAGAATGAGTGTCCTACATATCTGAAGAGCATTGGAAAGAGCAAGGCTCTTGCTGCAACCCTCAGTGACACTGAGCCTGAAGATGATTCCGACAATGAGGATGACGGAATCCTAAATGCCTTCACTGCCTCAGTCAATTCTACTGAAGGGATTGTTGAGGAAGAAGAAGAAGAAGAATTGGTGGACACTGAATGTGAGAAGATGGATGACAAAGATGATATCCATTCAGCCTATGAGAAGCTTTACAAGCTCTTAGAGAAGCATGAGAAGTTATACAGGCTGGCCACCAAGAAGCTCAGTGATATGGAACTTGACCGTGAAGAGTTGTCCACAAAGTTTGATGAGGCAAATCAAACTATTGGAGCACTGAGGTTTGAGAACAACTTCCTGGCTGAGAAGACCAAGAAGCTTGAAGCAGAGCTGTTTCAAGTCAGAGCTCAACTGGGGAGGACTTCAAGTGCAAAACTTGATGAGATGCTCAGCAACCAGAAATCTGCTTCAGATCGAACAGGTTTAGGGTATGGTCTCTCTTTCTCTAACTCTGCTTCTACTAGTTCTACTGTTTTTATTCCTCCTGCTAATACTGTTAAAATTGAGAACATTGAGGTTAAACCTGAATTAGCTAGTGAGAACATAGACAAGGGTAAATCCATCTTAGGAGCACCCCCTAAGTTAGATAAGAAAGATGCTAAAATCCCTAAGGATAAGAAGGCTAACTCTCAAAAGCCCAAATAAAAGAAGCAGTATCTCTGTTATCATTGTGGAGCAGCAGGTCATACTCGACCAAATTGCTACAAGTGGCTAGCCACCCAACAAAGCAATAGTATGACAGCATCTGGAAGCCAAAATCAGCTTCAATCCTCTCTTGCTCCTCTTGGAGATCTTCTGAAAGCCCTCATGTTCCTTTCGAACTTGAACGGGTGTAATTCTTCCCCCTCACCGCCGTTTCAAAGTCTTAATCAAAGGAAAGGTTCTTCCAAGGCATGGAAGAAAAAGGACTCTAAGTGATTTTATCACTTTCTTCTCCCTTCTTGTTTATCTTGTTTGTTGCAATTGCTTATGTGTTTTGCATTTTTGCTGAGTCAGTCTAGTTTTATGCATTGTTTTTGTTTTTCTTAACATGTCTTTGTGTGTTTACTTTCAGTTTTGTTTATTTTGTTTTTCATATAAAAATTAAAAAAAAAAATTGAAAAATTGAAAAATACAAAAACAGTGTGTGTTTTGTGTACTTTGGTACTTGTGTACCTTGGATGGCCAATGAAACAAAGTTTTCTAAACTTTGTATCTCTTGTAGCTTAGATGAGCATCTTTATGCACAACTAAGCAAGTGAGCTTTGTGGCTCTTGTTTGTGATGAGTAAGATCAGGTTATTTCTTAAACTTAACACTCATATCACTCTTTTTGACGGGTAGGACTAGAAAATCCTAAGAGAAAGACATTAATAACCATCTCACCACTGTTGCCCGCCAATCATTAATGACATCCGTATGCTTCGGCATAGCAAAAGTGTGATGTCAATGACATTTGTGTGCTTAGGCATAGCAAAATTGAAATGTCAAATATCAATGGGTATTTCTTTTCTTTCTCATAAGCCCATGCATGATATGTTTAAAAAGAAAATATGCAAAGAAAATAAAAAGCAAAAAGATTAAAAATGCTTTAAAAATGGTTGCAAGCGTGTATTCTAGGAGATGTGGGAGTTATAGGATGTACCTCGAAGGTGATAGTCCCCATCAAACAGTTATGATTGTGTGTGAGTTAAAGTTATTTTCTCATATCTCAGATCGTCATAACATGTATACACATATGCAATCTTGCAATAATATTCTTTGCTACTTTTGATACATGTGCAGGTACGATGTGATTTGGTCATCACAAAGGTTTTACATGTACTGTTGTGTGCTCACTAAACTGTCATGACTTATTTTTGAAATATAAAATTGGTTAGACTTATTTAGTGTGTGTGTGTGTTTTTGGGAGATTCATGTGCTTAAATTTTCATTGAGAGATGATTTTTGAGAGCTTTTTATGTTGGTTGGATCTTGGTTGAGGTGTTTGTCTTGATTGCATTCTTGTCTGTGTTTTTCTCTTCTCGAAAAACTGCTTTTCTCTGATGGCTCGACACCTCCTCGATACCTGATCAGCTGTCGAGATTCTCAAGCCTTTTTCTTATCGCAATCTCGACACCTGGTGGATCGATCGAGAAAATCTCTGTCTCCTCGATACCTCCTCGACACCTAGTCGATCGATCGAGCTTCAGTATCAGTTCAGCTGTTTGGTACCTCGATACCTCCTCGATACCTTATCTGTCGAAGGCCAATTTCTCGACACCTACCTCGACAGCACCCTCGATACCTCTCGACACCTCAGCTGTCGAGATTTACTGAGGTGTCTATAAATTCTTCTGTCGCGATTTCTCTCTCATTTTCTCGATCTCTCTTCGATCTGTCCGAGGCGGTTCGTCGTCCTGTGCACTTTTCTTCAACCCAATCTTCATCCCAAGTGATTTTCAGCCCTTCTTGCTTCAAATCAAGTGGTATGATCTTCTTTTCCATTCCTTTTCATGCATTTCATGTTTTGAATCTTAGGGTTTGGGATTTTTTTTGAAAACTTTGGGGTTTTTCAAAATCTTTGAGTTATTATTGAAATTTTGGGTTGGTTTTTCAATGAAAAGTGTTTAAAATGTCATACATTGCATTCCATGTGCATTAGAATGATATTTTCATGCATTTAGTTGTGTGATTCTTGTTTGTGTGCTGATAGGATTGGATTGGATTGGGCTGAGCCCATGATGCTTTTTATGTTTGCATGTCACATGACCATGCATTCCCATGCATACGTCCATTTTGTTCAACATATTTTCATATTTGAACTGTTTGGGACTTTTCTGATTGTCTCCTTCTCTATCTCTTTTCTCATTCTTTTACGTTAGTTGCATTGATGGCACCTAAACGTAAATCCACTCCGGCTCGGAACCCTCTACGTTCTGGAGCTTCTTCATCTTTTGATACTGCTCCTCATAATCTTCGGTTCCGTGATAGAGATGCCCACAAGGCATTTACTGAGAACTTTTCTAAACGAGGTGTTCATTCGAAACGCCACGTTGTTCTGGCAGACTTTGCCGACACTGACCTTCCCTCTGTCATTCACAGTAGGGGATGGGAGTCACTGTGTGACGTCCCGGTCACTTGTCCTCTCGTACTTATTCAGGAGTTTTACTCCAACATGTACGGGATTGATCATTCAGTACCTCTCTTTCATACTCGCGTTCGAGGTACGCGCATTGCTGTTACACCGCAGCTGGTTGCGGATGTACTTCATGTTCCTAGGATAGAGTTTCCTGACTATCCTACATGTGAACGACTGAGGATTGTGTCCAAGGATGAGCTCATTTCTGCATTTTGTGAGCGCCCTTCTGACTGGGGTGAGCACCAGTACACATCATGTAGACCTTTTGCTAAAGGTCCTAGGTTCCTCAACATGGTGATGACCTTTGTACTTCATCCTCTCTCTCACTATAACTCTATTACAGAGCCTCGTGCTCGATTTTTGTTATCTCTACTTGAGCATCTCACGATAGATTTTCCTTCTCACTTCATTTTCTCTATCATTGATGTTCATTTAGATGCGGCGTCCCGTGATAAGCTCATCTTTCCTTCCGCTATCACGAGGATTCTACGCCATTTTTCCATCCCTTTCCCTTCGTCCGACCACTTCACACACATATCTGCTATAGATGCCGCTACCGTAAAACGTAGTGAGGCACAGTTCAGGTCAAGACAGCCGGATTCCACTCCGCCCTCCCGTTCGGCTCCATCCAGATCAGCTCCATCTACATCGGCTCCTTCTTCTTCTTCAGGCGATGTATCTCTTGGAGACATTATGGCGCAGCTGCAGTGCATGGATGCTCACCTCGATACACTCACCACTGAGTTGTATCAGGTGAATGTTCGTGTTGGTCGTATTGCACGACGGCAGGCGACCATGGGTGGTTTTGCTTCTGAGGCTTCTCCTCCACCACCTCCTCCAGTGGCTTCAGATTCTGATTCTGAGGATGATGATGATGATGGTGATGACGATGATGCTTCAGATGATGATGATGGAGATGCTAGCTCTATTGATGAGATGTCTACATGACACTCTACCCTTTGTCATTCGTGACAAAAAGGGGAAGTAGTTTTGGATTATGAGAGTAGTCATCTTAGGGGGAGAGTCAGTATAGGACATTTTTGATAGGGGGAGTGTTCATATTTTTGAGGGATGTAGTGAGATTTTGATGTATCTTTTTCTTTTCTAGTCTTTATAGATACATTGATCTTGTATATGAGGTCTTGTGACCAGTTTTACATACATTGTACTTATCTTTCTATATATGTGGATGTATGTTTTTCTTTTTCACCTATCTCTTCATGTGTTGTTTCTTTTCTCTCTTTATACACATGTTCTTTATATTTGTAAGCAATCTATTTAATTTCTGTTTCACACAAGATGCCTTGATGAGTTTTGTTTAAAAGTGTTTCAGAAATACAGGTTGTCAAAGTCTACTTGCCATAAACTCTCTTCTTGCAAAGTTTTTCAAGAGTTTGTGTTAGGATAGATTTTATTGTATGTAACAAGTGAATATGAGTTGCGTGATTTATGACTTCTCTCATATGTTCATTTGTTTGTTGTGGTTTTGTCACGGATTGCCAAAGGGGGAGATTGTTAGGACATATGTGTTCACATGATTAAGAACATATGTCATAATGTTTATGTAAATTGGCTAATCCTTTGACAAAACGCACTATACTTGTAATTGGGTAGTTCTAGGTGTTTTTAATACTTCAAGAAATAAGGTTTCAAGATCAAGTGTTGAAGTCATCAAGTCTGTCCAAGAAAAAGCAAGTTGAAGTGTAGAATTTTTAAAGCTCGACACCTGCTTGATAGCTACCTCGACACCTGCTATCTGTCGAGAATTAAAAAGTCAGAATTCCAATCTGATTTTCTTGGGATCCGTGAATGTGTTTTTGGGCCTTCTTTTCTTCTAACCCTAAACATATTTAAGGAGTATTTTAAGAGCCGTCAACATAGACACAAGTTGCATAAGCATTGAGAAATCCTTGTTCAAGCAAATTGTGATCTAAGACGAAGTTCTTGACCTAGTTCATCTTCTTCAAGAAGTTGCTGTGTACTTTGCACCGTAGGGTTTTGTGACCAAGTATCTTCCTGATCTTCATTGCATAGGATGATTTGAAGAACTTTGCAGCCAACCTCTCTTCCTAAAGTTGGTGTTTGAAGTCGCGTACTGGGATCCGCGCATCTGGTTAGTCACGTACTTGGGAGCCGTGCATCAAAAGGGGGAACTGTCACTACAGATCAAGTCCGATTGGGTATTGGGGTAAGGGTTCAACTGTAGGTTGGTAAGGTACTTGGGATTCCTTATTTGTAACCGCTTGATTTGATAATAGTGGAGTTTCGGGAGTGGTGACCTGAAAATCACCCGGTGGGGTTTTTGCCGTTAGGGTTTTTCCCCATTCGTGAACAAATCACCGTGTCATTTATTTTTCCGCTGCATATTTAGTTATTCGGTGATTTGTTTGTACTGCCACGTATTTGCATGTTAAATTGATTAATTAATAACTTGGCTAAATTAATTAATTAGTTTAAATCACAAGGGGTCATTCAGTTATCAATTTTCATTCTTTTTTCTGTTTTAATATCTTGCCTTGACTAATAAAATTGAAGAATAATAAGGGGCAGGTAGGTAGGGTGACCAATCAAGCCTATAACAGGAGAGTTGATAATGAGAGTACGATCTAAGATTTGAGTTCATCAACAAGATATATAGTTTAAATTGTCTATGTTCTTTTTAAGTTATTTTTTATAATTGATGTTACATTATTTTATGCTAATTAAATAGGTTAATTTTAAATTAGGATAAATTACAAAAGTTAGTCTCTATCCTTTACACCAAATTTTAATTTATTTTTTAACCTCTTAATTGTATCAATTTTGTCCTTAACATTTTTAATGTTGTGTTAATTTAGTTCTTGTTATTATCTCTTGGATGAAAAAAAACTAATATGTCAAAAAGAACAATAAAAAATTATTTTCTATGCCACATCAAATGCAACTCTACTGCCAAATAGTTTTAAAAAAAAACCCAAGTGTATGTTTGGATTGCGTTTAAGTTTGCGTTTGGCCAGTGGTGGCTCCAAAAATGTTTCTTAGGGCGTTCCTGGGTAGACTTGCTCTATTACATTTTTTTTTTTCCAGATTTTAGTTCAATTTTTTTTTAGCTTTTTCTTTTTGCTTGAAAGCAATATTATGAATACTGTTTCAGACCCTATTTCGATTTGTTTAATGGAACGGAATATTTCGATACCGGTCTATTTCAACATACCGTTTCAAGGTGTTTCAGAGTTTCTAAAAAAAATTAAAAATAATATATATTTATATTTTCTTATATAACATAAAATTATTGATGCAAATAAGTAAACCTCGAATAAAAATTACTGATCCAAATTTTTTTAAAACTCAAATCATTGTTATTACATAATAATTACTATTTTAGAATATTAAAATATAAATATGTAATTAAATAATGAAAAACAACAACCAAAAACAATACCATCATAGTGTATACATGTATATCACATTAGGAAGAGGCAAGACTCAATAAATAAGTTTGAAATCAAACTCTTTTCTCCACTTTTTGAGTTTTGTCATTTCCAAAGCTTTGTCATGTGGGTGGGGTTAACAAACTAAAAGTCTGAAAGGCAAACTAAAGATAAAACTTGACAAAGCAAAAACCAGAGTAAAAAACGAAAGAAGAGGCAAACTAGCAGAGTGTTTGAGATGAAGCAGAGAAGAAGAAAAGGAAGAAGAAGAAGAAGGGGCGACCTCTGTGATGGCTGGATTTATTTTTTAGGCATTTGATGTAGGTAATGACATGCTGTGCTGACGAGTTTGAGGGTGTTCCTAATTTTTTTTAAGAGTAGATGAATAAAAAATAAAAAATTATTAAATTTTTTGAGGACCACCAATGTGGCGCCGCCTCTGGTTTGTACGTTTGCATTTTACACACAGTGGGATCCACGACTATAGTAGCTAAAATATCACGCCCAAGACTGAAAAATGCTTTTGTCAGTGGGTCTCAGCACTGTTTATGGGAGCCACAAATCTCTTTTTCAATAAAATTTTCATAAAAAATGAGTCCCACAACACGTCACTATTCACACATTTAGAAATTATTTTACTTAGATGTTTTCAGTTTTCAGCAATAAGCGGTATCTAAACATACCCTAAATTTAAAATATGCACATGTGAGATAAATTTGGGAAACTAATAAGAAGAATTGTGCCTGGACATTCCAACCAATCTGCAGTTACAGTCGTAGTTAGTAAATTGATAGGAAAAATTATTCGATTGAATATGACTATTTGGTTGGATAGCAGATATTATGCTGGCAGTGGTAGCAACTGACTGTTGATGAATGTTTTGCCTGGGCACAACAAAAGATGCGTAGGAAGGCGCGCAAATGGAAAATGAGATTCTTTTATATTCCCACTAAATGAAGATGGGAAGGCAAGAGTTTCAGTCAAACAATTCCAAGCAAGATTCACATAGATTGCATTATTTAAAAGCACTAAAGCATAAACATGATAAATCAACAGTGATTGAGAAATGTCGCGGGAAAAAAAAAGGCGCAACATTAATAGCGATGAAAGTGAAATGTTTGAAATGTATAACTCAGAAATAAAACATTTGGAAGTGAAAAAGAGGAACCATATTGACAGCCACAACCTCGAAGGCCATGACAACCTCTTTGATCTGCAACTTCAAGGATTTTAATGGAGATGAGGGAGAAGAGATGGATTTTAGGGATTTTAGAACCTATTAGTTACCCTAAACTTATCTCACGTGTGTAGATTTTAATTTGGTTTTTTATTATTTTTTTAAATTGACGTGGTGGTACAGTTGGCAATTGATGTGGTATAAATTTTTTCTTTTATTGTTTTGTTTGACATCAGCTTTTTTCATTAAAAAAAAAAAAAAAAAACGATAGAGACTAAATTGACACAACATTGAAAAGGTTAGGGCCCAAATTGATACAATTGAAAGGTTATAGACTAAATTGAAATATGGTGCGAAGGACAAGGACCAATTTTGTAATTTACCCTTTAAATTATTATTTATAAAAGTTAGATCCATAGCCATTGTATTTTTATTTTTATTTTTTTGATGAACAGACTAAAACTTTATTCATGAAATTCAAATACAAGAAACATGATGGATGAGGACTTGTTCTAAGAAACAAGGACATTCCTCCATCCAAGCACAAAAATCAATCAAGCCAAGAGCTTGTTTTGCTAACAAGTGAGTTGACCTATTGCCTTGTTGTCTAACATGAGAAAAACTCACATTTCTAAACTCATTACATTCAACTAACATCCCATAAATCAGTGCAAAAACAGAAGATGGAGCAGGAGAACATTCGTTAAGAGCCTGAACAATGGTTAAGGAATCTCCTTCAAGAACAAACTCTCTCACGCCCACTTCCTTAGCAAAAATAATACCAATTTCAAATGCTTTTGCTTTAGCTTCAATAATCCCCAATAGAGCATGGATTTTCTTACTCAAACCTGCAATAAAATTCCCACCATGGTCACAAATTAAAACACCAACACCAGCAGCTATACGTGCAAGTTAGATTTGAGCTTATATAGAGAAGTAAAATAAGTTATCTAACAATACATCTACATGAGAAAGCTTGAAAAGATGCTAGTTTTGACATGACACTCGAACAAGAAGAAGAAAGTGATGATAGGATATGAAAAAGACGAACTTTTAAACAAGAAGAAGAAACTGATGACTAAAGAAACATAGGATGTGTGAAAAACCCTAAGGTAAGGATAAAAAACCACAGTTTGAGCAAGAATGCATTCTTGCTTTATTTAGCTTGTATTATGTGTGAAAAGAGACCAATTTCTTACACCCAAGTTATTTTTCTTTCCTACCAACTCTTTACTCTCTTCTCAAAATATCTACTTAGGTTCTTGCTCTAATAACACAGCTGCATGTTCCTCTTATACTCTGAGGAATATGGCTGAGTACAAAGACAGGTGTCAAGTTATTATTTCTCTATTTTAGACATTTTCACAGCTGTGATATTATCTGTTGACTAGAAGATAAGAACTGCACCAACGTGGCACTAGGACCCGTAGGTAGGTGACTTTGCCACTGCTTGGAAAACAAGTCTTGGACATTGAGAGAGACATCAAAAGTACTGTGATTGATACATGTGTCTTTGAGGTGGTCCATCATGCATTCAACCAATAAAGGGAGTCCTCATAGCCTCTAACCTTAGAAGTCACTATCTCCTTTTTTGTGAGTGCTCGAGTACCATGTCAGGTGAAAATCCTACTCCCTTCCCAAGACAATCACACCTTTAGTACTGACCAAGACAAAATCTCTTAACCAACGCTTCCTCTCCTCTTGCTCACAGTTGCTCCACGTGTAAGGTCTAGATTCAATCACTTTTGCATTCTCTCACGCCTTAGTGGTGTTATGTACAGCATCCTTTTGATCCGAGAATATAGCAGCATTCATATTAATCTTATATAATGGAAAAATAGGAGGAGTCCACTTCACTTCCACTTGGGTTTGTTGTGTCAGTTGTGTTAGAGGGGTATTGCTTGTAGCCCAATACCCTACCAAGTATGATCTACACCAATCAACTAGTAACAAACCTATCTTCCTCAGCTTGCCATGAATCACCTCATTTCTATTAGTCCACAAAGCCCATGCAATAGTAATAGTAAGACTAGCATCTTCCATAACCCACTATGCATCCATCAAAACATGCCATAAGAACTCAAAGAAGGTCCAAAAAGGAATCAACAACGGCAAGCAAGTGATAATTCCACAGTGACAAGAGATTTTATCAATTGAGTTAACTAGAAGTTTAGAACTCACAACTCACAAGAAACGCAGTATTTAGTCTCTAATAATTTTTTCTTACACTGGTTTTTATTTTATTTGTAATTATTAGTCCTCAGAAAATTACTACATTTTTTACATAAATTTCCTAAAAAATATAATGATTACTCTCAATTTTTATTGATAATAATGATTCGAATCCATGGTGTCAATTCCATGAAATTTATTACATAATAGAAGTTTAAATCAAAGTTTGGCACATTGTTTCAATTTGAGAATATACATCAAAGTTTAATTATTTACTTATTTGTATATGATCTCTTTTATGAATATCATGTCTATATTAAGTAATACACACTCAAGGAAATATCATATTTTTTTTTTTTTGAAATGCAATTTATTTTGGCTGTAGATTGTTAAAAAATAGACCTCAACATCCATAATTTATGCAAATTTCATTGATATATTCGGTTTCAATTTTTTCGTACTTATAAACGCTTCTTATACATGTCTATAATTTCAAATATAAGTTTTTAACTCTACTACAACCATGTTATCTTGGCATGCACTTATTGCATTATTCAAGCAAAAAAAAAAATCTCAGTCATTAATTTTTCAATTCGTTTGTATGCAACTAGATAAAGGTCTCAATATTGAGCATATACATCCGCATATATAGCCTTTTTAAATATTCATATACATTACTCCATCAAAAGATGGGTTAATCTTTTTTACCAAAATCTTTTTGGGGATATTTTCATTGGGGAAAGCACCTTTTATTAAAGGAGCAACAACATACATTTCAAGGTGCATGCCTAATAGAAACCCATATGCATAAAGACAAACAAAATTAATGGCCTTTCATCATTTTATGCTTATAAAAACCTATCAACTTAATTTTGTTGTAACCAAAAGCTTATTCAAAAATCAACGTATATTCCATTTAGAGTTAGAACCAAAATCCCTTTCATGGTAGTAATTGCCCAAAAAGGGAAAGAATACCCACAATCATAGGGACATGTTAGGGGGCTTATGGTGAAATCCAAGAAATCAAAGTAGAATGATAAAAATGGGAGAACACCCATTCAAATTCATGTATAAAAGGAAGGACCTCACCCACAAAAAAAAAAAAAAAAAAAAACACACACACACACACACACACACACACAACCTTGCATTTCAAATGAAAAGTACAGTAGAGAAAAAACAGAGTTAGGAGAGTACTCTTAGAATGTAGTATCACCACAGAATGAGAGTAACTTAGCAGAATAGCAAACTTGGCATACACCAATAGGGCAACTTTCTCTCTCCCACAAATTACATCCTCCCTAAGTTCCCGAGCTCATTTAAGCAAAGGCCAGTCTGACTTATGTTCAAAACCTCATAGTTTTGTGCTCGTAAGGCAATAAAACTGTAAGAGTTGGAGCTGAGAGCTTTTTGGCCCAACTTATTCTGCAAAACACACTTTATATAAATACAAATACGTATAAGTGTGTGTGTATTTGAGAATATGCACGCTAACATGTTGGAAACTAACATTGCTTTGTAAATATTTTCTTTGGGTTTTAGTGTTTATTTGCAGACTTTTAACAGTAGAGCAAGTAGAGTAATGTTCTTTTTGTGGAAGGTAGAGTAACTTTCCCACACAAAAAAAAGAAAAAAAAAAAAAAAAAAAAAAAAGAGGAGAAATGCTTATTCTATGGATAGTGGAGAGAGTCCCATTGCATAGTAGAAAGTTGAGAGAAATCCATGCTAGAGTAGAAGATTGAGAAAGGTTTGTTCTACAATAAAAGAGGAGAGAATAAGCTCATTTTGCAGCAATGTTCCCTGGATTAGATTTAATTTGTGCACATATTGGCAGTGGTAGAATGAGACCTTGAAACCTATTTTGCTCAAACTCGACTCACTTTTTAGCAAAAAGCCTAGACTAAAAGATGTCAACTAGTATCAAGACATATGTCTATGGTGTAAATATAAAATAATAATAACAATAACAAATAAAAAACGACCCTTAACAATCTTTCAACTTCAATTATTAATGATCATATATTGAATTTTTTTCCTTTTACTTGCTTCAATTATATATTTATAATTATCTTAGATTATGAAGTAGTTTAAACATAATAATAATTTAAGCCTGATATTTATCAAAAAAAAAAAAAAATTTAAGCATGATAATAATTTGCTTACAAATATTATAATGTATACCAATTTAACTTACACTTGCATTTTTTTATGTCTCTAAATAAGTACTTTTTACTTATAATCTTTAATGGGAAATGCTAACGGATGCCCTTAGGGCAATTGTTAATATTCATTGAAAGAAAGTTTTTATGGGAAAAGAAAAAAAAAAAAAAAAACAATTAATGTTTTGACAGTTTTTTTCATTGTCCATAAAAATTGTGTCAAAACTTTCTTAAAATTAATTGTTAACTATTACTTTAAAGGCAGCCGTTAGCATGACTCATCTTTAATTTAGACTAAAATCATAGTTTTGCTTTGATAGATTGAGTAGTAGGATTTGGAGTGGCAAACATGGCAACCATGCCTTTGAGTGTGTGTCGACTTGGGATGCATGAATCAAGGGATTGGCTTATTTTCAACTTAATGCAATATTTTCCTCAATTTTTGATTGAAATAACCAATAGAAAGATAATATTTGTCTTTGTTACTCACTTAACCCAAATAATTAAGTGATCATGTGCATTGCAAATAACAATGACAAATGTCATCTTCCTATTATTGATTGGAGCTAAATCCTTTCCTTTTGTTAATTCTAAATAGATACTTTGTTTTTTTTGTTTTTTGTTTTTTTTTGTTTTTTCCAGTAAAAGATACTAACTTTGTTAATCCTAAATTTTAGTATATTTCTTATTTTTGATTGACCAAATAATTTTGGTTCATTTTTAATTTGGTCCGTAAAGATAAAACCTTGGTTCGGTAGATGTTGGTTTAACATGGTAAGAATTCCAAGTCACCACCTATAGGCAAAGCAGATTTGGCCAAGTTTGATCATTTCAAATAACAGAACAGAATGCTCCAGGTATCAAGCACATCGGCCAAATTGCGGTCAAAATTCACATTGAGCAGAACATGAAGAGTTATTTGAGATTTTACTGATGCATTGATATTTGAGAAAGAAAGTTTGCAAGTAGCATTAATTGTTATCTTTATTATTTAACTATTTTGGTTAAAAATGGAGGGTTAGTTGATGCAATTGGAACTGTTCGGTTGACAACAGAACTGCCATTGTTTCTTCATTAGAGTTGAATTCAATGTATAACTCGAAGCAAGAAAATCATTTAGTCCTGCCTATCAAGCAACCTTATTTGTTGTCCTGTCTTCCTTTCCATAGAACCGTAAATGACTATTGAAATGCCACTTTGTAAATAAGCGTATGTGAAAGCTCGAAAATGTGTTGAAAACACACGAGCAGTTTAGACCCCCAAATTAAAATTACGACTTGGTTGATTTTACACTAACTTAACTATAAGTGCGGAATAGTGTAAACACAAGCGTATAAATGAAACAACTACTCTAATCCATATTTAAAGCAACACAGCAGTAAAAATGAAATAAACAAGAGTAGGGAAGAAGGATGCAAACACAGATAACACGGAGACGTGTTATCGAAGAGGAAACCGAAGACCTCGGCGTAAAACCTCTCCGCCGCCCTCCAAGCGGAAATCGATCCACTAGACAATCAGTTGGGATACATGGGTTAGCAAAAGACCCTCCAAGCCTAGTCTACCCGCTGTACCTAAGCCCTCCAAACTCCTACTCCAACAAGGCTTCTCGGAACCGTGTCTTGTCCTAGTTATCCGGATCCCGCAACAAGCTCCATGTTGCATCTGCCATTCAAGGCTTCTTCCAATGCTTCCCAGCAGCACCAAAACGTCACACAGCACTCTCAAGGTGTGGTAAGTGTTTGGGCTATCAACCTCTCACAGATATGGATAATGGAGAGGGAAAGGTTGAGGAGATACCACAAGCAATTGTATAGAGAAAGATGGGGAAGACAATCTTTAATTACCAATGTGTTTGGCTAGGGTTTTCTCTCTGAAGCATTCCTCAAAAATTGTGGGTAATGATGGTATATATAGGATAGATGCAAAAGGTGTGACTCAAAAAGTACAGGCTGGCAGAATAGATTGCCTCGCGGGTGTCTCGCGGGAAGGCCTTACCCGCGAGATACTCGCGAGACATAGCTGTCTCCACCTGGCCTGACTCTTCACATTCCAGCATGTGCCTAGCACATGATTCACTTTGCGGGATGCTAGGTCGTGAGACACCCGCGAGAATTCTTCATTCTTCAAATGCTTGAGTCTTCAAACACTCTCTCTATCACACAACCCTTACAACAAGTCCCACAACAAATACAGGGTTTAAACGATTGAACATAATTACAATCAAATTTGGCACGGAATAAAAGCCAACAAAAATACAGTTGTAAATTACAACTTTACAGTATGAGATTGGCAGATACAAGTGGAATAATTGTTTCCCAGCTTGACTGCCCAGGCAATTGATCTAATTATACTGTTGCAGGGGCTTCTGCTACACTGGTCTATATTTTGGAAAGGAAATAAAGGAAAAGAGCCACTTACAGGCTCAGCATTTCACCTATTAGGCCATCTCAAGGTATTTATTACTCTACTAGCTTGCGTACTGAAGACTAGGTCAAGCACATTCATTTTTCCCTAGTTTTACATTCTTCACACATCACACACATATGAAAACACAACAGAAATGATTTTGCCTACTGACACTATTCAAAAAACTCTAGAATGTTGATTGCATTTAAGGTTTGCTTATGGTTACAAGATTTTTTTGAAACGGGGTGGAAGGCTTAAAGCATCTGGGGTTGTTGAGCCTTCAACGAGAAAAAATGATCTGGATCCTGAACAGTTGGTGACTACTTATGACTGAGTAAGAAGTCCTGAATTAGAACAGTCTAAGTCCCTTTTTGTGGGGGATATATATTTGAAGAAATTGAAGATGCTATAAATTCCATCTACTATAAGTATATGTATTGTGTGTGTTTTTTTTTGTTTAGGGTGAATATGTATTGTATTTGTTAGTGACCACTTAATGCAAAATGGCTGAAAACAGGGGCGGTCCAACATAATTTGGGGCCTAAGGCAAAAAATTTATGCGGGCCTTTAATATGTAAATATTAATTAAACAAATTTATTTAATACTTGTGGGTGAGAAAGCCCAACGCCACAGGCTGGGCCTGTGGCCCAGTTCAGATACGACTCCCTGTCCGAAGAGGTTAAAAGTATCAATGCTCTGCTATCTTGGTGGAGGTGCAATCCATAAGGGACAAACGCTCCGTCCGAAGACAACCTGGACGGGCCGAAGGGACCCTACCCAACGGAGCAGCCCAGAACTTGATCGAGTAGACGTGCTAAAAGATCTCCCTGCCTGGGGAAAACTTCAGGCATGCCTAACTGCGTAGCTATCACGAAATATCTTACCAATAAAGCTGCCACCGCCACATTTAATGCACTGCAGCAACTTTCCTGGCCGCATTTATGTGGAGAAGACACCTAAACAGTGCATCTTCACCCACCACCACTTACTGCAAGTTAAAGCAAACGGCTGATGTGACTAGTACTCAAGTGGGTGCCTAGATGAAGGACAAGTGTGCGGTGAAGATGGGAAAAGGGTGTATATATAAGGGAAACAAGTCTCACAGGAGAGGGGGGGAGAAAAATTTGTATTCACTAAGTTTTTAAATAGAAAACCTCTTCGGCCTACAGGGATTTATCTTGTTGAAGGCCTGACTCAATCCTTTTTCCTTTTATTATTGGTTTTGTTCATCTGGACCGTTGCTAAATCCACCATTAGCCCAGTTGTTTAGCCCATCCTCTACAAATTTATATTGGGAAATTTGGTGGGCTCATCAAATAGAGTGTTGGTGCCTGGCCCAACAAATTTAGACCCTACAATTGGCGCCGTCTGTGGGGAACAGCTTGAGCAAAGGTGGGAGCAACACCTCAAAAGATGGCTGAACCAAGGCAACAACCAGCTGAATCCAGGTCGTCTAAGCACACCGATCCTTTTCTTCATCTGGAGCGGAGGCAGGGTCGTGAAGAAAGTGTACACACCGCACGTGACGATCAAAACCAGTCGCATGGGGAGAGCTACATGTCCCATGCAGAGAAAAACAAAGACATGCAAAGAGAAATAGACAGGCTCAAAAGGGAGTTGCGCCATGCGAAGAGGAAGCGCAGCCCCTCATATTCTGACGAAGACTTGGAGGACGAATAGGATGTTGGCTACAAACGAAAACATCGAACGCCGGTCAGCGAATCCTTTACCTATGCAGAAATGCGTCATGACGAGAGGAGCTTTCAGAATCCCTTACCGAGAGGCGCAGGGAACGATGCTATGAGCAAAGCTCTGGATCAGATCTCCCGGTCTCCTTTTACACGCAATATCGAGGGTGCCAGACTTCCTAGGCGTTTCCACCAACCTACGTTCACCATCTACAATGGCCGGACCGACCCAGTGGAACACGTGAGTCATTTCAACCAGCGAATGGCGGTTCACTCCAGGGACGAAGCCTTGATGTGCAAAGTTTTTCCCTCCAGTTTGGGACCAATAGCCATGAGATGGTTCGATAGTCTGAAGGCAAACGCTATTAGCTCTTTCCAAGAGCTAACCCAGGCTTTTGGGTCCCGTTTCGTCACTTGCCGAAGGGTTCCACAGTCCGTGGCCTCGCTGTTGTCCGTCAGCATGAAAGGGAACGAGACTCTGAAGTCATATTCGGATAGATTTTGGGAAACATACAATGAGGTAGAGGAAGACTGTGAATCGATGGCTGTTAGCTCTTTTAAACTGGGCCTCCCCACCGAACACCCCTTGAGAACGTCTTTAACGCGCAAGCCTGCCACCAGTATACGCTAGTTGATGGACAGAATCGATAAATACAAAAGAGTTGAGGAAGATCAGCAGCAGAGTAAGGGAAAGGAGAAGGTTATCCCTCAGGAAGGGAGGGATTTCAGGTCGGACAGGCAGAATCACAATAGGCCGAGGAAGGACTGGACCGGACAAAGCACAGCGAACTTCCAGACGGTCAATGCAGTTTTTCGCGAACCAGTGCACCAAGTCCTGGATAAGATAAAAAACGAACCATTCTTCAAAAGGCCGAACAAGATGGTGGGAAACCCTGAAAGGCGCAACCACAATCTTTACTGCCAGTATCACCTGGATCATGGCCATACTACTGAGGACTGCAGGAGCTTGTGGGATCATTTGGATCAGCTGGTTGGCGAAGGCAGGTTAAAGCACCTCCTGCACCACTCATATGGTCAGGGAAATCAAACCAGCGCGGGGCCCAGGAGGGGTGATTTTGTAAAACCTCCCTCGGGAACGATCAATGTCATTTTTGCTGCACCAGGGAGGACAGGGTCTTACCCATCCAGGATATTGTCAGTTGCTCGGGTACCCTCGAATAAGGTTAACAGAGAGCTGAAGAGGCCTAGGACAGACGTCCCGGTTTTGGGTTTTTCGGAAGAGGACAAAATAGGAACTGTACAGCCGCATGATGATGCCCTAGTAGTCACCCTGAGAATAGGCGGATACGACGTCAAAAGGGTGATGGTGGATGAGGGCAGCGCTGCAGAAATAATGTACCCAGATCTATATAAGGGGCTGAACTTGTCCCCCGAAGACCTGACTCCGTACAGTTCCCCTTTAGTCAGTTTTGATGGAAACGTGATCATTCCGAGGGGACAGATCAGACTGCCTGTGCAAACCGGTGCCGAGATTGTGGAGGTAGATTTCATAGTGGTGGATGCTTACTCACCCTACACCGCTATTATAGGCAGACCTTGGCTTCATACCCTTGGGGCTGTGTCCTCCACACTTCACCAGAAGGTTAAGTACCCCTCTGAGGGGGTAGTTGAAGAAATTCAAGGGGATCAGGCTATGTCCAGGCAATGTCTAGTGGCAGCCATCCAGCACGAGCGGCATGCCGAGCCCTCAAACTGTGACAAGGAGAGTTTATAGTAATTAAGGTCTTCGGCGCCGGACACCGGAACCTCGGCCGGAGAAGCAGAGTGCGAAAGCTTAACAAGGATAGTTGTTGATAACGATCCAGAGAAGTTCTTTCAGGTCGGATCTATGCTGCCTCCTCAGGAGAAGGGGGAGTTGATGGAATTCCTCAGAGGAAACGTCGATGTATTTGCATGGGACCCTGCGGAAGCCCCGGGGGTAAGCCCAGATTTCATTTGTCACCATCTAAACGTAGATCCCACCATAGTCCCCAAGAAACAACCGCTCCGGCGACCATCGAAGGAACACGCAGATGCAGTCAGGGAAGAGGTAACAAGGCTCGAGCGGGTAGGGGCCATTAAGGAAATTTTTTACCCCGAATGGCTGGCCAACACAGTGGTGGTAAAAAAGAAAATTGGGAAATGGCGGGTGTGCGTGGACTTCACCGATCTCAATAGAGCTTGTCCGAAGGATCCATTTCCCATGCCAAAGATAGATCAACTAGTTGACGCTACCGTTGGGCACCCTCGGATGAGTTTCTTGGATGCCTTCCAAGGCTATCATCAGATACCACTGGCACTCGCCGATCAGAACAAAACGGCTTTTGTAACCCCTGTAGGAAATTACCACTACAAGGTAATGCCGTTCGGCCTGAAGAATGCTGGGGCTACCTATCAGAGAATAATGACCAGGATGTTCGAGTCACAGCTGGGCAAAAGCATGGAGGTTTATATCGATGACATGGTGGTTAAAAGCAAGGTTATCACGGAACATATTGGGGACCTTCGGGACATCTTTGAAATTCTGAGGAGACACAGACTACGCTTGAATGCCTCCAAATGTTCGTTCGGTGTTGGATCGGGCAAGTTCCTGGGGTATATGGTCACTCATAGGGGAATCGAAGTTAACCCCGACCAGATAAAGGCCATCAACGACTTGCGAGCTCCTCAGAACCCCAAGGAAATCCAGAAGCTGACTGGGATGACCGCTGCCCTTAATAGATTCATTTCCAGATCAGCCGACAGGTGTAGGCCTTTTTTCTCGTTAATCAATAAGTGGAAGGATTTCAAATGGATGGAGGAATGTGCTGTTGCTTTCCAGCAACTTAAGGACTACCTGCCTAGACCTCCCATCATGTCCAGTCCCGAGCCAGATGAAGTCCTGTTTGCCTACATTGCTGTGGCTCCTAGTGCTGTAAGCTTGGTGCTGATCCGAACAGACTGTGGCGTGCAAAAACTAGTCTATTATGTGAGCAAATCGCTGCAGGAAGCCGAGACTCGTTATTTGCCCCTAGAGAAGGCCATTCTGGCTGTTGTGCTGGGTACTAAGAAACTGCCCCACTATTTTCAAGCTCACACCGTCATAGTCCTTACCCAGCTCCCACTTAGGACAATACTTCGAAGTGCGGACTACACAGGGAGAATTGCTAAGTGGGGGACGATGCTGGGGGCTTTTGATATTAAGTACATGCCCCGCACGACGGTGAAGGGCCAGGTCCTTGCGGACTTGGTCGCAGAATTCACGGAGCCCCCTTTAGACGAAGTACCCCCAACACTGGCCACTGAGAATAGGACCGTTGGCATGGTCTCCTCACGGAACCCCTCGCCCTGGGAGGTGTACGTTGATGGCGCATCAAATCAAAGGGGCTCTGGAGTGGGGCTTATGCTGTTAACCCCAGAAAGAATTACCATCGAAAAGGCTTTAAGGCTGAATTTCTCAGCAACGAATAATGAGGCAGAATATAAGGCTCTACTGATGGGGATGAGGATGGTACGAAGGTTAGGGGGAAAGTCGGTTGAAGTATTCTCGGACTCGAGATTAATCGTCGGCCAAGTACAGGGAGAATTTGAGGCGAAGGACGAGAGGATGCAGGGGTACTTGAGCCTAGTTAAGTCCCTGCAATCAGAGTTTGAATATTTTAACCTGCAGCACATCCCCAGAAGTGGCAACACACATGCAGACTCATTGGCCACCCTCGCCACCTCTTCGGCACAGGCATTGCCGAGGGTTATCCTCGTTGAGGACATGCAGGAGCCTACGGAAATAAGAAAAGAGTCACTCCAAGTCCATTGCGTTAGAGCCGACCCGTGTTGGATGGATCCCATCATCAAGTTCTTGAAGGATGATGTGTTGCCCGAAGAAAAAGAGGAAGCGGACAAAATACGAAGAAAGGCCACAAGGTTCTAGTTGTCCGAGGAACGGAAACTTTATAAACGTTCCTATTCGGGTCCGTACTTACTGTGCATGCGCCCTGAAGCGGCTGAGTCACTACTGGAAGAATTGCATGAAGGGATATGTGGGAGCCATACGGGAGTAGGTCCTTGGCCCACCGGGCCATCACGCAGGGTTATTGGTGGCCATATATGCAGAGAGAGGCCCACGAATACGTAAAAAAGTGCGACCAATGTCAACGGTTCGCGCCGAACATACATCAGCCCGGCGGTAACCTCAATCCACTATCCAGCCCATGGCCTTTTGCTCAATGGGGTCTGGACATCGTAGGCCCTTTCCCAAAGGCAGCAGGAAACAGGAAGTACTTGCTGGTCGGGACGGACTATTTTACCAAGTGGGTAGAAGCCGAACCTCTTGCAAATATCAGGGACGTAGACATGAAGAAGTTCATTTGGAAAAACATCGTCACCAGATTCGGAGTCCCACATACCCTCATCTCGGACAACGGGCTTCAGTTCGATAGCAAAGCTTTTAGAAGTTATTGCAACGAGCTGGGAATCACAAATAGATACTCCACCCCCGCCTACCCCCAGGGAAATGGGCAGGCCGAGGCTGTTAATAAAGTCATTGTCAACGGGCTAAAGAAGAGGTTGGATGATGCGAAGGGTAGATGGGTAGAAGGGTAGAAGAACTACCCCACGTATTGTGGGCATATAGGACTACACCTCGTAGGTCCACTGGGGAGACCCCTTTCTCAATGACCTATGGGGCCGAAGCTGTTATTCCTCTCGAGACTAGATTCCCTACCTACAGGACTAGCTATTTTGACCCAGCCAACAACGATGGGCAGCTGGAAAAGAGTTTGGATCTGATTGAAGAACGAAGAGAAAACGCAATGGTCCGATTGGCGCATTACCAGCAGAAACTCAAACAGGGCTATGACACCAATGTGAGGTTGAGACCCCTTGAGCCTGGTGATCTGGTCCTAAGGAAGGTGGTAGGTAACGCAAAGAATCCAGCATGGGGAAAACTGGGGCCGAATTGGGAGGGTCCATATCGCATCACCTCAAAGGCCGGCATTGGAGCATACTTTCTAGAAGACCTGGATAATCATGTAGTGCCCAGGCCGTGGAATGTAAATAACCTCAAAAGGTACTACTATTGAATGAATTCTTCTCTCAGCCATGATTGTATTTTCTTTTTATGATGGTCTTATTCCTAAGTGTTTAAACTTAAATCCTATCATGCCTGTAGTCCTCGGACCAGATGATTTGGGTTAGTTAACACTCCAGTTTACGATTCCTAAGTGTTTAAACTTAAATCCTATCATGCCTGTAGTCCTCGGACCAGATGATTTGGATTAGTTAACACTCCAGTTTACGATTCCTAAGTGTTTAAACTTAAATCCTATCATGCCTGTAGTCCTCGGACCAGATGATTTGGATTAGTTAACACTCCCCTTTACGATTCCTAAGTGTTTAAACTTAAATCCTATCATGCCTGTAGTCCTCGGACCAGATGATTTGGGTTAGTTAACACTCCAGTTTACGATTCCTAAGTGTTTAAACTTAAATCCTATCATGCCTGTAGTCCTCGGACTAGATGATTTGGGTTAGTTAACACTCCAGTTTACGATTCCTAAGTGTTTAAACTTAAATCCTATCATGCCTGTAGTCCTCGGACCAGATGATTTGGGTTAGTTAACACTCCAGTTTACGATTCCTAAGTGTTTAAACTTAAATCCTATCATGCCTGTAGTCCTCGGACCAGATGATTTGGATTAGTTAACACTCCCCTTTACGATTCCTAAGTGTTTAAACTTAAATCCTATCATGCCTGTAGTCCTCGGACCAGATGATTTGGGTTAGTTAACACTCCAGTTTACGATTCCTAAGTGTTTAAACTTAAATCCTATCATGCCTGTAGTCCTCGGACCAGATGATTTGGGTTAGTTAACACTCCAGTTTACGATTCCTAAGTGTTTAAACTTAAATCCTATCATGCCTGTAGTCCTCGGACCAGATGATTTGGATTAGTTAACACTCCCCTTTACGATTCCTAAGTGTTTAAACTTAAATCCTATCATGCCTGTAGTCCTCGGACCAGATGATTTGGGTTAGTTAACACTCCAGTTTACGATTCCTAAGTGTTTAAACTTAAATCCTATCATGCCTGTAGTCCTCGGACCAGATGATTTGGGTTAGTTAACACTCCAGTTTACGATTCCTAAGTGTTTAAACTTAAATCCTATCATGCCTGTAGTCCTCGGACCAGATGATTTGGATTAGTTAACACTCCCCTTTACGATTCCTAAGTGTTTAAACTTAAATCCTATCATGCCTGTAGTCCTCGGACCAGATGATTTGGGTTAGTTAACACTCCCCTTTACGATTCCTAAGTGTTTAAACTTAAATCCAGTCATGCCTGCGCTCTTCGGACCCAGTGATTTGGGTTAGTTAACACTCCCGTTTACGATTCCTAAGTGTTTAGACTTAAATCCAGTCATGCCTGAGCTCTTCGGACCAGCTGATTTTGATTAGTTTAAACACCCCTTTTTTTACGTTATTAATATAATCTGGTGCTTAGCGGAATATGCAAATTTAAAGCCAAAATTACGTCAACTATTATCATGAGGCCTTGTTCAAGCGTGTACAAAAGGTTGCCGCTGTTTTTGACTGGCTCTTAATTATTAAACCATCCTCGTTAACCAGGATGACACAATCTAACATAATCCGTGAAAGTAACACTGAACAAAAAATATACTTCATTCATTGAAAGGGCAATATCATTACAAAGCAGGTGATAAAGGACCCTAACTATTACATAATTTTAAAAGTCCTAAGCCTTGTTATGGGGCGCTGAATCAAGCTTCGGCAGATCACCCGCATCTCCGGTCTGAAGAGGAGCTTCACTCGTCTCGGCTGGGGCTGCAAGGTTTTGACCGGCCGAGGTAGCTTCCAAGGCGTCTGGGAGGTCGCAAAGATCAGGGTCGTAGTAGACACTCTCAGGCTGCCTCAACGTAGATTCTGGGGGAACTCCTGCCGCGTCAAGGCATTTGCCCCACGTTATCTCGCAGTATCCCCTGCAGACCTTGGCAAACTCCTCAGTCAGCCTGCTCTGGGTCTCTTGCACCCCCAGCAGGTAGGCAGCCTGCTTCTCAGCCTCAGCCTCAGCCGCTTCTTTGGCTAACTGGGCGTCTTCCTTAGCCCTGGTAGCAGCATCCTTGTCCTTGTCCAGCTCAGCCCGAAGCTCTCTCACCAACGCCCTCTCTGTCTCCAGATTAATCTCGGTGGTGTACAATTTCTGGCGTTGGTCTTCAACTTGCTTTTCAACAGTCCTTAGGCCTGCCTCCGCACTTTTCTTGGCCCTCGTCTCCTCTTTCAGCTGCTCGGAGATGCGGGCGCACTCGCTTTTTGCAGCATCCAGGGCTTTCTCAGCCTCCTCCTTTGATTGTGCCTCAGCCTGCACTTCAATATCTTTTTTCTTATTCCACTCCTCCGCCACAAATATCTGCTGGGCGATCTGCGCAAGTCAAACATTCCTTATTGTTATTTTTTGGACATTACAAGAAGAAGGTAATAAAGTAAATTCCCTTACCATGCCTAGATCCCTCTTTAGGGATAAGAAAAGTTCCTGCTGGCTGAAGCGCCTGTAGGAATCCATGTCCCTCGGCAAGAGCAGGGGTTGCTCCAAAGCATCCGCAATATAACCAGCCTTGCCTCCACCATAATTTCTGATGGAGGCATCATAGGGGATGTCCGCACCATCAAGCATTATCTTCGGGGGCCACGTCCGAGATCCCCGGCGCACATCGGCGGCTGGAGGGTCTTCCCTGCTCTCAGTAGAGGAAGCCCTTTTTCCCCTGGTATCCTGGGCCACCTTCTGCTGCTTGGACCCCTTTTTGGGCACAACCTCAGTGTCTTCAGCCTCCGTCGCGACCCTTTTCTTCTTTAGATCCGGCAGTGGCTTTAAACCGGGATCTGACGGGGCTTGAGGGGGAAGAGGAGGTAGACCCACGTTCGGTTGAGATTGGCCAGTGCCCTTGGAGACGGTTTTCAGTTTCCTATTCTTCATCAGCTCCGATAAGCTCTGCATGTCTTCGTCTGAAGAATAGGCAGACACGATTAGTTTCTCCGGATTAACAGCCGATTGCCTGTCCGTTTCCTCCTCGACGTCTATAATTTGAATCTCTTCCGAGGCCTCACCCTCAAATCTAAACTGATCGATCTGCTCGTCAAGTGAGGGTGTAGAAGATGCAACTCCTTCCTCCTCAGCTACTGGTTCAAGGGGAACTTGTGCAACAGGCTGAACAAGCAGCGGTATATCCTGTGGATTTGGATGAGGCACCGGAGCAAGGTCAAAGGGGGCTAAGAAGGTCTTCCGAGCCACGTCAATACGATTGATGCGGCGGTCCCCAAGTGTTATCGCGTTACCAATCGGCTGAAATTCGGACTTCGGAGTGTAGCCGAGGATAAGGGGAACGGACCGGAGCTGTCCGTCTTCACTTACGAAAATCTCTGACCGAAGAAGGTAGTTCAGAGCCGCAGTATTCGTGAGGCTTAGCCGCGGAGCCACGTGACGTCTATCTGTAAACATTACAACGGAAGTGTCAGAAAAGATCGCAATGTGACGAAAAGAATGCCGAATAGGCAAAAGTAAACAATGTTAGAGAATGTCAATGGGTGAGGTCCCACCTGGCTCTCCTGGTTGGGTTGGGCAATGAATTCCTTCATGCCATGCGCCCGAGACGACCAGATAATCGTCCATCATCCCTTTGTTAGACTTGGGGAGACAGGATAGAAGCCTGACGACATCGAATCGGGACCTTAGGTAGTATCCCGCCCCCTCTTTGGTACGACACTCATACATATGTACCACATCGTACCAGGTTAGGCCCAATCCTAAGTGACGGTTTAGGTCGTCAACTGCCCCTAAAATCCTAAACGTGTTAGGTGCGCACTGGTCAAGGCTAAGCCTATGGGCGGTGAGGTAAGTTCTGGTAACTGGACCCATGGGGATGGTCATCCCCCCTTCCAGGAAAGCGATAATGGGGATTATAACTTCACCCACTTCTCGGTTCGTTAGTAAACCCTCTGTGGGGCAATACTTCAAACCCACATTCTGAGGAATGCGATATGTCGCCCTAAACTTCTCTATCTGGGATGGGCTGTCCACTAGGTATTTAAATCTACCCATGTCAGAGGAAGGGGAACGTGAAATGACAACTGAAGAAAGCCTACCAAATGGCCGAAGAGACAATCTGGACAGATTTCGAAAATCTTAGGCAAAAAACTTACACAGAATCAAATTGGGAGGTGTTCTTCAGCCTCGCGGGAGGATTGTAGTGGATTCTTAGACGGGTTGAAGTAGATGACAGAAAAGGCTCTGGAAGTCTGAACGCCTAGTTTCGCTTGAGAGTCTGAAACTTGCTAAATGAGAAAACAGCCCCTTCTAGGACTTTATATAGAGGTGGGAAAAATGGTGGGACTTATGCCGCCCAAAACTTTTAAAAGGCAATCTCGTCCGTTGGATTTGTAACGTGCCATCAGATTTTAGACAAGACGCCGCCTGGAGCAATTAATGATGCCTCGGGAACGGCACGACAGCAGCGGTTATAAAGAAGGCGCATAAATTCATGCGCCCACACGTGTGGAGTCAAAACTCGGTGCCCTTATTTGTCAAAAAATCAAAACCTCACTTTTTCTCTTCGGATGCGAGGTAAAAAGTGAAATTTTGAGGGGCTATTGTGGGTGAGAAAGCCCAACGCCACAGGCTGGGCCTGTGGCCCAGTTCAGATACGACTCCCTGTCCGAAGAGGTTAAAAGTATCAATGCTCTGCTATCTTGGTGGAGGTGCAATCCATAAGGGACAAACGCTCCGTCCGAAGACAACCTGGACGGGCCGAAGGGACCCTACCCAACGGAGCAGCCCAAAACTTGATCGAGTAGACGTGCTAAAAGATCTCCCTGCCTGGGGAAAACTTCAGGTATGCCTAACTGCGTAGCTATCACGAAATATCTTGCCAATAAAGCTGCCACCGCCACATTTAATGCACTGCAGCAACTTTCCTGGCCGCATTTATGTGGAGAAGACACCTGAACAGTGCATCTTCACCCACCACCACTCACTGCAAGTTAAAGCAAACGGCTGATGTGACTAGTACTCAAATGGGTGCCTAGATGAAGGATAAGTGTGCGGTGAAGATGGGAAAAGGGTGTATATATAAGGGAAACAAGTCTCACAGGAGAGGGGGGGAGAAAAATTTGTATTCACTAAGTTTTTAAATAGAAAACCTCTTCGGCCTACAGGGATTTATCTTGTTGAAGGCCTGACTCAATCCTTTTTCCTTTTATTATTGGTTTTGTTCATCTGGACCGTTGCTAAATCCACCATTAGCCCAATTGTTTAGCCCAATTGTTTAGCCCATCCTCTACAAATTTATTGTGGGAAATTTGGTGGGCTCATCATATAGAGTATTGGTGCCTAGCCCAACAAATTTAGACCCTACAATACTAATCACATTATTTTTTTGAGAGACTAATACTAATCACATTAAGGTTAATTTGATACATTAAATACATAAATAATACCAAATAGACTAATGTTAATTTCATATAGAGAATTGAATATCATAGTTGAATTATAAATATTAATAAAAAGAAATAAAAATATATTACAATTGAAAAAGATACTTTATTTTGGATATAAGATGATGTATAGTTAAATAAAGTTGTAATCTAATTTTTAATTTTATATTTTGATTTTAAGAGAGAGAAAGATAGATATTATTTGGTGTGTGGTTTTGTAGGATATTAGTTTACAAAAATCAAAGTCTCAAACTATTAGGGAAGATTAATTTATAATTGATGATTTAACACATTTGCAACATCTTTTTAAAATATTTTAGGGTTTCAATTGAATTAAGGTTCCATTGGTCTCGTACTTTGAGAATCTTAATAAAAATGAAAAAAAAAATGTGCTAATTAAAAGCGCTATAAAATATTCAAAATATAATGTGACATTATCTCTCATTGATGAACTTCATCAATTTAATTAATGAATGTTTATATCGCTTTTTTGTGATTAATAACATGAAAATTTGTAAGTCAATAATAAAATTTGTAGTATTTTTAACATCATTAATAAAAAAAATGTACAACTTTTAAAAAATATATATATAATTTTATAAACATTTTGGGTTTTAACTATGAAAAGCGAGACCTTTTTTCTCAAGAAAAATTTTGTTGTTTGGTGGTGCCTTAGGCCTAGGCCTTGGGCCGGCCCTGGCCGAAAATAATAGCCATTTCTGGATGTACCCTCTCAAAATCCAATTTGGCAGGACTAACAGTAGGGCTTACATATATAAAAACC
This sequence comes from Quercus gilva, assembly GCA_023621385.1. NCBI lineage: Eukaryota > Viridiplantae > Streptophyta > Magnoliopsida > Fagales > Fagaceae > Quercus > Quercus gilva. Next base: position 59,411,957 of record CM042481.1, read on the forward strand.
TAGAAATTAGTTTAGCAGGAAATTAGTGTAGTTAATTGAGACTAGAGGAATGTAACATTTTTCCATATGCAGATACAACTTTCATATGTTACGCTCCATGTTGGGCAAGGGAGGGATTGCATTTGGGACATCATGCTCATGAGGACCTCAATGTAGCACGTGTTCTTTAGACTCGCATACTTTCATCTCCTAGAATTTATCACTTCAGAGCTTTCAATTTTTTTTCTTTTTTCATGTTTTCCCAGTACGTAGGGCTTTCAGCTTCTATGACTGACCAAGATCCATTATTTATAATTTCTAAAATTTAGAGAGAGAAAGAGCATTCAAATTGTGTTTAGAGCATTCACGTTGTAGCAAGTTGCTACTTGCTTTTATTTATGTATTATTCTCTCTTAACTCAGCCTCTCGCTCTTCTGTTACTAACGGGTGAATGTTTTATATTATTTTAGTGGGTGTTTATATTATTTCCATTAGTTGTCAAATCGTGAATTGATTTTTTATTTTTTTGTATCATGAATCTTATCAAATCGTGTATTATAAGATATACAAACATCTAATAAAATTATAAAATAATTATAGATATACATATATAAAAGGTATATTCATTATAAATTTGAAATACGTTCAACTAATGACCAATTTAATCATTACTTATGGAATAAATTTTAACAAAGCTAACTAAATAAATCAAATTAACTTATGTTAATAACATGCACATTCAAATTAATTAAACTGAGAAGTGATAATACATGATATATGAACCAAAATAATAATATATTTTCATCAGCTTGGCTAATTAGCTCCATCTAAATCAATGTTATCATCATGTTCAGCATCTTGCAAAATTATTATTCATAGACATTTTCTTCATTATTATCAACATTTGCTATTTTTTTGTTTTTTTTTTTGTTTATTCTAATAATTTTTCCTTTATATTTTTTCTTGCCATTCTAGCTTTTTAGACTCATAATAATTGTAGGGTTAAGGGCCCAAATGGTATGTTGGGCATTGGGCCCTGGCCGAGAGCATAGTAATATGAGAACAAATGAATGGTGTTGGATGAATCAAGCTTAGAATCTAATGAGTGAGATACGAATGGCAGGTGGTCCAAGAAAGAATGTCTCCTCAGATAGGTTAAGTACAGCTCAGATGTGTATTTTAAGGTTCAAGGTAATCTTCCAGGAAGATCTAGTGACAAAGACATACATTTCAAGTGTACCAGAAAGTCGAAGCTAGAAAATATCTAAGAAAAAACTACTGCCACCGCATTGAATGCCCTGCAGCTAACTTTTTGGCCACATTTATATGGAAAAGACCCTTGAACAGTTCTGCCCTAGCTACTACAACTCATAGAAAGCCAAAGAGTGTGTCTGATAGGACAGACACTCAAGTAGTGGCTTGGATGATCAACAAATGGAAGGTCAAGATCATTAGAAGGGAGAGATATAGTGTAAGAGACCCCTAGAGGGAGGGGGATCAAAAAAGAGAGAAAGAAAAGACTATAGTAATCAAAATTGTATTAGTGATTTGTTCAATTGATTTATGTTAGAACTTTCCTCCTCGAACCGGGCCGAGAACGAATTTATTTTAATCAATCCTTCTCGTTTTTGTTCGATTATCTTTTAAATCCGTTCTAGCCATTGTCCAACTCATTAGTGCCCAGTTTTCTAACTCACTTTTTACAAATTTATTGTTCTGGGCTCATTGGGCCAAGATCCCTTCATATTTTGGGTTTGGGCTCCAAAACGTGTCCCTACAATAATAATGATAAAAATATAATTATGTTTTCATTTAATACATTATTAATAGCATAGAAAATAAATTTGCACATATGAAAGTGACTGTTATGAATATACTCTAAATTTTGTAGGAGAAAGAGAAGGGAAGAAAAAAAAAAAAAAAAAAACTAAATTAAGTTTCCCAATAATTTTGTGTTAAAAAAGTCTAACAATTTGTTTGAATCAAATTAAACCACAAATTTTAACTAAAAAACTAATTTTAGACCCATTTATCTATGTATCGTACAATACGTACGATTTACCGATACAATACAATTCATACGATATACACCTATATATCAGATGATTTATGATTACTTATGATATGCAACTTTTTGTACACGATACGATATGTATCACGTATTATACGATATTAACAACTATGTTAATGGGTAATACGCTAAAGTAAGAGATGGAATATAAAGTCTATTTTTAAATAGTATTAAAATAAATAAAGTAGGTTTTTGAAGTGCTAAAAATTAAATTTTTTAGCACCACTGATGTAAATGCAAAGAGCCCAAATGGAGGATAAAGAAATAAAAATTATAGGCACTCTTTCATGTAAATTCAATTTCGGTGTGATAAAAATGGAAGAATGGTAAAACATAAAATAGATACAAAAAAAAAAAAAAAAAAAAAAAAAAAAAAAAAAAGAGAAAGATTGCTTAGAATTTTTTTTTAGACTTTAGATTACTAAACTTAGAATTTATATTTGTTATCTTTAGCATAAATTAGATTAACTATCAGGCGGAAGTTTGTACCGTGGCAATAAATTAAATTAGTTTCCATCTCATTGAACTGTTGAACATTAGTTTCCATCTCTCTCTCTCTCTCTCTCTCTCTATATATATATATATATATATAAATTTCAAACCCACAAAATAAAAAAGAGTTTTCATGCCCTTCAAAAAAAAAAAAAAAAAAAAGAGTTTTCATGGAACCCAAAAAAAAAGCTGTAGAAATTTGATAAACGAGCATCTTTGGATTCATACTGCTACTTATGGTTTCGGGCTGGACATATGGCCCCATGACCCATATCCGAAAAGGCCCATTATCTGTATGAGGTTGGACTGGCCCAAAAGTATCCATCAAGATTCTTTACAAATCATAATCTGTGGGCGCACCAAAACTTTTGTCATACAATCAGCCAATCAGGTAAAACCATTACCTCTCTTTGCTTGATCAATTAAATTCTTTTAAACGTTCTTGAAAAATCTATTCCAATATATATATATATATATGTGTGTGTTTTCTTGGAAAAGATAACATTGTTTTTGTTATATTATTCAATACTTATGTAACCATGTGGTTAAATTTAATCTGAGACTTAAGGAACTGTTCATAAGTTTTACTGCAAATATATCACTTGTTCTTCTTAACAAATTTGTCTAAAATAAATTTAAAAAATAAAGATTGTTATTGTAGTTATTGTAAGGAATGAACAAAAGCCTCTTGTTAAGCACAACATGTTGTACTTTCTTTTAGTAGTGGAAATTTGAAACTATGAGGCCATTGGTATGATTAGCTGTGCACAAATGTAATTGAAGAACATGCACATAGCAGCTGTGTAATGTTTTGTAATGACATATTCTTGTGTCAAACATAATGTTGGATTCATGGCATTGTAGGCATAGCAATTGCTTGGAGACGGCTTGTTTTGAACAAAGTAACTCACACAACACCATGTTTGTTTTATGCAGTGAAAGGTTGGAATTCTAGAGTGTTTTTTAATGCAGTTTGGAGGGGAGTTGAAACCTATGTAGCAAAGCTTGATACTGAGATTAGGGACTTCCAGTCTTTCAGAGAATTGCTTGTCACCTGCACCCTTAAGCTCGAGGAACTTAGCATATTTTGCAAACATGTATGTTATACAATTTACTTGGCACACCTTTAATATGTCTGTCTAAGGTTAATTAGTTTTATATATTGTTTATATGAGGCACCAATTTTTATTTTTCTTATCAAAGAATTCAATCTTTTAACCTGGTATTCACTTAAATTTGATGAATTTTTGAAACTTTTGACCCCAAATGGAAGGGGCAAAGGAAGATGCAGTAGCCACCTCTGCTTCATGAGGCATTGTCCAGCTGATTGTGATTTGGAGGTTTCTTCTTTGCATATTCACTCTATTTAAGGCAAACTTGATAAATTAGAGCTAGTAATTTCTGATATTATTAGCTTGTGAATTTTATAGTTGCACACAGATAACATTGGTAGGTGATATTATTAGCATGAGAATCATGTTCAACGATCATGAATCCTTTACATTTTTAATGCAAGATTTCGATTTATGCTCTTCAGGGAGTGTGTTCCACCACTTCATGAAGGTGGATTTCTCCAAAAACACATCTTTACCCAACTCTCCGCCTTTGATCCATATCGGTACTTGTTCTTCTAGTTTTAAATCCTCTTCCTTGACCTTGACTTGTGCAAACCCTCCTGCATTGCTAGTTTTAATGCGCAGCTCCTCTACCTTGGCCCAAAAGCATGACTCCCAACTAGATTCAGCTGGCATCCTCTTAGCATTCTCAAACCATCTCTGCGTAAACTTGTAGCGTTTTGGCCTGCCCCTATCCATATATGCTCCTGTGTCTTCATTCTTCAAGTGGCGATAGTAGTTGGCAATATCTAAGGGCTCAACAAGGCGTCGGTACCTTGTTCCAAGATCTATCCAATCGTTCTGGCCTTCAAATGCATCTGGGAGTTCATACCTTTTCAAAAATTCAACGATTTCATCCCATATACCTGCTAATTCAAGTCTCTTCACATTAGCATCAAAATCCTTGGAGGATTCTTGAAGCTTGAAGGCATCATAACAACCTAGGCCACAATACCCACAATTCAATTGGTAGTCTTCTAGTAGGTATTTCATTGCTTTCTCAATGTCTGTCTTCTTGAGATCGATGCTGTCCTTGTTTCCAATCTTCCGCTTCTCTAGCTCTCCAGCAGCACGGAGACACAATCTAGCTCTTGTACTCTGAACACCTCGCAAGGAAAAGCACAAAGAAAAGACAGAAAATTCTTTGGTGACCAGTACTCTTAACTTCAACACATTTTCTAGCATTGAAATACTTTTAGTCTATTGCAAGTCATGTTTAAAGAACAATTATTTTTTTAAAAGAGGTTGATTTCAAGATTTTGAAGTTTGTTGAAACAAGCAAAGGAAATAGAAATTACCAAGCCAAGGTCATTCAAGGCTGCATTAATTGTGGCAGTATCACTAGTAGATTCTGCAGATAATGGAAGCTGTTCCAGTGGCTCCAAGTAAACCTCATTTAGCATTTGGAAGCTGTCTTGCAATTCACTCTCATAGCCGAAATGTTGTTGAAGAGTTCTCTGGGCAACATCTGTACATTTTTCTTCTTTGCCCAACTGAGAGGAGTAAAATAATAGTTGCAAAACAGCATCTGGATTCCTCAAGATAACTAGCTTTCTATTCCCAGTACAGAGGACATAAGTTCCAAAGGGCTTGTATGGGCTTAATGGAATGAAGTTTGTCACAGTTTCCAATAGCAGGTTTGTGTTTCCCATGAGGTTGCAAGCAACATGGCTTGCCACAGATGATGCATTCTTCATTACTTTCATGTAAAAATTTGAAGCGTCGAAGTGGTTAATGGATGCATGTGCAAGATTTATGGATTTTTCATTGAGGAATTGGGGAACTCTCTGAAATTCCAATAGAATGGATGAGACTGGAGCAAGCAAGATCCGTGGAACAATGTCATATCTCATGACAAAATGTATGAAGTAGTGAGCCCAGTTCTCACGCCTAAGAGCATGGGAAAATATGTGGTTACCAGTTAGAGGACAAACAAAAGTCACACACAGAGGTGAGGAAGGTGAAATTTTGTATTTATCTGGTGAATCTGATCTCAAGTATTTTTCCAAGAACCAAATTGTTGCAAGGTTGGCAATTGAACCACCTGTGGAGTGTCCTGTAAAGAGTATTTGCTTCTTCTCTGTCACTGCCCTTTGCACCTGAATAATGTGTTCATATTTAGTAACAAGATATCTGTGTTCCAATTCCATCTATATGAGTATGTTTTAGTGCTTGCATGGGATCCTTTCCATGATTTCCTAAAGTTTGTTGTCTCTTTAAATTCTTATTGAAACTATTAAGGTTCCAAGCCAATTCAAGCTGAATCAAAAATGGGTTTTACTGCAATGGCTAATGATAATACCAATTTTTCATATCAAAATCAAATAAGATCAACCATGAAGAGTCACAAAGGTGGAATCTTCTACCACGCTATTTAACAATAATTTTACTATCTAAGCCAAGAGAACCAAAACCTGCATATCTACAATGGGGCAACGGAATTTGCAGGCAATATTGGTAGATACAATTCAAGCATAGAGAGTCTGCAGGTTCAGAAACCTGCAGCCAAAACTCTCAACACATACACTGATACACATCCTTATTCAGCCAATATTTCCTAATAACTAGTACAGAAACTTTCAGCACTACCTGGGGGCAGAGAGCTGTTGTGAAGAGATGTAAGACATTGGGTTATATGAAACACCTGCAGCACTATTAGAAGTAGCATTTATATCCGGATACAACCCAGAGTCCTTCAGCACATTGGACCCTTCCATTCTTGACTCCTCGATGAATCTCTGGCCATAGAACCGCAAGAAATTTAGTGACTCGGACCTCGGCTCACCCAAAGACAACCCACCCTCCAACATGCCAACAACGTGAGCCATAGAAGGCCGCAGTGCTGGATCTTCATGCACACAACACAAGGCAATCCGCACTAGCTTCTCAATCTCTTCACTTGTCACTCGTCCCTCTAACCTTGGGTCTGCCAGTTCCAAGTACCTTCTCTGCTGATGCATTTCTAGTGCAAATAGAGGGAAATATATTAGTCTGTGTTCCGAAACAGAAGGGGATGAGGATGAGGCATTTCCTTCACTGCTACTAGTTTTTGTGCTATGGCTCCGTGTTTGTATTGAGCAATTTTTTCTTCCCCTCACAATCTCTAGTAAAACCAACCCATAACTGTATACATCAGCCTTGTCGGAAATTGTGGAACTCATTATCCACTCGGGTGCAAGATAGCCTCGAGTTCCTCTCATTGTTGTAAATAGAAAAGATTGTTCAGGATTTAGCAGCTTCGACAGCCCAAAATCTGAGATTTTCACTTGTAAATTGTCGTTCAAGAGAATGTTTTCTGGCTTCACATCGCAGTGGATGATTCTGTGCTCACATCCACTATGCAAGTAAGCAAGCCCCCTTGCTGTTCCAATGGCTATTTCCAATCTCTCTTGCCATTCTAGAACAGGACCATTACCAAAGAGTGTACTGCCCAACGAACCTCTGTTCATGTACTCGAGAACAAGACAGCGCTGCCTCCCTTGCGCGCAAAAACCTTTCAATCTAACCAAATTGACATGGTGGATGTTCCCAATTATTGAAACCTCAGTACAAAACTCTTTTTTCCCTTGGATTCCCAAACTAGTAATCTTCTTGACCGCCACAACAGTTTTGTCTGACAGAGTACCTCTGTATACAGTACCAAATCCACCACTACCAATCTGAGTCCTGAAGTTCTCAGTAGCAGCTGCAAGCTCTTCATAAGCAAACCTTCTCGGTAAGCCTGGGATAGAGATCATCTCTAGCTCTGCAGACGATGACGAGTTACTCCGGCCTAGTTTTACAGTTTTGGTTTTAGAAAGCCGCTTTTTCCTTAACCAAAGGATTGCAATGATTACAAACACTACTAGTATTAAGAATCCTGCTAAAGGTATTAGTACCAAAGCAGCGACTGGTAAGTTTTGTTTCTGATTTCTGTTAGAAGAACCAACCAAAACTTTAATATAACCCAAACGGTCCTTATTGTTGTCTGCCCCAATGAAAGAACCTAAATGGTTTTCAAGAAGATAACAAGAACCAGAAGAAATATTATGGAAAAAGCCCAAACAAGAACAATTTTGAGAGCATAAATCTTGGCAAACCGACAACGTTACATTATTTTTCACGGGTTCCTTGAAATTATCAGCAAAATAGTCCATACCAGGGCCGAATTTTAGATAGGAAATAGAGGAATTCAATTGATTGCCATTTCTAGCTGCAGTACAAGCTGAAGGCAGAGAAAGCGAACGATTCACTGGCATGCAGTCACCATTGTTTTGATCACTGAATTCTGGTAAACAAGAACAATTTTTACTCAGAGGCTTTCTTCTGCACAATCCGATTTCTTTGCAACTGAGAGGAAGATCACAATCCTCAAATGGTCCTGCAAATTCTGTCTCCCAATTTTTATCGCTCAGAGTTGGAGGTCTGACGATGACAAATTTGCCATCGTGACCCAACTTACCACTCCTAAAACTTGATGACCCATCATATAAAGCTACTTGAACAACCGTGGAATTATCACTTGCTAGCAAATACAAACCTGTGCCATTCATCACCATCAACGATACGGCCTTGTTAGAGTTCCTGACAGCCTTTGGATCCATGGACAATGCCCAATAATTCATCTTATTCCATTGCAGCACCACATCCTTGTCAGTAACTTCAAGTCGATAATCACCCACCGACATGTCCTCGTCGAAAATCACAGCGCTTTGCAATGATTTTCCAATAGGAATTCTCTGTTCCATGACAATAGTGTCCGTCGGATAAGCAAAACTCTCCCACAACGTATTGTTTCCTGCATCAACTAAAACGAGATTTCCTGTCTCTGAAAGCTGCATAGCAGAAATATCAGAATTGAATTGTGGGGTTGACCAGAGTGATTGACCAGTTTGGTTTGTGACTTTGAGGCCTCTGACAGTCAGTAACAACTTGTCGGAGCTTGACATGGGTGTGTTGCGGTTGGCTGACCAGATTAAGATGTCGGTGGCACTGTGGACGATAGAGAAGTAATATTTTGAGGAGGGTGGTTTGGCATAAATTGTGGCTTTGAAAGTACCATTTTGAGAGCGTAAGAAAGCGCCTCTGGTGTCAGTGAATTGGGAGTGTGAGGCTGCGAAATCGGGGCTGATTGAGTGCGTGGAAATGAAGGCTGAGAAAGTAAGACTTGGTAGGAAAACGCAGCATATAAAGAAGAAGAATGAGAAGGAGAAGCAACCCATACATGCAGAGCAAAAATGGTAGAAAAAAAAAATTGGAGTTGGTTTCAAGCAGAATGATGATGATGACGATGATGATGATGATTGTGGTGGAGGTAGAAGAGGTGGGTGTTTTTGGTCTTCGCCTCCATCATTTGGATAGTTATGTCATATTATCACGCACAGACTTAACTTTCTTGTGTGATAAATGCATTGACTGAATGAAAGTCTTGGATCAAGGCGGCTTGATGCATTTAGGGCTAGGGCAAAAAATTGATTATATTATATTAAAATTACTACTATTTAATAGGAACAGCGTAAATTTTTTTTTTTTTTAGAAATTTTATAGACAAAAAATTTGATAAAATTTTTTACATTTGTTAATGTGGCATATTGATAATTGTAAATAAAAGAGTGGGGTTAATGGTAGACCTAGATAAAAACTAGTAAAAATTTGCTAACTCTACGCTTATTATTATTTTATTTTTTAGAAGTGCGACGTTCACAATATTTTTCACAACAAATCCTAGATTTTAAGTAGCTTCTTGATTTCTATTTGAAAACACCACTATAATTATTTTTTTACCATCCTGTAACAACCTATTGTTTAACATTTGTTGTAAAAGTGTTGTGAAAAATATTGTGGACGTAATATTTTTCTATATTTTTTTGTTTGTTTTTCATTTGATAAAAAAATATTATTTTTTTTACTTGGGAGCCTTAGGCATCTATTGCTTCCACTATTCAGCCGGCCCTGTCTTGGATGCCCACACAGGTTCACTACTGTGGTTTTTTCTGGCACTAGAATTTTTGTTTTTCTGGTCCTACTTTGGGTTAGAGTTTTGTGGTGAGAGTTATTTTCATTCTTTTTTCTGTTTTAATATTTTGCCTTGACTAATAAAATTGAAGAGTAATAAGGGGCAGGTAAGGTAACCAGTCAGGCCTATAACAGGAGAGTTGATAATGACAGTACAATCAGAGATTTGAGTTCATCAACAAGATATATAGTTTAAATTGTCTTTGTTCTTTTTAAGTTTTTTATAATTGATGTTACATTACTTTATGCTAATTAAATAGGATAATTTTAAATTAGGGTAAATTACAAAGTTAGTCTTTATCTTTTATACCGAATTTCAATTTAGTCTATAATTTTTTAATTGTGTCAATTTGGTCCTTAACATTTTTTGTTTTGTGTCAGTTTAGTCCTTGTTATTATCTCTTGAATGGAAAAAATTGATATGTCAAACGGAACAATAAAAAATTATTTTCTATGCCACATCAAATGCAACTATACTGCCCACATAGTTTAAAAAAAAAAAAACTAAATTTAAAATATGCACATGTGAGATAAATCTGCAAATGAATGTTGTTGAATGTTTTGTCTGGGCACAACAAAAGATGCGTAGGAAGGCGCGCAAATGGAAAATGAGATTCTTTTATATTCCCACTAAATGAAGATGGAAAGGAAAGAGTTTCAGTCAGACAATTCCAAGCAAGATTCACATAGATTGCATTATTTAAAAGCACTAAAGCATAAACATGATAAATCAACCGTGATTGAGAAATGTCACGGGAAAAAAAAGGCACAACATAATAGCGACAAAAGTGAAACGTTTGAAATGTATAACTTCATGTTAAATATCTTGTAGATATTTGAGTCTTGTAGAAATTTGTGACAGCATAGAATATCTTGTAGATATTAGTTTAGTAGTTCTGTATTGTAGTTTGTATATAGCAATGCTAAGCTATAGTAGCATAGAGTGGTAGTGCATTAAACGGGTGTTGTTTACAAAGCATACTTAGTTAGTTAGGTATTTGCCACTTGTCATGTTTGTATTAGTGGACTTGATTGTTGGTCAGGTGGTTACTCTGTTTCTGATATATAAAGAAGCAGAGTCAGATATTTATAATGTATGAAATCATTCACAACAATTTCCCTCTCTTTTCTCTCTCTCTCTCTCTCTCTATGTGATTCCACCATTGTAGGAGCTTTAAGCTTGTGTCTGATTTCAACATGGTATCAGAGCTGAAGTGATTCAAGAGAATCTTCAAATTTTGGTATTCTTTGAACTTTAGTTCAATCTCTTTCGTTTCCTTAGTGCTTTTCACTGAATCAAGTAGATCGTATTGTTCTTGATTCCTGCGCTGAGTTTTCTTCTCCAAATCAGGATTTTCTTTCTGTGCTTGATAGCTACTTGAAAATCTTATTTCTTCTGCATTGGCAAATTGAAATTCCTATTATTAGGGTTTTTTTTTCAATTTTGTGTTTCCTTCTGTATATTGGCAAATTAAAACTTTCTTGGTTAGGGTTTTCAATTACCAATTTGTGATTGTTGTTGTCCTTTCATCAAGATCTTGAATTGAGTTGGTTTTCTCAAGAATCTTGGTTTCTAGCTTTGTTAGCTTCTATTTGGGAATCTGAATCTTGATCAATTTTCTTCTGTTGGATAATTCTTGTTAAGTATGACTGAAAGTGCTTCTAGTGCTTCTGTTCCTACTGTCCAGCCTTGGGAAAATGCATCTAGTCCCTTTTTCTTGTCTAGTGGAGACAATCCTGGTGTTTCCCTTGTGGTTCAACATCTCACTGAGGAGAATTACAATAACTGGAGCAGAGTAGTCATGATATCATTGGATGCTAAGACTAAACTAGGGTTCATTGATGGCTCAATTTCTAAGCCACAATCCATTGACCATCCTCTGTACACAGCTTGATGTAAATGTAACAGCACAGTATTAGCTTGGTTATTCAATTCTATTTCTAAGGATTTACAACCAAGCATAGTGTATTTCAAGACAACAAGAGAGGTCTAGCTTGATTTACAATACAAGTTTGGACAAGGCAATGGTCCTAGAATCTTCGAATTAAGGAAGGAAGTTAGCTCTTTGACTCAAGAGGATTTAAGTATCAATGCATACTACACAAAGTTTAAGGGTCTTTGGGATGAATTTTCCACCTATAGAACCTGTACTTGTGGACACCATGTGGAGGATTGTACCATGTCATTCTTGATGGGACTGAATGAGACTTATACTGCAATCAGAGGTCAAATTCTTCTTATGGATCCCATACCTCCTTTGAGTAAGGTTTTCTCTCTTTTGCTTCAAGATGAGAAGCAAAGAAAGGTTAGTGTTGGGAAGAAGGCTTTGACTGAAACAGCAGTTGCATTGGCAGCATTGGGACCTAAGTCTAGTGGTAATGTCAAGAATTTCAGTAAGTTAATGACTGGCAGACCTCAATGTACTCACTGTGGTGCCATGGGACATGTAGTTGATAAATGTTACAAACTACATAGTTACCCTCCTGGGTACAAGTTCAAGAACAAGTCTCAAACCTTTACAAGCAATCTGGTTACAACTGAGGATAGTTCTAATGAACCTGTCTCCCTCACTAGAGCTGAGTATCAACAACTGGTTGGTTTGCTGAATTCACAATGTCATTTTGGTACTCAAGCCCCACCAGAAGCAAGTTTGGCCACTACTCATTAGGTTGCTAGCATCATAACTCAGCCAACTCTTGGTTCTCAAGGTCAAGAGCTGTCAGGTATCTGGTTTTCTCCATCCTTTAAGTATTCAGTTTTTTCTTCCAGTGTCAATACTTCACATATAGGCTCCACTGATTGGATTCTTGACAGTGGAGCTACTGACCATATGGTTCACTCTCTTCATTTTTTTAAATCCATTACTTCTTCAATTCAGATTTCTGTTAGATTACCTAATGGTGATATGGTCAAGGTGACTCATATAGGTACTGTTCAAGTTTCTGCTTCTTTACTTTTAGAGAATGTTCTTTGTATTCCTAGTTTCTCTTTCAACCTTATTTCTATTAGCAAACTGACCCAGAATTCTTCTTGCTGCTGTATATTTCTCTCCAATTATTGTTTTCTCCAGGACTTACAGCATTGGAAGATGATTGGGTTGGGTAAAAAGCAAGAAGGCTTTTAAAGCAAGAAGGCCTTTACACATTGCAGTGCAATCCACAGGTCACTTTACTAGATTTTGTTTCTAAGGCTTTGTCAATGTTGTCATCTTGTTTTCATGGCAAAAGTGTTAATTCATGTAATCTTGATTCTTCTGATAGTGCTTTTGGGCTATGGCACTATAGATTAGGTCATCCATCTTCACAAAGATTGACTTTGTTGAATAATATTGTACCTGAGATCAAATCTTGCAATAATACTAAGCCTTTTGATTGTCACATTTGTCCTTTAGCTAAACAGTACAGATTGCCTTTTACTCATTCTTCTAGCATTTCTTTATCTTACTTTGATTTAGTTCATACTGACATTTGGGGACCATATTCCACTCCTTCCCTAAATGGATCAAAGTATTTTCTTACCTTGGTTGATGATCACAGCCGGTGTACTTGGGTATATTTGTTGAAGCACAAGTCTGATGCTTCAACCTTGATTCAATCCTTCTTTCACATGATTTTAACACAATTTAATGTTCCTATCAAAGTGTTTAGGTCAAACAATGGACCTAAATTTTCCCTTTCTTCCTTTTATGCTTCTAAGGGTATCATTCATCAATTGTCATGTGTTGAAACTCCATAGCAAAATGTTGTGGTTGAAAGAAAACATAGACGTCTTTTAAATGTTGCTAGAGCCTTGAGATTTCAGGCTAATTTGCATTTGAAATTTTGGGGAGATTGTGTTTTGACAGCAACATATCTCATTAATAGGCTTCCTAGTCCATTGTTACAAGATCTTACTCCTTATGAGAAACTTTTGGGTCATCCTCCTACCTATAATCATCTTAAGTCTTTTGGCTATCTGTGTTATGCTTCAACCTTAACTAGACATAGAACAAAATTTGATCTTAGAGCTAAAGCATGCATTATCATTGGCTATCATTTTGGTACCAAAGGTTATAAATTGTATGATTTAGCTTCTAAGACTGTTTTCTTGTCTAGGGATGTCATTTTTAAGGAGTTCATTTTCCCTTTCAAACATTGGACTTCTAAACTTGTCATATCTTCTACTTCTAATTCTTCTTTTATTTTTCCACCTCAGAATTCAATTCCAGATATTACTCCTACTGTTTCTACAGAATTTTCCCTTCCTTTCTCTTCTGTTGATCTTGTTATTCCTCTAGATGAATTTCCTGACCTTGTGCATTCTAATTTAGCTCCTTCTCCATCTATTTTTGTTCATTCTGATCATAATGAACTTTTTGATCCTATTTCTTCTCTTGTACCTGAGTTACCACTTGTTAGAAGGTCTTCTTGGCCTCATAAACCACCTTCATATCTTCATGACTATCCTTGTAATCTTGCATCTGCTCATGTGTTGGCCATTGCTTTTCTACCTCAATCTCAAGATTCTTCTGTTTCTGACAGTCCAGGTATTCTTTACTCTCTTTCTTCTACTCTTTCATATAATAGATTGTCTACTTCACATAAGGATTTTGCCATTGTTTTAACTGTTGCCAAGGAACCTACCTCTTATGCTAAAGCCTTGACTGATCCTTTGTGGTAGGCTGCTATGAAGTTTGAGATTGATGCTCTTCAAGCTAACAACACTTGGGTTATGACCAAACTTCCTCCTGTTAAGGTTCCCATTGGCTGTAAGTGGGATATAAGATTAAACTCAAGGCAGATAGGTCTGTTGAGAGATATAAGGTAAGAGTAGTTGCTAAGGGATTCACTCAAGTTGAGGGCATTGATTATTATGAGACTTTCTCTCCTGTGGTGAAGTTTGTCATTGTTAGAACATTGTTGGCTCTTGCTGCTGTTTATGGTTGGCATCTTTCTCAATTGGATGTCAACAATGTCTTTCTCCATGGGGATTTAGATAAGGAGGTGTGCATGGTTCCTCCACCTGGATTTGGCAACAAAGGGGAGGTATGTAAGCTCACAAAGTCTCTTTATGGACTTAAGCAAGCTAGCAAACAGTGGTTTGCTAAGTTGTCTGCTATTATTATTGTTGATGGTTTCATCTAATCCAAATCTGACTATTTTGTCTTCACCAAGGTCTACAAAGGTTTAATCATCATTTTGCTAGTGTATGTTGATGACATTCTTATAGCTAGCAATAATGTGGGTGTTGTCAACACTTTCAAGCTTTTTCTAGACAACAAATTCAATACAGGTTTGCTAGCTAGCAAGCATGCTAATGTGCCAATGGAGTAGTATGCCAAATTCAGTAGTTCAATGGGTGAGGATGTTCCTAATTCTTCTTTGTACAGAAGGTTGATAGGTAAATTGCTTTATTTGACACTCACCAAACTAGACATATGCTACTCAGTACACAAACTTAGTCAATTCATGAGTTCTCCCCAAGTGCCTCACTTGCAGGCAGCTTATAGAATTCTTAAATACCTAAAGAAGACACCAGGTCAGGGTTTATTTCTTTCTGCAAGCTCAGAATTGAAGCTTAAGGCCTACTATGATGCTGACTGGGCAACATGTCTAGATACTAGAAGGTCTATATCAGGCTTTTGTGTCTTTCTTGGTGAGTCTTTGATTTCTTGGAAGTGTAAAGAGCAACAGGTTGTATCAAGATCTTTAGTAGAGTCTGAGTACAGATCAATGGCTACAGTCACAAGTGAAATTGTTTGGTTGATAGCTTTGCTCAAGACTTTTGGACCAGAACATAATCATGCAGCTTCTCTTTACTATGATAGCAAGGTAGCTATCTATATTGCTGCAAATCTAGTTTTCCATGATAGAACAAAGCATATAGAAATAGACTGTCACTTCATTTGAGAAAAGATTCAAGCTGGTGTGATCAAGACTTTGCATGTACCTACTAGACACCAGATTGCGGATTTCTTCACTAAGGCACTCGGGCATAAACAATTTCATTACTTGTTATCCAAGATGAACTTAGTCAACATATATAGTTCATCTTGAGGGGGAGTGTTAAATATCTTGTAGATATTTGAGCCTTGTAGATATTCGTCACAGCATAGAATATCTTGTAGATATAAGTTTAGTAGTTCTGTATTGTAGTTTGTATATAGCAGTGCTAAGTTACAGTAGCATAGAGTGGTAATGCATTAAACGGGTGTTGTTTATAGAGCATACTTAGTTAGTTAGGTATCTGCCACTTGTCATGTTTGTATTGGTTGACTTGATTGTTGGTCAAGTGGTTACTCTGTTTCAGATATATAAAGAAGCAGAGTTAAATATTTATAATATACGAAATCATTCACAACAACTTCCCTCTCTTTTCTTTTTCTTTATCTATGTGTGATTCCACCATTGTAGGAGCTTCAAGCTTGTGTTTGATTTCAACACTCAGAAATAAAACTTTTGAAAGTGAAAAAGAGGAACCATATTGACAGCCACAACCTTGAAAGCCATGATAGCCTCTTTGATCTACAACTTCAGGGATTTTAATGGAGATGAGGGAGAAGAGATGGATTTTAGGGATTTTAGAACCTATTAGTTTCCCCAAACTTATCTCACGCGTGTAGATTTTAATTTGGTTTTTTATTATTTTTTTAAATTGATGTGGCAATACAGTTGGTAATTGATGTGGTATAAATTTTTTCTTTTATTGTTCTGTTTGACATCAGCTTTTTCCATCTAAGGATAACGGCAGAGACTAAATTGACACAACACTGAAAAGTTTAGAGACCAAATTGATACAATTGAAAAATTAGGGGCTAAATTGAAATATGGTGTAAAAAATAGGGACCAACTTTGTAATTTACCCTTTAAATTATTAATTTATAAAAGTTAGATCCATAGCCATTGTATTTTTATTTTATTTATTTTGATGAACAAACTAAAACACTATTCATGAAATTCAAATACAAGAAACATGATGGATGAGGACTTGTTCTAAGAAGCAAGGACATTCCTTCATCCAAGCACATAAATCAATCAAGCCAAGAGCTTGTTTTGCTAACAAATGAGTTGGCCTATTGCCTTGTCGTCTAACATGAGAAAAACTCACATTTCTAAACTCATTACATTCAGCTAACATCCCATAAATTAGTGCAAAAACAGAAGATGGAGCAGGTGAACATTCCTTAAGAGCCTGAACAATGGTTAAGGAATCTCCTTCAAGAACAAACTCTTTGATGCCCACTTCCTTAGCAAAAATAATACCAATTTCAAATGCTTTTGCTTCAGCTTCAATAATCCCCAATAGAGCATGGATTTTCTTGCTCAAACCTACAATAAAATTCCCTTCATGGTCACGAATTAAAACACCAACACCAACAGCTATACGTGAAAGTTAGATTTGAGCTTATATAGAGAAATAAAATAAGTTATCTAACAGTACATCTACATGAGAAAGCTTGAAAAGATGCTAGTTTTGACATAACACTCGAACAAGAAGAAGAAAGTGATGATAGGACATGAAAAAGTCGCACATTTAAACAAGAACAAGAAACTGATGACTAGAGAAACACAGGATGTATATGGAAAACCCTAAGAAAAGGATAAAAAACCATGGCTTGAGTAAGAGTGCATTCTTGCTCTATTTAGCTTGTATTATGTGTGAAAAGAGACCAATTTCTTACAACCAGGTTGTTTTTCTTTCCTACCAACTCTCTACTCTCTTCTCAAAATATCTACTTAGGTTTTTGCCCTAATAACACAGCTGCATGTTCCTCTTATACTCTGAGGAATATGACTGAGTGCAAAGACAGGTGTCAAGACATTATTTCTCTATTTTGGACATTTTCACAGCTGTGATATTATCTACTGACTAGAAGATAAGAACTGCACCAATGTTGCACTAGGACCCGTAGGTAGGTGACTTTGCTACTGCTTGGAAAACAAGTCTTGGACATTGAGAGGGACATCAGAAGTACTGTGAGTGATACATGTGTCTCTAAGGTGGTCCATCATTCATTCAACCAATAAGGGGTGTCCTCATAGCCTCTAACCTTAGAAAGTCACTATCTCCCTTTTTGTGAGTGCTTGAGTACCATGTCAAGTGCAAATCCTACTCCCTTCCCAAGACAGTCATGCCTTTAGTACAGACCAAGACAAAATCCCTTAACCAATGCTTCCTCTCCCCTTGCTCACAGCCGCTCCACGTGTAAGGTCCAAAATCAACCACTTTTGCATTCTCCCATGCCTTGGTGGTGTTATGTACAGCAACCTTTTAAGCCGGGAATATAGCAGCATCCACATTAATCTTGTATAATGGAAAAATAGGAGGAGACCACTTCACTTCCACTTGGGTTTGTTGTGTCAGTTGTGTTAGAGGCGTATTGCTTGTAGCCCAATACTCTTCCAAGTATGATCTACACCAATCAACCAGTAACAGACTTGTCTTCCTCAGCTTGCCATGAATCACCTCATTTCTATTAGTCCAAAAAGCCCATGCAATAGTAACAGTGGGGCCAGCATCTTCCATAACCTATTGTGCATCCATCAAAATATGCCATAAGAACTCAAAAAAGGTCCAAAAAGGAATCAACGACGGCGAAGTGAAGATAGATGAAGAAACCCATGAGTTTCAAGCCTTAGAGCACTCCTAAAACAGATGAAAGAAAGATTCTGAAGCATTGCCACATTCCTCATACATGCTATCTGATGTTGGACCAAAAATTGGATTATTTCTAGTTCGTCCTTAGTGTCGTCCAAGACTAAAAAGGTCCAAAAGGTCGTCCAAGTACAAAAAGGTCGTCTAGAATGGAGTCACCTGGACGACCTCCTAACACTTAGAAATTTTCAGGGTAAATTTATGTTCAAAAGCTTATAATTTGAACCACGTTCTACTATTCTAAGGTATGAGCAAAATCCTTATTCATCGCTTTAACTTCCCACTAAGTTTTTAACTTCCGATAGCAGTTGAGAAGTTAAGTCTAAACCTTTTAACTTCCATAGCAGTTGTGGAAGTTAAGTCCAAACCTTTCAACTTCCATCCACGTGAGGAAGTTACTAAACAAGTAACCACTCCAAAGCTCATTATAAAAGGACTCATCCATATCAAATGAAGGTAAGTTTCCACTACTCCTAAAGTTGGAATTCTTGAGTTCTAGAGAGAAAATTAACTTAAGCATCGAAGGGTTCTTGGCTGGTTCACCCCAGTCACCTTTGATCTTGTGTTACTTTCTTTTCAGGCCTTCTAAGCAACCACTAGCCCATTAAAGCCCGGAGCATTCAGCCTACTAATTTTCTGTGCATCACTATCAACCAAAACCTTTCTACAAACGAGATTTTCTTTTGTAGGTAAGATGTCACGGGTAGCTCTCTAAGCAAAATGTCTAATTTTATGAGAAATTTGAATTGGCCATAATCTCTTCCAAAACCATATATTACTTCCATCAGAACAAGAGCCAATCTCCCTATTTGTCTCTAATTCTAGAGTCAACTTTTAAGCACTTTTTATAGAGAAAAAACCATTTGAAGTTTCAGCCCATACTTGCCTATCATCAGGCATTCTAACACTCAAAGGAATTCTAACGATAGCCTCAGCCTCAAAAGAAAGAAAAGTTCTATTCAAAAGGTTCCAATCCCAGCACTTGTCTCCACATCAATAAAATTGCCAACTCTAGAGTCCAACAGAAGCATACTTTTCTGTGAAATTACTTTGTGAGTAGAAGAACTAGGTACCCAATTATCCTCCCAAACTCGGATTTGCCTACCATTCCCCAGGTTAGACTTCACTAACCTCCCATACTTTCTAACCCAAGTATGAAGTCTGGGCTTTACCCCAAGTAAGCCCCACATTATATTTATGCAAAATATCCCCACGCATAGTTCCCACATTCTGAGGAGACTTATCCACCTTGGACTTATCCAAATGAAAATATCTCTTACAAATGTTTATCACTTATTCATCTTCATCTTTATCCTTGCTGAAAACACAAGACAAATGAGTTCTTTCATATCTTTCTATTGATATAACCAACTACGTATTGTTCTTTGGTTACAGAAATTCGTTTTTGTATTTTTTTTTTCACTCCAATATGTCGCTTTAATGCCTTTTGTTAACTTACCTCTGTTTATAGGTTTTTCTTCTTCTTATTCTATCGATTGCAAGGAGGAAAGTCCTATAATCATGAGGAACCTTTTTCAAATTAGTAGTAAATCATGGAGCGAAGTGTGCTTCTACTCACTTCATTGTGGTCGTTAATGTCAAAAATGGGAGAAAGCATTTTGTGGACACTGCCATAATAATCTCAAATGTTATTGCTACTACGGAATTGAATATGGTGACTGATGTTCTAAACTTGCAGCTGCATGGTCTTACTTGTAAAGCCCTTTTTGTTCCTAGGCATATACTGAACACTGTTTATGGTTTAGCAAATTTTGCAACTAGAGTACCAATTCATTAGAGCTGGGTACATCCAGCCTTGTTGAAAGCCTATTGTTATTGATGTTATAAAAAATATATATATATATATATATATATATTAATTGTGAACTCTAATAGAATTATGGTAATTCAAAACAGATTTTTCTTTTCTCTAATTTATTTTTTTATATAAACTTTTATTTATAGATACAACAAGAATTGAAACTATTGCGTGTTTTATTTGATGACAAAAGATTTTATCAATTGAGTTAATTAGAAGTTTAGAACTCACAACTCACAAGAAATGTAGTATTCAGTCTCTAATAACTTTTTCTTACACGGGTTTTTATTTTATTTGTAATTATTAGTCCTTAGACAACTACTACATTTTTTACATAAATTTCCTAAAAAATATAATGATTACTCTCAATTTTTATTGATAATAATGATTTGAATTTATGGTGTTGATTCCATGAAATTTATTACATAATAGAAGTTTAAATCAAAGTTTGGCACACTGTTTCAATTTGAGAACATACATCAAAGTTTAATTATTTACTTATTTATATATAGTCTTTTTATTTTGAAATGCAGTTTATTTTGGCTATAGACGGTTAAAAAATAGACCTCAACATCCATAATTTATGAAATTTCATTGATATATTTGGTTTCACTTTTTTCATACTTATAAACGCTTCTTATATATGTCTATAATTTCAAATATAAGTTTTTAACTCTACTACAACCATGTTATCTTGGCATGCACTTATCGCATTATTCAAGGAAAAAAAATCTTAGTCATTAATTTTTCAATTCATTTGCATGCAACTAGATAAAGGTCTCAATATTGAGCATATACATCCGCATATATAGCTTTTTTAAATGTTCATATACATTACTCCATCAAAAGATGGGTTAATCTCTTTTGCCAAAATCCTTTTGGGGATGCTTTCACTGGGGAAAGCACCTTTTATTAAAGGAGCAACAACATACATTTCAAGGTGCATGCCTAATAGAAACCCATATGCATAAAGACAAACAAAATTAATGGCCTTTCACCATTTTATGCTTAGAAAAACTTACCAACTTAATTCTGTTGTAACCAAAAGCTTATTCAAAAATCAACGTATATTCCATTTAGAGTTAGAACCAAAATCCTTTTCATGGTAGTAATTGCCCAAAAACAGAAAGAATACCCACAATCATAGGGACACATGTTAGGGGGCTTATGGTGAAATCCAAGAAATCAAAGAAGAATGGTAAAAATGGGAAAACACCCATTCAAATTCATGTATAAAAGGACGGACCTCACCCACAACCAAAAAAAAAAAAAAAAAAAACACACACACACACACACACACACAACTACACACAACCTTGCATTACAAATGAAAAGTCTTAGTGAAAAGTACAGTAGAGAAAAAACAGAATCAAAAGAGTACTCTTAGAATGTAGTATCACCACAGAATGAGAGTAACTTAGCAGAATAGCAAACTTGGCATACACCAATAGGGCAACTTTCTCTCTCCCATGAATTACATCCTCCCTAAGTTCTTGAGCTAATTTAAGCAAAGGCCAATCTGGCTTATGTTCAAAACCTCATAGTTTTGTGCTCATATGGCAATAAGACTGTAAGAGTTGGAGCTGAGAGCTTTTTGGCCCAACTTATTCTGCGAAACACACTTTATATAAATACAAATACGTATAAGTGTGTGTGTGTGTGTGTGTGTGTGTATTTGAGAATATGCACGCTAACATGTTGGAAACTAACATTTGCTTTGTAAATATTTTATTTGGGTTTTAGTGTTTATTTGTAAACTTTTAATAGTAGAGCAAGTAGAGTAATGTTCTTTTTGTGGAAGATAGAGTAACGTTCCCACAAAAAAAAAAAAAAAAATGAAAAAGGAGAAGTACTTACTCTATGGATAGTGGAGAGAGTCCCATTGCATAGTAGAAAGTTGAGAAAAATCCATGCTAGAGTAGAAGATGGAGAAAGGTTCGTTCTACAATAAAAGAGGAGAGAATAAGCTCATTTTGCAGCAATGTTCCTTGGACTAGATTTAATTTGTGCACAGATTGGCAGTGGTAGAATAGGACCTTGAAACCTATTTTGCTCAAACTCGACTCACTTTTTAGCAAAAAGCCTAGACTAAAAGATGTCAACTAGTATCAAGACACATGTCTATGGTGTAAATATAAAATAATAATAACAATAATAAATAAAAAACGACCCTCAACAATCTTTCAACTTCAATTATTTTTTTCCTTTTACTTGCTTCAATTATATATTTATAATTATCTTAGATTATGAAGTAGTTTAAACGTAATAATAATTTAAGCCTAATATTTATCCAAAAAAAAAAAATTAAGCATGATAATAGTTTGCTTATAAATATTATAATTTATACCAATTTAACTTACACTTGCATTTTTTTATGTCTCTAAATAAGTACTTTTTACTTATAATCTTTAATGGGAAACGCTAATTGATGCAATTAGGCTAATGGTTAATAATCCATTTAAAAAAAGTTTTTATGGAAAAAGGAAAAAAAAAAAAAAAGTAATTAATGTTTTAACAGCTTTTTTCATTTATCATAAAAATGATATCAAAACTTTTTTAAAATTGATTGTTCACTATTGCCCTAAGAGCACCCATTAGCATGACCTGTGTTTAATTTAGACTAAAATCATAGTTTTGCTTTAACAGATTGAGTAAAAGGATTTGGAGTGGCAAACATGGCAACCATGCCTTTGAGTGTGTGTCAACTTGGGATGTGTGAATCAAGGGATTGGCTCATTTTCAACTGAATGCATGATTTTCCTCAATTTTTGATTGAAATAATGCTATATTTTTCAACACAATTTTCGATCATTAATGCATGCTAAATTAATTACATGGTTCTTTCTTTTTTCGACACAATGTTCGACCATAAATGCAACCAACCACAATGACAACCATCATGATCTTTCCAAGGCAGTCAACTTTAATCATTTAATAGCATTACAAACTTGCAATTATAACCACACACACCATTGTCGTAATAGTCATTTCATAAATACAAGTTTGTATGGGTTAGGAGCAATGGTTGGAGTTTAAGTCACTAAAAAGAGTTTCACACACATACATTTATATTATGTTAGAGTAGAATTTCTATCTTAGATTAAAAAAAATTATAAAAAATACAAAACAAAATATAGCAAAAACCAAATTATTTCTGCATGGTTGGTTTTTTAAACCAAGTAAAATGTATGACTAACTCTTACACAATAAAAGACTAATAAAAGTCCATTATGCAAAGTGGGAAAAATCTTGATAATTATCTGGATGCCTAATGTGGCTATTTAATAAGCAGAGGTATGGAACCATTATAGAAGGATGAGACTTGTAGTAAAACAACAATATGCAATAAAAACTAAAGACTACAAGTCTTTTTACTATTTGCATTGTAAGTAATGAACTGAAGCTCTGAATCTAGAATTTTGATGTGCTTTAATATTCCTCCCTCAAGATGGAGCATAAATGTTAGAAAGCCTATCTTGGAAGAAAATTGAAGAATTGAGTGTGCCCAAGTGGTTTGGTAAAGAAATATGCAAGTTGGTGTTTTGTTGGAATATGAAATGTCTTAACCAATCCAACTTGGATCATTTCCCTAACAAAGTGACAATCCAATTCTAAATGGTTAGTTCTCTTGTGGAATATTGGATTTGATAGCAATATAAAGGGCTACTCTACTCTGCTGTCACAATATAAGAAAGCAACCATATGTGAAATACAATCAAGAACAAGTGAAGAATATTCAAACATCCATGAAGAACACTCGAGCATATTAAAACAAGATACTTATAGCCTAGCATGTTTTGACCTAAATAAACATCTTAACATTATGAGAAAAAACAAGTTTAAGGACGGAAATATACCTAAATGCAAATCCACATGGATGAGGAAGAAGGGTTTTGTTGGTTCTTAAGGGTGGATAGAACTGTTCTCATTCACAACCCAAATCTCAATAAGACTAGGAAATAACAAATAATTGCCATACTTCCTTTGGATTAAGAAGGAATGAATAATTAGGATTAAGTTTCTTTAGGTTTGGGATGGAGAGTTATTCTCCTAAACCTTAAAGGGAGAATAACGTAATTACCACATAAAAAAAAAAAGAAGAAGCATTTTTAAGTTTATAAACTTGAGTTTGGTTAACAGTACCTTAGGACATTTGTTAATGACCTACATTAGAAAATTTTTTATACAACTTTTATGGAAAAATATAAAAATGACAATGTTTGACTACAAACTTGGTTGTAGATTAAGAGTATTCACAATGATAATATTAAACAATTTAACTTTTAGCAACTCAAAAGACCATTTTATCTATTTTAACACCGTACTTTTCAAGACACCAAAAATTAATGATTCTATTTTTTTTTTTTACAATTTCATTTAAATATTATTTATTTATTTATTCTCTCTCTCTCTCTCTCCACCAACAAACTCACACCTCTTCCTTGTCAACCTAGCAAACCTACACCCACTGCCAGACACCACCATATATATAAAAAAACATTGGCCACCACAACCTACTAGCCACGAAACCCATTCAACCATTGCCACTGCCACCAACACCCATAACTGCAACCCCCAAAATCACAACCAAATCACAATCCCAAACCCACTAACACATCACCACTACTAACCTAAAAAAGAAAAAGAAAAAACAAAAACACCAACCACCATAAAAAATAAAACCAGACCCATGAATAACTAATGAAAATTAGATTAGACCATAAAAAATCCTATTGGACAATAGGTCAGACCATTGAAGCACAATTCAGACCACTGAAGCCCCATCATCTGACGACCGAAAATACTATAGTACACCAAAGCACCATTGAAAATCAGACCATGAACCAAACTGAAACCACGAACCATAATAAGAGAGAGGGACAAGCAAGAAAGGGCTTGGGCGATATGGACGGGGAGAGGGAGAAAGAGAGAGAGCTGGCGTGAAGAAAAAATAAAAGAGAGAGAATAGTGAGAGAGATAGAGAGAAGTTATTTTAATTGAAAAACAGAAGCAATGAATATAAAAGTATAACTTTTTTTTTAATAACTTTTGTGCTATAGTAGATTGCCAAAAATGGCCGTTTACTATAACTCAATTGCTAAAAAATTTAACAATAGCAAAATCAACGTAGCTTTATTTTTATGGTGTGGGTCATTAAAAATAGCAATACAATTTGAGAGCATCCCTATGAATGCTAAAGGCACAATTCCGCTAAATAAATTTTTTATTAAATATGAATTTTAACCAATTCAATATTAGATTATATTATTATTATTATTATTTTTATATACTCCATGCTTGTAAAACTAAACACGTGTCAAGAACGTAACTTAACGAGATTAACAATATTTAATTTTTTTTCCAAAATATATATATATATATTTGCAACAAAATTTTATACGGTACACACATTCATTCATTTCTCTGGATAAAACCAGGACCAAAACCAACGACCATTCTCTCCATCACTTTCTCTCTCTCTCTCTCTCTCTCTCTCTCTCTAAAACCAATATGGCCATCGCTATTGCTGTTCGTGTGAAACGGTTCGTTTTATGACATGGAGGAGGCAAAGGCAAGGAGGAGGCTCTCCATTCTCTGTTCCCATCTCCGTCCACTCGAGGCGTCGGATTCGGGTCACGCTCCGACCCACCTGATTTTCTCACGGGTTTCCAATTCGGACTCTGAGACTGAGAACAACAAAAAGAATCTCCACCAAAACGACTGCGTTTTCTGCAAGATTATTGTCAACCAATCTCCGTCTGTTAAGGTAATAATTCACCTCAATTTTAATATTTCCTTTTTTGGATTTTTGTTAAAAGAAAAATTGAAATGTGAATTTTAAGGTTTTTCACAATTTGGGCTTCCAATTTTAAATTTTTTAAATTTTATTTTATTGCATGCACAGGAAGAAGTAAAATTTCGCGGTCTCAATTTTTGATTTGTCAATTTTTTTTTTTTTTTTTTTTTTTGAGGTTCTTAAATACACTTGGGTCTTTAAAATCAAGCTTATGTGCGATTTAAATCACGACGGGTCTTAAAACCCATCGTGGCCGGAGGCTTTGGATGAGCTGCAGACCCAGACATTCTGGTGGGTGGGGTTGTGTATCCGTGGTTTACACTCAGAGACGGGCCCTGTCGGTTAAAAAAAAAATGATGCGGTCAAACTAAAAACTGACATGTCATTACTTCACAGAAACTAAAAGCAATCGCTTTTAAGTTTGTTACCGTCACTATAAGTTTTTTTTTACTGCAGACTAAACCTGTTTACTTTATATTTTAAGGACTAAAACTGCTCATGCATGTGAGAGATATATATAAGATGCATGCATGTTAATGAATCTCAATGATAAATATTTGGACCGATTGATAAAGTGTGCTCATTTCATAACCAATTATAAAGGGTTTGAGCTGCGAGGTAAGCAGCATATTGTAATTATCTCTAAAAAAAAATTATAATTTGTACTCTCAATTTCCATGGAATATCCAAATGTCTTGATTGTGGGGCAAAGTACAAGATCTATTTTTTCCCCTTGGAATATCTATTTTTTTTTTTTTTTTTTTGCTTGAAAAGATAATCATATGGAACCAAATTTCTTGATTTTTAATGCTTCAGACATTTGTGGTTGCAAAAATATAAAATTCCCATATGAGTTCTTCTGAAAGCATTTCAAGTCAAGACCTAATCCTATGCATAATGTAAAGCTGCTGCCTTCATTTCTTGTTATGCTGTGAAAATGCATTTTCTGATCACTTTGGTTCTTCCTTTTACTTATTCTACAATTGAATTTGATTTTGCAGCTCTATGAAGATGATATGTGCCTGTGTATTTTGGACAGAAATCCACTGAGTCATGGGTAAGGTATCATACATCCAAGATGCAATTTATATCTTCTTGCTTGGTATGGCTTCATTTTGCTTTATGTTTGCGAGTTACTGTGGTTTAAAGTTCACGTCTTAATGGGTACTATTAAAATATTAACCCTTAAAAGTAATGTAGCTTTTACCTTTTAAATTTTTTCTATAGGTTATGTTACTTGAGAGCTTAAAGAAATCTCCAATGTTACTCAGTACACATACTATGCCGACCCTTGTGTCTTTTATAGCCTTGGGGTTTCAAGTAACTTCTGTCTCTGCAGATAAGTTAGGGCTAGGACACTGAAGGTTTTCCATGCTGTAGCTTCTTTTATTAAAGCTGTGATAATTGCAGTTCAATCTGTATTATTATTACTTGGCCCAATGCCATAAAATAAATTGGATTAGTTATAAGGCTCTTTTTGCTTCTAGCCAATATATGCCACATCTTAAGCATGAATTACAATTTGGTTCTGAATGTGAACACAAGTAGCACAGAACTAGCAATTCAAAGAGCTGAATAATTGATCTGATCAGTACAGCATAAGAATGATGTTTAAATCTTACTCTGGTATTGACATTATGGGGTTTATTAGAGAATTGAAAAAACTGTAGAACTGCTAACAGAAGTTCTAAGAAAATTGCTTGAACTGGGTTAACCTGCAAAAGTGCCTCAGCTGACTTGACCCAAGCTGATCCCGGTGATTCCAAAATTTTATTTGTTTCAGTTGACAATGGGTTCTGAAGATTGCAACCGGAAGATATCAGTTACTGTCGGGTTTTCATTCTGACCTGAAGTTTACCAAACTTGAGCAATTCTATGGGTGCAGAGGTATCAAGGTGCCATTCGTTATAAGGATTAGACCCCTCCACTCTTTTTACACAAGTCCTTATCTTATCTCTTCCTCCCCCTGCCCTTATTTTTTTGGCTCTTCCATACTCTCTCTCTCACTCTCACACACACATACACACAAACACATCATCCACTCTAATCCATGCAATTATGCAAGCTCCAGAAACTCAAAGAGGACAGACTAAGAGTTTCACTTTCTCTACTTCAAAAAGGTTTTCATTCTTTATAGTAGTCTTAGTTAGGAGGTTTTGAGTGAATTTAAATTCTGGTCATTTTTATTTTATGGATTTTTGGTGCAATGGCAAGTGCCTTCTCCAAAAGTGACAACTTGTGGGTTCGAGTTAGGAATCAACCTCTCCCAAAAAAAAAAAAAAATTAGGGTAAAGCTACTTACCAATCACCTCTCTTAGACCCAGTAGAAAGTGAGAGCTTTGAGCACTAGATACGATCTTCTTTTGTTATTTTATGGATTCTTGTTCTTGGCAAGTCTAGTTCTAACTTTTTTGCTGTTAAATTTGTTTCGTAGTCATTCAATGATAAATTCCAAAGAATTTATTGGTTTGTGGTTGGAATGAGATTTTGGGTCTGCTTGCTGGCTGTTGCCCTTTTGGTGCCATTGTTGCTTGCTTTGATGACATCCGGCCACTATTCATTAACTGACTCACCACCCATTGAATCCAACCAGTTTGACTGGCTATCCGAAAAAGATCGGCAGTCGATAAACCAATGCATATCGATCTATGTCAGTTGTTAAATTTCCAAAGTGATTGTGCTTGGATCAAGTGATGGGTTGACCATCAACCGAAGCCCAACTGACCTATGAGCAGTGCTAGATCTAGGAATTTTTTATGGAGATTGTACAAAATTTCTGATTATTTACATCCTGTTCTTCTTACAAATTAACCATTAAATACTTATAGATGACTAATTTGCTACCATACAAAACCCATATACATTCTCTCAAATTATCTTCTTTAACCTATCTCATAATGACAGCTAGAAATTGTTACCTGAAGTCATTCCTTGTTAACTTCCTTTCTTTGTACTTCACAACTTTTACATTCATTATTTTATGCGTACTCCTTGAGGAAGAGCTTGTCACTAGATTTAAAGCTTGCCTACAATTCCACATCTCCTTTCACAGCTTTCTGCATCTCTGCCCTCGTTACCCTGTTCTTCTTCTGAGTTTTCTGAGGGAAATATTGCCAACGAAGAGATCCTGCTTCCTTTAATCCGTGCTAATAGCTGTTCAATTCTTTGTACTCATAAACAGAGCATCTTGACACCACCTGTGAAAACGGACTTGTATTATCTAATTATAAATAGGTTACAAATTCTAAAGCCTACCAGAATTAACCCTTCTTTTCTGGGCTTGGGGTGAGGGGAAAGATTGGGATATATTTGCATCTACTTGTGATGCTTCTTGTGTTAGTCATGCTGGATACATCTATTGACATAAGGTAAACGTGTGAATCAATTTGCAAACCTTGAATCAACAGAAAATGGTTGTGCTAGAGGGTTAGGATGAGTTAGCATGTTTATATTGAGTGAGCATCAGGGATCTTAGCAAATCCAATGGAACTGGAAATTCAGCACCAACTTCAACCAAGCAAATAGTCAAATACTTGGTAACTGTTTAAGATGAGGTTTTTCTAAAGGTATTAATGGAAAACCTCTTAGTGCTAATCCAAAGAACATATAAGTTTTGAAACGAACTCTAAGGACCCATTTTTAAATGAAACTTGATTTTTTTTCTTTTCTTTTTTTTTTTTGGGGTGGGGGGGGGGGGGGGGGACCTCACTATTGAGAAGGTGCCAACTAGATTGGTAGACAACTAGGATTGAGGTTAGAAAGATGGGAGAGAATGCCTTCATCATATAGCTCATAGGCCCGTTGGATTGCTACTGGTGAAAAAATCTCAAGTATCAAAAGTAAATATAACATGAGTAATTCAAAGCACATCATTATGCCAATGAGCTCTAACTCAAATGGTAGTACCTTCTCCCATAAAAATGGGTGAATGGTGAGGTTGTGGGTTCAAAGCCCATTGGGTGTGTGTGTGTGTGTGTGTGTTAACTGCCAATTCACCAAAAAGAAAAAGAATCCAAATTACATTGTTGTATTACTATCATGGAACTATTAGAGAGAATTTTGGAACTAACCAAGTATCAAAAGCTTCAAAACTTAGATTGGCGAAAACTGAATTTTTCACCTAGTTAAATACATGAAGACCCACTTGATATGCTAGCAAGGCTAAAACTCGTTTCCAGTGCTCTAGACATTTATTGAATAAATATTTCTGAATTCTACTAGAATGTAGTGACTTGTAAGATATTGGTATGCTGGCAACCCTGAATTAGACAAATATGGTGTGATAATATAAGCTATAGCGTAATGGAAGGCTTGATAGAGATGACAACAGAAGTTTGCTTTAGCGTTTTCAAAATGGACTAATGGTGGACACTACAAACTTGAAGGTTGAGTAAGATTTTGGATTAGTAGCTTAATGTTTGGGTAAAGCTTACATTGGGAGAAAACGAT
Source organism: Quercus gilva (assembly GCA_023621385.1). NCBI lineage: Eukaryota > Viridiplantae > Streptophyta > Magnoliopsida > Fagales > Fagaceae > Quercus > Quercus gilva. The sequence goes on from CM042481.1 coordinate 59,442,308, forward strand.
GCAAAGTGTTGTGAATAAAATTGCTATCAGTTATTACTATGGTTACCTTCTTATCAAAATTGAAAAATATAGTGACCACTCACCATTCTAAGAGATTGGGATGTTGAATGCACCAGTATTAGAGGGTCAACAAAGTTTTTGCTTTTTTTAATTCTTTGTTGTTCCTTTTTTGTTTTTTGTTTTGGGCACTGGAAATGTTATGCACAGTTATAATTGAAACTTGGATCTACCAAATTTTGCTTCTAGTGATGAATCAAGGTGCTTGAGAGACTTAACCTATTCTTTTGTGTGTGAAACCTACAATGTGATTCAGAGATAAGAATTCAGAATGCTGTTATGCCAAGCATTATGTGCCACCTGAATGCTTTCATGCAATTTTTTGTGCCTTGATGCCTCTTGCAATTCGTTCATCCCATTGGAATTCTGAAACCTTAAAACCTGATTATTTTCACTCGCTGAGTGAAGCTGTATTGCATCCATTTATCCTTTCTTGGCCCCTTCGACACTAATTGGGTGCACCTGCAAATTACAGGTGAAAAAGGAATGAGTTGCTAAAATTGGCTTTGAATGGATCCAAAAAATAAAAAATAAAAAAACCAAGAGATGCATTGTTTGTGATTTTCTTTTGACATCATTATGTCTTCTATTTATTGTATTTTGTCTTTTTTTTGTTCCCCAGGCATTCTCTTATCATCCCAAAATCTCATTTTTGTTCATTGGAAGCCACTCCACCATCTGTAAGTAATTTTAAGTGGGTATAGTCAGTTTGTATCACGTGACATATATGTAGATCCAATCATTTTGTATTATGTCTATAGAGATATGATCAGTTTGCATCATGTATAGAAAGCCTTTACAAATTTTCTAGTGTAGACATTCATAACAGTAGTGTTGCTTTTCTTTTAAACATTTTTGTATTAGATAATGTAGTTAGTGAATTTCTTTAACGTGTGTGTCAAAATCTATTATGCGTAAGTGCATGTGTAAGAAGATCAACGGTTAAACCCCAAAGAAGTGAAGTTAAAATTATAATTTTTGTGAGCCCTGTTTTTTACTTTTGTTGTTGTTTAGGAGCACTAGGAGTGACAACATGCATTTTAACTATAGTCCCCTCACCCTCTCTCTCTCTCTCTCTCACTCTCTCTCTCTCTCTCTCTTCCTTTGGTAGGCATTTCTTGATAGTCAATATAACTTATTTTCTTGGGCCAAACAAGAAATTCAAGATAGGGAGGGCCGAAGTACTAATAATTATGAAAAATTAGTCAACTTAGAAGGCTCATAATATCATATAGGAAATAAGAATATTTGGGGTACACACCTCTATATTTAATGTAAAATTAAACTGAAATATAAAGTGTAAATCTTGAGATTTTAGTAAGTTTACCCCTAAGCATATATGTAGTTCTGCCTCTGCTTCGTTCCTTGAATTCAATGATATCTGTGGGAGATTTTTTACATATGCACATGCATTTTTTCTTACCTATATAGATCTTGTTGGATGTTTTAAAGTTATTCAAGGAGGCTAAGAATTTTTTATTTTTAGAGCTTCATCTCATGATATGTCAACTCGCTCATTTCTTGTACATCTATTAAGCTAAAGTTCTTTGTTATTAGTATCTGTGCAAGGAGTACAGAGCAGTAAAAGGATTTATAGCATGCCTCTCTCTTTCACTCTCTCTCTAGGCATCCAAATATAAATTCTTTTCATGTCTCCTAGTCAACTTATTGTGCAGGTGGTAGCTGCAATGTGTTCAAAAGTGCCCTTTATCAGCAGTGCAATAATGAAAGCTACTGATAGTGGTATGTACTTATGGCTCACTGCAATCACAATTATGACTGTTCTTTTTTTTTTTTTAACTGAAAGAGTATGAAAATTAAAATGGCCACCTACATGATTACCTTAATGTTATTGCTTAAAATACAAACAGCATGGGAATTTGATTTTTCATTAGAAACAGTTAGTAGTGGCTTTGGGTTTTGTTGTATTGGGTTGGCTATATTGTGATGATGCAGATGGTCCAAAAAGACAAAACATATACTGGTCATTGGAAAAAAAGCTACCAATCTACTCCATGTTATTTGTATACTCGAATTGTATTCTTCTTTTTTCTCAGAATTTTGAAACTCTACAATTGGTTGGTCTAGGTGTCGAAGAACCATGCCTCATGAAGCAGAAATCACTAGTTCGAATCTTCTTTAGGTAGAACCAACACTCAGTAATCTTGGGCACAAGTGCGCAGATTCGAGTCTTGAACGCAGTCGTTGAAAAATATCTAAAGACACTCCCCTTTACCACACTTTGGTGGGATTAGTGCCGTTTAATAAAGTTTATTGTAAAAAAGTTTCAAAAAAAAGGAAAAGGAAAAGAAAAGGGCACGGTTGTACTAGGAGGGAAATATACAAGAAAACTAAAAAAAGCAATGGAGAGAAACAAAATGGAAAGGCTTCATTTGGATGAGCTTATTTTCACCTCAAAATTGAATGTATGGCTTTTTAAAGTATGGCTTTTGGATAAGCTCACCCAAACGCAGAATTCAAAAAGTACAATGATCCATACTTAAAATTCTTAGATAGTTTTATTTATCAAAGAAAAAAAAATCTTAGATAGTTATGCCTATGATGTCCATTATGCATGCCAGAATTTTGTTGTTTGGACGGCAATATGTATCATTAATTAAATGCACAAACCCAAAATTCCATCTATAGATATAAAGTAGAATTTTTTTGATAAGGATTACACTAATGAGATGATTCTAACTTAGATCAACATGGAATGTATGGGCTATAGGGAGAAAAATAACCCCAGCAGTAAACTTGACATTGAGTCTCATAAGAAGTTGTTTAGGATTCAACCAGTCAGTTTGATACCTGGTGTAATATATAAAGCTATGAACGTGCATGCATGCACACACACACACACACACACACATATATACTATTTAAACTGGGAGAGTAACAGCTTGGTTACGGTGGGCAATATGTTGTGATTTATTAATTTCATGACACACACACACCCATATATATATATATATATATCTGTTTGTGTTATTTACAGCCATTAGGTGCTCTCTCCTATTTAATCTGGGAGAGCTACAGCTTGGTTAAGGTTAGCAATATGTTCTGATTTATTAATTTCATGATGTACCACCTACCGTAATAAATAGTCTCCATCTTCAGTAATAGACTAATAGTTGCATTGATTGAAATAAGACCTGATGAAAGTGGTCCTCTAATTTAGGTTTGGCTTTTTTTTTTTTGATCGGTAAATAAAAACTTCATTGAAAATAAAAAAGAGGTACAACAAAGAAAGCAGTTTCCCAGGTACACAGGTAGTGTACAATGGGAAACAAAGCTTTAAACAAAACTACGTGTATCTAAAAAATCCAACAAAGAAGATAAGATTATATAGCAGGAATCCGATTAAGCAACTAAATAGTTACTCACAGAGAGTTTCAGTATCATGGTACAATGGGGTCACTGATATTGTGCTAAACAGCAAGTACACTGCCCAAGAGGCAGGATCATTTAGTAGTCTTTGGATACCTGCTGTGGCACTTATAAAATTTCATGGAAAATTGGGTATTAGAGAACCAATTTTAGATTTTCTTAACTATAAAAATCGAAAGAATACAAAATACAAGAAAAAAGGTCTACCATATTTGTCTTGAAAGGAATGCTAGATCACATGGGGGAAGTGTTAGTACAGAAAAGCAGCTGATTCAGAAAGTATGTCAGGACGTTAGGGGAAGAGTTACTTGGTGTAAGAATATTAAAAACAAAATACGAAACAGGATTCTGTGCAGCATGTGCAAGATTCCTAACTTTGTGTTGGCTTCATGAGTTGTTTAGGTGTTCAAAATTTCTGGTTGCTGGTTGTCCAGCATATGGGGCTTGGCAACAGTCTTGGTACAGATATTCTGTTGTGTTTCTATCTGTTAGTTTTATGTTTCTCTGCTTTGCAGGTGTTGTTACTTTGTTTTGACTAATGAAATCTTATCATTCATCTCCTCCCCACCACAAAACTAAAAAAAAATAAAATAAAATAAAATAAAATAAAAATCACATCAAATTCAAAGTGCTTAAATATACGCCAATACATTTCTCTGTTTAGGGTGGAATGTGAATATATACCAGCAGAATTGAACTGCTATTTAGTTGTTAAGTTTTTGTCTCTAGCATAGCTTGGAATATTTTAGCATTATAACAACTTAACTGGAAGTATTTCATGCAGATTCATTCAACTTGGTAGTTAACAATGGTGCATCTGCTGGACAAGTTATATTTCATGTAAGTAAATATCATTTTTTTTCCTCTTCATCTATATTCAAGTACCGATATGTCCACTATAAAACATTAAGTCTGGATCTTATTAAAACTGAATGTCAAATGCATCAGGACCACTGCTGCCTGTCAACTATTTTAGTAGATTAGTTTTTTTCGTTTGTTTTAAAATGTATACATAGGAAAATATTAGCCTTTGCTAATTTTGCTATATAAATTTCAGACTCATATTCATATAATCCCTCGAAAGGCGCATGATTGCTTGTGGCCTTCTGAGGTATGTATCGCTCACTTATATTTCTCAATTCTGGGACAATGACATACATGAGGTAGAGATATGTGAATGTTGATGGTTTGCAGAGTTTACGGAGGCGTCGCCTAAAGTTGGACCAGGATGTTTTTAAACTTGTAGATAGTGTTCGAGAACAGTTATCAGTATCGAACAACACCAAGAATGGTCTCACAGGAAATTAGTGGGTCATTGATCTGCCGTTGTAATTTATGCCATGATGGTATGCATCTTGTAAATACATGCAGTTCTTCTGGGTTGACTAGCATAAATGGATCGTTTTATTTTCTACCTGTATTTATTTTCTTTACCCCTTTTTTTTGTTTCTAATTTTGTTAGATTGGAAAAGGTGGCTTGTGTTGGAAGTTTAATACTTGCAACAAAGGCAGGCAGGAGAGAGAGCATGGCTTTCACCTTAATACTTAATAGTATTAAAAAAAATAATTTAAATATGCTTTATAAGATCCTAGTTCAATTTATTTTTTTCATTCACATCAGATTATTAAAAATAAAGGCATAGGTAGATTCACTGAAAACACCCTATCAATCATAGTATATTGTATACACTAAACACTGCTAATTATCTTCTCAAAAAAAAAAAAAAAAAAACTGCTAATTATTACTTTTGTATGGTTGCTATTCTGGCAGACTGGCATGGTGGATGCTCGACTCTAGGAATCATTTTTATTCTTATATTTGTTCTTTCTTCTTTGGAATTTTTATCAACGTGATCGGTTAGGATGTCACCATGAGACTATTGAGTTCAATTGAGATCCAAGAAATTTGGTGTGGGCTTTGTTTGGTATTATTGTATTGTTGAAGCCTTTTTTATGTATGGTCAAGTGTCAACCATTAGAGGTAGGCTTTGTTAAACCTATGTTTGTTTTTGTGAACCAAACTCAAACTTCAACATTAGCCCAAAGAAGACCAAAAGCTACCCAAAAAAACAAAAAACAAAATAGTGAGTGAGTGTGTAGCAGTAGAATGAGACAGATTTATTATACTTTCCAGCAGTAAGATGAATTGAAACTCAATAATACACGTCTAGTGATAAATATAGATCTGAAACAAAACAATTTCAGCTATTAGTAAAGCTCAATATCCAACCTTGAAAGATTCATAAATGATGTAAACTTAGCCATAACAAAAACAATGTTTATTATTGCAATAGTAAAAATTGTAAATCAAGATAACTCTTTCAATAATATCATTGGATTAAAAGGGTAGACATAGAGTGTGGTGACTGGAAAGAGTGTGTCTAGTTGTGCACAACAATGAATTGGTCGAATTCCCTTATTTTCCAACCAACTTAAAGGGAATGATCACTTCGATGATAAGTATTTCTCTCCTTTGAGGATGGCGTTCAGTAAAGTATAGTGTTAATGATGAAAATGTGACCATGTGAGGTATACAAGAAAATATTTGGAGGTGTTTCTTAGTGTGGATGGTGATGGTAGTAAGTACTGAATTCCTTTTGTTAGAATTGACAGTGAAGAAAGAAAGACTTAAGTGTTTGTCTCAAAACAACTTATTTAGTTTTTTGTTGAAATCATGCTAAAGTATACTTATATTTTGAAAAAGTGTGAAAAAAAAGAAAGTGTGATTTTAAAAAGTTATAAATAAGTTAAAAAAAGTAAAAACTAGCTTATAATTTGTTTCTAAACACACATTAGTGTTGTCGTTAGGATTGTTTTTTTTTTTTTTTTTTTTTTTGATAAGTAACAAAAATTTTATTGAAAACAAAATAAACCCAAGTACACTAGAAGTGTACTATGTGAACAATACAATCAAAAACCCAAAAAACAATGGTCCAACATCTCAGAAATAGAAAAACAAGAAAATGTTGGTAAATATAAACTCCACTGAAGTAAAGGATGGAAGAAGAAAGACTTAATTTCAAGAATAGAACGTTCACATCCCTCAAAACTTTTAGCATTTCGTTCTCTCCATATACACCAAATTATGCAATGTGGCACAAACCTCTACAAAGCTATATTACGATGTCAACTAAACCTGTGACACAAGTAAAATGGCAGCCACAAACATGGTGGCATGAGGAGTATCCAAAAAAGGCTATAGCCTAATCCAATTAGTTTCTTAAGCCCAACCATGTTGATTTTCAAGCCCAGCAAATAAAACCATTATTTGCCCAACAATTCAGAAGATATTTAAACTTTAAAGTCATTTTCTCTAAGAAGACAAATAGTATTTAATGTTAGTTTCCTAGGAAACATTCAACCATTATATTTTATTCCTACTAACACCGGAGTGTCTCAAGTTCTAGCCGGATTGTTTCAAGATCTAGCAAGCCCAATCTAATGTCAGTCCGGCCCAAGTCTTGATTATTTTTAACAAGGATCGGTTTGCAATTTCAGCCTGGCCATTTGCTTGTGGGTGGATTGGCGAGGAGTAGTGATTTTGAATCCCGAAGTGTTTGCAAAAATCTTTGAAGAGTGTATTGTCAAATTGGCGTCCATTATCTGATACCAACACTCTAGGCACTCCAAATCTACACACAATGTTTTTCTAGACAAAGTTCTTAATGTTTTGTTGTGTGATATTTGCTAAGGGTTCTGCTTCCATCCACTTGGTGAAGTAATCAATGCCAACAACTAGAAACTTCATTTGCCTTGTTCCCAATGGAAAGAGACCCAAGATGTCTAGGCCCCATTGAGCAAAGGGCCACGGGGCCATCATCGGGGTGAGATACTCTGATGGTTGTCTGGGAACATTACTAAATCGTTGGCATTGGTCATATACCTTGACATAAGCTTTTACATCTGCTTGGACAGTTGGCCAATAGTATCCTACATGGATTATCTTGTGGATAAGTGATTTGGCTCCCGAATGATTTCCACAGGCTCATTCATGAACTTCCTTCAACACATAGTTCGTCTCATCCGTAGCTAGACATCTGAGATAAGGTTGAGAAAAGCCTCTCTTATACAAAACTTCGTTCATAAGGACGTACCTGGCTGCTCTAACCCTGAGTTTTCTGGCCCCATCCTCCCTTCCGGGAGCTTTTCGTCCTTCAAGTACGATACTATTGGGGTCATCCAATTTTCTTCATTCTCTATTTGCTGCACCTCCGAGAGATCTATACTTGGGACGTACTGAATTTCATCGAACTCGTCCATGGCTTCAGTCGATGAGGCTTCCTTTGCTAACGTATCTGCTTCCATGTTCTCCTCCATTGGGATTTGAACAAAGTTAGCTTCCTTGAATTTCTTCACAAGCCGTAACACTTTTTCCAGGTATTTTTTCATTCATCCTTCCTTTGCTTCATACGTCCCATTTATTTGCCCCATGATCAATTGAGAGTCTCCCAGGATGAGGATTAACTTCACTTCCACAGACTTGGCCAGTTCCAACCCTTTGAGGAGGGCTTCATACTCAACTTCATTGTTGGTTGCTTGGTATTGTAGACGGATCTTATGCTTCAACTTATCTTCTTCAGGGGACCGCAAAACCACTCCAATTCCTCCTGCATGTTGCATGGACGAGCCATCCACATGGATGACCCATTTTTTGCTTTCCTCCATTCCTTCTACGTCATCGTATCTCGGTGTGAACTCTGCAATGAAGTCTGCCAGGGCCTGAGCCTTTATAGCATGCCTTGGTTGGTATCGGATGTTAAACTCACTGATTTCGACAGCCCATTGGATCAATCGTCCTGCAGCTTCCAACTTGTTCATGGCTTTCTTGAGTAGGTGGTCTGTCATAACATTGATTACATGGGCTTAGAAATAGTGCCTTCGCTTCCTGGAAGCCGTGATAAGTGCAAAAGCTAGCTTTTCTATTAGCGAATTTCGTCCTTCCGCTCCCCTCAATGCCCTGCTAGTATAGTACACTAGCTTTTGTACTTTTCCTTCCTCTCTTATCAATGCTGAGCTCACGACATGCAGGGTCACCGCCAGGTATAAAAATAACTCTTCTCCCATCATGGATGGACTCAGCAATGGAGTTGTCACGAGATACATCTTCAAGTCTTGGAAGGCTCTTTGGCACTCGTCCTTCCACTCAAATGCTTTCTTTAAAACCTTGAAAAATGGTAAACACTTGTCAGTCGCTTTAGAAACAAACCTGTTGAGGGCAGCAATTCATCTGGTAAGAGGCTGGACTTCTTTGATATTCTGTAGAGGCTTCATATCTAGAATTGCTTTAATCTTTTCTGGGTTCGCCTCGATCCCTCTGTGTGAAACCGTGAATCCAAGAAATTTTCCTGACACTACTCCAAAAGCACACTTGCTGGGATTCAACTTCATACTGTATCACCTATGTGTATTAAAGGTCTTTTGCAGGTCGCCTAGATGTTTTCCCTTATCCAGGCTTTTCACCAACATGTCATTCACATAGACTTCTACGTTTCGTCTAATCTGAAGACGGAACATGTGGTTGACCAGTCATTGGTACGTTGCTCCAGCGTTTTTCAAACCGAAGGGCATTACTTCATAACAGAATAAGCCTTGACTAGTAACAAAGGATGTCTTCTCCTGATTGGCTTCGTCCATCCTTATTTGGTTGTATCCTGAGAAAGCATCCATAAAACTAAGTAATTTGTGGCCTGCGGTAGAATCCATTAGTTGATTCAACCAAAAGGCTTAAATAGAGTTTGGAACAGCCCTCCAAGCATAGGAAAACAAAAATAATAATAAATACATTCACTTAACCTGACAAAGTCAGATATGATTTTTAGGAACTTAGAAACATAATAAAATACTTGTCTACCTAGGAGAAATAAAACATAAAGTTTGATTCATCCTAGGAGACACTTGATAAAGACTATTTGACTTTATTAATAATAAAAAGTGTTCAAAATAATGGGCTGTTATTATGATATTCAAGGAAAGCTTTTGGGCCGGACTGACATTAGATTGGGCTTGCTAGATCTTGAAACAATCCGGCTAGAACTTGAGACACTCCGGTGTTAGGAGGAATAAAATATAATGGTTGAATGTTTCGTAGGAAACTAACATTAAATACTATTTGTCTTCTTAGAGAAAATGACTTTAAATATCTTCTGAATTGTTGGGCAAATAATGGTTTTATTTGCTGGGCTTGAAAATCAACATGGTTGGGCTTAAGAAACTAATTGGATTAGGCTGTAGCCTTTTTTGGATACTCCTCATGCCACCATGTTTGTGGCTGCCACTTTACTTGTGTCACAGGTTTAGTTGACATCGTAATATAGCTTTGTAGAGGTTTGTGCCACATTGCATAATTTGGTGTATATGGAGAGAACGAAATGCTAAAAGTTTTGAGGGATGTGAACGTTCTATTCTTGAAATTAAGTCTTTCTTCTTCCATCCTTTACTTCAAGGGAGTTTATATTTACCAACATTTTCTTGTTTTTCTATTTCTGAGATGTTGGACCATTGTTTTTTGGGTCTTTGATTGTATTGTTCACATAGTACACTTCTAGTGTACTTGGGTTTATTTTGTTTTCAATAAAATTTTTGTTACTTATCAAAAAAAAAAAAAAAACAATCCTAACGACAACACTAATGTGTGTTTAGAAACAAATTATAAGCTAGTTTTTACTTTTTTAACTTATTTATAACTTTTTAAAATCACACTTTCTTTTTTTTCACACTTTTTCAAAATATAAGTATACTTTAGCATGATTTCAACAAAAAACTAAATAAGTTGTTTTCAGACAAACACTTAAGTCTTTCTTTCTTCACTGTCAATTCTAACAAAAGGAATTCAGTACTTACTACCATCACCATCCACACTAAGAAACACCTCCAAATATTTTCTTGTATACCTCACATGGTCACATTTTCATCATTAACACTATACTTTACTGAACGCCATCCTCAAAGGAGAGAAATACTTATCATCGAAGTGATCATTCCCTTTAAGTTGGTTGGAAAATAAGGGAATTCGACCAATTCATTGTTGTGCACAACTAGACACACTCTTTCCAGTCACCACACTCTATGTCTACCCTTTTAATCCAATGATATTATTGAAAGAGTTATCTTGATTTACAATTTTTACTATTGCAATAATAAACATTGTTTTTGTTATGGCTAAGTTTACATCATTTATGAATCTTTCAAGGTTGGATATTGAGCTTTACTAATAGTTGAAATTGTTTTGTTTCAGATCTATATTTATCACTAGACGTGTATTATTGAGTTTAATTCATCTTACTGCTGGAAAGTATAATAAATCTGTCTCATTCTACTGCTACACACTCACTCACTATTTTGTTTTTTGTTTTTTTGGGTAGCTTTTGGTCTTCTTTGGGCTAATGTTGAAGTTTGAGTTTGGTTCACAAAAACAAACATAGGTTTAACAAAGCCTACCTCTAATGGTTGACACTTGACCATACATAAAAAAGGCTTCAACAATACAATAATACCAAACAAAGCCCACACCAAATTTCTTGGATCTCAATTGAACTCAATAGTCTCATGGTGACATCCTAACCGATCACGTTGATAAAAATTCCAAAGAAGAAAGAACAAATATAAAAATAAAAATGATTCCTAGAGTCGAGCATCCACCATGCCAGTCTGCCAGAATAGCAACCATACAAAAGTAATAATTAGCAGTTTTTTTTTTTTTTTTTTTTGAGAAGATAATTAGCAGTGTTTAGTGTATACAATATACTATGATTGATAGGGTGCTTTCAGTGAATCTACCTATGCCTTTATTTTTAATAATCTGATGTGAATGAAAAAAATAAATTGAACTAGGGTCTTATAAAGCATATTTAAATTATTTTTTTTAATACTATTAAGTATTAAGGTGAAAGCCATGCTCTCTCTCCTGCCTGCCTTTGTTGCAAGTATTAAACTTCCAACACAAGCCACCTTTTCCGATCTAACAAAATTAGAAACAAAAAAAAGGGGTAAAGAAAATAAATACAGGTAGAAAATAAAACGATCCATTTATGCTAGTCAACCCAGAAGAACTGCATGTATTTACAAGATGCATACCATCATGGCATAAATTACAACTGCAGATCAATGACCCACTAAGAGCATCTCCAATAGGGCTGGTCATCTCCAAATTTTGGAGAGAAAAGCCACTGTTCACACAAAAACAGCCCTCTAATAGCCTCTCCAACCGGCTCTCTATCTCCAAAATTTTTTTAGAGTTGCTACAGTAGCTCTCCAGGCCTGGAGAGCACTGTAGCAATCACTGTAGCTAATGCAAATAATATTTTCCCTTAAAATAATACCGGATGAATTAAAAAAATAATTTTTTCTCTTTCCTCCCTTTCTCTCTCCTCTCACGACTACAATCACAACTATCTTTCTCTCAAACATCTCTAAACTCAATCATAATCAAAATACAACCTCAAAAACATAATCTTAAAATTAATCAGACCATAACAATAAAAGCAAAAATGCAATTCTTAAAATAAAGTTGAATCAGAACAAGCAAATATGAAAAAAAGAAAAAAAAAAGAAAAGAAAAAAGAAAAAGCCGATCTGAACTAGCCTAGTGGTGGGGACGAGGACGAGCGGCGGTGGGGCAGCGGACGATCTGACCCAGTCTTTCTCCCCTCTCTCTCTCTTTTTTCTCTGATGTGAAGCTGAAAAACTCAACAATTGAAAAGAAAGAGAGATCGATCTCTCTTTTCTTTGATTGGGACGATCTGACCCAGTCTTTCTCTGATAAAAGAAGGTGGGCCGAAAAACAAGAAAAAGAAAAGAAAGAGCTTCTTGAATGCTGTAGAGTAGACGAAGAGAAGAAAAGAAAAGAAAAAAAAGTAAAGTGAAGGAGCTCAAATGAAGTGCCAGAGAACAAAAGAAAAGAGAAAAGTGCTCCTAGAGCTCCAGCCGAAGTGTAGCTAGAGAAGAAAAGAAAAAAAAGAAAAGTGCTCTGGAGAAAGTGCTCGAGAAGATAGAGATAAGGGAAAGGTGTGGAGGAGAAAAAAAAGAGGAAAAAAGAAAAGTAAAGAAACGTGTGGAGGAAAAAAAGAGACAAGGGAAAAATAAAAAATCCTAATTGAAAAATACTATCAGAATATTTTTACAATATTTTTATAATAAATTTTAAGTAACAGGTTGTTATTAGTTAATACTGGCAAGTAAAAAATAATTTCAGTGGTGGGTTCAAATTAGAACTAGTAATAACTTTCCATAAAAATTTTGTTGTGAAAGTATTGCGTAAAATGTTGTGAACATAGCACTTCTCATTGAAAAATATAGTTGTTAAAAAAAGAATAAATGATGATTAAAAAAAGAATAAATAATGAATGAAAAAATAATATTTAAATGAGATAGAGAATGGGATAGAGAGACTGTTGGAAAGTGTATTTAAAAAAGTAAGTAGTTAAAAGCGAAATGTCACTGTTCATTCTCTAAATAGGCAAAAATTAGGCAAAAATTTGGAGAAGCTGCTAGAGATGCTCTAACAACCATAAACAGTATAATTATATATTCAATTTACTCCAAAAAAATTGAATGAAAAAGTAAAACCTTGATTTCTGATTCAACTGTACCCGATTCTTCTTTGAGTACGCTTTCAGAGGAGGTGGACAGCATTTCAAGCACTGGAGATGGCTCTTAGTGTTGGGAATTTGGCTGCTCAACTTGGATGTAGCATCATGTGATGGTTTATTTGGAAATTTGAGGAGGACAAGGATTGGCACGCACGACGCAGGAATCAACATGGCTAACAGAAGATTATATGTCTTCTTTCTTTGCATTTATTTTCACTCCGCTTTCTTCTTTTTTAACAACTCATCAAATATTTATTCGTGCTTTGGTTTTCCTAATGAGTGTTAAACTAGTTAACATAATATATTTTTTTAGAAGTGTTTCATCTGTAATATTTTCAACATTTTCACAATAAAATTCTAGGTATCAAATTATTTCTAGTTTTAATTTGAACTTACCACTTTAAATAATAGTAAGTAACAATCTGTTATTTTAAAATTTGTTGTAATAATGTTGTTGATATAACTATTGGGTTAAAATAGATTGGCCCCGATTAATTAATCTAATTACATGTAAATTGTGGAGGCACCAACAAATTACAAAATAACTAATATGTAGTAGAAAATGAATTAATACGGTGATTTGTTAACAAATGGGGAAAATCTCAGGCAAAAATCTCACCGGGTGAATTTAAGGTCGTCACTCCCAAGAATCCATTAATTAATAATCAAACGGTTACAAGTATAAGGAATCTTACTACTATCTTGGCCTATCCCAATATACTAACATACAATTGAACATTCGCTTCAATATCCAATTGAACTTGATCTTGTAACAGATTTCTTTCTTTTGTTGCACAAATTTTTACTTTGTGACTAACTTCTTTGCACGGACAATATAAGTGATTTGCAGTGTTGTTAACAACAACATTAATGATTAAAATCTTTAGATAAAGTAACATAAAATTGGCACTTTTTAAAAATAAAACTATTCGAGGAATAAAAACTTTGTTCTAATTAAAAAAAAATTGCAAAGTTATACATCTAGATTACAAACCTTTCTTAGGATGCTTGAAATCTTTTTTAACAAACCTGAAAAAAAAAAAAAAAATCAAGAAGAAAATTAAACAGAGTTAAAAAAACAAAGTACCATATAGATTGAAAAATTGAATGTAAATTTAATTGTCTATGATTAGAATTTACTATGACAACTTACATATATATTGGACAACAAAATAATTAAATTGGATCAAACCATTAACATATGAATTAGATCAAACATAAGGAAATTACCCCCCAAGGAAATTAGCATAAACAAAAGGCAACAAATACACAAAACGTATTTAATTGATTATAATAAAAAATTAGAGTAAAAAATACATACCTACATGATTGTAGGTAGAAAAATGGAAGCCTAAATAAAAAAAACTATACAATAAGTTGGAGAATGAAAAACTACACCAACGAATAGTGTATATATGTACATGCTCCACCTAGAAAAGGAGACCAAGTAAAAATCGAATACTCTAAACTCCTTGAAGTTACCTAATCAAGAAGTTTAGGTTAGTACATATTAGATTTTTTTAAAAATACTTTATCCCAAAAAAATAGTTAATGTTATTAGCAAGATTGTTATTAGATTTTTAATTTTTTTTTTTGTTTACATTAAAGTTAATACCAAAAAAAAAAAAAAAAAAACTTACGGGAAGCAATATGTTTTTTTTAGAGATACACTTACTTTATGATAACAATGAATTAGAGGAAATAAGAATGAATTAGAGTCCTGATTTTTTGAATTTGAGATATGAATGAATTAGAGTCCTGATTAATCTAATATTAATTTGCAGTTTTTTATTTCATTTTTTTTAGAGATACACTTACTTTATGATAACAATGAATTAGAGATAAGAATGAATTAGAGTCTTGATTAATCTAATATTAATTTACCTACAATCTTACATGAAGTAGTTTTTATTTTATGCTTACTGTATAATATTTTTTTGATTAATCTAGTATTAATCTATACCTACAATCTTACATGAAGCAAATGCGAAGCAGTTTTTTATTTCTTTATTTTTTTTAAAAGAAATAAACTATTTAATGATAAAAATAAATTAGAGTCCTTGGTAGTATACTATTCCTTTTTAGTTCTTTAAAAATCTAAAAATTTAATAAAATATCTGCAATTTGGTGAAGTCACGCGGCGTAACTACGGCTTCTAAGCCCAGCTTTTATTATATATATAATATGATATCATATATAAAAACAATGGTGATACAAACATAGTACATTGCTATTGATCGATACCAAAATATTTTATTCCCTTAACCAAACCAAAATAGCCGAGTTTAATTTTGATAAATTGAATTGCAATGTATTAAGAAACATCTATTTAGCGTTTTTTTCATTTATTTGAATTTTTTTAATTAAATATTGTTGATATTATATGGATGCTAGTTTTGATTTTCAAGAAAAAAAAAATTGTTCTATTTACTAGCTTCGTCCTTGGAAGTAGTGTATATCATTTTTTTTTTTTTTTTTTTTGCGTGGACATATGTCAATTGCTTGGAGGCTAGCCTTGTTAGATTCTAATATACATACTATAGTTTCTAATACAATTTACAGATTATTGACTATTTTACAAAATGTTAAAATTAGAGTACAAATTTGATAAGGATGTGGGCCAAAACTCATAATTTACACCATCCAATAATAGTTTGCGATTTCAACATCTATAATATATATTAGGGTAAATTGCAAAGCACACTTCTGAAGTTTGGGATTGCTTGAATTTTATATTCTGAAGCTGGAGAAATTTGATTTTCCACCCTGAAATTTGATTCTTAACAAAACTCCACCCTTCATTAGTTTAAAGTGTTAAGTAACATAGAGGCATGCTGACATGTTTTATTTTTCACAAATCAGGAAAGGAAAGCATAAATTTGTTACAATGCAGTATTGACAGTTGACAGTTTTCCACTCTCTCTGCACTGCAGTAGTGGCTGTGGCTTTGTCAAGCTTGTCTAAGGGTGCTTCCCACTTCATGTGGTAATATTTCCCCCACCACCATACCTACCCTCTTGCCCATTGGCCTTTGCCCCATCCTAACCGTAACCGCCTCTCATCGTGAACCTAG
This sequence comes from Quercus gilva, assembly GCA_023621385.1. NCBI lineage: Eukaryota > Viridiplantae > Streptophyta > Magnoliopsida > Fagales > Fagaceae > Quercus > Quercus gilva. Next base: position 59,458,415 of record CM042481.1, read on the forward strand.
AACAACCGATCTCACCATAATAGCAGACCCGCCTATCTCAAAGCACTACACCAGCAAACCCATTTCTCTACCATCCAAACCCAATATAGCTCGTGAGCTCTCTTCCTTTGGCCATATTGGAAGGCTTATCGCTAGCAAAGCCAATAACAAGGTTAGAGGCTTAGAGCTATTCTCTTCAAGGCTTGGAAAATCCGATATAGCTGAGGTTTTGATTTTGGGAATAGGTTGAATATAATTTGGGCGAAACAGTGGTGTCGTAGGAATACTTGGAATTTTTGTTTTGTTTTGAGTTGGCAAAATAGTGCCGCTTAGAGGGATGGTAGCAATACCTTTTTCCTTCCTTTGAAACAGTGCCGTTTTGAATGGTTGATTTGGCAAAAATAAAACATTTCAGCATGCCTACATGTCACTTAACACCTTAAACTAACGGAGGATGGATTTTCGCTAACACAACAAAATTTCAGGGTGTAAAATCCAAGCAATACCAAACTTCAGAGGTGTACTTTACAATTTATCCTATATATTATAGAAGTTTGATCCCACAACTGGTGAATGCACACAACAGTAACAAGTGATGCAATCTTCTATCTATTTAGAATAAGGAGGACAACCGCCGCACACTCTTGGTGTGGTATTCACTCTATAAGTGCTTGTGGGGTATGAGGGCAAGGACTGGAGTTTAAATCTCCAATTAATAGTGCCACATGGCAAGTAGCAATTTGTCCATCATATAACACATCTAACATGTGTCAATACATTTAATCATAAATTAATGGTACATTATAAATATTTTGTATTTAATACTCTTAAAGGTGATGATGCATGTATATATTATTTAATAATATATATATATATATATATATATATATGCGTGTGTGTTATTTACAATTCATATATATTTAACCATTTGATAATGAACAATGTAATTATAAAATAATAAAAAATAACTTTTAAAAAATAAAAACTTACATTTGAAGTCCCCATAAATGCTGCATAAAATTAGGGCTATCTTATGAACTGAACCAACCGATCCACCAGACCATACCTGCCCAACCCAAAGGTCCATGCACGGGCGGCTCCAAATGCAAGGTGTGGTCAGTCATAGGTTGTGCTTAAAAATAACCAAATAATCGGTTCAGATTTTGGGTTATAATATATTTCACCTGAATAACTCAAACCAACCAAATTATTAATAGATATATGGCTTGCTTGCCCCAACTCTTCGGTAATTGGTAAACATAAATCAAATAAATCCAAAGATTTATACTTTGAAACCCTAACTAAAAAAAATTGAAACCCTAAGCATTTTGTATTTGTTCTTTGTTCATTTGTTTGATTTATTCTGTTCCTATTTTAATTTTATTCAGGAATTGAAAGTTGTCTAAGTAGGTTTTTCTATTTTCAAATTCATAACTCCAACACTTACAGTTTCTTTAAGGTATGATTTTTGTTTTCCTTTGTGTTTAGTGTTTAAAGTTGGGATTTTGTTCTTTTTTTGTTTGAGTTGATGTTTGATGTTACTTTTGTTGTTATGGTTAGTTATTGATGTGGCTTCTATTCTTTTTGTTGTTGTTGTCGTCGTCATCATCGTTGTCGTTTAGTTGTTGTTGTTGTTTAATAAATTTTGAGCATAATTTTTTTTGCTTTTATTATTTAATAAAATTTCAAGCCTTATATTGTCCGTATTTGGTTTTTTTTTTTAAGGAACCCTCCACTAATGCACCATCTTCCCAAATATCAGTTGTTACACAAGCTAATGGTGCTATGTCACCCAAGATGAAGTTGCTAGTGCTACCTGAGCTGCAATTGCTGCCGATGAGTTGCCCTTAGTGGTATTCGTGAAATGAAGAATTGTTTAAATCTTTTTACAAAAATCTATGAAAGTTACATTTGCAAAATATTCACATATATATAAGTATATATATATATATATATACACACACGTATATATATATATTAGAAAAATAAATAAATATGCTAAATATTGTGCTCATTTAAGGTCCATTCCCAAAAGAGTTACAATATTTTAAAATAGTACTCAATTTAGAGTTTTTATTATTATTATTATTATTATTATTATTTTATTTTTTTTAGAATTAATAGTATTTCAAACCTACAGTGTCTACATTATAATAATTACAAGAGACTTTATCAATTAAGTTAATTGAAATCTAATAATTTTTATATTCTAATTATTAGGTATGTTCAATTTTATTTTAAATTTCATCTTGCAAAATCACTACAATTTGTATATTATTAATGTTACCTCATGCTTTTAAGTATACTATGAGTTTATACAAACTAAATTTTCCTATTAAAGTATATTAATATGATGATTGTACTAAATTAAACTAAGATTAAGTCTTAACTATCCCATACGCAATAGCTTTCTTGTTCAGCGCACATATTTCTGTGCACATATTAGCTATTAGTTCTAACAATAAAATAAAGTATAGCTAAATAACCACACATTATAATCACGATTATTGGTGGCAAATTCTTCCAATTTAATAATCCTCACAAAACACCATGCTTCGCACACATGAGCAGTGTGTGTAAAACATGTTCCCATTTTGGGATTAGTCTGAGATTCAATAATACCGACAAGTATATAAGAGTAGGAGGAAATAATTGGCTGGAAATTTCAGACAAATTAAATTTCTTGTGGACCATGAATTTGCTATTATTACAAACCCTTCAGCATAGAAGAACTTTATAAGATATAAATTTAGTATGGAGGCCATGCCCTTTCATGTATCGCAACTAGTGGTAATTCTTGTACTCCTTCAATTTTCTCGTAATCAATCATATCATAGCACATTATGCTACAACTTAGTGATGAAAAGATCGAACTCCCTACGCTTAGCACCCCTATCGCCGATTCCAATGCTGTAACTGCTGTAAGTCCACCACCTCGACTGAAACAGTAGGAAATCAATTGCATATCTCTTAGTTTTTATAAGAAGTAAATTGAAAATTAATTTAACCATTATTTTTTCTTGGAAATGATTTTGCAGTTACTAAGGTTTTTATGCATACTATATAATCGACATTTATTTTTACGTGACAATGCCATAATTGGATGCACTAGCGACAATCATGATGTTTTTTCCTGGCAAGTCTTTGGAGACTTTGCATAGTATGGTTTCTTTTCTTTAATTGTTTTTAAAATACAATTTATTTTTATTTTTTGTTAATTTAAAATACAATTTATTAGATATTTGCAGATGATTCAATTACATTTTATCTCTTGACTTTTAAAAGCATACACAACTTATATCTTTTACATTGATATATTTGTTCACGATTTTAGTTGTTTTGAAGATGGTGTAGAACTATGTAAAATAGTTTATGTACAACATATTTAACCCCTGTTTTTAAGGTTCACTACTCTGAACTCAACTACAATTTATATTCATTTTATCGTTGAAGTGTGGTACTATAAACATCAATTTGGAAGGAATTGACGGTGTCAATCAAAACATATCATCTTCTGCAGAATAATAATTTAAAAACAAAATCCGAAACAGGATTCTGTGCAGCATGTGTAAGATTCCTAACTTTGTGTTGGCTTCATGAGTTGTTTTCGTGTTCAAAATTTCTGGTTGCTGGTTGTCCAGCACATGGGGCTTGGCAACAGTCTTGGTACGGATATTCTGTTGTGTTTCTATCTGAGAGTTTTATGTTTCTCTGCTTTGCAGGTGTTGTTACTTTGTTTTGACTAATGAAATCTTATCATTCATTCCACCCCCCAAACACACACACACACACACAAAAAAGAAGAAAAAAAAATCATTTAAAATTCAAAGTGCTTAAATATAATCCAATACATTGCTCTGTTTGAGTGGAATGTGAATATATACCAGCAGAATTTAACTGCTATTTAGTTGTTAAGTTTTCGTCTCTAGGGTAGCTTGGTAGTTGACAATGGTGCATCTGCTGGACAAGTTATATTTCATGTACGTAAATATCATTTTTTTTTCTCTTCATCTATTAAGTCTAGATCTTATTAAAGCTGAATGTCAAATGCATCAGGACCACTGCTGCCTGTCAACTATTTTACTATTTTAGTAGACTAGTTTTTTGTTTGTTTGTTTTAAAACGTGTACATAGGAAAATATTAGCCTTTGCTAATTTTGCTATATAAATTTCAGACTCATATTCATATAATCCCTTGAAAGGCGCATGATTGCTTGTGGCCTTCTGAGGTATGTATCGCTCACTTATATTTCTCAATTCTGGGACAATAACATACATGAGGTAGAGATATGTGAATGTTGATGCTTTGCAGAGTTTACGGGGCGTCGCCTAAAGTTGGACCAGGATGTTTTAAAACTTGTAGATAGTGTCCGAGAACAGTTATCAGTATCGAACAACACCAAGAATGGTCTCACAGGAAATTAGTGGGTCATTGATCTGCAGTTGTAATTTTTGCCATGATGGTATGCATCTTGTAAATACATGCAGTTCTTCTGGGTTGACTAGCATAAATGGATCATTTTATTTTCTACCTGTATTTATTTTCTTTACCCCCTTTTTTTTGTTTCTAATTTTGTTAGATTGGAAAAGGTGGCTTGTGTTGGAAGTTTAATACTTGCAACAAAGGCAGGCAGGAGAGAGAGAGAGCATGGCTTTCACGTTAATACTTAATAGTATTATTAAAAAAAAAAAAATTGAAAATATGCTTTATAAGACCCTAGTTCAATTTATTTTTTTTATTCACATCAGATTATTAAAAATAAAGGCATGGGCAGGCATGGTTGCTATTCTGGCATGGTGGATGCTCAACTGCAGGAATCTTCTATTTTTTTTTTGGTTCTTTCTTCATTGGAATTTTTATTAATGTGATCGGTTAGGATGTCACCATGAGACCATTGAGTTCAATTAAGATCCATGAAATTTGGTGTGGGCCTTGTTTGGTACTATTGTATTGTTGAAGCCTTTTTTATAAATGCTCGAGTGTCAGCCATTAGAGGTAGGCTTTGTTAAACTTATGTTTGTTTTTGTGAACCAAACTCAAACTTCAACATTAGCCCAAAGAAGACCAAAAGCTGTCGTGGACCTTTTCTGCTTACAAAAGAAGCTAGACTCAAAATTCGAGATGCAAGATACTTGAGGTAAATAAACTTTGATCTATGTCCATTGGTAAAGCAAGGATCAAAACAATATAAATCCAATAGGAAGAAAAAAACCAAATAGTGGGTGTCTAGCAGTAGAATGAGAGATTATTATACCTTCCAGCAGTAAGATGAAACACTATAATACACGTTTAGTGATAAATATAGATCTGAAACAAAACAATTTCAACTATTAGTAAAGCTCGATATCCAACATTCAAAGATTTATAAATGATGTATACTTAGCCATTACAAAAACAATGATTATTACTACAATAGTAAAATTGTAAACCAAGATAACTCTTTCAATAATATCATTGGATTAAAAGGGTAGACATAGAGATTAGGGGCCTGTTTGGTTTAAAGATAACTCAAACTCAATTCAAGTTTTCAGTTCTCAGTTCTCAAACTCAAAACTCATCATTCAATTCTCAAATCCCACTTTCACTGGAAAAAACTCAAAACTCTTATTTGGTCTAAAAACTCAATCACATAACTCATCTTTTCAAGTCAACTTTTTGCTAAAGTTGTGGACCCCACCCACTGACTATACACAGTGGCTTCACCGTTTCCTACCCGCGTCCAGGTTCATTTCTTCTTTCCTTTTTTTTCCTCTCCTTCATTTCATCCCTTCAGTTCCACCCCTTTTTTTCTTTTCTTCCCTTACCTCCCACATCAACACAGAAGCACAACATAGCATAGGAAACCCAAACCCAAACTCAAAAATCCAAAAGAAACCCAAACTCAAAAATCCAAAAGAAAGCATAGCAAACCCAAACCACAAACATAGCAAACCCAAACTCAAAATCCTTAGATCGGAGACCCAAATCACGAAATTAGATACAAAGGTGAACCGATCTGGGCTGAGCTTGAACTGATCCTCACGGTGGCGACTGGTGGTTGCTCATGATGGTGATGGTGGTTGCTCATGGTGGTTGCTCGGGTTATGGGTCACGGTGGGTTTGATTGGGTTTTTGAGTTTCAGTTGGTGTTTCGGCGGTGATTTGTTGCGGTGGGTTGCTGTGGCAGCGTTGGGTGGGGCTGGGTTTGTGTTTCGGTGTTTCAGTGGTGATTTGTTGTGGTGGGTTGCGGGTGGCGGCGCTGGGTGGGGCTGGGTTTGTGTTTCGGTGGTGTTGTGGTGCTGTTGTGGCGGCGTTGGGTGGGGCTGGATTTGTGTTTCGGTGGTGTTTTGTTGTGGTGGTGCTGGGGCAGCGCTGAGTTTGTTATGGTGGTGCTGTGGTTATTTGCAACGGTCATACCCAACAACAATAAACGGACAAGACAACACAGAAGCTTATGGGCCCCACAGAGTCCGAAAATTTACCAATATGCCACTGAGTTATGTAATTCTGAAACTGAAAACACCAATTTGGTGTTTTCAGTTTTCTGCACTGTAGCATCACTCAAACTCAGTTTGAGTGATGAAAACAAAGAGAGAAAATTAAGCCAAACAAAGGATTTTCAGTGGGTCCCACATAATTCTCAGTTTGAGTGATGAAAACTCAGTTTGAGTGATGAAAATAAGCTAATCCAAACAGGCCCTAGAGTTTGGTGAATGGAAAGAGCGTGTCTAGTTGTGCACAACAATGGATCGGTCGAATTCCCTTATTTTTCAACCAACTTAGAGGAAAATGATCACTTCGATGATAAGTATTTGTCTCCTTTGAGGATGGCGTTCAGTAAAGTATAGTGAGTTATGAAAATGTGAGGTATACAAGAGAATTTTTGGAGGTGTTTCTTAGCGTGGATGGTGATGGTAGTAAGTATTGAATTCCTTTGTTAGAATTGACAATGAAAAAAGAAAATCTTGTGTCCGTCTAGGAATAATTTATTTAGTTTTTTTATTAAAATTGTGCTAAAATATATTTGTACTTTGAAAAAGTGAGGAAAAAAAGTGCAATTTTAAAAAACTGTACATAAAAGCTAAAAAGGAAAAAATTGACTTATAATCTATTCCTAAACACACACTAGTGTTTGTCATTTAGGCTTGTTTCTTGTTTTTTGGTAAGTGTTGAAAATTTTATTGAAAACAGAATAAACCCAAGTATATTAGAAGTGTACTATGGGAACAGTACAATTAAAGACCTAAAAGATAATGATCCAACATCTCAAAAAATAGAAAAACAAGAAAATGTTGGTAAATCTGAACTCCATTGAAGTAAATTATGGAAGAAAAAAGACTTAATCTCAAGAATAGAACGTTCACATCCCTCATAACTTCTAGCCTTTCGTTCCCTCCATATACACTACATTTTGCAATGTGGAACAAACCTCTACAAAGCTATATTGCGATGTCGGCTAAACCTACCTTGTTGTGAATCAAACACCTTAATGGCCTTTGTAGCATAATTCAATGGATTCCAAAAAAGCTAAACAACATTGTCCACAACTCATACGCAATAGGGCAATGAAGAAAAATATGATCCACTGATTCTCCACACGCTTGCACATACAACACCATTCTATAATCATAATTCTCCTATTTCGGAGATTATCTATTAAAAGAATCTTACACAAAGCAATAGATCATGAAAAGAATGCCACTCTAGGCTACTTAAGGCTTAAGGTGTTAGGGTTTTGTTACTTCACATTCAGGTTCTTGTGCCAAGGTCTTAAACCATTTAAAACCATATTTTTTCCGCTATATAATTAATATCTTAGTTCTTGTCCAATTGAATTGATATAAATTGCCTATAGTTGGTCAAGTTAGATTTCAAGTCACCATCTTAAATTGACTTGACAACAATAAATAAATAAATAAAAAACCTCTACACAGGGACACACACATACACATAATAAGAGAGAGATATGCATACCTTTCAAAGGAGAGAGAGAGAGAGGTGTAGCAATTCAAAGAAGGTGAATATTGTTGAAGAGGTGGTGGTGGTTTGGTTAAGACTTTTAATGTTGAAGATTAAGCACACGGATCTAACAAAAAATCCAACAAGAAATTATGAAAAAAAAGAAAAAGAAAAAGAAATTAGAGAGAAAAACAAATCTATGTTTGGACAAGTAGGAATTTAGAGATGGAGAGAGATTTGTATTTACCTTTGGCTCAAATCTCCCAAAATAAGTTAGATTAGAGAGATGTGAGATAGAGAGAGCTAAAATCAATACCAAGGCACCATCTAAATAAGGGAAAGGGGAAAGCGAAGGAGAGATGCGAGACCTAGACCAAAATTAGGACTGAGACTAAGACTAAAGTTCATCTTCAAATGCAACCAACTTTAAAGCAAATATTGAGGAAGAATTTGTGGCATTTTCAAATGAGGAAAGCAAACGAGGAAGAAAAAGAAAGAAGAGTCTGTACAAGGAGTTAAGGCCAGTCTCAGTACTAGGCCATAGAAATGGGTCCCACTCGGTTGCTAAAAATTACAAAAAATATCACCATAACTCATTTTCTATGACCTAAAAACAACAAAACATTGTTCTTAATTTTCACAACTCAAACTCAAATTTTGAGTTTTGACTGAGGGAAATTGAGTTATAGAAACAAAACCAATTGAATTATAGAAACCAAACCAATTAAGACGAATTGTGATGGAGCTCTCAAAATTTGGGAAATGAGTCATGAAAATAGAATATTGGGTGATGAAAATAAAGAAACTAAATACAGCCTTAGTGCACTTTTCTTGGGGGTGTAAGCTGCCATGACTCTTAATTTATTCACTTTATTCATGTGTGCGGTGAAAATCTAAGGACCAAAAGATGATTGGGCCAGGATCAAGACCCATTAGAATTAATTTGTAAAGATGGGTTTACAGGCCTACGCTTAGATTCCTAAATGGTAGGTTATGCTCAAAGACAAAGTAAGAACAAAAAGATTGGGTTTAAATAGGCTGATTATGAATAAAATATTAAGTTTATTTTCTTCAGAATGGATGAAGAGCCTTTTACACTTGATATGTTACAAGGATAAGTGTTTTCTTAGGATTCGATCCATAGTCATTGGGGATCTCTTTTCTTTTATAGTGCTCCTATGCTGAGTAGGTTACAGGTTGTGTTGGCACTGTTCAAGTGTCATTCAGCCATTAATGTAGCTAACATGGTTGGTGCAATGCATTTAATATAGAAGTGATGAATGCTTTTTTAGGAAGCCAATCCTAGTGGCCTCCCACAATTCATATCATTAAATAGATGATAAATTAAATTATTTATGATGTTACGATAATTGATCGAATCTTGTTCTAATCACAAAACCAATAATTTTTTTTTTTGGTATGTTTTGGAAATGATTTGTAATCTCTTATGACCACACAAAAATCAATTAATTTAGTGATATGTAAATTTTCACAAACATTGAGATAACTTGTTATGGGGTATATATAGGGTATATATATATATATATATTTTAAAAGTTTCACACATGAAAATTAAGTTATTCTAATCATGAGTTTTTATTTCAATAAGTTGTGAATATATAATATTATTCCAATTACGATTTTTCACATATCTAAGGCATGGCCGTACCCTGTAATAAATCTCGAAAATTGCAATAGTGTTCAAATCCTTCTATCCTAAATATCAAATTATTAATAAATAAAATACTAAAAAAAAAAAAAAAAAGCTTGACACAAAAAACGTGTCTGATATTCTAAACTGTAATATGAAAATATGAGATACCTTACTATCTGACAAAGGACAAGTCAAAGGCATTGCCAAAACTAGATTTGTTTGCAAATAAAGGATAATGTTGAAACTTGAAAACACGAAACGATTAGGTATATAGTATATACCCGTATGGCCTTATTTGTGAAATTTCTTGGTCTCTAAGTCTGCGCACAGTCTTCTAGAATCTAGAATCATTCAATCAAATTCAAACACCACCATGACCTACCAGCATTCTCAAAAATCTCAATTAGCACTGTCATTCGTCCAAACATTTTCTATGATGCGCACTAGATAAGCTAGTATTTGTCTGCTCCATAATCAACTCATTATACTGTTGTTTTGTGCATTCTTCGATACCTGAAGGGCCCTCTTTTCCATGACATCTTCTACTCTACCCGGTCTCCTCTTGTTTTCCGTGCATTCTCTAATGCTGATTGTGCAAGAGATCTAACTGATGCAGGTCCACCACTGATTATTGCTTTCTTTTTTATTCTTCTCTGATTTCTTGGCGAAGCAAGAAACAAACCCTTGTGGCCTGCTCTAGTGCTAAAGCAGAATATTGTGCCCTTGCTAATACTACATCTGAGTTCCTTTAGCTACGATGGTTTCTTAAGGACTTAACTGTATTTACATCCTCTACTACTCATTTTTATTGTAACAACTAAAGTGCCATTCATATTGCTCACAATGATGTCTTCCATGAATAGACTAAACACATTGAGATCGATTGTCATTTTATCTGTTATCATCTTGTCCATGGTGCTCCCAAGTTGTTTTCAGTCTCCTCTAAAGATCAACTTGTAGATATCTTCACCAAGTCACATCCTAAGAGACGCCTTCGTGCTTTGAGGAACAACCTCAAGTTGGTCTCACACCCACCTTGAGTTTCAGGGGGGCTGTTAATGTGTAACAGGTTGTGGGCTTTAGGCCCATCTTGTTTACTTGTATTTACACACATACTTGTACTACACACTCTGCCTCTTATATAAAGGCACTTTTGTATATTTTATTACTTGCAAAATACAACATTATTCATTCAGTATTTCTGACAGCCTTTAGCTTAGTTCTGTTTCTACTGTGTACGGTTGAGCATAGCCCACCCTTTGTGGAAAAAATAAATTTTAAAACAAAGCAAAGCCTCTGTGGTTGCTCTGACGGAATCAACTCAATCAACAAAGCATGGAATAGTCATCAATCCGTTGCGAAATTGCCATGAGCAGCCAGATTGGTCCTTTGCTTCTATTCTTGCGTATATGCTAGTTGGTTCTCTTGCCTGAGATTTCGAAACTTTCAAATCAACCAACATTTAAGGTTTTCTTAGTAAATCTGCTCAAATAATTATTTTACTTCATACGCACAAGATATTCACTATATCTGTCTCGAAAGGTTCCACGTAATTGGTCCCAATGAAAAGAATATCCCTCAAAGATAATAAACACAAAACAATAAATAGAGATAATTGGTTTTCATTTTGATTTTTTTAAATTATGGAATAGATATATCACACAATCAGCTCTAGAGATGATTGATAGAATGTACTTGTTGGCTAATTCTAATTTGATCGAAGAGATCGAATCATTCACGAGAGTATATAACAGGGTAATCAACGAGTACAAGCTCAACCTAGCTATTTTACAAGTATAACTTTTAATTTCATGATTCAGATAAGAGGAGGAAGATGAGAGAGTAGAGATAAGAGAGAAATGTGGCCAAAATATGCTAACTTTAGTTCAGTCACCTTTCCTTTTATCTTCCCACTCTGTTTAAAACATACCCTAAACCAATTGTCAAAACTAAGAAAAATACTACTAAAATTATGCCTCATGCTCTAAAAGGACTAAGTCAAAGTTAGAATTTCTTGTAAATATTTATATGGTCCAAATTGACATAATAGACATTTGATATAAAATTCAATACCCTCACTTAAAAGTTATCATAACTTTTGAATGGAGTTTGTAATATATCTTTATGTTAGAACAACTTTCTCTCTCTTGTATAATTTGTTTCTCATATATATATATATATATATATATATAACACCCAAACAACATCCTTTATTTCAATCCAATTCTACCAAAAGTATCACGTAAATAATGCCTTACGCGAAAGTAATTAAAAGATCAAAACATTATATATAATGAAGAAACAACTCATTCTTTCACACTTGGCAATTGGCGCATACATATATAGAGTTGACACATGCGAGATGAGTTCCTTCCCCTATCTAACCGTCTTAATTTTATCTTTATACAAAGGAATCCAAAGCCAACAAAAATAATAGAATGATAAACCAACGACTATATAATGTACTTTCCCACTTTGGTAATTTTTTTTTTCTCCTATCCCTTTTATTTGTTTTTTCATTATAGTCCACTTGGCCATTTACAAATCAAGTGTACATGCATAAAATCCAGTCAATCAACCAGATCTGCACCTTGCACCCTATTAAGTGATGCGCACTACTCAAACACTAGTACATATATAATTTTTTTTCTTATTATCCATTTTTAAAGTATCCACTGGATAAACCTAACACAGAATCTTGGTTGTCACTGCTACGGTCAACGTCTCCAAACCACGACTTTTGCACAAGGGGTGTGCTCGAACAGCTGGACTTTAGGGTCTGTTTGAATATCGCTTATTTTGTTGAAAATTGAAAATACTGTAGTAAAATAATTTTTAAATGTGTGAATAATATCATGAAACTCATTTTTAATGAAAGTTTTATTGAAAAAAGAGATTTGTGAGTCCTATGAATAGTGCATGGACCCACTGGACAGCACTGTCCACCATTTATTTTGCTAGTCAAAGTGGTAGTGGGTCTTGGGCACAGTGCACGAGACCCACTAACAAACAACATCTTCACGTGCTTCTCAATAAAAAAAAAAGAAAAAAAAAAAAAAAGAAAAGAAGGAAAACGCAAATGCAGCACCATAGAAACGCAATGCAAACGTTATCTAAGAGCCCGCTCATTTTCTTCTAATTGATAATCATAAATCAAGTAGTTGATAGACTACTATATTGAAACACTATATCTTTTTCTTTTTCTTTTTGGCATTTATTTTTTAAACACTAGAGGCATGTTATTGTGATGATAGCTTGTAATCACCTCACTTGTATCAAATATGATATAAATGGCCTAAAATAAAGCTGTGCTTTAAGTTTCAGTTATATTAATTGGTAGTCTTTTGTCAAAAAATAATGAATGATAAAAAATAATCAGCATGTAGTAGATAATATGGGTTTTAAATCCTATTATATTTATCTAAATATGAAATTTTACTACATAAAACATACAAAAACTAACATAGTAATGAGTGTGACTGGTTTAAAATTTTGGTTTATAACAAAATTCTAGAGTTTGAAACTGAAATTTCAAGAGAGAGTGGAAAAAAAAAGACATTGGAGGCATTAGGGTTTTAGTACCATTCAAGGACATTAGGAAGGTTATTATTATTATTTTTAAATAATAGTAATTTGTGTAAAAAATATAGGGTAAATTACAAAGTTGGTCCTTATCCTTTACACCGTATTTCAATTTAATCTCTAACATTTCAATTGTATCAATTTGGTTCCTAACATTTTCAGTATTGTGTCAATTTAGTCATTACCGTTATCTTTGGATGAAAAAAGTTGATGTGTGAAACAAAATAATAAAAGAAAAAAATTTATACCACATCAATTGCCAACTTTACCGCCACGTCAATTAAAAAAAAAAAAAAACAAATTAAATTCTACACACAAGAGATAAGTTTGGGGAAACTAATAATTTCTAAAATCCCTAAAATCCATCTCTTCTCCCTCATCTCCATTAAAATCCCTGAAGTTGCATATCAAAGAGGCTGTCATGGCCTCCGAGGTTGTGGTTGTCCTGTCAGTATAGTTCCTCTTTTTCACTTTCAAATGTTTTATTTCTAAGTTATACATTTCAAACGTTTCACTTTCGTTGCTGTTGTGTTGCACCTTTTCTTTTCCCACGACATTTCTCAATCATTGTTGATTTATCATGTTTATGCTTTAATAATGCTTGGTTCCTCTTTTTCACTTTCAAATGTTTTATTTTTGAGTTATTCATTCCAAATGTTTCACTTTCGTCGTTGTTGTGTTGCGTCTTTTTCTTTTCCCATGACATTTCTCAATCACGGTTGATTTATCATGTTTATGCTTTAATAATGCTTGGTTCCTCTTTTTCACTTTCAAATGTTTTATTTCTGAGTTATACATTTCAAATGTTTCACTTTCGTCGCTGTTGTGTTGTGCCTTTTTCTTTTCCCATGACATTTCTCAATCAATGTTGATTTATCATGTTTATGATTTAATAATGCTTGGTTCCTCCTTTCACTTTCAAATGTTTTATTTTTGAGTTATACATTTCAAATGTTTCACTTTCATTGCTGTTGTGTTGCACATTTTTCTTTTCCCACGACATTTCTCAATCACTGTTGCTTTATCATGTTTATGCTTTAATAATGCTTTTAAATAATGCAATCTATGTGAATCTTGTTTGGAATTGTCTGATTGAAACTCTTACGACATGGCAAAATGGGCGGGTCGGGTTCGGGTTCGGGTCGGGTCGGGTCAGGTCAATCGGGTTGCGGGTCAAACGGGTCGCGGGTCAAAAACGGGTCATTTTAAGCGGGTTAAAATCGGGTTCGGGTCAATCGGGTTGCGGGTCGGGTCGGGTTGACCCGTATTTTGCACATGATTTTTTTTTTTTTTTGATAAAGAAAACAACATGTATTTGTCATTTGGAAAGTTATGCAACAAATTACTTGATGTGAAATGCATTATTTTGAATTCACCACTTATATCAAGAACAAACTCAGTTAAACTTATTAATACTTATTTAATAGTTTTAAAATTATACAAAGCCTAACATTGCTATCTAAAACAAAATAACACAAAGGTAAGTAAAACAAATACACAAGTTTTATTTCTACACAGTATCAACGTTCCAAAATATAAAACAAAATTACAAATGACTCATTAGATAACTCATTTGATAAAGAATAAAAACATATAAGAAATTTACAATCTTGAAAATTAATTTTATAATCTATTATCAATTGTGGTTGACTCTTTATTTCAATTTGAGATATACTTTAAAATTTGATTGCTTACTTATTTATACATAGTATCTTTTATGAATATCATATTATTATTAAGTAACATACACTCTAGAAAATATCATAATTTATTTTGAAAAACCGTTTATTTTGAACATAGATTATTAAAAAATAGGTCTAAGTATTCATAATTTATACTAAGTTGATACTTTAGCTTCACTATTTTCACACTTGTGAATATTTCTCATACATGTTTAAAATTTTAAATCTATGTTTTTAACTCTACTGTAACCAGATTATCTTGGCATGTACTTTACTATTTGATATCTAAAAATCTTTACTCATTACAGATTGTTCAATTATTTGTCTTTCAATTAATTTGCATGTAGTTATGTAAATGTATCAATTGTTTCCTTAAAGTTCACAACAAACAATTAAACCAATATTGTCTTAGTTTTACTATTTTTTTTTTACCAAAAAAAAAAAGTTTTAAAAAAATGGTTCGGGTCGGGTTGACCCGCAAAAAACACGGGTCGAGTCACAGGTTGACCCGTTTTTGCTTCTGGTCAAAAAAATCGAGTTCGGGTTGGATATTTTTTGGGTCGGGTAGGGTCGGGTCAGAAAATTCTGACCCGTTTTGCCATGTCTTACCTTCCCATCTTCATTTAGTGGGAATATAAAAGAATCTCATTTTTGATTTGCGGGCCTTCCTATGCATCTTTTGTTGTGCCCAGCTAACAAAGCACTCATCAACATTCATATGCTATCACTGCCAGCATAATATCTGCTATCCAACCAAATAGTCATATTCAATTGAGTAATTTTTCCTATCGTTTTACTAACTATGACTGTAATTGCAGATTGGCTGGAACTTTCAGGCGCTTTCCCAAATTTATCTCACGTGTGCAGATTTTAAATTTAGTTTTTTATTTTTATTTTTTAAACTATGTGGCGGTATAGTTGCATTTGATGTGGCATATAAAATAATTTTTTATTGTTCCGTTGGACATGTCAGCTTTTTTCATCTATGAAATAATAACAAAGACTAAATTGACACAACACTAAAAATGTTAGAGACCAAATTAACACAATTAAAAGGTTAGGGACTAAATTAAAATTCGGTGTAAAAAATAGGGACTAACTTTATAATTTACCTAAAAATATAAGACCCATCAATTGAAATGTTGTGACTATAAATAAAAAATGGAGTAAAAAAATAAAAAAGAGGAAACACTAAAAAGTGCCGTGACCGTGACTTTGTTTCTTTTCTAAACAGGTGACTAGCACTAAAAAGAAGGCATGATTCCATGAATAGCGTGAAAAAGATAAAACGCAAGGCTTTTGACTCCAGTGTTCTTTTGTAAATTAAATTTAATAAAAAATATTCAGCATGTAGTAGATAATATGGGTTTTAAATTCTATTAACATATATATATATATATATATCCAAATTTGAAATTAAAAAAAGAAAAAGAAAACTGTGGTATAATTTTTTATTTTTCATGCATCATATACTAAATAAGTTACAGTATAGAATACTTATAAAACCCTTCAAATCTAGAAGTATTTATGTACTCAAGCTCTCCAAGTTTTTGCTTGCAATCGACTCCACTAGTTCTTTCTCTAATCTAACATTTGTATCTGCAATTGTGCTCTAATTGCAACTTCAAGCCACCATGGATTGTTGTTCAAAGGGATTTTAATGACTCAAAATTAATCTTGATTTTATCCCTATCGGACGGTTTGATTTCGATTTATTTTGAACCAAGTCTAGGTTGACCAGAGTAAAATTTGGTTAAATTTAAGAAAAAACTTTCCAAATTATGGATATTGATGGAACCTAATAAGATTTGATAAAAATTCTAACTTTACTTGACTTCAAGTCAACTCAGGCTAATCTTGTCTCAAAATGGTATTTTTTGGTCATTTCACATTGAGATTGTGAAATTGGGTATTTGGTCATCCAATTGAAATAAAATAAAATAAATGAGATCACATTCATCATTTTCATAGCCTTTTGGTGAAAAATGTGGATTTTGATATTTGTTGGATATGGTCGTTGTAAGAGTCTAAACAACATTTCAGATATAATAGGAGGATTAAACCTATTGCACACAAAGTGATTTACACTGTTTTACACAACCCCAAAAAACAACTCAAATCATGATTTCAAGTAATGATTTCTGCATGAAAATCATGATTTCGATTGCTTTTGGGGTGTGTAAAATAGTTTTTGTGCAATAAAAAACTTGACATGGTGCAACAGGATATATTGTATGGATGTTCTTTGCTGGAAATAAATCAATCTGGTGTGTGTAAGTGACCAACATCTTAATGAAAACATAGTTTCATTGTAGACATGAATTAAGGATATGGCTTGTACACTCAATGTGGAAATAGGCAAAAAGCAAATTGACAAACAGAGCGGAAGAATAAAATAATCTCTCTGAGTGTCACACACGATGGAAAATTATCATGCTCCAAAGTCCAAAGTCCAAAGTCCAAGTCATCCAATGTGGAAAACCAGGAAAAGGCAAAGTGCGAAACAGCGCTGGAAAAAAGAAAAATATTATACGAAGTCATCCAATGTGGAAAACCAGGAAAAGGCAAAGTGCGAAACGGGGCTGGAAAAAAGAAAAATATTATACGAAGTGTCAAACACGGTGAAATAACCTTATTATAGAACTTGATGCTTTAAGTGTTGTTACTCTCGTGAACAATGACTGAAAATTTGTTGATGGAACCCCTTCTAACTGATTGCAAGAACCTATTGAAGGCAATCCCAAATAAACGGATAACTCACACCTACCGCGAAGCTAACCAATGTGCAGACACGTTAGCAAAGTTAGGAGCTAACTCATTATCATCTTTTGTTGTCTTTTGTAATCCACCACCTGTGGTGGAGAGTATTTTGGCTTTTGATAAAACAAATATGCATTGTAATAGACTTTTTAATTTTTAGTGGAAAGAATTTTCTGGTCCAAACAGCCAATGTGTATCACTCTTTCACGGGCTGATTGGAACTTTGGACCACTTCCACTTCCCCATTAGCCATAGAAAGTCTTATACAAATAGGGAAGGGTTTTTTGTTTATTAGTTTTTACCATGGCAGGGGGGCAAAACGTTTATGGTTCCTAAATATTAGCAACTCTAAGGTCTTTTAGGAGGAGTTAGGGGGGCAGTTGCCCCCTCTCAACCCCCTGGCTCCCCCCCTGAGTTAGATTAATTGGTAGTCATTTGTAAATTAAATAATGAATGATAAAAAATAATCAGCACGTAGTAGATAATATGGGTTTTAAATCCTATTTTATATATATACTAGTATTATGCCCCGTGCGATGCACGGCTTAATAAAAGAATTATATATAAATTTTAATATATATATGTATATATATATATATATATTTTTTTTTTTGATAATATAATTAAATTTAATAACAAATAAAATAGTAAAAATATTTTATGATTATGGCAAGTTTTAAATTTCTAAAAGCTTTTAGTAGTAAACGGATTGGGCTTTGCAAGGTTTTGGTCATAAACTTATAACATGAATAATTTTATTGAGAAACACTAATTAATGATTGAAGAGAAATGTTATACCCGATCGGACTAAGAGATAACTCTTACTTATTCAAATACCAATTAAGGTGAAATATGGTGAAGAACAATAAATAATAATTATAACATACCGGCATAATAACATTTATATTTAATTATAATGAAGCACTTGCATCTCAAAGTGTCGAATTAATATCAACACTAAACATGCTAAGTTGTTTATGTTAATTAATGTAAATAAGCATAAAATTAATATCAACATCTAAGTATCTGTAAGGCCAAATTTTGCAATGAACCATAGACAATAGAATTTGTAGAGTATGGGTAAAAAAGACTAGGCGCTAACAAAACAATGGGAATGATGTTAAAATTCCTCAGAATGTTAACGAAGATCATCGTCTTCCGTGAGTCTCAGTAATGAGTTTTTTTTTTATGCATTTGCTTTGAGAATCCTTGATTACGTGTTTTTGAGTGTTTCCCTCTCCTCGGATCAGTCTGAGGAGTCTGTTCCTTCTAACTGGCCTCTCCAAAATCAGGTATCCCCCCCCTCCCTTTCGTTGATGGGGATTCTTTTTCTTATATAGCCTTATTTTAATTGATCTTAACCGTCCATTTGTTGGTTATCTGAACGCTGTGCATAAGGGTCTGTCCCATCATCTACTTTTTCAGGTTTTATGTTAGTTCCCAGACGTCTTGGCACACTCTAAAAGTTGAAGTGACTGAAGCATCTGGGTTTGCCAGTCACATCATCATTTAAAGCGGCCAGAATGTTGGTGGGATACGTTTTAATGGGTGAGGGATATTTTCCCTTTACTAACGTTAGTTTGCCGAGGGCATGGCGTCTTCGGACAGGCCCCCTTTTGAGGATCTGGGCCCATCCTTTCGGTTTTTCAGCCTCTGTACCCTCCTCGGCGCGGGTCTTGGGCTGGTTGTGGAGTGGGCCATGAATGTTGACATTTAGGGCCCCACAGTTGACATTTAGGGCCCCACAATAGCCCCTCAAAATTCTGCTGCCTGTCCCCTCGAGTGGGGAGGAGGATTTTGACTTTCCCGGCGTATTTTCGTGCCCTGCTGAGCGTTACCTCTCCGTTTGTGTTATTGTTATTTCAGCGGCTTTTGTAATCTTTCTTTCGGCACTCGGTTTCTTGTGATTTTTGTCGCTAATAGGGCTAGTTACTCAGCATAAAAGAGGGTGAGCGTAGCCGTAGATTTGGGCTTGTGGTCAATTCAAAGGCCCTGATTTTGCCCTGCGCTTATACCGCCCTGTAGTGACTAGTTTTGGTATAGGTTTGGGTCCGAAGACCATACAAGACTTTAGCCTTTCTAGCACTTAGTATTTAGTAGAGTAGTTATCCTGTCGGCCTGGGTCCTTGGACCATGCAGTGCACAAAGTTTGTCTAATACTTAATTTTCTCATTTGAGGTAGCCGGTTTCACCAGAGGCTGGAGTCCAAGGACCATACAATGCCTTGGTTCCGCCCAGTGCCTGATTTTCTTATTTTACGTTTGTTAGTTTCCCGAGAGGCTGGTGTCCGAGGACCATACAATGCCTTGGTTCTGTCTAACATTTAAATTTCTCATCGGAAGTAGCTGGTTTCCCCAGAGGCTTGAGTCCGAAGACCATGCAATGCCTTGGTTCTGTCCAACACTTAAATTTCTCATAGGAAGTAGCTGGTTTCCCCAGAGGCTTGAGTCCGAAGACCATGCAATGCCTTGGTTCTATCCAGTACCCAGTTCGAAGTGCTGGTTTCCCCAGAGGCTTGAGTCCGAAGACCATGCAATGCCTTGGTTTTGTCCAACACTTAAATTTCTCATAGGAAGTAGCTGGTTTCCCAGAGGCTTGAGTCCGAAGACCATGCAATGCCTTGGTTCTGTCCAGTACCCAGTTCGAAGTAGCTGGTTTCCCCAGAGGCTTGAGTCCGAAGACCATGCAATGCCTTGGTTCTGTCCAACACTTAAATTTCTTATAGGAAGTAGCTGGTTTCCCTAGAGGCTTGAGTCCGAAGACCATGCAATGTCTTGGTTCTGTCCAGTACCCAGTTCTTTGACTTTTTACTAGCTTATCTGATTATGCGTAGCCACTTAATTTTACGTTGCTACAATCTACAATAAACATTAAATAAATACACCTTTAAGCAAAAATTGTAATAAATGCGGGCTGGAGTCGGTGGAGGATAAGACCCTGTCCTGTTCCGCCCCTTCGTTTGATGGGACTATTCTGACTACGAGGCGTCTCCTGGGTTGTCTGGGTAACGTATTGTGACGCTTCGGTGCTTTCTCGTTAATGGGGCGTCGCCTCATTAATGTCAGTCGTGGATCTGTGAGGATCCAACGGCTGATAAACCCCTTGGAACTTGGGGCGGTATTATTGCCTCTGGGAATCTCTCCCTGGGATTTATTGCAGACCGGCTCTCATTAACATTCCGCCTTCTATATAAGGCGCTTCTAGGGCAACCTCCTTCTTCACACATGACAAACTCTCGCCCTAAATTTCTCCCAAAAACACATCTTAAAGGCTCTGCAAGACGTAGCCGTTTGAGCCCCTTGGAATGAATTGGCCCTGGGAAAGAGGGGTCCTGGGGCTGCGCAGCCCCTATCAGGAGCCGAGGATGACATTCCGACCCTGGACGTCTAGTTGGGGTTAGAGTAGGAGAGGTTCGAAGATCCTCCTTCTTTTCAACCTAATCGGAGACGGAACCCTCCTCGCTGTCTGGAGGAGGATCCGCAGAGCACGTAACCTCCCTCTCTTGGGTTTGGGTCTCTGACCCTCCAAGCTAGCTACAATGGGGGTGGGAGGGAAACCAAGCGGAACCCAAAAATGGAGACGTCCTGTGCCGCGGCCTCTTCCGCCTTCAAAGTAGCTCTTCTTCCCTCTTTTCCCTTTTATCTCTTCTATTTCCTCTTCTCTTCCTTCACTCCCAGCCTTCTTTTCTATCTTTTGTTCCTCTGCCAACTTTCTTTTCTATCTTGTGTTCCTCTGCCAGCTTTGTTAGCCGTCTGGATTTTGTAGTTAGTTTTAGCATAAGCCCCACAGTGGGCGCTAATTGTAAGAGATGTAACTTTTTCTTCATATATCAATAAAGAAGTGGACTTGTTTTGTATATGTATATATATATATATTTTTTTTTTTTGCGTACTTTTGTTCTTGCAATTGCTGACTTTTGAATGAATGTTGTTGCTATAGATTGTACTGTTTTGGCGTTTTTGTTTTTGAAAGCGTTGCTTTTGATTTCTGTATGCCGACCGTCGCACTTGCTAGCGCATAAATCTTCCCACAGACGGCGCCAATTGTAAGGCCAAATTTTGCAATGGACCATAGACAATAGAATTTGTAGAGTATGGGTAAAAAAGACTAGGCGCTAACAAAACAATGGGAATGATGTTAAAATTCCTCGGAATGTTAACGAAGATCATCGTCTTCCGTGAGTCTCAGTAATGAGTTTTTTTTTTTTATGCATTTGCTTTGAGAATCCTTGATTAGGTGTTTTTGAGTGTTTCCCTCTCCTCGGATCAGTCCGAGGAGTCTGTTCCTTCTAACTGGCCTCTCCAAAATCAGGTCCCCCCCCCCTCCCTTTCGTTGATGGGGATTCTTTTTCTTATATAGCCTTACTTTAATTGATCTTAACCGTCCATTTGTTGGTTATCTGAACGCTGTGCATAAGGGTCTGTCCCATCATCTACTTTTTCAGGTTTTATGTTAGTTCCCAGACGTCTTGGCACACTCTAAAAGTTGAAGTGACTGAAGCATCTGGGTTTGCTAATCACATCATCATTTAAAGCGGCCAGAATGTTGGTGGGATACGTTTTAATGGGTGAGGGATATTTTCCCTTTATTAACGTTAGTTTGCCGAGGGCATGGCGTCTTCGGACAGGCCCCCTTTTGAGGATCTGGGCCCATCCTTTCGGTTTTTCAGCCTCTGTACCCTCCTCGGCTCGGGTCTTGGGCCGGTTATGGAGTGGGCCATGAATGTTGACATTTAGGGCCCCACAGTTGACATTTAGGGCCCCACAGTATCTAACACCCTACTATTGCATGAATTATGATTAAAATTGACCTAATATTTTTACTTTAACTCCAAGCAATCGTTTCGAATTTACAAATTAAAACTACCCAAATTTATAAAATTAAAAAAAAATTGAAAGAAAAATTCACAATAACACACTCATAAATATATAGACACAAAAAAACCCTGAATTCAATAATTACAAACAATATTAATTTCTAAACATTAAAAAAAATCTAGAATTAGAGTTAAAGTAAAGATACTCACATGAAAATTGAATTAACTTTGACAGTAAGGGGGAGGCAATGAAGTCATGAAAATTTCACATCACCTTAAATATCCATTGTTTTTACATCATTCTTTTTATATTTAATCAATTTTCTATCTCCATTCTTTGTGGAGTGATGTTCATTATCATAGTTTTGGATGCTCAAATCTTGGTCTCATAGCTACCTGTGGGATCTAAACATATTGGAAAACAAATTTTTCAAAAAATGAATAAGATTTTTGTTAAAATTAATTTTTTAGTTTTCATGGAAGATATACAGTTGGTTCTGAAGACCATAATAAGCATATAAATTAGATCAAAGTTAACAAAAATAAATTAAACAAAAGGCCAGCCGCACACAAAACATATTCAATTTGATGAAAAAAAAAAATAAAGAAACGAATTTTACGAAAAAACAAAAGAAGAAGGCAAATACATACATGCAAGTTTCATAGATAAGGTAAGTATGAGAAGGAAGAATACATCAAGAAATCGTACGGTAGAAAAAGGGAAAAATATACCAAACAATATAAATACCCCTACTTTTATATTAGATAATTTTAAGTTGTGAAGAAGTTGATAACTTGATAAGAACAACAAGAAAATGAGTTTACGTAATTAAGAAATTTATGTTAATTATAGTTTTTTTTTTTTTTACTTTATCCCAAAAAAATAGTTAATGTTATTAGATTTTTTATTTTTATTTTTTAGTTTATGTTAAAGTTAATAAATATTAGCTATTTTTTTTGTTGTTCATTCCAAAAGAAAAAAATTTTGAGAAGAAAAAATAATACTTTTAAATTTGTTACTTTATTATTAGGAAATAGATGATGTAGGATAAATGTTTATTCCAAAAAAATAAATACTAATGTAAGCCATAAAATTGTTACTTTATAAATTTAAAAAATAAATAAATAAATAAGAAGTTTAGTAGAACACTTATTGTTGCTTTATCCAAAGAAGTTGATAAAGTTCAAAAACTTTTTGTTTTTATCTAAAAACTTAAGTGAATGAATTTATTGAAAATTCTAAAAATATTTATGCAATTTCGTGAAGCCACTTGGCATAACTACAGCTTCTAAGCCCAACTTTTATTACATAATATATGATATATTTATATCCAAATTTGAAATTAAAAAAAAAAAATTGCAGGAATTTGAGTTCCATTTGAGTTATTTTTTTTAAAGGCATGGACCTCATACAGGAGTGTATGAGGTCTTGCCAAGTGGTGCTCTAACTTTACATTTAGCTTTTTTTTACCTCTTTTATTAAATTTTTCTATATTAATATGTGCCATGATGGTCCCAAGTGTTTTCACTTTTCAGTTTTTTATTAAAAAGTGAGAATACACAATTTGACTGATTCGCCAATATTTCATACTTTTTTTTTTCTTTTTTGATGAAGTTTCATTCTTTTCTCACAACCCATAATTTTAAGAAAAGTTTGTGTTCTAGAAATTTTCTTAGCACAATACTTCAAACGGTCCCATTATTTTTTAAAAGAAGACCTTTCTTTTGAAGAAATTGTTTAATGCAATCCTTCTATGTACAACTCTCGCTTCTTCCCTTTCCATTCCCTTACTTTTTCCTCCCTTCTTTACTTTTCATCTCCCTTACAACTAAACAGGATATTAGTTTCCAAATTTAGCTAATAGAAAAAAGTGTTTTAAGGATATTAATAAAAAGAGTTTGAATTTGGTAAGAATGGGGTGTAAAATTCATGTTTTACACCATCCAATAAGAGATGTCACAACAGTTTTTTACTTAAAACTTAGTACATCATACTACAATTAATAACATCTTAATAAACTCCCAATTTGGTTGAATTTTCAGATGAGTATTATAATTGATTGAGTGTGGTTGTTCTTATTCTTTAATGCGTGATAAGATGATGTGGCATGTTGAGATTGGAGGGTGTAAAACTTAGGTTTTAAACCACATCCTTATAGAATTTAATCTTTAATAAAAATATGTAAAAAAACATGTTTAATTACCGTTTTAGTCTTTACCACTTGTATAGTTGTACTATGTATCAAAATGGTTTTTAACATCTTAAACATGTCAATTTTGTTTCTAAACTTTTGGTTTGTGTCAAAATAATCTTTATTATTAAGCAATACATGAAAAGAATTGATGTATCTAACATTAATATCAAAATAATATTTTTATGCCATCTAAGTTATCCTTTGAATTATCACGTGCCCTTAATTAGAAAATAAAATAAAATATTTGAAAATATATTAGTTGCATCTCCATAAATAAATGAGATGTCATCTTATTAGCAGAAATTGAAAATTTCTTTTCTTTTCTTTTCCTTTGCTTTCTTGGCAACCAAATGGGGTTTAAGTCTTGACTTTTTAGTTAAAGTGCTGATGAACATCATCTAAAAAACATACTATTTACCTAATTTTAAAATGAATTAAAAAAAAAAAAAAAAAGAAGCCAAATGTCAATTTTTTACATTATCATTTTTTTAATAAGTTAAAGTTATTACCAATTATATTATAAAAATCTTGTAAACTAACATGGTAATGAATATAATTAGTATCATGTCAACAAGGTAATTGTTAGGTTCTAAGGTCTTAGGATTTTATGTATTTAGAACTCTAATTTGTAATGTTGGCAAACCATGATCAAAACAATGTATTTAGTCTAGTTTAGGCTTATTCAAAGTTGGTAAAATATTGTAAAGTTGGAATCGAGTGACTGTAGATGCATTGGTGCATTTTGGCCTGGCTCGATCGATCGAATGTAATTCTCGATCGATCGAAAATCGGCCCAGATGCGTTTTCTGCAGAAATTTCAGCTCAGCCCTAACTCTTTAAACGTTTAGGGTTTTATGTTTTTGCCCTAGGTATATAAGGCAAAACCCTAGCCACGTTTTCAGTGTTGCACAAGTTGTATTGTTGTTCATACATTGCGGTTTTGTGTAAATCTCTTGTGAGATCTAGAGGAGCTTTCCTTTACACAAAACTTAGGGTTTTCAAGATTGAGATTACTTCAATATCTTGATGATCAACTTGGTTGCTGCCATTGAAGCTTAAAGATAAACAAGCGGGGAGCTTGTAGCTGATTGAAGAATTCAAGAAAGAAGTAGTCCGTGGATTCGGAGCCTGCGCATGGTCGTGTCAGGCAGTTCTACTGGTTGGTAGCATTAGGAAGTCGAGCGGGGGAGCTTGTAGTCCTTTTGTAAGAATTTCAATTCTTTCATGGTGAATTCTAGTTTGCCTTGAGGATCGGTGGGTCAAATCCTCCCCAGGTTTTTTCGTGTGGTTTCCTGGGTGATCATATCTTGTGTTCTTTATTCTTTCCGCTGCTTTATATGTTTTATATGCATGATATGATTATTTGATTGTTTTAATCTAGAATTGTTTAATTTGACTAAGTAACAACTTGGCTAATTAATCTAGGCTACGCAATCTGGTTGTTTGTTTAAGGGGTCTAAATTTCTTTCAAGTGGTATCAGAGCGGGTTGCTCTTTTGTTTGAGATTTTTTCTCTGAGCTAATCCTTGACCCTGGTTGTCATGGAGCATGGACATTCTCTGTTTGTTCCTCCTCACTTTGATGGGAACAACTATGCTTACTGGAAAGTAAGGATGAAAGCATTCCTGAAATCCATTGATGAGAGGGTTTGGAACTCTGTTGAATATGGATGGGAGAAGCCCACTACTCCTGTGAGTGAGTGGCAAACTTCTCAGAAGGAAGCAGCTGCATTTAATAGCAAAGCTATGAATGCCATTTTTAATGCTGTTTCAATGGAGGAATTTAAGAGGATCTCTAATGTTGAGGTTGCTCATACTGCTTGGAAAATCCTCCAAACTGTGCATGAAGGCACAAAGGCTGTTAAGATAAACAAATTGCAGCAATTAACTTCTAGGTTTGAAAGCATTAGAATGTCTGATGATGAAACCTTTGATGAGTTTTATGCTAAACTCAATGATATTGTTAATTCTGCCTATAACTTGGGAGAAGTTTATGATCAACCTAAAATTGTTAGGAAGATACTTAGATCCTTAACTGAAGACTTTAGACCCAAGGTGACAGCCATTACTGAAAAGCATTCCTGAAATCCATTGATGAGAGGATTTGGAACTCTGTTGAATATGGATGGGAGAAGCCCACTATTCCTGTGAGTGAGTGGCAAACTTCTCAGAAGGAAGCAGCTGCATTTAATAGCAAAGTTATGAATGCCATTTTTAATGCTGTTTCAATGGAGGAATTTAAGAGGATCTCTAATGTTGAGGTTGCTCATACTGCTTGGAAAATCCTCCAAACTGTGCATGAAGGCACAAAAGCTGTTAAGATAAACAAATTGCAGCAATTAACTTCTAGGTTTGAAAGCATTAGAATGTCTGATGATGAAACCTTTGATGAGTTTTATGCTAAACTCAATGATATTGTTATTCTGCCTATAACTTGGGAGAAGTTTATGATCAACCTAAAATTGTTAGGAAGATACTTAGATCCTTAACTGAAGACTTTAGACCCAAGGTGACAGCCATTACTGAAAGCAAGGATGTGGACACCATCCCCGTTGATGAGCTTGTAGGATCTCTTCAGTCTTATGAGTCTGACCTACCTAAAGTGAACAAATCCAAATTAATGGCTCTTAAGTCAGTTGATGATGTTGATGGTAGTGGATTTGATGATGAGCTCTCTACTACAGAGATTGCGTACCTTGCCAAAAACCTTAAAAACTTTCTTAGGAATACCAATAGAAAGGCAAGAAGTACTTACACTGCTGAACCTAGAAATTTTAGGAAAAATGATCCCACTAAGGTTAATAACTTTGAAAAACCCAGAGAAAAAGTTGGTCAATCTTCAAATAATTCTTTGGGTCCTCAGTGTTTTGGCTGTCAAGGGTATGGCAATGTGAAATTTGAATGTCCTACATTCTTGAAGACTAAGGGTAAAGCTATGGCTGTAACCCTTAGTGATAATGAGGTTTCTGATGATGAGTCCGGTTGTGACGAGGATGGAAACTTCATTGCTTTCATGGCTACTGCTACAGTCAATGAAAGCATATCTGCTGAGGAGAACCCTTCTGATGGGGAACTCTCTGAAGATGCAGATCTTCAAAATGCCTACAACAAACTTTGCAAAATTGCTGCAAAGAATGCAGTGAAAGTTGATTTAGGCCTGAAGAAAATTGATGCCCTTGAGCTTGAAAATAAAAATTTGCTTGTTAAATTGTTTGATGCTAATGAGCTTTTGAATAATGTTAAATCTGAAAACATGCTCTTGCTTGATAAAGTTAGAACTTTGGAACATGATTTATCTGTTGCTAGATCTGCTAGTTCTAAACTTGATCACATGCTGAATGTTCAAAAGTATCCTTCTGATAAATCTGGGATAAGATATGTTGAAAGCATCTTTGATTCTGCACCCCATTCCACTGTCTTTGTTCCTTCTTCTTCTTCTGTACCTTCTGTGAGTGAGGTTGTGAGTGAAACTGTTAAACCCCCTGTGAGTGAAGTTGTTAAACCTGTAGAAGTTTCACCACCTAAGAAGATTAGGGTAGACTTAAGAGAATCTAAACCTAAGAAGCCTACCAAATCCAAGGACAAGATGCATGGTAAACCTGCTTGGGTTTTTCATTACTGTGGAAAGTCTGGACACATTCGTCCTAACTGTTTCAAGCTTCAAGCTGATAAGAGAGCAAATAAACCAAAAGTGCCTATGCCTCAAGTACAAGATCCTATGGCACTAATTGGTGAATTGGTAAAGGTGTTAAACCTTTATTCCAATCCTGGAGTTGAGAATCACTCTAATGTGAATAAGAACTCCAATGCTCGTGGTGCATCTAAAAAGTTTTGGATGTAAAAGACTCGAACTAACTGAGTCTTTCTGACATGGTCCTTGTTCTTCATTACTTTATCCTATGTGACCATTGTTCTTTGGTTTTTGTGTCTTTTTGTTCTAGGACTTGCATTGCATTACATTCATGCATTTCATTCTAGGATTTATTTGTTTTCTCTTTTAATAATAAAAAAAAAAAAAAGGAGAAAGCAAAAACTATGTTTGACACTATTTTTCTTGATTTCTAAAAACAAGGTTGGTCAATCTTTTTACACATGTCATGTCCTGTGTACCTTGTTTAACTTGGATGAGCTTATTTACTACACTTGACTAGTTGAAAATTTGTAGTAAATGTTGTGTGGGAAAGATATATGTGGTTTTTAATCTCTTTGCCTTAATCATGAAGTCACATGTTCTTTGACTGTCGGACTTGATCTTTTTGAGAAAGGCATAAATAACCATCTCATCACTGTTCACTAGCCAATCATGAACACCTTAGTGCATATCATAAGATTTTGTGCTCGAGAAAGTGTAGCACATGCACAAAAAGAACATAAGGTGTAGCCTCAATTAAATTAAAACTGGTGTGTACTATTAGGCTTGATGCCAATTCACTTAATTCAAACCGGTGTGTACTATTAGGTTGAATGTCAATTCATATATAAATAAGAGGTAAAATTGCAAGAAACTTACATGATTGCAAACTTTTGTTCTAGGAGATGTGGGAGTTATAGGATGTAACTCTTTAGGTGATAGTCTCTTTTAAATTCTATGTGATAAATTGTGTAGACTTTGTGTTTGATTGCTATTCACATATCACCTCACATGTATCTCAAGTTTTTGCTAGTATCACACACTTCACAAGTTACTCTTTGTTAAACACTGTACATGCTAGTGTGTGTGTTTTTGGTCTGACCAACCAAGTTTGAAAATATCTTGAGATTTGTGCACAACATATTTGTTGCTTGAGAAAATTAAATGGGAGGATGATTGAAACTTGTTTTTGAGGAAATTGGGTTTAAAAATTTGGGTTTTTGAAAAATCATTCCATTTCATACTCATGCATTTTGTTTTCATTGATCATATGCTTTGAGGAGTTGTTTTTAAAATTGGGCTTGCGTTTTTCAAAACTGTGATTTTTCCCAAAATTTTTGTGAGTTTATGCCCATTTCGATCGATCGAAAAAGTCCCCTAGATTGTTCTAAAATGACTGTCTCATTCGATCGATCGAATGTATGTTTCGATCGATCGAAGATCATGGAGAGGCTTTTTTAAAAGATGAAATCTAACTTTTTCAAACACCTTTTTCAAATCTTTTTTCAAACTTTTCTTTTCTCTCTCCGACGAGGCAGGCTTCTAGTCAATTTTTTGTCGTTTTCTTCCAAATTTTTTGCAAGAAATCTCTTTCCTCAAGCCGGTAAGACTCTTTTGCCCTTCCTTTTGCTTTTATTTTCATGATTTCATGCATTTTTCATGCATTTTAGGGGAGATTTTCGGACTTTGCTTTATGGGATTTTCTGATTGATTCAAAGCTTATTTTTAGCAATTGATCATTGGGTTTTTGTGAGGACACACTATAAACTTGTTCTTAATGGATTAATTTGATCAATTTTGAGTTTGATGAAAAATTGAAAATTCTAGAGTTTATGTTTGATCCGAATTGGGGCTTTTTGTGAAATTGAGTTTAATTGATGAAATTGGCTTGTATAATTGCTGCAATTAGTTATTATAATCTATTTTCAACATTGTGTAATGATTAATTCATCAATTTGTTGCAAAATTTTTCAAGTGGTTTTCAAATTTTTAGAGTTTTTGTTAAGAAACTCTATGTTCAAGCCAATTTTGTGTAATTGAACTTAATTTGAACTTGTTTACTGCATTAGTACATGCATCATTGCATTGCATTTGTTCATGCATCATATAGACTGTTATTCTCTTTTTTTTGTGCTAACTTGCAGTCTGCCCTTGGTTTTGTTTTTTGTTTTTTTTTTTTGTTCTTTTGGCTTTGTCTTTGTGTCTATATCCTTTCCTTAGCACCATGCCTAGGAAGACTAGAGCTCGTAGGACTATTCCCTCTCGTTCTCCTTCCCCCCCTTCCTTTGACCGAGAGAGGTTTCCGAGTGAGAAAAACTAAGAGACCTATGAGAAGCTCAATCTTCAGAGGAAGATTTGGGCTGAGCGTTCAGTTATTCTAGGTGAGCTTGATCCTGCCATTAGGGCAAACTTTGAGCGTAGGGGCTGGTTGCCTTTGTTAGATGTGTCTGACCCTCCTCCTCCAGCTACCTTGATTAGAGAGTTCTTTTCGAACATCTCTATCCGTGTCTATGATTCCAACACTCTAGTTAAGAGTTGGATACGAGGCGTAGAGTACTCCATTACTCCTCAGGTAGTGGCTGATGCTCTAGGGGTACCATTGGTTAGTCATCCTGTCTATCCTTATACTGAGTCTCCCGAGTTGAGTGACGTTTTGTCTTACATCACTGGGACTACTGTCCAGTGGGGTTCTGATCCTAGGATCACTTCTGCTGAGCTCTCCGGGCTACATTATCTTTTCTTTAGGGTAGCCTGTCATTCCCTCTGGCCCATCTCTCATGTTCACACCATTCCTCTCGAGAGGTGTGTATTTTTGTACGCTCTAGTTACCGATGCTCCTATTAGTTTTCCTCATCTTTTTCTTCGTTCTTTGAACGAAGTTTATAGGAGTTCATCTACTTCTCATGCTCTTGTTCATCCTATTTTCATTCATAGGATTTTACTCTATCTTGCTCTTAGTGACTTCCCTTCTTCTGAGCCTGTTCATGTTATTGGTCCTATAGGTGCGTCTTTTCTTAGATAGAGGGCCACTCATCTTCGAGCTGGTTCTAAACACCTTAGGTCTGAGCCATCTAGTAGCGCTCCTCCTCCTCCTTTGTCTTCTACAGGTCCTGCTGGTGAGGATATTCTTGATCCAGTTGGTGATGATGCTGCTGCTGCTGATGTTCCTCCACCTCCTTCGGCCGACTTCGATGTTCGTCGTACTATGGAGACTGTCATGACCGTTCAGGCGGCTCATAGTCAGATTTTGGTGGACCTGCTGGATGAGATGCATGCTCTGCGAGCCGACCTTGCGCGTCTTCATTCACCCTCACCACCACCTTTTGATGGCGACTCTTGATTGCCCTTTGGCATTCCGTCACAAAAAGGGGGAGTGGATATATAGACTTGTAGAGGAGTTTTGACTTTTTGAGGAGATTTTGTAGTTAGGGGGAGATATTTTTTTAGCATGAGATATTGTTTTGTGGAGTTTATTAGATTGTATCTAGGTGCTTCACTTTGTATATCATTTTTGGGGATATTCATGTTAGGGGGAGTAACATTGATATATTGATATACATGTTTTTATTTGATTCTTGTTGTCTCATGATTCACTGCTTATTGATTTATATTTATGAGTTGTTCATTGATATATATCTTTATTTTATGTTGTGTGAATCTTACAAGAATATTATACTTGTTTATATACTATTTTCTGTCACACATGCGTTTATGCGTTTGTTGAGTATTTCAGGAATATACAAGTTGTTTCAATTGAGCTGCTGTCTACACTTGCAACCGATGAATAGTAGTTAGGATTGAATTCTAATCTTTATGAGCATTATTTTTGTAAAGGGCTTTTTAATTGTAAACTTTGAACTTTCAGTTTGTGTTTTGTCACGGATTGCCAAAGGGGGAGTTTGTTAGGTTCTAAGGTCTTAGGATTTTATGCATTTAGAACTCTAATTTGTAATGTTGGCAAACCATGATCAAAACAATGTATTATTCTAGTTTAGGCTTGCTCAAAGTTGGTAAAATATTGTAAAGTTGGAATCGAGTGACTGCAGATGCATTGGTGCATTTCGGCCTGGCTCAATCGATCGAATGTAATTCTTGATCGATCGAAAATTGGCCCAGATGCATTTTCTGCAGAAATTCTAGCTCAGCCCTAACTCTTTAAACGTTTAGGGTTTTATGTTTTTGCCCTAGGTATATAAGGCAAAACCCTAGCCACGTTTTCAGTGTTGCACAAGTTGTATTGTTGTTCATACATTGCAGTTTTGTGTAAATCTCTTGTGAGATCTAGAGGAGCTTTCCTTTACACAAAACTTAGGGTTTTCAAGATTGAGATTACTTCAATATCTTGATGATCAACTTGGTTGCTGCCATTGAAGCTTAAAGATAAACAAGCGGGGAGCTTGTAGCTGATTGAAGAATTCAAGAAAGAAGTAGTCCGTGGATTCGGAGCCTGCGCGTGGTCGTGTCAGGAAGTTCTACTGGTTGGTAGCATTAGGAAGTCGAGCGGGGGAGCTTGTAGTCCTTTTGTAAGAACTTCAATTCTTTCATGAATTCTGGTTTGCCTTGAGGATCGGTGGGTCAAATCCTCCCCAGGTTTTTCCGTGTGGTTTCCTGGGTGATCATATCTTGTGTTCTTTATTCTTTCCGTTGCTTTATATGTTTTATATGCATGATATGATTATTTGATTATTTTAACCTAGAATTGTTTAATTTGACTAAGTAACAACTTGGCTAATTAATCTAGGCTACGCAATCTGGTTGTTTGTTTAAGGGGTCTAAACCGTTTAGTAATAAATCAATTTCCTAATTATTTTTCTATTTTGTGTTTAATTAAAACCTGATACATTCATTTAATAAAAGTAGTGTGTAATCCCAAGCATATGCACATGTACATTTGAAAACAATCACAAATATATATATGATTTATAATATAAATTGGATCTAAACTCTTCGATTTTTGTACCAAATAATTCACCTGCTACAAAAATTAAAATATTAGATGGGATACATGGTGCAAAATTGAATTCCAATTAAAATTCAATTTAGAATCTAATTGATTTTAGACTCTTTTATTTTTGCACCTAATAATTCAATTGACACTCAAATTTAAAAATTAGATGAGACATGTGGCGCAAAATTAGACTCCAATTTAGAATTTAATTAAATTTTCTCTCAGTTTTGGCTATATATATATATGTATGTATGTATGTATGTATGTATGTATGTATGTATACCATCACTCTATTTAAAATTACATATTGTTCATGAAATCATAGTCCCATATATGGCCCTTTTTTAGGAGCCACTATATCATCAAATAAACTATCTCATAAAAAAAAAAAAAAAAAAAGTATATTGTGCATGCAATGTATTTGGAATGGTGAGTCCATTGGTATTTGGAAATCTTTTTTTTTTTTTTTTAAACCCTTTAAATTGAACACGTGGCACAAAATTAGACAACAATTGGAATCCAATTTAGAATCCAATTAGATTTTCTCTTAGTTTTCGCTTTAATTATATATATAGACTAGTTATTGGCATGTGCGTTGCATTATTTTTTTTGGTATGATCTTTTTTTGGTAAATATTATGACTGGAGAACATTTTTTTGGGAAAAAACTTCTTTCATTTTTATGTAGTGATTTTAAAAAATACAATGAAGAGTTTTATGATAAATTATGTTAATTTTATGAAATACATTTATATAAAATATAACTCATAAAATGCATAAGATATATTTAAAGGTATAATTCATGACTACGCATGAAAGTTATTGTATTTTTTTAATTTCTATTAGCTAGATCACATTTCTTAAATAAACTGAACAACCATTTCATCACCTCGTTATGCAAGTAATGTTTGGAATGTTGTTAGTTAGCACATGACTGCTTGATAAACAATATTTAGTAAAAATTATTTCAATTCTATTTAAGAAATTTTTTGTGAAATTTTCATTTTCATGTCCATTTTTTTAATCTAATAGATTTAATTTTTCACGTTAGTTTAATTGAATAGTATTGTGTTTTTTTATACTTTTTTTCTTAACTACAATTGATAATTCACAAAATGAGTAAAAAACTTATTGAGTATTGCAAAAGATACAAATATGAACATTAACATGAGCATGAACATGAAGGGAGATTTCTATTCATTTTCTTGAAGAAAAAATGTACTTACCAAAAATTCCAAACTTTATTAGGTAAAGAAGAATCAAAGTTATAGATAGCAAAATCAATAAACCAAAAATTTTAGGAGCCTAAGAGGAGCCATTACTCATTTGAAACAATCCAAAATACTCAAGGACTAAAAAAAAAAAACCATCCACTCCACACTTCCATCGCAACTGCTTTAGCTCAAGGAAAACAATCTCTCTCTCTCTCTCTATATATATATATATATATTAGAAATAATTATAATATACTGCTAACCCTTTAACTTGAACCTTTTTTCCTTGACTCTTGCAATTTGAACATTTTCTCCCTTAAACCCCAGACACTTTGTGTATGGAGAGGTGTCGATTCAGCTACATGGCCGTCAACATATATATATATATATATATATCTCATTTAATAAATATAGAACTTCCTTTAAAAAAATTAATATGTTTATCATAGTTAAGAGAAATCCTAATGGGTACTTCACTTGAGCATATGTGAAAAAGACATATACACACCACAAGTGGTAAAGGAGAAAGAAACAGTTGCTAATCTCTTTTAATATGGTTAATTGCTTTGCCTCAATCAATCGCCTAAACAATATACTGCTTATTCATACCACAACCACAAATGACAATACATAAAGTCATATCACAAAGTTTTTTTGAGACTCATGTTGATTAGTGATTAGG
The DNA here is from genome assembly GCA_023621385.1 of Quercus gilva. Lineage (NCBI taxonomy): Eukaryota > Viridiplantae > Streptophyta > Magnoliopsida > Fagales > Fagaceae > Quercus > Quercus gilva. Next base: position 59,493,494 of record CM042481.1, read on the forward strand.
AGTTATAAAGGAATAATTCAATATATTTTGTACGTATGATAAAGTCCTATAACAAAGTTTTTTGAGACTCATTGATTAGCGATTAGGAGTTATAAAGGAATAATTATCAATATATATATAAGCAGAGATCTCTTGCAGGAGTGCATGAGGTCTTGCCAAGTGACACTCTAATTTTGCATTTAGCATTTTTTTACCTCTTTCATTAAGTTTTTTTTTTACTGTTATTCAAAAGTTTACATTAACTTATTTTACTATTATCTCATTGGTCTCTCATTAATTGTCTAAGCTTACATCATACATTTCTCTCTTTTTCATGACTTTTAGCATACCCACCATTTTTAATATTTAAAAAAAAGAAAAAAAATAATAATTAAAGACTAATAGTAATAACTATCTAGACAAGGCCTTGGAGATAGAGAGATACAAAAATATTGTGGATTGTTAAATAAAACGCATTGTTTCACTATAAAATCAAAATGCATTGTTTTACTATAAAAGACTTGAGATTGACAAAACATTTGAAAGAGAGAGAAAGAGAAATCTAAGGGGCCACTGCCTCCGTCATATTGGCCTCCCACCACCATCAAGACGTTGAAACCCCTATGGTATTTTTTTTTTCTTTTTAAATTAGGGGATTAAATATGATTTAGGTTTGAGTAATTTGGTTGGATAATTTTTGTTTTGGGTATATAAGAAGAGAGAATATTTGATACGCAATGTAAAGCCATATTCTACCATGGTTTTAAATTATCTATAAGACACGTGCATATACACTAGCCCACACCATGTTTTATTGTCACACTATCAATGAGTGGAAGACAGTGAGAGAGTTAGAAATACTTTTATTTCATAGTATTTAATATGTGAACACAACACAAATTATTTGATTTTCATAGTCTCGTTACTCTTTTGCATTTATTTTTGGTTTCATGATTTTGTTGAGGTTCAAATTAATCACAGCCCAAGGCCTAAAGAAAATGACACATGGGGCCAACTTCATGGAAAAATGAAGCTAGAAACATAAAAAAAGCTGGGCTCACATAAAAAAGAAAAGAGGAAAAAAAAAAGAAGAAAATGGTGAGAAGCCCAATAGGAAGAATTGGGCCGGGATCCCAGGGATTGCCGAAGCCCGGGATGCCGTGGATGCACAAAATGGTCTAAGTGAGATTGAAACAGCTCAAAGGAAAAGGGGGCACAAGGGACGAAGGACAAACGGGTCTCAAGCGCCCAGTCATGCATTGAGGAATCAGAAATTATAAAGCAAAAATTCATGAACAAAGGAGCTGTATCTCAAGGAACCAAGAACGAGACAATCATAAATAGAAGTGGCTGGAAGAAAGCTTTCAACCCAGCAGTAGAAAATTCCAACTATTTGGAGAAAATGACAAGGATGGAAGGCAACCAAAAGCTGAAACAGAGAAAAGGGCCAAATAGCTAAGATCAGCAACCTGAAGGGATCTTGGAATAGAGAATTAGCTAGGGACTTTCAGCTTGGTCGCACCGAAAGCAAGAAACTATGAGAAAGAAGGAAAGGACCAGCCCCTGAGTAAATTGACACAGCACGAGCTTTGAGGGGTAAAAGAGAGAAATCACCGATACCCCGAAGCCCTAGAGTTGCATTATAAAAGGAAGAAGGACCCAAGCACAAGGGATGGAGTAGTGAGAGGATAATAGAATCATTTGAAAGAACTCTGTTAAAGTTCAAGGAAAATAGAGCAAAATAGCTTCCAAGATCCTAGAAAAATTGCCACTATAGCACATGCTCTGATTCAAAGGGATTCAAATTTTGCAAGTCTTAGAGGCTTAAATGGTCATCAAAGTCTGTAATTTTTAAACCTATTTGAACCTTGTATCACATCTTAGTGAGCACGTTGTAACCATAATCAAAGAAATTAATTAAATTTGAGGATCCCTAACCATTGATTTGTGTATTTTACTATTCTTTGCATTTCTTTTGCTGTTTAAGTTGTCATTCGATACAGATATTCTCGTTTTGCTAGTTTATTTGTATTGTAGGAAAACTTGCTTTATGCACCACTTGGTTCTTAAACAGCCTTTTAGCTGCGGTAAACCAAGCCTAGTCCATCACACAACAACTATTCGGCCTAGGATCCTTTGGGCCGGGGTGCTGAAGAAAAAAGGCACACTCACAGATTTTTTTTAAAAAAATCTTAGCTTGAAAAGGCTTTAAATATACAGTGAAACAACAATTATAAATTGCACACACATAACCATTATAATTATTTAGTTCAAGGAATGAGTAAACATTTTTTTTTTTTTGGAGGAATATTGTAGAATAAAAGTTGTTACAAAATGTCTCTCTCTTAGAGACCTCATGCGAGAGTGCATGAGGTCCTGCCAAGTGGCACTTTAATTTTGCATTTAGCATTTTTTTACCTCTTTCATTAAGCTTTTTTTTATTATTACCCAAAAGTTCACATTATCTTATTTTACTATTATCTCATTAATATCTCATTAATTGCCTAAGCTTACACCACACATTTCACTATTCTTCATGTCTTTTAGCATACCCACACCCACTGTTTTAGTATTTAAAAAAAAAAAAAAAAAAAAAAAGTAAGGACCAATAGTAATAACTAGCAAAATAAGACTCTAGAGAGAGATAGATGACACAAAAATGTTGTAGATTGTTAAATAAAATGCACTATTTCACTATATATTACCAAATAAAACACGTAAGACTAACAAACATTTGAAAGAGAGAGAAAAAGGAATCTGAGGGGTCACAACCTCTGTTATACTGGCCTCCCACCACCATCAAGACACCGAAACCCCTATGGGTAATCTTTTTTCTTCTTTTTAAATTAAGGGCTTAAGTATGATTTAGGTTTAGGTAATTTGGTTAGTTAGTTTTTGTTTTAGGTATATAAGTAGAGAAAATATTTGATGCGCAATGTAAAGTCATATTCTAACATGGTTTAATTTTAAATCATCTATAAGACACATGCATACACACTTGTCCACACCATGTCTTAATGTCACACTATCGTTAAATGGAAGACAGTTAGAGAATTGAGTATACTTTTATTTCATAGTATGAAATATGTGAACACAACACAAATTAGTTGATTTGCATGGTCCCATTACTCTTTTGCATTTATTTTTGGTTTCATGATTTAAAAAAAATAATAATCTTACTTTAGAAAGGCTACAAATATGCAGTGAAGCTACTAAACCAATTTTTAATATCTCAAAATGTTTATGTTTCTTTACTCTAATTTAGTTTACTTTCTCTTTATAATTTATGTACAACATTATTCAAAACTATTTTACATAAAATTTCACAAAATTATGCACGGCCAACTTACTAGTTAACATCAATAGCGCGACTACAATTTATTATTCTTGTGCGTAAGCACGGGTTACATACTAGTGAAAGTTATGGATACAACAGTTTCACAAAAATCACAATAAAGTCTATATGACAAGTTGTTAAGAGTAATGCTACAATCACAAACTATTTTATAACATTTTTACAAATTGTTTATGCGGCCAATAAATAGAGATAATTGGTTTTCATTTTGATTTTTTAAATTATGGAATAGATATATCACACAATCAGCTCTAGAGATGGTTGATAGAATGTACTTTTGGCTAATTCTAATTTGATCGAAGAGATCGAATCATTCACGAGAGTATAAAACAGGGTAATCAACGAGTACAAGCTCAACCTAGCTATCTTACAAGTATAACTTTTAATTTCATGATTCAGATAAGAGGAGGAAGATGAGAGAGTAGAGATAAGAGAGAAATGTGACCAAAATATGCTAACTTTAGTTCAGTCACCTTTCCTTTTATCTTACCACTCCATTTAAAACATATCCTAAACTAATTGTCAAAACAGAGAAAAATACTATTAAAATTATGCCTCATACTGTAAAAGGACTAAGTCAAAGTTAGAATTTCTTATAAATATTTATATAGTCCAAATCGACATAATAGATATTTGATATAAAATTCAATACTCCAACTTAAAAATTATCATGACTTTTGAATGGAGTTTGTAATATATTTTTATATTAGAACAATTTTCCCTCTCCCTTGTATATGTTTGTTTCTCATATTTAAAAAAAAAAAAAAAAAAAAAAAAACAATCGACATCCTTAATTTCAATCCAATTCTACCCAAAGTACACACTTGGCAATTGGCGCATACATATATAGAGTTGACACATGCGAGATGAGTTCCTTCCCCTATCTAACCGTCTTAATTTTGTGTTTATACAAAGGAATCCAAAGCCAACAAAAATAATAGAATGATGAACCAACGACTATATAATGTAATTTCCCACTTGGGTAATTTTTTTTCTCCTATCCCTTTAATTTGCTTTTTCATTATAGTCCACTTGGCCATTTACAAATCAAGTGCACATGCATAAAATCCAGTCAGTCAACCAGATCTGGAAGAAATGAAAAAGTCTGGAAAGCTCATTTGGTCTATGAATGTACCACCGAAAGTGAGAAACTTTGTGTGGCGTGCGTGTTTAAACATACTACCAACCAGAGCTAATTTGCAGAGAAGAAAAATTGGAGTGTACCCGAGGTGTGAGTTTTGTAAACAACAGCCAGAGACAGCTGGCCACGTGCTTTGGGAATGTCCCTTTGCCCGTAATACATGGGCTTTAGTAAGAGGCAGTCTACAAAAATGTCCTAACGAAGCTTCTGATATTTTCCTGCTGCTCAAAGGACTTCAGGACAGGCTAGAACGTGGAGACGTTGAGGTATGGGCTGTCACTGCCTGGGCCCTTTGGAATGCGCACAACAAATAGTATTTTGAAAGGGTGCAATTGCAGCTGACAGTTATTGCTGGAGGTGCTTTAACCTTGCTGTCAGAATACCAAAGTTTGATGGAAGCTCAGAACAGGGATTGATTTTTCTGAGTATTGTATTTATTACCCTGAATTTCCCAGCTAAGCCCTACTGGCGGCTTTAAAGTCTGGGTTTGCATGTTGTTGACTGGACGTTTGGACCCAGTTTTCCTTTTTTTTTCCTTTGTCTTGGTGTTAAGATTCTTCAATAAAAATTCTATCGCTTCCATTTCAAAAAAAAAAAAAAAAAACCAGATCTGCACCTTGCACCCTATTAAGTGATGCGTACTACTCAAACACTAGTACATATATACTTTTTTTTCTTATTATCCATTTTTAAAGTAACCACTACAGGGCATAGTCAAAAATTTTTGGTTGAAGGGCCTGTGGCCTATGGTAATACTATCATATTGATTTGCAATGTAAGAAAAATGCAAAGTATGACATATATACATATATACATGTCTTCTTGCATTAGTTTTAGAAGAAAAAATAAAAAACATTAAATCTAACCAAAATTAGACTACATTTACAAGAAATAATGTTCATAGAAATTAAATATAACAAAGTTACTACAAGCAACTATAAAATAAATAGCATTTAAATTGATCAGCCAAATTAGACTACTATGATAAAAAATAAATTCAAAATTAATTTCATTCATCTCAACTAAATTTAAAATCAATTTCATTCCTACTAATAATCTAATACTATACCCTTATAGTCTCTCTACTCTCTAACGATAATTCATACACCAGTACAATATAGGTCCTTAGAATGGCTATGAGATATGGTCTCTCTCAAAAAAAAAAAAAAAAAAGTAAGATATGGCTAACATGTTTTTGAGGGGGGAAGGAAAAGTCAAAAGATGAAAAGTAGGGATTTGGGGTGGGGAATTTCTATGGCTAACGTATTGGAGGAGGCCCAAGCTTTTCTCATAGGGGGTAGCTCTTAAATGAGTAGGTGTGAGACCTATTTCTTTTTATTACTAAATTTTGGTGTGACATGCCTCGTCCACAAGAAATTATAAGGTACACATAGTAGATAAATGATGTGGTTCACCATTCTATTAAAAAATTATTACTTGATTAAAATTGTTAGTTAAAAAAAATTTTAAACAGAAATTAATTACTGACTTAACAATTTTAAACAAATTGAAGTTTTTTAGTAGAATAATGGACAAGTAACGTGATCAACCAAAGGTCCTATAATTCTCCTGATCCACTGGATAAACCTAACACGGAATCTTAGTTGTCACTGCTATGGTCAACGTCTCCAAACCACGACTTTTACACAAAGGGTGTGCTAGAACAGCTGGACCTAGCTAGCCCATGCAAACCAGTACGTACTTCTCTATTTAACTGAAGCAAATTAAGACTAATGCCATCATCATATTGCCAAATTAAACGTATAACTCAATAAGCAGCTCAAGCAGCCTTTGACATGGCAAATATGGAAGAGTTACACATGGCTGCTTCAGCTTACTATGGGAATGCCTCCGATGAACTTAGGCAACGAGCAACAGAGTTCTTCAATTCAATGGATACGAATGGCGATGGGGGAGTTAGCTTCGATGAGTTCATCCAATTCTTCGTTCAAAACGGATACAACAGGGGCGACCCCAATTTTTTCCGTAGTTTGGACCGCAATGGAGATGGGTTCTTGGATTTCTTTGAAGTCCTCACGTTTTACTACATCTTTAAAACCAGGGGTGTGTCGTGTGATTACTGTAGAATTGGCCTAATGGGACTGTATTTCACGTGCGTTGCATGCTTTGACAATGCTGGAGGTAACACCTACGACCTTTGTTCTATGTGCTATGGGGCACAGAGGCACCAGCAGCAGCATCCCCACCATAACTACTTCTTGGATAGCTACGGCTTGCTCCGGGCCAAGGCAGGCCTCCCTCTTCTTGCAGGTGCCCCATATGTGAGGTGTGGTTGCTGTGGAAATTACCTAACGGGACTGTATTTCACGTGCGTTGCATGCTTTGACAATGCTAGAAGTACAGGTCACACCTACGACCTTTGTTCTACGTGCTATGGGGCACGGAGGCACCAGCAGCAGCATCCCCACCATAACTACTTCTTGGATAGCTTCGTCTTGCTCCGGGCCAAGGCAGGCCTCCCTCTTCATGCAGGTGCCCCAAATCTTCAACAGGTAAGGAAAATGTTTTTGTTTTTTTCCCCTTTCATTTTGGTTTGAAAAATATAAAGAGTAAACAGCAAGTCAGCAAGTATAGGAAAAATTACTAAAATAAAATTTGTTTATAACCATATATGTGTAACTCCTTCATATTTGACTATTTAAAAAAAAAAAAATGTTAGTAGTAAGTTCAAAATGAAATTAGATTAAGAGCATTCGCATATCAATTAATAAAATAAAATAGAAAAAGATATTAATTTTTCATATTTATTATCAAAATCACTCACATAATGTAAAATAGATAATGTGATGTGGAGTATTTTGAAAAATAATTATGTAAAATAGAAAAAGTAGGTTTTATGCTAAAAAAGACGAAATTTTTTGAGCAAACTGATTTGTATATACTATAACAACTTACCACTTAAAATTTGTTGTAAAATATTGATATATCATTACTCATAGGAAAAATTACTAAAATATTTATATGGCTATATATTTTTTTTAATAAAATGCTACATCCATAATATTTTTATAACAAATTTTAGGTGATCAATTGTAATTAGTTATAATTTAAATTCATCATTGAAATTATTTTTTTATTTAATATTAACAATCTGCATTTTGTTGTGAAAATATTATTGACATATCATTTTTTTTCAAAATTTTTTTTAGAGGTTTAACGATAACAACTAGTATTTATTTAGCTTTTAAGGGAAATTAGCATTTCCTATTTATGGATGAATATAAATGCTTTACTCACTTATTCATGTATCTATATTATCAAATCAATAGGTCAAACTATATATATATATATATATATATATATATATCAGTAGGGGTGTTCACGGTGAGGTGTGGTACTGTTTTAGGCCATTTTTAGCATTGTATTTTGCGGTGCGGTTTAGCTAAAACCATAATTGTACTGCACCTTATTTTTACGGTCACATGTGCGGTGCGGTGTGGTGCAAAGTTTAGCCAAAACCGTAACCACACCGTACTTTATTTTTGCGATCACATATACGGTGAGGTGTATAAGATGCGGTTTGAATGGTTTGAAGTTGGTATATTTTTCAAATTTTGGACTTTTTCTACCCAGCCCAAAACTAATTTTTCCCTTTGTTTTGGTCCAAGTTTTAAACTATTGAGCTAGTTTTTCTTTATTTTGGGCTAGTTTTTCTAATCAACACTTGCTAGGATTATCAAACTATATATTTTTTTTTTTGAAAACTATGGTTATTAAACTATTAATAATACATTTAATATTAAAAATAATTAAAAATATTAATATATAGAGAGGGTGCGATGTGGTGCGGTTTGTGCGGTTTTTTTATTATAAAACCACAAACCACACTGCACCATGTAGTGTGGTGCGGTGCAGTGTAATATTACTTACAGTATGATGCGGTTCTGCTATTTTGCGGGCGGTTTTGGTGCGGTTTTTGCGGTTTATGCGGTTTGGTGAACACCCCTATATATATATATATATATGAGAGGTGCTACGTTCACAACCTTTTTTTAATATTTTCACAACAAATCATAGGTTGTTAGTTGTTACTGGTTCAAATTTGAACCTAACACTAAGATTACTTTTTTACTCCAACAATAACAACCACTAACAACCTCTCACTTATAATTTGTTGTAAAAATATTGTGAACATATAATTTCTATATATATATATATATATGTTAGTAACTCTAAACTTTGATTCTAAAATATATATATATATATATAGTTGTTTAATGCAGGCACTGGTTCAACATGCTCCAAGTCCAAATATATCTCAACGGGTAATTTTTTCTGCTCTCTTCTTCTTCGTCTTTAATTTTCCTCTTTACTACCTTCTCAAAAAATATATATATATATATATATATGTTGACATATCAAACCAATGAAATAAATTGTGTTGTAATAATTCTAAACTTTGATTCTAAAAAAAAAAAAAAATTATATAATTGTTTAATGTAGGCACTGGTTCAACATGCTCCAAGTCCAAATATATCTCAACGGGTAATTTTTTCTGCTCTCTTCTTCTTCGTCTTTAATTTTCCCCTTTACTACCTTCTCAAAAAAAAAAAATATATATATATATATATATATATTGTGGGTGAGAAAGCCCAGCGCCATATGTTGGGCCTAGGGCTCAATTTAGATATCACTTTCTGTCCGAAGAGGTAAAAGTGATCAGTGCTTTGCCACCCTGGTGAAAATGCAACCAAGAAGGGACGAATGTTGCTTCCGAAGACAACCTGGCTGGTCCGAAGAGGTTCCACTCATCGGATCTCCGGAGAACTTGATTAAGTAGATATACTGAAGATTCCTCGGTGAGGAGTGAGTTCTGGGCATGCCTAAGTGTGAGAAGATCATGAAATATCTTAAAAATAAAGCTGCTGCCACCCGCATTTAATGCACTGCAGCAACTTTCTTGGCTGCATTTATGTGGAGAAGACACCTGAACAGTGCAACCTCAACCACTACCACTCACTGCAGGCTAAAGCAAACTTCTGATGTGATTAGTACTTAAGTGGACGCTTAGATGAAGAACAAGTGTACGGTGAAGATGAAGTGAAAAGTGTATATATAAAGGAAATAGGTCTCACAGAAAAGGGGGAGTTTTGGTCATTTTAAGTCTGTAAACTTTAAGCCTCTTCGGATTCAAGAGGATCCCTGCTGAATACTAGTCTGAACATCACTTTTGTTCCTTGTTTTGTCTGTTTGAACCGTTGTTGAATCCATTATTAGCCCAGTTGTTCAACCCACTTTCTACAAATTTATTGTCAAGGGTTTCTTTGGGCTGAGTCCATAAAGTCCATACTTGGCCCAACAAAAATTTGACCCTACAATTGGTGTCGTCTGTGGGAACAGCTTGAGCAAAGGTGGGAGTAACACCTTAGAAACGGCTGAACTGAGGAAACGACCAATGGAGTCCAGATCATCTCAACACACTGATCCTTTTGTTCATCTGGAATGGAGACAGGATCGTGAAGGCAGCGTACACACCACGCACGACGATCAAAATCGGTCACATGGAGAAAGCCACATGTCCCATGCAGAGAAAAACCAAAGCATGCAGTTGGAGATTCAAAGGCTAAAAAGAGAGTTGAGCCATGCAAAGAGGAAGCGCATTTCTTCATACTCTGATGAAAATTCTGAGGACGAGCGGGACGACGACTATAGGCGGAGGCCTCGAACACCTGTCAGTGAACCCTTCCCCTATGAGGAAGTGCACCATCGTGAGAGGAACCCTCAGAGCCCCTTCCCAAGGGGCGTAGGGAACGATGCTATGAGTAAAGCTCTAGATCAGATCTCCAAATCTCCTTTTACACGTAACATTGAGGATGCCAGACTTTCTCGGCGTTTCCACCAGCCTACATTCACCATCTACAATGGCCGGACCGACCCAATAGAACATGTGAGTCATTTTAACCAGCGGATGGCCGTTCACTCCAGGGACGAGGCCCTAATGTGCAAGGTTTTCCCATCCAGTTTGGGACCAATAGCCATGAGATGGTTTGACAGTCTGAAAGCAAACACTATTAGCTCCTTCCAAGAGCTAACCCAGGCATTTGGGTCCCGTTTTGTCACGTGCCGAAGGGTTCCGCAATCCATGGCCTCCTTATTGTCTGTCAGCATGAGAGAGGGTGAAACTTTGAAGTCATATTCAGATAGGTTCTGGGAAACATATAATGAGATGGAGGAAGACTGTGACTTGGTGGCCATCAGCTCTTTTAAGCTAGGCCTTCCCACTGAACATCTCTTAAGGACGTCCCTAACGGCCAAACCTGTTACCAGTGTACACCAGTTGATGGATAAGATTGACAAATACAAAAGAGTTGAAGAAGACCAACAGCAAAGTAAAGGCAAGGATAAGGTTATCCCTTAGGAGAGGAGAGATTTCAGGTCGGACCGACAGAGCCATAACCGGCAGAGAAAGGATTGGGTCGAACAGGGTTCAGCGAATTTTCAAGCAGTCAATGCTGTATTTCGTGAGCCCATGCACCAAGTTCTGGAAAGAATCAAGAATGAGTCTTTCTTTAAGAGGCCAAACAAGATGGCCAGAAACCCTAAAAGGCGCAACCACAATCTCTACTACCAATATCATCTTGACCACGAGCATACTACTGAAGACTGTAGGAGTTTGTGGAACCATTTGGATCAACTTGTTAGTGAGGGCAAGCTAAAACAACTTTTGCACCACTTATATGGTCAGGGAAGCCAGGGGAACGTAGGGTCTCGGAGGGAGGACCCTGTGAAACCCCCTTTGGGCATGATAAATGTTATTTTTGCCGCACCAGGGAGGACAGGGTCTTGCCCATCCAGAGTATTATCAGTCGCTCGGCTGCCCTCGGAGAGTATTAGTTGGGAGCCGAAAAGGCTTAGGACGGGGGTTCAACTAATTTTGGGCTTTTCGGAGGATGATAAAATCGAAACTATACAGTCACATGATGATGCTCTAGTGGTTACTCTCAGAATAGGGGGATACGACGTGAGGAGAGTAATGGTGGATCAGGGCAGCGCTGCAGAAATAATGTATCCCGACCTTTATAAGGGGCTGAATTTGACTTCCGAAGATTTGACACCTTACAGTTCCCCTCTGGTGAGTTTTAATGGTAAAGTGGTCATCCCGAAAGGCCAGATCAGACTCCCTGTGCAAACTGGATCTGAGACGGTGGAGGTAGACTTTATAGTGGTGGACGCCTACTCACCCTACACTGCAATTGTGGCAAGACCTTGGCTTCATACCCTCGGGGCGGTCTCCTCCACACTTCATCAGAAGGTTAAATATCCGTCCGAAGGGCGAGTAGAGGAAATCCGAGGAGATCAATCGACGTCCAGGCAGTGTCTAGTGGCAGCCATTCAGCACCAACATCAGACCGAATCCTTGGATCGTAACGATGTAGGCTTATAGCAGTTAAAACCTTTGGCGCTAGACACCGAAACCCCAGCCGAAGGTGCAGAATATGAAAGCCTTGTGAAGATAGTTGTTAATAACGACCCCGAAAAATTCTTTCAAGTCGGATCCATGCTGCCCCCTCAAGAGAAGGAAAAGTTGATAGAGTTCCTCAGAACCAACGTTGATGTGTTTGCATGGGACTCAATAGAATCCCCAGGAGTAAGTCTGGAGTTCATTTGCCACCATCTGAACGTTAATCCGGCTATCATCCCCAAGAAACAGCCGCTCCGGCACCCGTCAAGAGAACACGCGGACGCGGTTAGGGAAGAAGTGATGAAACTCAAGCAGGCGGGGGCTATTAAGGAAATTTTTTATCCTGAGTGGCTGGCTAACACAGTGGTGGTAAAGAAGAAAAGCGAAAAATGGCAGGTGTGCGTAGATTTCACAGACCTTAACAGGGCTTGTCCGAAGGATTCGTTTCCAATGCCGAAGATAGACCAACTAGTTGATGCAACCGTTGGGCACCCTCGAATGAGTTTCCTGGATGCATTTCAAGGTTACCATCAAATACCACTAGCCCCCGGTGATCAGGAGAAAACAGCTTTTGTAACCCTTGTGGAGAATTATCACTACAAGGTAATGCCGTTCGGCCTAAAAAACGCAGAGGCTACCTATCAGAGGATGATGACCAAAATGTTTGAACCGCAGTTAGGAAAGAGCATGGAGGTTTATATTGATGATATAGTGGTAAAAAACAAGGTTATTGCAGAACACATTGGGGACCTCAGGGACGTTTTTGAAATTCTGAGAGAACACAGATTACGCTTGAACGCGTCCAAGTGTTCGTTCGGTGTGGGATCAGGCAAGTTCTTGGGATATATGGTGACTCATAGGGGGATTGAAGTTAACCCTGATCAGATAAAAGCCATTAACAGCTTACGAGCTCCTCGGAACCCCAAGGAAATCTAGAAGCTGACAGGAATGACTGCTGCCCTCAATAGGTTCATTTCCAGATCAGCTGACAGGTGTAGACCTTTCTTCTCGCTGATCAACAAGTGGAAGGGTTTCGAATGGACTGAGGAATGTGCTATTGCTTTCCAGCAACTTAAGGACTACCTAGCTCGACCTCCAATTATGTCCAGTCCAGAGCCTGATGAGGTCTTATTTGCATACATCGCTGTAGCCCCTAATGCAGTGAGCTTAGTGCTGATTCGCACAGACTCTGGTATACAAAAACTTGTCTACTACGTAAGCAAGTCATTGCATGAAGCTGAAACACGTTACTTGCCACTGGAAAAGGCCATCCTGGTAGTAGTGCTAGGGACGAAGAAGCTGCCTTATTATTTCCAGGCCCACACCGTTATAGTCCTCACCCAGCAGCCGCTTAGGACCATACTCCGAAGCGCCGACTACACTGGAAGGATTGCCAAATGGGGCACGATCCTAGGGGCTTTTGATATCAAGTACATGCCTCACACATCAGTGAAGGGCCAGGTCCTTGCTGACTTGGTCGCCGAGTTCACAGAGCCCCTTTTGGAGGAGGTAACACCAACACCGGGCTTGGATGGAAAGTCCGTTGGCATGGTTTCTCTGCAGGGCTCGTTGCCTTGGGAAGTGTATGTAGACGGCGCATCGAATTAGAGAGGCTCAGGGGTGGGGCTAGTGCTAATACCCCCAGAGAAAATTGTTATTGAAAAAGCGTTAAGGCTGGATTTCTCCGCGACGAATAATGAGGCAGAGTATGAGGTTCTCTTAATGGGGATGACGATGGTACGAAGGATGGGAAGAAAGTTAATCCAGATGTTCTCAGACTCAAGATTAATCGTCGGCCAAGTACAAGGAGACTTCGAGGTGAAGGACGAAAGAATGCAGGGGTACCTAAGTCGAGCGAAATCACTGTAGACAGAGTTTGAAACTTTTAACCTACGGCACGTCCCCAGAAACAGCAACACGCATACTGATTCTTTGGCCACGCTCGCTACCTCTTCGGCGCAAGAGTTGCCTAGGGTTATCCTTATTGAGGACATGCAAAGACCAACGGAATTAAGAAGAGAAGCAGTCCAGGTTCATCACATCAGGGCCGCCCTAAGCTGGATGGACCCTATCATCAAGTTCCTGAAGGATGATGTGTTGCCTAAAGAAAAAGGGGAAGCAGATAAAGTACGAAGGAAAGCCACTCGCTTCTGGCTATCCGAAGACCATAAGCTTTATAAGCGCTCCTATTCAGGTCTATACTTATTGTGCATGCACCCTGAAGCAGCCGAATCACTACTAGAGGAGTTGCATGAAGGGATCTGTGGAAGCCATACTGGTGGGAGATCTTTGGCTCACCGAGCCATTACTCAAGGTTATTGGTGGCCGAATATGTAGAAAGAGGCTCATGAGTACGTCAAAAAGTGCGATCAATGCCAGCGGTTTGCGCCGAACATACATCAGCCCGGAGGCATTCTTAATCCGCTGTCCAGCCCATGGCCCTTCGCTCAATGGGGTTTGGATATTGTGGGCCCATTCCCTAAGGCAGCGGGAAACAAGAAGTACCTCCTGGTCGGCACCGACTATTTCACCAAATGGGTTGAAGCTGAACCTCTAGCAAACATCAGGGATGTAGATGTGAAGAAATTTTTCTGGAAAAACATCGTCACATGGTTCGGGGTCCCCCATACCCTCATATCAGACAATGGACTTCAATTTGGCAGCAAAACTTTTAGGAGTTATTGTAGTGAGCTGGGAATCACAAACAGATATTCTACCCCAGCTTATCCCCAGGGAAATGGGCAAGCAGAAGCTGTTAATAAGGTCATAGTTAACGGGTTGAAAAAAAGACTAGACAAAGCCAAGGGTAGATGGGTGGAAGAATTGCTTCACGTGTTATGGGCGTATAGAACTACGCCTCGCAGGTCTACAGGAGAGACCCCCTTCTCAATGACCTATGGGGCTGAAGCCGTCATACCTTTGGAGACGAGGTTTCCAACGTATAGGACTAGCTCTTTTAACCCGATCGGCAACGATGAGCAGCTGGAAAAGAGTTTGGATTTGATTGAAGAACGGAGGGAAAAGGCAATGGTCCAACTGGCGCATTACCAGCAAAAGCTCAAACAGGGCTACGATGCCAACGTAAGGTTGAGACCTTTAGAGCCTGGAGATTTGGTGTTGAGGAAAGTGGTAGGTACTGCAAAGAATCCAGTTTGGGAAAAACTAGGACCAAATTGGGAAGGACCATACCGCATCACTTCAAAAGCTGGCATTGGAGCATATTTCTTGGAAGATCTGGATAACCATGTGGTACCCCGGCCGTGGAATGTAAATAACCTGAAAAAGGTATTATTATTAAGCGTATTTTCTCTTTATGTGATGCTACCATTTTTTTGTGCTAATGATTCTCTAAAGTGTTTAAACTTAAATTCAATCATGCCTGTAGTCATCGGACTAGATGATTTGGGTTAGTTAACACTCACTTACGATTCTCTAAAGTGTTTAAACTTAAATTCAATCATGCCTGTAGTCCTCGGACCAGATGATTTGGGTTAGTTAACACTTACTTACGTTCCTCTAAAGTGTTTAAACTTAAATTCAATCATGCCTGTAGTCCTCGGACCAGATGATTTGGGTTAGTTAGCACTCATTTACGTTCCTTTAAAGTGTTTAAACTTAAATTCAATCATGCCTGTAGTCCTCGAACCAGATGATTTGGGTTAGTTAACACTCATTTACGTCCCTCTAAAGTGTTTAAACTTAAATTCAATCATGCCTGTAATCCTCGGACCAGATGATTTGGGTTAGTTAACACTCATTTACGTCCCTCTAAAGTGTTTAAACTTAAATTCAATCATGCCTGTAGTCCTCGGACCAGATGATTTGGGTTAGTTAACACTCATTTACGTTTCTCTAAAGTGTTTAAACTTAAATTCAATCATGCCTATAGTCCTCGGACCAGATGATTTGGGTTAGTTAACACTCATTTACGTTCCTCTAAAGTGTTTAAACTTAAATTCAATCATGCCTGTAGTCCTCTGACTAGATGATTTGGGTTAGTTAACACTCATGTACGTCCCTCTAAAGTGTTTAAACTTAAATTCAATCATTGCGCACTTAATTACTGCCTACGTTATTAGTCTAGTCTGGTGTTTGGCAGCATATGCAAATTTAAGCTTAACTACGTCAACTGTTGTTATTATAAGGCCTCGATCAGCCACGTTCAAAAGATTACCATGGTTTTGGTTGATTCTCGGTTATCAAACTGTCGTTACTAGCCGTGAGGGCGCAATTTAACATATAACATAAAAGTAACAAAGACAAAAAGTAAACCATTTCATTCATTAAAGAGGTAATATTGTTACAAAATAAATGATAATGGGTCCTAACTATTACAAGTTGAAAAAGTGCATCATAATCCTTTTTCTGAGGCCCTGGATCAGTTGTTGGTAGATAGCCCGCATCATCGGTCTGAAGGGGTGCCTGGCTTGTCTCAGCTAGGACTAGAAGACTCTGACCGGCCGAGGAAGCTTCCAAGGTATCTGGCAGGTCGCAGATGTCAGGGTGATAGTAAACACTCACAGGCTGCCTCAAGGCAGACTCTGAGGGGACTCCAGCCGCATCAAGGCCTTTGCCCCACGTGATGTCGCAATACTCCCTGCAGACCTTAGCGAACTCCTCGGTCAACCTCGTTTGGGTCTCTTGCACCCCCAGCATGTAGGCAGCCTGCTTCTCAGCCTCAATTGCTTCCTTGGCCAATTGAGCGTCCTCCTTGGCCAATTTAGTAGCATCTTTGGCTTTGTCAAGCTCAGCCCGAAGTTCTTTCACCAACGCCCTCTCTGTTTCCAGATTGATTTTGGTAGTATATAGCTTCTGGCGTTGGTCTTCGGCTTGCTTTGTAGCATTCTTCAAGCCTGCCTCCAGACTCTTCTTTGCCTTCGCCTCCTCTTTCAATTGCTCGGAGATGCGGGCACACTTGTTTTTTACACTGCCCAATGCCTTCTCAGCCTCCTCTCTGGATTGGACCTCGGCTTGCACTTCAACATTTTTCTTTTTATTCCACTCTTCAGCCACGTAAATTTGTTGGGCAATTTGCATGGCAAACAAAGAATTTTACGTCAGTTGTGAACGCACATAAGAGCTACAAGAGAAGGACACTTATCTCACCATGGCTATATCCCTTTTGAGAGACAGAAAGAGCTCATGTGGATTGAAGCGCCGATAGAACTCCATGTCCTTCGGAAGGAGGAGAGGCTGCTCCAGTGCCTCTACTATGTGCCCAGCCTTCCCTCCAGCGTAATTTCGGAGGGAGGCATCATATGGGATGGCTACGCCATCCAGTGTCAGCTTCGGGGACCACACCCGAGTCCCTCGCCGCATGTCTGCAGCCAAGGGTTCTTCCCTACTCTCAGTAGAAGAAGCCCTTTTACTTCTCGTATCATGGGTCGTCTTTTGCTGCTTAGTACCCTTCGGAGGAACCACTTCCACATCTTCAATATCCGTCGCCACCCTCTTTTTCTTCAGATCCGGCAGTGGCTTTAGGCCGGGATCTCTTGGGGCTGGGGGAAGAGGAGGGGGAGGTGGAAGATTGACTGTGGGCTGGGATGTACTAGTATCCTTGGTCACGGCCTTCGGCCTCCTGTTCTTCATCAAATCCGTTAGACTCTGCATATCTTCTTCTTCAGAGTCGTCAGGCACTGCTATATTTAAGAGCGGTGCAACTGAGTACCTATCAAATACCTCTTCGGCAACCAAAATTTGAACTTCCTCCGAAGTTTCCCCTTCAAACTTGAACTGGTCGATTTGCTCGTCAAGTGAGGGAGTTGATGAGGCTACTTTTTCTCCTTCTGCTGCCGGCCAAAGAGGGACTTGATGAACAGGCTGGACGAGCAATGGAACGCCTTGTGGATTCGGATGTGGCACAGGCGCAAGGTCATATGGGGCTAGAAAGCCCTTCCGAGCAACGTCGATACGATTAAGGCGAGGGTCTCCAAGTGTTATCGCGTTGCCTACTGGCTGGAAGTCCTTTTTCTTCGAAGTATAGCCAAGGATGAGATGCACGGCCCTAAGCTGCCCGTCTTCGCTTGCAAAGATCTCCAACCGAAGAAGGAAGTTAAATGCTGCTGTGTTGGTGAGGCTCAACTGAGGAGCGACGCGATCCCTATCTGTGACATCAAAATGGAACTGTCAGAAGAACTTAATTCATGATAGAGGAGGCCAGTTTATTGAGAACAGAAACCCTAAATCAATTGTGGATGAAACCTAAGAAAGGGATATCCCACCTGGCTCTCCTGGCTGAGTAGGGCAATAAAGCCCGTCATGCCACGCGCCCAAGACGATCAGATAGTCGTCTTTCATCCCTTTGTTAGACTTCAGGAGGCAAGAGAGGAGCCTGACTTCATCAGATCGGGATCTAAGATAGTATCCCGACCCTTCCTTGGAACGACATTCGTACATGTGTACCACGTCGAGCCAGGTGAGCCCCAACCCCATATGTTGGTTCAGATCGTCGACGGCTCCTAAAATCCTAAATACGTTAGCCGCACACTGCTCAAGGCAGAGTCTATGGTTCAGGAGATAATCTCTGGTGACCCGACCCATGGGGATGGTCATCCCTCCTTCCAAGAAGGTGATAATGGGGATCGCAACTTCGCCCTCCTTTCGGTCTAATAGTAACCCCTCCGAAGAGCAGTATCTTAAGCCCACATCCTGGGGAATGCGATATATCGCCCTAAATTTCTCTATCTGGGAAGGACTATTCACCAGATGTTCGAATCTACCCATTTTCAGTTAAGATAGAGGAGAGTGATGCAGAACGGCGGTTGGGAAATGAATGTCCAAACGTCGAAGAGGCAAACTGAAAAGAATACGAAAATCTCAAATGAAGAACTTACGCAGAATCGAATTGGAGGATGCCCTTTAGCTTTGCAGGAAGATCGTAGCAGATTCTGAGATGAGTTAAAGTAGATGACAGAAGAGGCTTTGGGAGCGTGAATGCTTGAGTTCGCTGGGGAGTCTGAAATTTGCAAAGTGAGAAAATAACCCCCTCTGGGACTTTATATAGAGGTAGGTCAAGTGGTGGGATTTATCCCGCCTAAAATTTTGAGGAAAATCTCATCCGTTGGATTTGCGACGTGCCGTTAGATTTCATGGACAAGACGCCGCCTGGCGCAATTAATGACGCCTCGGAAACGACGCAACAAACAGTGGCAATAAAAAAGGTGCCTAGATTTATGCGCATACACACGTGCGGAGTCAGAAATTCAATGCTTTCATTTGGCGAAAGGTCAAAACCCCACTTTTTCTCTTCGGATACGAGGGAAAAATTGGAATTTTGAGGGGCTATTGTGGGTGAGAAAGCCCAGCGCCATATGTTGGGCCTGGGGCCCAATTTAGGTATCACTTTTTGTCCGAAGAGGTAAAAGTGATCAGCGCTTTGCCACCCTGGTGAAAATGCAACCAAGAAGGGACGAATGTTGCTTCCAAAGACAACCTGGCTGGTCCGAAGAGGTT
Source organism: Quercus gilva (assembly GCA_023621385.1). Classification (NCBI taxonomy): domain Eukaryota; kingdom Viridiplantae; phylum Streptophyta; class Magnoliopsida; order Fagales; family Fagaceae; genus Quercus; species Quercus gilva. The sequence continues at coordinate 59,512,844 of CM042481.1, forward strand.
CCACTCATCGGATCTCCGGAGAACTTGATCAAGTAGATATACTGAAGATTCCTCGGTGAGGAGTGAGTTTTGGGCATGCCTAAGTGTGAGAAGATCATGAAATATCTTAAAAATAAAGCTGCTGCCACCGCATTTAATGCACTGCAGCAACTTTCCTGGCCGCATTTATGTGGAGAAGACACCTGAACAGTGCAACCTCAACCACTACCACTCACTGCAGGCTAAAGCAAACTTCTGATGTGATTAGTACTCAAGTGGACGCTTAGATGAAGAACAAGTGTACGGTGAAGATGAAGTGAAAAGTGTATATATAAAGGAAATAGGTCTCACAGAAAAGGGGGAGTTTTGGTCATTTTAAGTCTGTAAACTTTAAGCCTCTTCGGATTTAAGAGGATCCCTGCTGAATACTAGTCTGAACATCACTTTTGTTCCTTGTTTTGTCTGTTTGAACCGTTGTTGAATCCATTTTTAGCCCAGTTGTTCAACCCACTCTCTACAAATTTATTGTCAAGGGTTTCTTTGGGCTGAGTCCATAAAGTCCATACTTGGCCCAACAAAAATTTGACCCTACATATATATATATATATATTTATGTTGACACATCAAACCAATGAAATAAATTGTGTTGTAATAACTCTAAACTTTGATTCTTAAAAAAAAAAAAAAACTATATAATTGCTTAATGCAGGCACTGGTTCAACATGCTCCAAGTCCAAATATATCTCAACGGGTAATTTTTTCTGCTCTCTTCTTCTTCGTCTTTAATTTTCCCCTTTACTACCTTCTCAAAAAAAAAAAAAAAAAAAAAAAAAAAAAAAAAAAAAAGAACCTTTACTAATAACTTTATATCTTTATATTGACAATCAAAAGACAAAAATTAAGAATAGCAGTTCTTGCGAATGTAAATCCACTTGAATTAAGTTAATTTAGTAAAATTAATATTATGCAAGAACGTTGGTGCGAAAAACTTCTTATTTTTAGTCTTTATTTTGAATTAAGTTTATTTTGAACTTCTATTTTGAAATGTACTAATTGGTAGTAGATATTTAAAAAAAAGAAAAAAAAAAAGAAAAAAGAGGTAGTGGATAGTTTGAATTAGGTCAAACTATATACAAAAGATTACGTTGTATAACTCTAAATATGTCAAGAGCTTTGAAGTTCAATAAATAGTTCTTGGTGTTTCTAATGGAAATATTGGAGTTCAAATACTCCATCTTCCAGATATTGAATTAGCAAAAGAAAAAAAAAGAAAAAAAAAGGAAAAAGAAAGACTCTAAACTTGATCTAATTTTTTAATACAGGCACTAGTTTCACGAAGTGCTCCAAATACACTACAACAGGTAAGTTTCTATGTTCTCTTCTTCTTCTTTAATTTTCTCCTTTACTAATAAGTTTACATCTTTGTCTTAACAATTAATATACACAAATTGTTTTTTTAAATAGTAGTTTTTCTTGCATTTGCACATCGATCCACTTAAATTAAGTTTTTTTTTTAATTTATATATATATATATATATAATTTGAGAAACCACTTGAATTAAGTTAATTTTGGAAATTAAAATCATATATATTAAATGAACCAATCACAAATTTAATTTCATAATATTTTGTTGTTGTACGTGTTAGTACCTATGATCTAAATCACCTTAAGGTTGATCTTAGAATAATATGTAACATTTTATGGACTAGTAACATACTAGAAATATTATGTGCCACCGATATGTTTCATTTTAGTAACCAAAAAAATGATAAGTATTGTTATTTATTGATAGAATATTTAAAATTTAGATATTAACAAAAAATTACATGAAATTATCATGGTTTAAGTTAAATATAAGCTACAATTAAAAAAGACTTAAAATAAAAAATACAACCTAAAAATATTAAAATACTATAGCTAAATGTATGATGTACAAATCTTGGTATATGTAGAATTGCAGCTACACATAGTGTGAGTTACATGCTAGTTAATATTATGCAAGAAAAGATGGTGTGGAAATTACTTTTTATTTTGAACTTCTATTTTTTGAAATTTCCTAAACTAGTAGTAGGTAGTTTAAATTAGGTCAAACTATACTTTTGGCCCCCCAACCATGGGAGTCTTTTCCAGTTCATCTTATACATTTAATCATGTGAATTTCACTCCCAAAAATTAATTGTTTTAATTGCATCCCTCAACTTTAAAAATCAAGTCATTAAGTTAACTTATAATGATATGTTGTCAATACAAGCAAGGTTTTCAAACCCAGACCGTTCATTGAACTGTAAAAGGGAGAGGTTCAAGGTTTTTGAGGTTGAACCGGGGTCAAACCGAGGTCGAACCATGATGACGTCGTAATTAATTTAATAATTAATTAAAGCCTAAATATAGATATTAAATTTATAAAACTAGCAAAATTGACTAATATATCTATATATGTGAAGGAAATTTAATGATTTTCAAGCATATATTTAATAATTAAAGAAGAAAGTTAATAAAATAAAATAATAACCATGAAAACATTAAAATTTATTATTAATTTTTGAAGTAAAGTTGAATATCTTTGAAGGATTTTAATTATAATTTTTTTTATTCCTTGTAAGTGATGATAATTTAATTAATTAGAATAAAATTGTGTTAAGTTGTTTAAAAAAAAAAACAAAAAATTGCTAAGGGGTTGGACCGCACGGTTCTTGCGGTTTGTACGGTCCAACCCCGGTTTTAGGGGTTCATAGAATTGCTGCATATGCCCGGTTCTTTATTCTTAAAAAATCGGTTTTCATCCCAGTTCACGATTTTCACGGTCCGACCTCCTGGTCCGGTCTGGTTCTGAGAACTATGAATACAAGTGGATCATCCCTACAAAATTGAGAAATGTGAACCCACCCTTCCCTCCCCGCGCACACACACAAAAAAAAGGGGGAAAAAAGGAGTTAAACCAATATCTACAAATTCTCGAAGGAGTACTTGCAAGTTGCAAGTGAAAACCATGATTGTTTTAACCCAGCGAATAGTATACACTATAAATTTTACAATATGGGAGAAAAGTTTTTTTTTTTTTTTAAATTAATGGAATATCTCAACAAATTAATAGTGCACACATATATGAATAAACATATCTTATTTTTTAGGGTTTAATTAGAACTTTGATCACTGACCTTTGTCTCATATTTCAAAATGGTCCTAAATATTTTAATTGCGTTGATTTAGCCCCTAACATTTTTATGTTATGTCAAAAGGTGTTATTTAAATAATCATTTTGATGCCACATGGATGCCATGCGGACTTAAATTTTTTTTTAATAGAAGCAAAAACTAAATCAAATGAAACTTGAGAGGGACACAAACAGAGAAGAGGGTGGAGAGCTAACAAGAGATCGTAGATAGCTTGAGACTGAGGTCCACAAAGAACTCTAGAACCCCAAAAATACTCATTACAACTCATTGGTGATGCTTCATTTTTACTGAGTTGATTACTTCAGTTAGGCCCATATTTTGGTGAAGGCCTTCCTTTGCACTATGTCTTGGTACAATTGTTGCCATCGATTTATATCTTTCTCCACTTTTTCTCAAGGAAAAATCTTTTATGCGTTTCATACATCTGGTACAATAGATGCTTTCTCAACTCATATCCATGGCCCATAGTCCAACATTGAAGCTAATGTCAAGCCTACTAGCAATTAGATAAAGGAGGATTCCTATCATACTTCTATATACGGTGGGATCAACACTCTTACCCAACAAGTCAATAATGAGCTTAACATTAGAACTCATGGGTGTTCTCACAGAACTAGTAGATTCTACTCTAATACCACTTGTTGGGTTATAGATAGATCTCTATTAATTAATTCAATTACCCACACTCAAAATTTCTTCAAATTTCTTCCTCCAATCCCATTTTTGGCCTTCATTGATCTTCAAAACCTTGGTAAGTGTTCTCAATCACTTCCAATCCTAGTGTTCATCTGACACATCTCATCAATAAGATGGTCAAGACAATCATCATGTGAAGCTTGAGTCTCCCGTATGTTGCCAAGATCACCAAGTACAAGCTGAAGCTAATTAAGAATGGCAACTAGTGTGGCCTCTAAACAGTAGATACTTTCTCAACTCATCCATGCCTCATAGTCAAAGACTTCAACACCACCTCTTGGCTCCCATTGAAAGGTTGCAATAGCACCAGATGCATGTCACAGGAGAAACTGTGCAAGGACCTTTTACTACAAAAAAAGGTTAGGTTTTTACAAGGGTCAAAACCCATAAAAAAAATAAAAAAATAAAAAGCCACGAAAAAAGATTATTTTAAGAGTCAGGATGATCCTCTATGACCTTTGAAATATACACCTTCAAAAAAGAAATTTTGATAGCCTTTGTGACCCTCAAAACAAGTGATTTATCTTTATTGAGGATATTTGACCCTTTAAAATGTTAAAAATAATGATAAATATCTCAAAAGTGTCGAAAGATTTAAAATGAGTCGAAACAAGTCAAGTTTTTGTATAGCATGTTTCATGTTATTTACACATGCCATATATGCATGGAGACTTGAACATTTGCGGAATGTTGTATTACTAATTCTGTGGTGGTCTATTCCTAATAACCTTTGGCTTTTGGGCTTGGACCCCCAACTTATTTGTACTTTGGGTTGGGCTTTTCCCACAATGGGAGATCCAAGATGTGGCTATTGATGTCACTTTTGGAGTTCTAGTGTTACTTTGACACCAAACTACCTTGATCTTAGCTCAGCTGAGAAGTCTGCTAAGCAGCCAAGCCCTCTCCCTAAAATTTGAATAGGATTTCCTTCTCCCCGGGATTTATTTTATTCCTTACTGCTCTTGTGTCTCGCTTCGCAAAATTTTCCAACCCCTTCTTGCTACCACTCCTCCCTTATTTATATCCCTCTCTTAGTGTGGTCATCATAATGAGAGAATATTCCACAGGTTAGTGGGCCCTCTGTATCATATCTCTAGTCAAAGGGGACCCACTTCCTGCTATTGACTGACCTCCTAATAACTTATGCCTGATGCCGGTTATTGCTCGGTAGACGGATTCTCCTATGGCATTGTCTCTTGATCATGGCATGTCTTGGGGTACTTTATTTGTATGTTCGACCTGTTCTAGATAGTTTAGCTAGTAGGTTGAGATGGCCAAGGCTATCTAATGAGTGGACCTGCAGTTCGGGACCAGCCTGTTATTCTCGGTCTGTACAAATTCTATTCAAGAAAAGTTTAAAATAGTAATGGTATAGAAATAAAATCTTAATAATGAAATGAGTCTCCATATCAATTAAAATGGTAAGGATATTAGTTTCACATTAGAGGAGTGAGATGAGAGAGGAGAGAAGAGGAAAATGTGGCCAAAATATGAGGCTTCTTATTTGTAGGGGGCAAGTCCAGGGTTTCAAGTGAGAAAAATGGCAAAGTATTAACAAAATGATTCTTGAAAACGCTAATTATTGTTGTAAGTAAAAAAGAATGCATAAAAAAAAAAGACAAAAAAATGTGATGACAAATCAAATAGACAAACAAAAAGAAATAGAGAGGCAAAGAGTTTTATACAAAATTTGATGCTAAGATTAATTAATGTTATAAGATTATTTATTTGTGTCTAACAATACTCTTTGTCACTTTGATATAAAGATGCTAAACTAAAAGATAAAATAAACACAACATTACCATCGCATATCCTTAGTACGATGGTCACTCCACAAGTATAAGTGCTTGTAGAGTATGGAGGGCAAGGGCCAGGGTTCAAGTCTTCAAGAGGGAGCTTCACACGCATATACATTTAGATTAGGCTATAGAGTAGAATTCTATCTTATATATATAAAACAAAAAAAACACAACATTAATTTGGAACATTCCCTGGGCCATTCCTGCCCTTTTAGTACTATCAGTTAACACATATGCATTGAAATTTAATTGGGTAACCTAGTATACTGTAATTACATTCTCAAAAAAAAATAGTATACTGTAATTAAGGAGCTATATCTAAGTCTTGTCATATTATTAAATTATTTTCAAGTAGATAGCAGGGTTGTTTTTGAAAATATAGACAATTAGATCCTGAAGAGTTATATTTTTATTATAAATTTGGATTAGAATCATTAGATACAACTAAAAGAGCTAAATTAATTAGCTTGACTTCATTTTCTACTGCATAGTTTGTAAACTTCTAACACCCATAGACAGTATAATTATATATTCAATTTACTCCAAAAAATTGAATGTAAAAGTAAAACCTTGATTTCTGATTCAAGTGTACCTGATTCTTGTTTGAGTACGCTTTCAGATGCGGACGGCATTAGAAGCACTAGAGATGGTTCTTACTGTTCAGAATTTGGCTGCTCTTGGTTGTAGCATCATGTGATGGTTTATTTGGAAATTTGAGGAGGACAAGAATTGGCACGCACGACGCAGGAATCAACATATATGTATTCTTTCTTTGCATTTAGGGTACGTTTAGGACACTAAATGAAGATTACGATAGGAATTGTAATTTTTATTACTAGTAATAAAGTGTGTTGTAATGTAATAACTAAACCTATTCATTAGTTTGGTTGTGAGTTATAACATTAGAATGAAACTTAACATTAGAATGAAACTTAACATTTATTTTAAGAAATATCTTACTCAAACAATTATATTTCCTTAAAAATTGTTATTTTTAAATTTAAGAGAGATATCTGTTATTTTTTTATGATTTTTTATTTTTATAATTGTTAGATGTATATGGAAAGTTTGTTTATTTGGAAATATATTAAGTTTTGAAATTATTGCACTTACTAAGGAATAACTAATACAACTTTTTAGAGAGGAATAGTAATTTCTCATTTTGAAGAATAGTTATTCATAAGGAATGACTATTTCTTGTAATAAAAATATAACCAAACTAAAGAATAACTAAACCATAGGAATAACTATTACATTACAGCGCCTATTACAGTCCAAACATGCCCTTATTTTTCACTCCGTTTTCTTCTTTTTTAACAACTCATCAAATATTTATTTGTGCTTTGGTTTTCCTAATGAGTGTTAAACTAGTTTACATAATATATTTTTTTAGAAGTGTTTCGCCTGTAATATTTTCAACATTTTCATAACAAAATTCTAGGTATCAAATTATTTCTAGTTTTAATTTGAACCTACCACTTTAAATAATAAAAATTAACAATCTGTTATTTTAAAATTTGTTGTAGACATAACTATTGGGTTAAAATAGATTGGTCTCGATTATTTAATCTAATTACCCAAGTAGATTAATTAGGTCAAATTACATGCAAATCGTGGAGGCACCAACAAATCACCAAATAACTAATATGTAGTGGAAAATAAATTAACACAGTGATTTGTTAACAAATGAGGAAAACCTCTCGTAAGGCAAAAATCCCACCCGGGTGAATTTAAGGTCGCCACTCTCAAGAATCCACTAATCAATAATCAAACGGTTACAAATATAAGAAATCTTACCACTATCCTGGCCTATCTCAATATACCAACCTACAATTGAACTTTCGCTTTAATACCCAATTGAACTTGATCTTATAGCAGACTTCTTTCTTTTGTTGCACAAATTTCTAATCTGTGACTAACTCCTTTACACAGATTTCAGTACGTGACTAACTCAAGCAACTTGATTGATTGTTATTGGTTGCAAAGTTCTTCACTTCATAAACAATGAAAATCAGAAAGCACTTGGTTTCCAAACCTTAAGGCAGACAAACGTAGTAACTTTTCACAGAGTGTATGAGTTCTAAGTCTTTGTTTTCGTGTGTGATAACTTTTAAAATAAGCCTTATATATGACTAAGGTTGTAAGAAGAGAAACCCTAATCATTGAAGTCATCATGGGCCGAATTTCAAATTTGAGATTTCTGAAATTGTAGATCTCGATAGATCGAGCTTGTGTCGAGCTTCTCCATTAATCTTTGATAACAGCATTTGTTGAGCTAGTGTTGAGATTTAATGAAATAGTTTTTCTTCACTTGTTTCTTGAATCAACCTTCATGTCTTTAATGCTACCACATAATATGTTTGAAACTTTGAATAACATATTACTTGATACACTAAACCCAACTTAGAACTACCCAATTACAAGTAAAGTACGTTTTGTTAAATGATTAGTTAATTACATAGAAAAATAGGGAAAAATGCCCATACACCTCTTGAACTTTAAAGTATTGGTCAAGACACCACCTGAACTTTTTTATTGGCCAATTTACTCCATAAACTTTAAGCGAAACTACATTATTGGTCCTTGAAATTTATCCTGTGAGCGCAATTGGTCTCTCAGGTTTCAAGTGAGCACTTTTAGTCCCTCAAGTTTAAAAAATGAGCTTTATTAATCCTTTTTTAACTGCACTTACTATTAATGTCTACGTAGCTAACGGAGCAGTAATGTGGCTAACGGAGTAGTGATGTGAAGTCTTTTTTTATTAGAAATTTACAAAACTCAAATGACACATCATAAATCCATAATCTGACACCTGAACAAGTCCCAAACGGGTTACCCAAATCAAATCTCCCAAATTACCTATGAGATCTACGATCAAAGAATGTCATCGTTCACCATCACTCTTCAACGCTTTAAAATCACTCTGTTAGTTGTTGTTATGCATTTTTTTAATCTTTGTATTGCTTTTTATACGATTTGCAGATCCTTGTTTTTTTTCCTTCTTTCCTTGCCTGGCCATTTCTGTCTTTAAGACTGTAAGTGTATACTTCTTTTCAATTCTTTAATACAGTTCTATCTTTTATCTCAACAAAAAAAGGAGAATCACAATCCAAAATGAACACACCACCAAAACAATAAAATGCTAAAACACAATTATGAAAAAAATGCCTACAATATAACATACACATAGTTTCGGAGAATTAGCCAAATGATGGTGTAGACGACTAAATTTCTCGGTTCGAAATAAATCAAACAAGTAAAATAGTTGCACAAATGCGAATTTGTATTAATGATTGTGGTATAATTTTCTGTGATTACAAAAGAGTGATCCTCTGATTCGATCTCCTTGAAAGACTTATTGATTTGGATTTGTGGTAATGTGATTGTGACTTGAACACAAAATATCCTTCAATTTGGTTGAGGGATGGATCGAAGATTGCTAAAACGGAATTACAATGAATCTCTGGCTATGAGCTTGTTAGAAATCCTTTGTTCTTCACGTTCTTCGTGTTCTTCGTGTGTTCTTCGTGTTCTTGGATTTGTGGTGGAAGTTCTTCGGGGCTTTAGAAGCTTGAATCCATAGAGCTTCACTGATTTGTGGTTTGTTGATGTTTTCGGACACTTTAGGCTTGATTCTCGCAGACTTTTGGAGCTAGGCGGATGATTTTGATGATTTCTCTTCGAATGTTCTTCTTATTCAAAGGTTGAAGTTCTTAAAGTTCTTGGAGGCTTTAGAGCTTGGTTCCGGCAGAGCTTCTGTACTTCTGATGCTTCTGAATCTTCTCTGATGCTACCTGTGCCTCAGATGGCTTGATGTGTCCTCCTAAATGTCTTAGGAAGGCTTCTATTTATAGGAATTTGGAGGTGGCGGAGTCTAATTGGTGACACATGTCACAGCCTGATTGGTTCGCCTATGTCATCGCTTACACGCGCTGGATTGATTAAGTCATCGCTTACACGTGCGAGGCTGCTTGTGTCATCGCTTACACGTGCGCTGATGCATGATTGGTTTTTTGCATGACACTTGGCAAATTTCCATTGGCTTCTGAGTAGTAATAGTAAACCCTAGCAGCAATACGTGGCACTTTGTAATTGACTGTATTTTGTGGACTTAGTAGTGTGACGTGTCAGCTTGTGATAGGTCGGAAATTTTCCCTCTCTACAGATGGTTCAACCATTCAAGCATAAACACAAATAGATAGTGTGGATAATGATAACAAGAAGATCTAAAATTTCAAAAAAATAAAAAGTCTAATTTGAAGGACTCTGACTATGGAGAGAGAAAAAAGAGCAATATTTGAGAGATTGTATGGAGAGGTGAGGAGAAGCGATGAGGCATTGGTGGCTGTGCAAGCATGATGAAGCAATAGTGGCTGTGGCAGACAACACTTGAAGAGCTAGAGCCAAAATGGGTTTTTCACCACTTATTGTCACTGTTGCTATCGTGTGGGGGAGGATGACATCATCGCCAAGCAATGGAGGTGGCATCACGGCGTCACATAGAGGAGGACGATTGGGTCGAGAGTGATTTGATTTGGGTAAACCGTTAAGAATCGAATTAGGTGTGGGGAATTTGGGTTCTCTGAGGTGTCATTTGAGTTTTGTATTTTTTTAATATAAAAAAATGTCACAATATTTTAAAGGATGCCATGTCACTACTTTGTTAGCCATATAAGTATTGACACTAATGGTAATTAACAGAATGATTAATAATGCTCATTTTTTAAACTTGAGGGACTAAAAATGCTCACTTGAAACTTGAGGGACCAATTATGATCACAGGGCAAACTTCAAGAACCAATAGTGTAGTTTCACCTAAACTTTACATACCAGCCAAATCAGTACTTCTAGTTAGTGTACTATCAAAACTAGATAAATAGTCACGTAAGATGCACATGAGGTTAAAAATACAAACTCAAACCCATTTATTGAAAACTCAATGGATTAAACAAAGAAAAGAAGCAATGTTTGACCAGATAGAGGATGGCTTCTCTAATATCTCTTCAGGTTTAAGAAACTCCATTATCGCTTCCCACTTGAGACCTCAAATAGCACCACAACTTTCAGCTTAGCTCTCTTAACCCACATCATCCAAACCTCTTTGCACCTAGGCACTACCCAATACCCACGACTCAAAGGCCTATTGTCGCCACAGTAGTGGTGTCTCTCATTGCCAAAGCACCAACACTCAGTACAAATCCCACCTTGAACCTTCTTTAAAGTAATAGAGTAACAGGAAGAAGAACCACTCCAATGTGCAAAAGATGAACAGTAATTAGCTTAGCAATAAAAATGAGAGTGACCCATTATGCGATGGCCCACCAAATGTTGATTTGATGGGTTTGTGTGAGGAGGGCAAGGTTGAACAAGTTGTGGAATGGATTCATCTATGTTGAGTGGTTTCGTTTAGTGTGGCTAGAGGAGTTGTTTTCTGCTTGGGCTAACAACTGGCCTTGTCGAAATTGTGGCCTATTTTCCCAGTTTTTTTTTTTTTTTTGGTAATGTTTAGCTGCTAGTAGTTTGGTGTGGTTAAGGACTTTTCTGTTTGTTTTGTTTGGTTGTAATAGTCGATGTGTAGTCCTGTGTGTTGTAGTTAGTGTTTGGTTACTTTGGTTTAAGTGTGAACTCTGATTTATCTTGTATGTTTTGTTTCATCAATAAAATTTCCACTGTTATGCAAAAAAAAAAAAATGTTGTGGAGTATATGGGTCAAGTTGTTTGTGTTGATTATGGTGTTTTCTATGTGTCGTTGGATTCGTGTGGCGATTCGAAGCCCCTTCAAGTTGGTAAGTGTCAATGGGTTCTTGAAATGTTCTCTGTCAATCCAGTCAAACCTTGCCCCTCTTCTTTGCATCAATCCACCAGGTTTCAAATTAAGGGGTTTGAGTTTGTTTTTTTAAAACTCATGTGTATCTCACATGATCATTCCATTAGTTTTTTTAAAAGTAGATTAACGGAGGTACTAATTTGGCAGGTACGTAAAGTTTATAGAGTAAATTGGCTAATAAAAAAGTTTAGGAGGTGTCTTGGCCATTACTTCAAAGTTCAAGGGGTGTATGCATTTTTCCCTAGAAAAATATGACCCTAACAACAGCATTTCTCTATTTTGTTTTCTCCTCTTTTATCATTTCTTTTAAATAAATATGAAATAGGATTTTTTTTTTTTTTTATAGAAGAAAATAGGATACATATTATAGTTATTAATAAGCATTTATAATTATTATATTATATTTGTACATAGAATTATGTATTCTAGAATCATGCATTTATTATGATTGTATTTATATATATGATTTTTTTTTTTTAATATAGAGACAAACGCATACAAAAGGAAAGAGATTCTAACACAAATGTATATTATAAACTTTACCAAAAAGTTATGGTAACTTTTAAAGGAGAGTATGATAAGTTATATATTCTACCATTTAAAGAAAATTTAAGTGTCAAGATTCTAATAAAGGGTTTAAATATAAAATATAATTTAAATTCAGTTATATATATATATATATATATATAAATAAATATATATATATATAGAGAGAGAGAGAGAGAGAGAGAGAGAGAGAGAGAGAGATGTTCACACACATCACAAGCAAGGGCCCACTTTGCAACAATATGGGCTAACAACTCTTTTTATTTTATTTATTTTTTTATGACAATATATGTGTGTGTATATCAGTGGCGGAGCCAGGATTTTGGTTTAGAGGGGGCAATATTAAAAGACAACATTTAAAGTGAAATTAATCTAAAAAATATTAATCGATAATAATAACAAAATAAATAAACAATTATAAGAAAATAAATATATTTCATATCATTAAAATAAATAAACAAAAATAACCAATTCATAGTTACTACAAAATCTACAACAAAAAGTTTACAAACTAATGTGGTAAAAATGTGATTAGTGTGATTTAAACAATATAATGAATAAATGTTTGTAATTATTTTTTGTGATTGGTGACATGCCAATTTGTAAGATATATATCGTAAAATTTGCAATATTTCTAGCATCACTTAACAATAAAATACTACAAAAAAAAAATCACTAATAGTGAAAATAATGATAGAAAATAAAAAAGAAAAAAAAATTGTAAAATAGGTTATAGGTGTCAAACTTGGGACAAGACAAAAACTTGCAAGAACATTAAAATAGGTGAAAAGGGCATATGATTTCATGTTTGAGAAAACTTTTTTTTTACTTTATTTTTTCTTGTGTCAGAGTCCCTTTCAAGTTTCAACTAAGTGGGAGTCTTTTTTTTTTTTTTTTTTTTTTTTTTTTCTATGCCAGAGTAACTACTTAAGATTACATATATAAGAAAATTTTAGGTGGAGTCAGGGGGCAGGTGCCCCCCTCGCCCCCCTCTGGCTCCGCCACTGGTGTATATATATATAAAGAGAGAGAGAGAGAGAGAGAGAGAGAGAGAGAGAGATATGTTCATACACATCACAAGCAATTTAAATGTCCATTGACGCGAACTAATATGCCAATTATACCCCGAACAGACCATGACCAATGCTATCAGAAAGTTTCCTTTAATTGCCTCGGCAACAATACCTTCAAGATTACGAATTTAAGTGCTTATTCACTTGCATGATTTTATAGGTTTTCTTGCTTAAAAAATGTCAATATTAGAAGTTGGGAACCACAAACTGCTGTAAGTTCCGATGTGGGTATGCAATGCAACTAACACTGACGTATCCACTAAATGGAAGATTTTACAAATTTAGAGTCAGCTACTTAATTATTTAACTATAAAATAAAAAAATTACATCTTTATTTATATATATCATATATAAAAACAACGGTGATACTGAAATAGTACACTGCTATTGATCGATATTAAAATATTTTATTCTCTTAACTAAACCAAAATAGCCAAGTTCAATTTTGATAAATTGTGTTACAATGTATTAAGAAACATCTATTTGCGTTTTTTCATTTATTTGAATTTTTTTTATTAAATATTGTTGATATTATATGGATGCTAGTTTTGATTTTCAAGGAAAAAAAAAATTTTTGTTCTACTTCCTGGCTTCGTCCTTGGAAGTAGTGTATATCAAAAAATTTTTTTTTTTTTTTGCGTGAACATATGTCAGTTGCTTGGAGGCTAGCCTTGTTAGATTCTAATATTTTTTTTTTTGAGAAACAAATTCTAATATACATACTATAGTTTCTAATACAATTTACAGATTACTGGCTATTATACAATATGTTAAAATTAGAGTAAAATTTGATAAGGATGTGGGCCAAAATCCATAATTTACACCATCCAATAATAGTTTGCGATCTCAACATCTATAATATATATTAGAGTAAATTGCAAAGTACACCCCTGAAGTTTGAGGTTGCTTGAATTTTACATTCTGAAATTTGAAAAATTTGATTTTACATCCTAAAATTTGATTCTGTTAGCAAAACTCCACCCTTCATTAGTTTAAAGTGTTAAGTGACACAGAGGCATGCTGGCATGTTTTATTTTTCACAAATCAGCCATTCAAAATGACACCGTTTCAAAGGAAGAAAAAAGGTACTGCTACCATCTCTCTAAACGGCACCGTTTTGCCAACTCAAAACAAAAAATTCCGGGTATTCCTACGACACCACCGTTTTGCCCAAACTATAAACACAATTACACAAAACATATGATCTGCAACGTGACACTGACACACCGTTTCTGCCATTCAACTACCTATTCCCAAAATCAAAACCCCAAGTACAATTCAGAAAAGGAAAGCATAAATTTGTTACAATGCAGTATTGACATTTGACAGTTTTCCACTCTCTCTGCACTGCAGTAGTGGCTGTGGCTTTGTCAAGCTTGTCTAAGGGAACTTCCCACTTCATCTGGTAACATTTCCCCCACCACCATACCTACCCTCTTGCCCATTGGCCTTTGCCCCATCCTAACCATAACCGCCTCTCATCATGAACCCAGAACAACCCGATCTCACCATAATAGTAGACCTGCCTATCTCAAACGTCAAACCACTACACCAGCAGACCCATTTCTCTACCATCCAAACCCAATATAGCTCGTGAGCTCTCTTCCTTGGCCTTATTGGAAGGCTTTTCGCTAGCAAAGCCAATAACAAGGTTAGAGGCTTAGAGCTATTCTCTTCAAGGCTTGGAAAGTCCAATATAGCTGAGGTTTTGATTTTGGGAATAGGTTGAATATAATTTGGGCAAAACGGTGGTGTCGTAGGAATACCTGGAATTTTTGTTTTGAGTTGGCAAAATAGTGCCGCTTAGAGAGATGGTAGCAATACCTTTTTCCTTCCTTTGAGACAGTGTCGTTTAGAATGGTTGATTTGGCAAAAATAAAGCATTTCAGCATGCCTACATGTCACTTAACACCTTAAACTGAGGGAGGGTGGAGTTTTGCTAACGCAACCAAATTTTAGGGTGTAAAATCCAAGCAATCTCAAATTTTAGAGATGTACTTTACAATTTTTATAAGTTTGATCCCACAACTGGTGAATGCACACAATAGTGACAAGTGATGCAATCTTCTATCTATTTTGAATAATAAGAACAACCACCGCATACTCTTGGTGCGATAATAACTTTATAAGTATAAGTGCTTGTGGGGTGTAAAGGCAAAGACCGGGGTTCAAGTCTCCAGAAATGAGCTTCACACGTATATACACTTAGATCAGGCTAATGCAGAATTTCTATCTTGTAAAAAAATAAATAAATAAATAACGAGGACAAATTAATAGTGCCACATGGCAAGTAGCAATTTGTCCATCATATAACACATCTAACATGTGTGAATACATTTAATCATAAATTAATGGTACATTATAAATATTTTGTGTTTAATACTCTTAAAGGTGATGATGAATGTATATATTATATAATAATTTAATAATATATATATATATATATATATATGCGTGTGTGTTATTTACTATTCATATATATTTAATCATTTGATAATGAACAATGTAATTATAAAATAATAAAAAATAACTTTTAAAAAATAAAAACTTACATTTGAAGTCCCCATAAATGCTGCATAAAATTAGGGCTATCCTGTGAACTAAACCAATTGACCCACTAGATCGTACCCGCCCAACCCAAAGGTCCGTGCGCGGGCAGCTCCAAATGCAAGATGCAGTCAGTCATAGGTTGTGCTTAAAAATAACCCAATAATCGGTTCAGATTTCGAGTTATGATATATTTCACCTGAATAACCCGAACCAACCGAATTATTAATAGATATATGCCTTGCTTGCACCAACTCTTCGGTAATTGGTAAACGTAAATCAATAATAAGGTTAGAATTTTTTTGGCACTATTTCCTAATTTCCAAATCAACTATTTAAATCAAATCAAGATTAAAATCCACGGCCACAATTACATTATGTACAGACTCAATATTAGCGATTCAGTGACAGAAGTACCAAATTCCCAATTCAACCATTAAAATCAAAATCAAGACCAAAATCCAACACACACAATTACAGATCAGTCTTTTGATCTGATATCTGATATCTCTCAGACTCTCTCTCTTTCTCTCTAATCTCTTCACTCTTTAGCTTTGATTTTCTCACCAACCAAATTCTTAGTACTCTTCTCTCTTTGGCTCTTCACCTCTCTTTACTCCAAACCCTAGCCGCTCACTACAAACCCTAGCTGCCACTACCTATGCCATTGCCCATTCGTCTCTCTGCCACTGATCAATATGGATTGAAGAGATCGAATCTCCCTTTATTGCCTAGGTGTGGCCGTCGTCTCCTCCTTACTCTGGCATTATCTCCTCCTCATTGATTCAATTCTTACTCCAAACTGTCTTAAGTAAATATTCTTTGTTTCTCATCTCTCTTTTTGTTAGCCTCTCATTGATTTTATTTTATTTTTATGGAAATTAACTGTTAAAATAAAATAAATCCAAAGATTTATACTTTGAAACCCTAAGCATTTTGCATTTGTTCTTTGTTCATTTGTTTGATTAATTTTGTTCCTACTTTAATTTTATTCAAGAATCGAAAGTTGTCTAAGTAGGTTTTTCTATTTTCAAATTCAAAACTCCAACACTTACAGTTTCTTTAAGGTATGATTTTTGTTTTCCTTTATGTTTAGCGTTTAAAGTTGGGATTTTGTTCTTTTTTTGTTTGAGTTGATGTTTGATGTTACTTCTGTTGTTATGGTTAGTTGTTGATGTGGCTTCTGTTCTTTTTTTTTTTTTGTTGTTGTCATCGTCGTTGTCATTTAGTTGTTATTGTTGTTAATAAATTTTGAGCATCATTTTTTTTGCTTTTATTATTTAATAAAATTTCAAGCCTTATATTGTTTGTATTTGGTTTTTGTTTTTGTTTTTGTTTTCGGTTTTTTTTTTTTGTTTTTTTTTTTTTTTTGTTTTTTTTTTGTTTTGCATAAGTAGGATATTATTTTTCCTTTTTGGTTTGTGAGGTTATTATTAGTTGTTCTTGTTTTCCTAGTTTGCTAATACTTAGATTTGATTTTTTTTTTAAGGAACCCTCCACTGATGCACCCTCTTCCCAAATATCAGTTGCTACACAAGCTAATGGTGCTATGTCACCCAAGATGAAGTTGCTAGAGCTACCCGAGCTAAAATTGCTGCCGTTGAGTTGCCCTTAATGGTATTGGTGAAATGAAGAATTGTTTAAATATTTTTACAAAATCTATGAAAGTTACATTTGCAAAATATTCCTATATATATATATATATATATATATACACACACACACACATATATATTAGAAAAATAAATAAATATGCTAAATGTTGTGCTCATTTAAGGTCCATTCCCAAAAGAGTTACAATATTTTTAAATAGTACTCAATTTTGAGTTTTTTTTTTTATAGATACAATAGTATTTCAAACCTACAGTGTCTACTTTATAATGATTACAAGAGACTTTATCAGTTAAGTTAATTGAAACCTAATAATTTTTATATTCTAATTTATTATATATATGTTCAATTTTATTCTAATTGTACAATTTGTATATTATTAATGTTACCTCATGCTTTTAAGTATACTACGAATTTATACAACTAAATTTTCCTATTAAAGTATATTGATACGATGATTGTAGTAAATTAAACTAAGATTAAGTCCTAACTCTCTCATACGCAATAACTTTCTCGTTCAGCGCACATATTTCTGCGCACATATTAGCTACTAGTTCTAACAATAAAATAAAGTATAGCTAAATAACCACACATTATAATCACAATTATTGGTGATTATAAAAATTCACAAAACAAAAATTGAACAAGACATAAATTCTTAAATTTATGATTCAATAATTAATTTTAATAATCTAAAAGCCTAATAATTTCACAAAACAAGGAAAGAAAATGGATGTATAAAACATATTCAAAACATTAAATAAAGTTAAATTATCTATAAAAATAACTTTAGAAGAAAAATCTATAACAAATTTACTAAAAATTAATTACTCAATCTTAATAGTAGATTTGACACTAAAAATGTTCCTATATGATCATTACACGTAAATTTAAAAAATAATAACATTAGCAATTTCATATACAGTATTAAAAATTTAAGCAATTCATATATATATATATATATTATTTTGTTTAAATTTAGTTATTCATACATAATTTTGTTTATTGACAGCCCTTGAGTAGCCGACTTTGTCTTTTTCTATCAATAAACAATTTACTTATCATTGAAATCTTTTTAGATAAATTACATTTTTTTTAGGAAACTTGTATTTTAGAGGTACATTTTAAAGTTTGAACTCTATAGTTTAAAAAGTTTCATAATTAAACATGTAGGGATAAGGGGCCCACGAACATATGTTGGGCCTTGGGCCTTATCCGAGGACACTTTGTGGTCTAAGGACAGATAAATAGTAATAAATATGTAAGACTCAAGGCTCCATGAGCGAGCCACAAATGAGAAGGCTGGGAAAGGTAAGCCGAGGAGGAGTATTTCTTCAGTTAAACGAAACAGAGGTCAAAAAGTACGTTCTGTCATTCAAGGCGACATTCTAGGAAATTCTATTGATAAAAATATACGTTATGAACGTATAGTACAAATGGGAGGTGGGAAATATCTAAGGGAAAGCTGCTACCACCGCATTGAATGCTCTGCAGTTAATTCTTTTTGGCCGTATTAATGAGAAAGTGATACCTGAACAATAGTTATCAGCCTTACAACTACTCCTTAGAGACTTCAAGAAAGTGCTAATGTGACAGGGATCAACACCAACAATCTAATCTACACGTGGAGGGTAGAGATAAAAGGAGAAAGATAGTATAAAATAGATGAGAGGCCCTTGAGAGAGGGGGATCGAAAATTTGAGAGAAGAATACTGTAACACTAAGAATCGTACTTGTAATCAAATTCAAGAAATATACACAATAACTGATCTCCTCAAACTGTACCGAATACTATTTTCTTTAGCAAAAACCAGTCTATCTCTACCTTATTGTCATTTGGATTCACTATAATTGCTATCCAACTCATTATAGACTATTTTTCCAACCCGCTCTTTACAAATTCATTGTATTGGGCTCTTTCGACCTAGATCCTTTTAACTTTTGGGCCTAGGATTCAAATCGTGACCTTACAATTGGCGCTGTCTGTGGGAAAAAATCTCTGGTGTTGTGGTGAGTTTAATGTTCAATTATGGAAGGTTTAGGTCTGAATCGGGAGGAATTTATGGGATCCCAACGTCAAGATCATTTTGTTAATCTTGAGCGAAGAAGGGATCGGGAGGTCAGTGCGCATACCACCCATATTAATGGGAGCCAGTCTCGAGGCAGGAGCCACCTTTCTAATGAGGAGAATACCAAAGCCATGTAGTTGGAGATTAATCATTTGAAAAGGAAGTTGCGCCACAAAAGGCGAAGGCAAACTCCCTCCAATTTTGATTTCTCTTTTGGTGATGGGGAAGATGGTAGTTATAGGCCCAGGTCGAGGACCCCCTGGTGAATATTTCTTGTGTGATGGGGACTACCATCGAGGGCGTAGGAATAAGAGCCTGTCTTACAAAGGCCTGGGAAATGATGCTATGAGCAAGGCGTTAAATCAAATTTCCAGCTCACCTTTCACGTGCAGAATCGAGGGTGGGAGACTTCCTCGGCGGTTCACTCAGTCAACGTTCACTATGTACATGGTCGAACAGATCTTGTGGAGCACGTGAGCCACTTCAACCAAAGAATGGTTATCCACTCCAAGAACGAGGCCTTGATGTGCAAGGTATTTCCATCCAGTTTGGGGCCTGTGGCCATAAGGTGGTTTGATGGCTTGGGGGCAGGCTCTATTGATTCTTTCAAAGAACTCACCCGGGCGTTTAGATCTTGCTTTAGTACATGCAGTAGAGTTTCTCGGCCTTTTAAACTCCTTATTGTCTATGACCATGCGAGAAGGGGAGACCCTGAAGACGTACTCAGATAGATACGGGGAGATGTCTGGTTCACGGCCCCAGGAAGAACTGGTTCTCACCCTTCTAGGGTGATGTATGTAGCCTAGCCACCAGCTGAGGACTCTAGACCTGAGCTAAAGAGGGCTAAAGTGGAGAACCGGCCATCGATGAGTTTCTTTGAGAAGGATAAGGTTGGAACCGTACAGCCACATGATAATGCCTTGGTGGTCACCCTCAGGATAAGGGGATATGATGTTAGGAGGGTGATGGTGGATCAAAGCAGTGGGGCAGAGATTATGTACCATGATTTGTACAATGGACTGGGCTTAAAACCTCAAGACTTGGCAGCTTATAATTCATCTCTGGTAAGCTTCGACGGGAAAGTTGTTATTCCAAGGGGTCATATTCAACTTCCCGTACAAGCAGGATCAGAGGTGGTGGAGGTAGATTTCATTATAGTAGATGCTTATTCTCCCTACACGGCCATTGTGGCAAGACCCTGACTTAATGCCCTAGGAACCGTTTCCTCCACTCTACATTTGAAGGTGAAACATCCGTCTGGGGACCGGATTGAAGAGCTAGTTGGGAGCCAGTCTGTGGCAAGGCAATGCTTGGTCACTGCAATAATGCATCAGCTAGGAGTAGAGTCCTCGACCTCTGCTGAGGGGAGCTTATAGTAATCAAGGACTCCGAGGTTACCCGTGCAGGAGACAGCTGAGAGGGCAGAGTGTGAGAATTTAGAGAAGATTGTGATAGATAATGATTCAGAAAGCTTTTTTCAAGTTGGAACTCAGCTGCCTCCTCAAGAGAAGGAAGAGCTGATAAAATTTCTCAGGAGGAACATTGACGTGTTCACGTGGAGTGCCTACAAAGCTCCTGGGGTGGATCCGATCTCCATCTACCATCATCTGAATGTCAATCCATCCATCATTCCTAGAAAACAACCACCTCGGCATTCATCTAAAGAGCATTCTGATGCCATCAGGGACAAGGTGACTAATCTTAAACAGACAGGGGCTATTAAAGAGATGTTTTACCCCAAATAGCTAGCCAATACTGTAGTGGTAAAGAAGAAGAGTGGAAAGTGGCGAGTGTGTGTGGACTTCACAAATTTGAACAAGGCCTGTCCAAAAGACCCTTTCCTATGCCTCGGATAGATCAGCTAGTGGATGCCACTGTAGGCCATTCTCGGATGAGTTTTTTGGATGCCTTCCAAGGATACCACCAAATACCACTGGCCCTGGATGATCAAGAAAATACAGCTTTTGTCACTCTCACTAGAAATTACCACTACAAGGTGATACCTTTTAGGTTGAAGAATGCAGGGTCTATCTATCAGAGGATGATGACAAGGATGTTTGAGCACAATTGGGCAAAAATATTGAGATTTATATAGATGATATGGTGGTGAAGAGTAAGGTGGTGTTTGAGCATGTGGGAGACCTCGGGGATATTTTTGAAATAATGAGGAAACACAAACTGCGCCTTAATGCTTTCAAGTGCTCCTTTGGCGTAGGGTCAAGCAAATTTCTGAGCTATATGGTCACTCATCGTGGAATTGAGGTCAACCATGATCAAGTCAAGACAATTAATAGTTTACAACCACCTTGAAATCCCAAGGAAGTCCAGAAATTTACAGGGATGACTGCTGCCTTGAACCGATTTATATCTCAGTTAGCGGACAGGTGCCAACCTTTCTTCTAGTTGTTGAATAAATGGAAGGGATTTGAATGGACCCAGGAGTGTGGCTCGGCCTTCCAGCAGCTCAAGGAATACCTTTCTCGGCCACCTATTATGTCTGGCCCGATGCGGATGAGGTATTGTTTGCATACATTGTTGTGGCTTCTCACGCTGTGAGCTTGGTGTTGATACGGGTTGACAATGGCGTACAAAGGCCAGTCTATTATGTGAGCAAGTCCTTACATGAAGCAGAAGTTCGTTACTTACCATTGGAAAAGGCCATTTTGGCAGTAGTACATACTACACGTAAACTCCCTCATTACTTCCAATTTTACACAGTTGTTGTTTTAACCCAACTTCCACTTCGATCACTAATTTGGAGTGCTCATTATAGTGGGAGAATTGCCAAATAGGACACAATCCTAGGGACTTTTGATATTAAGTATATGTCTCGCACCTTTATTAAGAGCCAGATCCTTGCAGATTTGGTAGCAGAGTTTGTTGAATCCCCATTAGAAGTAGAGATAGAGAAGCAGGACAGGGATGGAAAATCAGTTGACATGGTCACCTTGCAAGAGCCTTTATCTTAGAGGGTATACGTTGATGGTGCAGCGAATTAAAGAGGATCCGAAGTGGGGTTGGTTTTAATATCTCTTAAGAAGATCACTATTGAGAAATCCTTAAGATTGGGCTTCTCGGCCACAAACAATGAGACTAAATATGAGGCTATATTGGTAGGGATGGCCATGGTTCAGAAAATGGGAGGAAAAACAAAGGAGATATTCTCGAATTCAAGGTTGGTGGTAGGTCAAGTAAGGGGAGAGTTAGAGGCCAGGGATGTGAGAATGCAAGGATATTTAAGTCAAGTTAGGTACTTGCGATCAGGATTTGAGTCTTTCAACTTGCTGCAAATCTTGAGAAGTGGAAACACACGCTAATTCCCTGGCCACTCTTGCAACCTCCTCGGCACAGGGCTTACCTCTTATCCTTGTTGAAGACTTGTGTAAGCCTAGCTGGATGGACCCTATAGTGCTATTCCTAAAAGAGAATATCTTGCCTGAGGGGAAATCCGAGGCTGATAAAGTGCGAAGAAAGGCTCCTCGGTTTTGGTTATCCGAGGACCAAAAGTTGTTCAAGCGCTTTTTTTCTAGGCCATACTTGTTATGCATACACCCTGAAGCGTTAGAGCTACTCCTCGAAGAGTTACATGAAAGGGTTTTTGGAAGCCATACAGGAGGCAGATCTTTGTCTCACAGAGCTCTCACTCAGGGATACTGGTGGCCGAACATGCAGAAGAAAGCGCAAGAGTATGTGAAGAAGTGTGACCAATGCTAAAAATTTGCACTAAACATTCACCAACTAGGGGGAGTCCTTAATACTTTGTCCAGCCCTTGGCCATTTGCTCAATGGGGCTTGGATATTGTAGAACCTTTCCCCAAGGCAGTAAGGAATAAGAGATGGTTGCTAGTTGGTACAGATTACTTCACTAAATGTGTTAAAGCTGAACCATTGGCAAATATTAAGGACGTAGATGCCAAGAGATTTGTTTGGAAAAATATTGTCACTCAGTTTGGGATCTCCCATACCCTCATCTCTAACAATGGCCTTCAATTTGATTGCAAAGCCTTCAAGAGGTACTGTTGTGACCTGGGAATCATTAATAGGTATTCCACCCCGGCTTATCCAAGGGAGAATGGATAGGCCGAGACTATCATTAAGGTCATAGTGAATGGACTTAAGAAGAGATTAGATGATGTGAAGGAAAAATGGGTGGAAGAGTTGTCATACGTCCTTTGGACATATCAAACAACACCTCGTAGGTCAACAGGGAAAACACCATTTTTAATGACTTATGGGGCCGAGGCTGTTATTCCTCTGGAGACTGGATTCCTAACACTGAGAACGAGTTCTTTCACTCCGAGCAACAATGATGAGCTGTTAGGGAAGAGCTTAGACTTAATTGAAGAGCAAAGAGAGAATGCCATGGTCCAACTGGCGTATTATCAACATAAGCTCAAACAAGGGTATGATGCCAATGTGAAGCTAAGGCCATTGGTGTCTGAAGACTTAGTATTAAGAAATGTTTTGGGTACTGCAAAGAACTCAACATGGGGAAAATTAGGGCCTAACTGGGAAGGGCCATATCGCATCACCTCAATGGCTGGAATATGTGCATATTATCTTGAAGATCTAGATGAAAATGTTGTACCACACCCATGGAATGTAAGCAACCTGAGAATGTATTATTAATGAAAGTTTTCTTTGCCATATTTTGGTTTATAACATTATGCGTTATGCGTTCTATAATTTGTTTGAATATCAAATAGAATCTTGATCATACCTGACTTCTCGGACTATATACCTTAGGTAGATTGATATTTTCCAATCATTTTTCTAAGTATTAAATAGAATCTTAGTTATGCCTAGTCCCTCGGACCACATACTTTGGGAAAATTAATACTTCAGGACATTTTTCTAAGTCTTAAACAGAACCTTAGTTATGCCTGGTCCCTCAGACCACATACTTTGGGTAAATTAATACTTCAAGACATTTTTCTAAGTGTTAAACAAAATCTTAGTTATGCCTGATCCCTCGGACCACATACTTTGGGTAAATTAATACTTCATGACATTTTTCTAAGTGTTAAACAGAACCTTAGTCATGTGGGACTCCTCGGACCACATACTTTGGGTAAATTAATACTTTCTGTTATTTTCCTAAGTGTTAAACTGAACCTTGGCACTGTCAGGTCTCTCAGACCACATGTCTTGAGTAAATTAACACTTTTCATTACCTATGTGAGTATTAAGCAGAACCTTGGCTATGTTTGGTTCCTAAGACCACATGCCTTGGGAAAATTAATATTCTGAATTATCCATTTAAGTGTTGAATAGAACTTCAGACGTGTCAGGTTCCTCGAATCATGTACCTTGGGGAAGTTAACACTTGAAAAGTCCACCCTGGGTCTTGATTAAAGGATTCTAAGGATACATTAATAAGATACTCTTAAAGGGAAAGGCCTCAAGCGCCCTCTTTCCCTATTAAGCATTTCATTTGTCTCTTAAGACTTAGTCATTTTTCTCACCATGTACAAATGTTTGATTTATTTAAGTTAACATTTAGTTATTACTACTAGCTTTGGTCAAAGTGTGGGTGTCCACCTTTGGAGGCATCATCAGTTTAAAGGTCTCAGTAAAGAGCAAGACAATGATTACAACCAATCAGAAATAAGTATTGCAAGAAAAATAAAGATTCAGAAAATAAAGTTGAAGTCTTTTCATTAAATAAAGGAAAAATACATTATAGACAATGGCAAACTGCCAATACAAAAGAAGAACTGCAAAGGGAAAATAAAACCCTAAAGCTGAGCCTTGGAATTGGGAGGAGGGTCTTCTTTGTTGCCAAGCTGGGAGGCAGGAGCATCTTTGGCCTTGGCAGCATCCTTGGCCTCAGCAACATCCTTGGCCTTAGCAGCGTCCTCAGCCTCTAGGGGAGGTTGGACCTCCTTGCCCTTGTCCTTGGCCATCTCAACTCCCTGGCCTTGGTCACCAACTTGGTTGGGCCCGTTTGGGACCTCGGAAGGGGGGAAGAGAGGCTTGGGTGGTAAGGGGCTGCTCAATTGGGAGTTCGGCTGGAACCTCACGAATGTCAGGAAGTTAGTAACCATACTTTTACACAATGAAGTAAATAAACTGATGAAAATATTACACAATGAACTAAATAAACTGATGAAAATAAGCTCACCCAAACGCATAATTCCAAAATCACAACAATCCATACTAAAAATTCTTTGATAGTTTTATTTATCAAAGGAAAATTTGTAGATAGTTATGCATATGATGTCCATTATGCATGCCAAAATTTTGTTGTTTGGATGGCAATATGTACCATTACTTAAATGCAGAAACTCAAAATTCCATCTATAGATATAAAGTAGAATTTTTTTTTATAAGGATATACTAATGAGATGATTCTAACTTAGATCAACATGGAATGTATGGCTTTAGGGAGACAAATAACCCCAGCAGTAAACTTGACAATGAGTCTCATAAGAAGTTATTTAGGATTCAACCAGTCAGTTTGATACCTGGTGTAATATATAAAGCTATGAACATGCGCGCGCACACACACGCACATATTAGGTGCTCTCTCCTATTTAATCTGGGAGAGCTACAGCTTGGTTAAGGTTGGCAATATGTTCTGATTTATTAATTTCATGATGTACCACCTTCCGTTATAACTTATAATTAGTCTCCATCTTCAGTAATAGACTAATAGTTGCATTGATTGAAATAAGACCTAAAAGTGGTCCTCTAATTTAGGTTTGGCTTTTTATTTTTATTTTTTGATCGGTAAATAAAAACTTCATTGAACAAAAAAAAAAGACACAACAAAGAAAGCAGTTCCCCAGGTACACAGGTAGTGTACAATGGGAAACAAAGCGTTAAACAAAACTACATATATCTAAAAAATGCAACAAAGAAGACAAGATTATATAGCAGGAATCTGATTAAGCAACTAAATAGTTACTTACAGAGAGTGCTGGTATCATGGTACAATGTGTTCACTGATATTGTGCTAAACAGCAAGTACACTGCCCAAGAGGCAAGATCTTTTAGTAATCTTTGGATACCAGCTGTGGCACTTTTAAAGTTTCATGGAAAATTAGGTATTAGAGAACCAATTTTAGATTTTCCTAACTATAAAAATCGAAAGAGTACAAAATACAGGAAAAAATGTCTACCATATTTGTGTTGAAAGGAATGATAGATTACATGGGGGAAGTGTTAGTACAGAAAGGCAGCTGATTCAGAAAGTATGTCAGGACATTAGGAGAAGAGTTACTTGGTGTAAGAATGTTAAAAACAAAATCCAAAACAGGATTCTGTGCAGCATGTGCAAGATTCCTAACTTTGTGTTGGCTTCATGTGTTGTTTTGGTGTTCAAAATTTCTGGTTGCTGGTTGTCTACCATATGGGGCTTGGCAACAGTCTTGGTACAGATATTCTGTTGTGTTTCTATCTGAGAGTTTTATGTTCCTCTGCTTTGCAGGTGTTGTTACTTTGTTTTCACTAATGAAATTTTTATCATTCATCTCCCACCCACACCCCCCCCCCCCCCCACCCCCCACCCCCCCAAAAAAAAAAGAAAAGAAAAAAATCACATCAAATTCAAAGTGCTTAAATATACTCCAATACATTGCTCTGTTTGAGTGGAATGTGAATATATGCCAGCAGAATTTAACTGCTATTTATTTGTTAAGTTTTCGTCTCTAGGATAGCTTGGAATATTTTAGCATTATAAAAACTAAACTGGAAGTATTTCATTCAGATTCATTCAACTTGGTAGTTAACAATGGTGCATCTGCTGGACAAGTTATATATATATGTATATATATATATATATATTTTTTTTTTTGGTTTCCCACGGTGTTTCTTCAAAGTTTTCAAGACTAATCACTGTTCGTGCCGGGTGAGTTCACGAAGGGGTAAAGCACTGGCCCAGGAAATTATTTTCAAAGTGTAGGTAGCAGGACTTGAACTAAGGAGCACATCCAGTCAAACCCAATACAAGCACTTTGAGACCGAGAGCTCAACCAACTCGGCCAACTTCCTAGGTTGACAAGTTATATTTCATGTACGTAAATATCATTTTTTTTTTCTCTTCATCTATATTCAAGTAACGATATGTCCACTGTAACATATTAAGTCTGGATCTTATTAAAACTGAATGTAAAATGTATCAGGACCACTGCTGCCTGTCAACAATATTAGTAGACTAGTTTTTTTCGTTTGTTTCAAAATGTGTACCTAGGAAAATATTAGCCTTTGCTAATTTTGCTATATAAATTTCAGACTCATATTCATATAATCCCTCGAAAGGCGCATGATTGCTTGTGGCCTTCTGAGGTATGCATCGCTCACTTATATTTCTCAATTCTGGGACAATAACATACATGAGGTAGAGATATGTGAATGTTGATGTTTTGCAGAGTTTACGGGGGCGTCACCTAAAGTTGGACCAGGATGTTTTTAAACTTGTAGATAGTGTTCGAGAACAGTTATCAGTATCGAACAACACCAAGAATGGTCTCACAGGAAATTATTGGGTCATTGATCTGCAGTTGTAATTTATGCCATGATGGTATGCATCTTGTAAATACATGCAGTTCTTCTGGGTTGACTAGCATAAATGGATCGTTTTATTTTCTACCTGTATTTATTTTCTTTACCCCCTTTTTTTTTGTTTCTAATTTTGTTAGATTGGAAAAGGTGGCTTGTGTTGGAAGTATAATACTTGCAACAAAGGCAGGCAGGAGAGAGAGAGAGAGAGAGAGAGAGAGCATGGCTTTCACCTTAATACTTAATAGTATTATTAAAAAAAAAATGAAAATATGCTTTATAAGACCCTAGTTCAATTTATTTATTTTATTCACATCAGATTATTAAAAATAAAGGCATGGGTAGATCCACTAAAAACCCCTATTAATCATATAGTATAGTATACACTAAACACTGCTAATTATTACTACTGTATGGTTGCTATTCTGGCACGGTGGATGCTCAACTGCAGGAATCTTTTTTTTTTTTTTTTTTCATTGGAATTTTTATTAATGTGATCGGTTAGGATGTCACCATGAGACCATTGAGTTCAATTAAGATCCATGAAATTTGGTGTGGGCCTTGTTTGGTACTATTATATTGTTGAAGCCTTTTTTTATAAATGGTCGAGTGTCAGCCATTTGAGGTAGGCTTTGTTAAAGTTATGTTTGTTTTTGTGAACCAAACTCAAACTTCAACATTAGCCCAAAGAAGACCAAAAGCTATCGTGGACCTTTTCTGCTTACACTCAAAATTCGAGATGCAAGATACGTGAGGTAAATAAACTTTGATCTATGTCCATTGGTAAAGTAAGGATCAAAACAATATAAATCCAGTAGGAAGAAAAAAACCAAGTAGTGAGTGTCTAGCAGTAGAATGAGAGATTATTATACTTTCCAGCAGTAAGATGAAACACTATAATACACGTTTAGTGATAAATATAGATCTGAAACAAAATAATTTCAACTATTAGTAAAGCACGATATCCAACATTGAAAGATTCATAAATGTTGTATACTTAGCCATTACAAAAACAATGATTATTACTGCAATAGTAAAATTGTAAACCAAGATAACTCTTTCAATAATATCATTGGATTAAAAGGGTAGACAGAGAGATTAGAGTTTGGTGAATGGAAAGAGCGTGTCTAGTTGTGCACAACAATGGATTGGTCGAATTCCCTTATTTTTCAACCAACGTAGGGGAAAATGATCACTTCGATGATAAGTATTTGTCTCCTTTGAGGATGGCGTTCAGTAAAGTATAGTGAATGATGAAAACGCGAGGTATACAAGAAAATTTTTGGAGGCGTTTCTTAATGTGGATGGTGATGGTAGTAAGTATTGAATTCCTTTGTTAGAATTGACAGTGAAGAAAGAAAATCTTAAGTGTCTATCTAGGAATAATTTATTTCGTTTTTTATTAAAATTGTGCTAAAATATATTTGTACTTTGAAAAAGTGAGGAAAAAAAAAAGTGCAATTTTAAAAAATTGTACATAAAAGCTAAAAAGCGAAAAATTGGCTTATAATCTATTCCTAAACACACACTAGTGTTTTTCATTTAGGCTTGTTTCTTGTTTTTTGGTAAGTGTTGAAAATTTTATTGAAAACAGAATAAACCCAAGTATACTAGAAGTGTACTATGGGAATAGTACAATTAAAGACTTAAAAGATAATGATCCAACATCTCAAAAATAGAAAAACAAGAAAATGTTGGTAAATCTGAACTCCATTGAAGTAAATTATGGAAGAAAAAAGACTTAATCTCAAGAATAGAACGTTCACATCCCTCATAACTTCTA
Source organism: Quercus gilva (assembly GCA_023621385.1). Lineage (NCBI taxonomy): Eukaryota > Viridiplantae > Streptophyta > Magnoliopsida > Fagales > Fagaceae > Quercus > Quercus gilva. Next base: position 59,542,453 of record CM042481.1, read on the forward strand.
GCCTTTCGTTCCCTCCATATACACTACATTTTGCAATTTGGAACAAACCTCTACAAAGCTATATTGCGATGTCGGCTAAACCTACCTTGCTGTGAATCAAACACCTTAATGGCCTTCGTGGCATAACTCAATGGATTCCAAACAAGCTAAACAACATTGTCCACAACTCATACGCAATAGGGCTATGAAGAAGGAGATGATCCGCTGATTCTCCACACGCTTGAGCATAAAACACCAATCTATAATCATAACTCTCCTATTTCAGAGATTATCTATGAAAAGAATCTTACACAAAGCAATAGATCATGAAAACAATGCCACTCTAGGCTACTTAAGGCTTAAGATGTTAGGATTTTGTTAGGGTTTAGCTACTTCACATTCAAGTTCCTGTGCCAAGGTCTTAAACCATTTAAAACCATATTTTTTTCACTATATAATTAATATCTTAGTTCTTGTCCAATTGAATTGATATAAATTGCCTATAGTTGGTCAAATTAGATTTCAAGTCACGATCTTAAATTGACTTGACAACAATAAATAAATAAAAAACCTCTACACAGAGACACACACATACACATAATAAGAGAGAGATATGCATACCTTTCAAAGGAGAGAGAGAGAGAGGGAGGTGTAGCAGTTTAAAGAAGGTGAATATTGTTGAAGATGTGGTGGTGGTTTGGTTAAGACTTTTAATGTTGAAGATTAAGCACACGGATCTAACAAAAAAGCCAACAAGAAATTATGAAAAAAAAGAAAAAGAAAAACAAATTAGAGAGAAAAACAAATCTATGTTTGGACAAGGAGGAATTTAGAGATGGAGAGAGATTTGTGTTTACCTTTGGCTCAAATCTCCCAAAATAAGTTAGATTAGAGAGATGTGAGATAGAGAGAGCTAAAATCAATACCAAGGCACCATCTAAACAAGAGGAAGGGGAAAGCGAAGGAGAGATGTGAGACCTAGACCGAAATTAGGATTGAGACTAAGACTGAAGTTCATCTTCAAATGCAACCAACTTTAAAGCAAATATTGAGGAAGAATTTGTGGCATTTTCAAATGAGGAAAGCAAATGAGAAAGAAAAAGAAAGAAGAGTTTGTACAAGTAGATAAGGCTAGTCTCAGTACTAGGCCAAAGAAGTGGGTCCCACTTGATTGCTAAAAATTACAAAAATATCACCATAACTCATTTTCTATCACCCAAAAACAACAAAACATTGTTCTTAATTTTCACAACTCAAACTCAAATTTTGAGTTTTGACTGAGGGAAATTGAGTTATAGAAACAAAACCAATTAAGACGAATTGTGGTGGAGCTCACAAAATTTGGGAAATGAGTCATGAAAATAGAATATTGGGTGATGAAAATAAAGAAACTAAATATAGCCTTAGTGCACTTTTCTTGGGGGTGTAAGTTGCCATGACTCTTAATTTATTCACTTTATTCATGTGTGGGGTGAAAATCTAAGGACCAAAGGATGATTGGGTCTGGATAAAGACCCACTATAATTAATTTGTAAAGATGGGTTTAGAGGCTAACACTTAGATTCCTAAATGGTAGGTTATGCTCAAAGATAAAGTAAAAACGAAATGATTGGGTTTAAACAAGCTGATTAAGAATAAAATGTTAAGTTTATCTTCTTCGGAATGGACGAAGAGCCTTTTACACTTGATAGGTTACAAGGATAAGTGTTTTCTTAGGATTCGATCCATAGTCACTGGAGATCTCTTTTCTTTTATAGTGCTCCTATTTCATTCCTAGCCCTTCACATGGAGGCTTGTCAATCTCCCTCCAAGATACTTGTCCCATCCTTCTTTTTGAGGCTATGCTGAGTATGTTACAGGCTGTGTTGGCATTATTCAAGTGTCATTCAGCCATTAATGCGGTTGACATGGTTGGTGCAGTGCATTTAATATAGAGGTGATGAATGCTTTTTTAGGAAGCCAATCCTACCAGCCTCCCACAATTCATATCATTAAATAGATGATAAATTAAATTATTTATGATGTTACGATAATTGATCGAATCTTGTTCTAATCACAAAACCAATAATCATTTTTTTAAAATTTTAATTAATTAATTTATTTTAATTTTGTATGTTTTGGAAATGATTTGTAATCTCTTATGACCACACAAAACTCAATTAATTTAGTGATATGTAAATTTTCACAAACATTGAGGTAACTTGTTGTGGGATATATATATATATATATATATATTAAAAGTTTCACACATGAAAATTAAGTTATTCTAATCATGAGTTTTTATTTCAATAAGTTGTGAATATATAATATTATTCCAATTACGATTTTTAACATATCTAAGGCATGGTCGGTACCCTGTAATAAATCTCGAAAATTACAATACTGTTCAAATCCTTCTATCCTAAATATCAAATTATTAATAAATAAAATAATAATAAAAAAAAAAGCTTGACACAAAAAACGTGTCTGATATTCTAAACTGTAATATGAATATATGAGATACCTTACCATCTGACAAAGGACAAGTCAAAGGCATTGTTAAAACTAGATTTGTTTTCAAATAAAGGATAATGTTGAAACTTGAAAACACGAAACGATTAGGTATATACCCGTATGGCCTTATGTGTGAAATTTCTTGGTCTCTAAGTCTACGCACAGTCCTCTAGAATCTAGAATCATCCAATCAAATTCAAACCCCAGCATGCCCTACCAGCATTCTCAAAAATCTCAACCGGCACTAGGGGTGTCAAATGAGTGGGTTTAGGTGGGTTTGTAGTGGATATAATTAGGTTGGGTATATAAAATCTATTTGCCTATTAAAATCCATTTAACTAATTGCTTGTAATCCAAATCCAACCCAACTCAATTATTATGGTTAAACCCCAACTCACCTAATTATCCAATTATCAAAATTACCAAAATGCCATTAAAATGAAAAGCCCAACACTTTTTTGGATTCTCTTTTCCACTCTCTCTAGTCTCCATTCTTGGGATTGAAAAATTCCACATAAGTATATCCACATCAGCAATTATATTAAAAATCCAAATAAAAAAAATATTTTCTTTTCTTTTTTATTTTCTCTCACTTTCTTGGCAACTAAACAGTGCAACAAATACAAAGAAATGTCATTTCAAGCTCAAAACTTTCCCGAAAAAAAGAAAAAACAAAGAAAAAACTTTTCTTTACAATGGCCTCAGTTGGATATGAAGAAGAGAGGAGGAGATTGTGGAATGAGGCTTTGGATGACAGAAGCTTGAGAAGCTCAGCGTTAGCGAGGCGGAGAGACTTGGCCTCAAAGAAGATCAATGCGGCGAGCTTGGCAGAGATCGCAGTGGTCGTTGAGTTCTTGGTATTGAAGGATCAATTGAGCTTGGTTGAGGCGGTTCTGAGTGGATGAAACAATGTTGTCGATGGAGGAGGAACACGTGGAAGGGCTGCTCATAAGGGAGATCGAGGTGGTGGTGGTGGTCGATAATGGTGATTTTGGCGAGAAAATAGAGTGGTGGTCGTGCTGGTGGTTGATGGAGGAGACACGTCGTTCTCCATTTTTGTCTGAAATTTTCCTAAGAAACAAACAGGGAAAAGAAAGTGAAGGGGTCTTTTTAAAAAAAAAAAATTATGGGAAGGGCTGGATTGAATTTGGGTAAATTGTTTTTGGGTTAAATGAGTCTCATTGGGTTTTTAGTTAAAACCCAATAATTACTGGGTTTAATTGGGTTGATGCCCATTTAACCCAACTAATAATTTGGCGGATTTTGGTTCAATTAGAGTGGGTGGGTTTGGGTGGGCAAATGGGTTTGGGCTTATTTTGCCACCCGGTCTAGTACAGTCACTCGTCCAGACACTTCCTATGCTGTGCACCAAGTGAGCTAGTATTTATCTGCTCCACAATTGACTCACTATAATGTTGTTCTGCGAATTCTTCGATACCTGAAGGGCGCTCTCTTCCATGGCCTCTTCTACTTTACTCAGTCTTCTCTTGTTCTCCATGCATTCTCTAATGCTGATTGGGCAAGAGATCCCACCGATGCAGGCCCACCACTGGTTATTACTTTCTTCTTGGTTCTTCTCTGATTTCTTGGCGAAGTTAGAAACAAACCCTTGTGGCCCGCTCCAGTATTGAAGCAAAATATCGTGCCCTTACTAATACCACATCTGAGTTCCTTTGTCTAGGATGGCTTCTTAAGGACTTAAGTATGTCTACATCCTCTGCTACTCCTTTTTATTGTGACAACCAGAGTGCATTCATATTACTCACAATGATGTCTTCCATGAACAAACTAAACATATCAAGATCGATTGTCCTTTTATCCATTATCATCTTGTCCATGGTACTCCCAAGTTGTTCTTGGTCTCCTCTAAAGATCAACTTGTAGATATCTTTATCAAGTCTCATTCTAAGGGACGCCTTCGTGCTTTGGGTAACAACTTCAAGTTAGTCTCACACCCACCTTGAGTTTGAGAGGGCTGTTAACGTGTAATAGGTTGTGGGCTTTAGGCTCACCTTGTTTACTTGTACTACACATTCTGTTTCTTATATAAAGACACTCTTGTATATTTTATTACTTGCGAAATACAACATTATTCATTAGTATTTCTGACAGAAGCCAACATTATTCATTTAGTATTTCTGACAGAAGCCTTTAGCTCGGTTCTGTTTCTGCTGTGTACGGTTGAGCATAGCCCACCCTTTGTGGAAAAAATAAATTTTAAAACAAAGTAAAGCCTCTGTGGTTGCTCTGATGGAATCAACTCAATCAACGAAGCATGGAATAGTCATCAATCCATTGCGAAATTGCCATGAGCAGCCAGATTGGTCCTTTGCTTCTATTCTTGCGTATATGCTAGTTGGTTCTCTTGCTTGAGATTTCAAAACTTTCAAATCAACCAACATTTAAGGTTTTCTTAGTAAATCTGCTCAAACAATTATTTTACTTCATATGCACAAGAAATTCACTATATCTGTCTCGAAAGGTTCCACGTAATTGGTCCCAATGAAAAGAATATCCCTAAGTATAATAAACACAAAACAATAAATAGAGATAATTGGTTTTCATTTTGATTTTTTAAATTATGGAATAGATATATCACACAATCAGCTCTAGAGATGGTTGATAGAATGTACTTGTTGGCTAATTCTATTTTGATCGAAGAGATCGAATCATTCACGAGAGTATATAACAGGGTAATCGAGTACAAGCTCAACCTAGCTATCTTACAAGTATAACTTTTAATTTCATTATTCAGACAAGAGGAGAAAGATGAGAGAGTAGAGATAAGAGAGAAATGTGGCCAAAATATGCTAACTTTAGTTCAGTCACCTTTCCTTTTATCTTCTCACTCTGTTTAAAACATAACCTAAACTAATTGTCAAAACTAAGAAAAATACTATTAAAATTATGCCTTATGCTCTAAAAGGACTAAGTCAAAGTTAGAATTTCTTGTAAATATTTATATAGTCCAAATCGACATAATAGACATTTGATATAAAATTCAATACCCTTGCTTAAAAGTTATTATGTCTTTTTAATGGAGTTTGTAATATATTTTTATGTTAGAACAACTTTCTTTCTCCCTTTTCCTCAAAAAAACTTTCTTTCTCCCTTATATATGTTTGTTTCTCATATTTAAAAAATAAAAAAATAAAAAACACCCAAACAACATCCTTAATTTCAATCCAATTCTACCCAAAGTATCGCGTAAATAATGCCTTACGCGAAAGTAATTAAAAGATTAAAAAAAAAGATCAAAACATTATATATAATGAAGAAACAACTCATTCTTTCACACTTGGCAATTGGCGCGTACGTGTATAGAGTTGACACATGCGTGATGAGTTCCTTCCCCTATCTAACCGTCTTCATTTTGTCCTTATATAGAGGAATCCAAAGCCAACAAAAATAATAGAATGATGAACCAACGACTATATAATGTACTTTCCCACTTGGTAATTTTTTTTTCTCCCATCCCTTTAATTTGTTTTTTCATTATAGTCCACTTGGCCATTTACAAATCAAGTGTACATGCATAAAACCCAGTCAGTCAACCAGATCTGCACCTTGCACCCTATTAAGTGATGCGCACTACTCAAACACTAGTACATATATAATTTTTTTTTTCTTATTATCCATTTTTAAAGTATCCACTGGATAAACCTAACACAGAATCTTGGTTGTCACTGCTACGGTCAACGTCTCCAAACCACGACTTTTACACAAGGGGTGTGCTAGAACATCTCGAACTTAAGTTCTTTTTAGATATCACTTATTTTGTTGAAAATTGAAAATACTGTAGTAAAATAATTTTTAAATGTGTGAATAATACCGTGAGACCCATTTTTAATGAAAGTTTTGTTGAAAAAAGAAGTTTGTGAGTTCCATAAACAGTGCACGGACCCACTGGACAGCATTGTCCACCACTTATTTTGCTAGTCAAAGAGATAGTGGGTCCCGTGCACAGTGCATGGGACCCACTGACAGACAACATCTTCAAGTGCTTCTCAATTAAAAAAAAAAAAAAAAAAAAAAAAAAAAAAAAAAAGGAAAATGCAAATGCAGCACCAAAGAAACGCAATCCAAACACTATCTAAGAGCTCGCTCATTTTCTTCTAATTGATAATCATAAATTAAGTAGTTGCTAGACTACTATATTGAAACACTAGGGTCCGTTTGGATTGAACTTATTATTGATGAAACTGAAAACTGAAAACACTGTAGCAAAATAATTTTTAAATGTGCGAATAGTACCGTGGAACCCATTTTTAATATTTTTTAGTGCGTGAACAGTGATGAACAGTGCGTGAATAGTGATTTTTGTCCCTTGCACAGTGAACCCATGTGATGTTACTGTTCACGCGTAGGGGAAAAAAAAAATCTGAAACGCAAAATGTGGACACCACTTTCAGCTGAAACCAAACGCTCACTAATATCTTTTTCTTTTTCTTTTTCTTTTTGGCATTTATTTTTTAAACACTAGTGGCATGTTATTGTGATGATAGCTTGTAATCACCTCACCTATATCAAATATGATATAAGTAGTCTTAAAACAAAGCTGTGCTTTAAGTTTCAGTTAGATTAATTGGTAGTCTTTTGTCAATAAAATAAAAAATGATAAAAAATAATCAGCATTTAGTAGATAATATGGATTTTAAATCCTATTATATTTATCTAAATTTGAAATTTTACTACATAAAAAATACAAAAACTAACGTAGTAATGAATGTGATTGGTTTAAAATTTTGGTTTATAACAAAATTCTAGAGTTTGAAACTGAAATTTCAAGAGAGAGGAAAAAAAAAAAAAAAAGGACATTGGAGGCTTTAGGGTTTTAGTACCATTCAAGGACATTAGGAAGGTTTTTATTATTATTTTTAAATAACAGTAATTTGTGTAAAAAATTATAAAACCCATCAATTGAAATGTTGTGACTATAAATAAAAAATGGAGTAAAAAAATAAAAAAGAGGAAACATTTAAGTGCCGTGAGCGTGACTTTGTTTCTTTTCTAAACAGGTGACTGGCACGAAAAAGAAGGCATGATTCCGTGAATAGCGTGAAAAAGATAAAACGCAAGGCTTTTTTGACTCCAGTGTTGCGTTTTACTGTGTTAGGAAATCTTTTTTTTTTTTTGTTTTTTTTTTCATATTACTCGGTGTCAAGAAAGTCTTATACAAATAGAGAAGGATTTTTCGTTTTTTAGTTTTTACCATGGCAGGGGGGGAAAACGTTTATGGTTCCTAAATATTAGCAACTCTAAGGTCTTTTAGTAGGAGTTAGGGGGGCAGTTGTCCCCTCTCGAGCCTCTTGGCTCCGCCCCTAAGTTAAATTAATTGGTAGTCTTTTGTAAATTAAATAATGAATGATAAAAAAAAATCAGCATGTAGTAGATAATATGGGTTTTAAATCCTATTATATATATATATATATATATCCAAATTTGAAATTAAAAAAACAAAAAGAAAACTGTGGTATAATTTTTTTATTTTTCATGCATTATATACTAAATAAGTTACAGTACAAAATACTTATAAAACCCTCCAAATGTAGTAGTATTTATGTACTCAAGCTCTCCAAGTTTCTGTTTGCAATCGACTCCACTAGTTCTTTCTCTAATCTAACATCCGGATCTGCAATTGTGCTCTAATTGCAACTTCAAGGCACCATGGATTGTTGTTTGAAGGGAATTTAATGAGTCATAAATTAATCTTGATTTTATCCCTATCGGACGGTTTGATTTCAATTTATTTTGAACCAAGTCTAGGTTGACTAGAGTAAAATTTGGTTAAATTTAAGAAAAAACTTTCCAAATTATGGATATTGATGGAACCTAATAAGATTTGATGAAAATTCTAACTTTACTTGACTTCAAGTCAACTCAGACTTTTTTTTTTTTGACGTCAAATATTTTTGTGAAGAGTAAGAAGTAGTAGATGGTGAGTGTTTTTTTTTTTTTTTTTGGAGAGAATTTCAACCTATGACGTTTAGTTTTTTGTATAGGCGGGGATCGAAGTTAACTCAGACTAATCTTGTCTCAAAATGGTATTTTTTGGTCATTTCACATTGAGACTGCGAAATTGGGTATTTGGTCATCCAATTGAAATAAAATAAAATAAATGAGATCACATTCATCATTTTCATAGCCTTTTGGTGAAAAATGTGGATTTTGATATTTGTTGGATATGGTCGTTGTAGGAGTCTAAACAACATTTCAGATATAATAGAAGGATTAAACCTATTGCACAAAAACTGTTTTACACAACCCCAAAAAACAACTCAAATCATGATTTCAAGTAATGATTTCTGCATGAAAATCATGATTTCGATTGCTTTTGGGGGTGTGTAAAATAGTTTTTGTGCAATAAAAAACTGGACATGGTGCAACAGGATATATTGTATAGATGTTCTTTGCTGGAAATAAATCAATCCAGTGTGTGTTAATGAAAAAATAGTTTCAGTGTAGACATGAATTAAGGATATGGCTTGTGCATTCAATGTGGAAATAGGCAAAAAGCAAATTGACAAACAGAGCGGAAGAATAAAAGAATTTTTATGAGTGTCACACAATATGGAAAATTATCATGCTCCAAAGTCCAAGTTCATCCAATGTGGAAAACCAGGAAAAGGCAAAGTGCAAAACGGGGCTGGAAAAAAGAAAAATATTATACGAAGTGTCAAACACGGTGGAATAACTTTATTATAGAACTTGATGCTTTAAGTGTTGTTACTCTCATGAACAATGACTGAAAATTTGTTGATGGAACCCCTTCTAACTAATTGCAGGAACCTATTGAAGGCAATCCCAAATAAACGGATAACTCACACCTACCGCGAAGCCAACCAATGTGCAGACACGTTGGCAAAGCTAGGAGCTAACTCATTATCATCTTTTGTTGTCTTTTGTAATCCACCACCTGTGGTGGAGAGTATTTTGGCTTTTGATAAAGCAAATATGCATTGTAATAGACTTGTTAATTCCTACTGTATGAAGTTATCTTGTTTTACCAAAAAAAAAAAAAAAACCCGGTGGAAAGAATTATCTGGTCCAAACAGCCAATGTGTATCACTCTTTCACGGGCTGATTGGAACTTTGGATCACTTCCATTTCCACATTAGCCATAGAAACTCTTATACAAATAGAGAAGGGTTTTTCGTTTTTTAGTTTTTACCATGGCAGGGGGGCAAAACGTTTATGGTTCCTAAACATTAGCAACTCTAAGGTCTTTTAGGAGGAGTTAGGGGGGCAGTTGCCCCCTCTCGACCCCCCTGGCTCCCCCCTGAGTTAGATTAATTGGTAGTCTTTTGTAAATTAAATAATGAATGATAAAAAATAATCAGCATGTAGTAGAAAATATGGGTTTTAAATCCTATTATATATATATATATATTTATATCCAAATTTGAAATTAAAAAAAAAAAACTGTGGGAACTCGAGTTCCATATGAGTTTTTTTTTTTTAAAAGCATGGACCTCATACAGGAGTGTTTGAGGTCTTGCCAAGTGGCACTCTACCTTTGCATTTAGCTTTTTTTTAATCTCTTACATTAAGTTTTTCTATATTAATATGTGCTATGATGGTCCCAAGCGTTTTCAGTTTTCTATTAAAAAGTGAGAATACACAGTTTGACTGATTCGCCAATATTTCATACTTTTTTTCTTTTTTGAGAAAGTTTCATACTTTTCTCACAACCCATAATTTTGAGAAAAGTTTGTGTTCTGGAAATTTTCTTAACACAATCCTTCAGACGGTCCCATTATTTTTTAAAAGAAGACCTTTCTTTTGAAGAAATTGTTTAATGCAATCCTTCTATCTACAACTCTCTCTTCTTCCCTTTCCCTTCCCTTACTTTTTCCTCCCTTCTTTCCTTTTCATCTCCCTTACAACCAAACAAGATATTAGTTTCCAAATTTAGCTAATAAAAAAAAGTGTTTTGAGGATATTAATAAAAAAAAAGTTTGAATTTGGTAAGAATGGGGTGTAAAATTCATATTTTACACCATCCAATAAGAGATGTCACATCAGCTTTTTACTTAAACTCAGTACATCATACCACGATTAATAACATCTTAATAAACTCCCAATTTGGTTGAATTTTCAGATGAGTATTATAATTGATTGAGTGTGGTTGTTCTTATTCTTTAATGCGTGATAAGATGATGTGGCATGTTGGGATTGGAGGGTGTAAAACTTGGGTTTTAAACCATATCTTTATAGAATTTAATCTTTAATAAAAATATGTAAAAAAACATGTTTAATTACCGTTTTAGTCTTTAACACTTGTACAGTTGTACTATGTATCAAAATGGTTTTTAACATCTTAAATGTGTTAATTTTGTTTCTAAACTTTTGGTTTGTGTCAAAATACTCCTTATTATTAAGCAGTACATGAAAAGAACAGTTGTATCTAACATTAATATCAAAATAATATTTTTATGTCATCTAAGCTATCCTTTGAATCATCACGTGTCCTTAATTAGAAAATAAAATAAAATATTTGAAAATATGTTAATTGCATGTCCATAAGTAAATGAGATGTCATTTTATTAGCAGAAATTGAAAATTTCTTTTCTTTTCTTTTCCTTTGCTTTCTTGGCAACCAAATGGGGTTTAAGTCTTGACTTTTTAGTTAAAGTTCTCACGAAATTTTTTAAAAAAAAAAAAAAAAAAAGCCAAATGTCAAATTTTTACACTATCATTTTTTTAAGAAGTTAAAGTTATTACCAATTATATTATAAAAATCTTGTAAACTAACATGGTAATGAATATAATTAGTATCATGTCAACAAGGTAATAAATCAATTTCCTAATTATTTTTCTATTTTGTGTTTAATTAAAATTGATACATTCATTTAATAAAAGTAGTGTGTAACCCCGAGCATATGCATATGTACATTTAAAAACAATCACAAATATATATATATATATATATATGATTTAGAATCTAATTGGATCTAAACTCTTCGGTTTTTGTACCAAATAATTCACCTACTACAAAAATTAAAATATTAGATGGGATACATGGCGCAAAATTGAACTTCAATTAAAATTCAATTTAGAATCTAATTGATTTTAGACTCTTTGATTTTTGCATCTAATAATTCAATTAACACTCAAATTTAAAAATTACATGAGACACGTGGCGCAAAATTAGACTCTAATTTAGAATTTAATTAAATTTTCTCTCAGTTTTGGCTATATATATATATATATGTATGTATGTATGTATGTATACCTACCATCACTCTATTTAAAATTATATGTTGTTCATGAAATCACAGTACCATATATGGCCCTTTTTTAGGAGCCACTATCTCATCAAATAAACTACCTCATAAAATAAAATAAAATAAAATAAAATAAAAACCTTAAATTGGATACGTGGTGCAAAATTAGACAACAATTGGAATCCAATTTAGAATCTAATTCGATTTTCTTTCAGTTTTAGCTTTAATTATATATATAGACTAGTTATTGGCCTGTGCATTGCACAATTTTTTTTTTTTGGCATGATCTTTTTTTGGTAAATATTATGACTGGAGAACATTTTTTTTGGGAAAAAACTTCTTTCATTTTTATGTAGTTGTAGGGACACGTTTTGTAGCCCAAGCCCAAAATGTATGGGATATTGGCCCAGTGAGCCCAGTACAATAAATTTGTAGAGAGTAGGTCGAAGAACTAGACCTTAACGAAGTGGACAACGGCTAGTATGGATTTAAAGAATGATCAAGCAAAAACAAGAAGTACCGATCTGAATGAATTCACTATTCGAGAAGGTAAGTCTGCATATAAATCAATTAAACCTGATTACTAATATATCTTTGATGACTACAGTCCCCCCCTTTCATGGAGGGTCTCTTATATTATATAGCTCTCTCTGGACCATCCTGACCCTACACTTGTTAATCATTTGAGCTCTTACTTGAGTGTCTATCCCATCAAACACCCTCTTTGTCTTTCTGTAAGTTGTGGTAGCAAAGACAGCACTGTTCAAGGGTCTTCTCCACATAAATGCAATCAGAAAAGTAATTGCAGTGCATTCAATGTGGTGGTAGCAACTTTCCTTTAGATATTTTTGGGTTCCCCTCCTTCTTGTATGTCCATGATGCACGTTCCTATCATCGGAGCTTCCTGGAAGGTCACCCTCATTGTTGGAATACATATTTGAGCTGTATTTATCATACTTGAGGAGAAATTCCTCCTTAAACCACCTTCCACTCACTCCTTACTTATGAGACTCTAAACTGGAATCATCCATAACTGTTTATTCCTTCCCAGACCATTATGTTCTCATCCCACTCTCTATAAATTTATTGCATCAGGCTCACTGGGCCAATATCCCATACATTTTAGGCTTGGGCTGCAAAACGTGTCCCTATAGTAGTGATTTTAAAAAATACAATGAAGGGTTTTATGATAAATTTTGTTAATTTTATGAAATACATTTATATAAAATAAAACTCATAAAATGCATAAGATATATGTAAAGGTATAATTCATGACTATGCATGAAAGTTATTGTATTTTTTTAATGTCTATTAGCTAGATCACATTTCTTAAATAAACTGAACAACCATTTCATCACCCCATTATGCACGTAATGTTTGGAATGTTGTTAGTTAGTACATGATTGCTTGATAAACAATATTGAGTAAAAATAATTTTAATTCTATTTAAGAAATTTTTTGTGAAATTTTCATTTTCACGTCCATTTTTTTAATCTAATAGATTTAATTTTTCATGTTAGTTTAATTGAATAGTATTGTGTTTTTTTATACTTTTTTTCTTAAGTACAATTGATAATTCACAAAATGAGTAAACAACTTATTGAGTATTGCAAAAGATACAAATATGAACATTAACATGAGCATGAACATGAAGGGAGATTTCTATTCATTTTCTTGAAGAAAAAATGTACTTACAGAAAATTCCAAACTTTATTAGGTAAAGAAGAATCAAATTTATAGATAGCAAAATCAATAAACCAAAAATTTTAGGAGCCTAAGAGGAGCCATTACTCATTTGAAACAATCCAAAATATTCAAGGACTAAAAGAAAAAAAAAAAAAAAAAAAAAACCATCCACTCCACACTTCCATCGCAACTGCTTTAGCTCAAGGAAAACAATATATATCTTTTTTTATTTATTTTTTATTTTATAGAAATAATTACAACTGCTTTAGTGATCTACTTCAACCTAACTTAGAAAAGTCTTTTAATAATAATATTAAAACATATTTATTCCGGCTTTTCCTACATCTTCATGCCTACTCTATTATTATGTAGGGTTTCCTTGACAATAAGAACACCATATAATGAAACAAATATGGAACCAAAATAGAGGTCTTCATATCCACTGAATATTTTTTTCAAAGGGTAAACAGAGGCAATACTAGGTCATATGGTGCCAATGTTGTTGAATAGTAGTTAACCTCCTAACTTCTAAAATTTTTATTCCTTTTAAGATTGATATTAATTATGATTGAATTATAGTCAAAGCTGACAGTTTTTTAAACTGCACTATTAGTCTTTTGAGGAAAATGACTTAGACGTTGTTATCTTGGTTTGATTGATTTTGATTTAGAATTGGCTTGAGAGAGACGGTGAACCTATTTATTTAAATTAGTAAGTTTTATTTAAAATGAGATATGACTTTGATTTGTATTAGTCTGTATCTATCAATCATATCTTTGTTCACTCAGAGTAAGATGAGTCATTGAAGTGGGATGATGTGAATAATGAATTAAGCAGTTATGTTAGTGTAAATACTTTCTTTGTTTAATTAAAGCGGTTCACATTCAATTTTGTTTTGTTTGTTTAACTGCCTTTTGTTTATTTATTGTTAAAATACTTTCTTTTTTTTCATAATTAAAATTGTTTGTTCAATGTTGTTCAAGATCATCTTTTGTAAGAGTTGAATCTGTCTTCACCAAAATGTATAAATATTGTCTAAATTTGTTGGATTCTTTTTCATATGCAAAGTTTATGGTTCTTTGTTTTAATGTATTGGTGTATTTCTTTCCTAATTGTTTAATTGCACATTTGTTAGTAGAATAGTGACTACATTTATCTGTAAGTTCATGGAATTAAGTTAAAGCACTAAATATACACTAAAATTTAGAAGTTGGCATTTACAATTTACCTTAGGCTATTGGTTGTTGCTGTTATTTTGAATGAGTGTAAATATATACTAAGTTTACTTATTCATAAAAGTCACTGGTCATATGACATTGAACTATTATGTTTTATTTACAAAATATTTGAAGGTAAAAGCACTTATCAAAAAAAAAAAATTTGAAGGTAAAAGCATTATCATACAAAATTGGTTGATAACTTATTAGCACTTTGATTCTATACTGCTTGGTTATGGCCAAAGCTAATCAGATTTACGCCCAGGTTTAATGATTGACATTGGGAAAGAAAGAAGGGAAAATTGATGGTTTTTGTGATTGTACTCTTTTTTGGTAATGAGATTAATTTTGCTTTAAGTATTTATTTATATATCCTTGGCTAATGGAAGCCATATTCTTTGCCATCATCATATGGGAAATAGCCAATAGATTGTTAAAAACTAAAACAATCTTTCATATTTTTTGCAACTCAAACCATATTACAATGTTTGCTTCCACTTCTTTTGTAGTCTCTCTTTCATCTTTCTTTGCTGCGTTTCTTAAAAACTTCTTTAGAAAAACCTTTTTATTTTAAAAACCAATAAAATATTATGTAAACGTCTTTAATTCTTGGTTCCATCTGAATGACCATAGAACAACAATATTCTGCGTACTTCTATTGATTCACTAATTCACTTATTCTTCAATTAATGTTTTACATTAGCCCATGGATCTTGATTATTATGTTTGCTCGGCTTTGCGATTAATTTTGGTTTATTTGTTTTTGTTCAATTTTACTATTCAATGTAGCTCAATGATTACATTGCGTTGGTTTTGAAGGATTTGAATTTCTATTTGTGATGATTATGTAATCATTAATTTCAATTTCAAACCAGGTTTTATATTTGGTTTGTGGCCTTTACAGCATTTATTCTTTTTTGTTGTTTGTTGATTTTGGTCTTTTGATTTCATGGAAAAACAATTCCAGTATTCTGTTATTTACTAATTTGTTATGAATATTA
This sequence comes from Quercus gilva, assembly GCA_023621385.1. NCBI lineage: Eukaryota > Viridiplantae > Streptophyta > Magnoliopsida > Fagales > Fagaceae > Quercus > Quercus gilva. The sequence goes on from CM042481.1 coordinate 59,558,056, forward strand.
ATGCTTATGGCATGGACAAGAATGGTAGAATCCTAGAATCATGAAAGGCCATCTATAAATCTCGAGATCTACATACGCTGATTTTTGAAAAAAAAAAGACCATCCTCTTCATTTAAAAGGAACATTGACAAGATAATTGAAAGATAAAACCATTTTACAGTTTAATACAGTTTGCTTGAATGCTGATTCTCTTTTTACTTATCTCATACTTAGTATTACATTTTGTTCATTTACTGTAATTATGTTTTAATTGGCTTTGATTTGCATGTTTTAGCCAGAGTTTGTTTTTACAAATTGATTTCTTCAGCCAATTCTCCCTTCTACTTATTTCACATCCTCACCGCTATTTTTTGTTATTTGAATTTGAATTAAAATCCGGATGTTTATTCTCTTTCTTTCAATGTTTTGGCCTCAAATTATAATCTTTGATTATTTACTGTCATTAGGGACAATCTAAGTCATTAGATGATTTGCATTTATTCATTAGGGACAATCTAAGTCATTGTGTTATACTCTTTATTTAGATGCTTTCTTCTTGATTTATCATAATTCAGAGTTTTTTGGGTGGCATCATGGGTTTTAGCTCTTGAATATGTGTAGGAAAGAACATGTTAGTTGTTCAATAATGGTTGATTTCTTAGCATTTTTTTTTTTAATGTTTGTAGGTTTTGGTGTTTTGGGTTGCTTTGAATAAGTATATGATTCATAAAAAGTTCCATGTTCACATAATTTTTCATATGTGCGTGCATCCACCCTTTGGTGTTAGTTCTTGAGCTTTTATTGAAAATTTTTCTTCGCAATCCAATGAAGAGATAAAAAGAAGGTAGTGGGCTGATTTTTTATTGATGAGTTATGGAATTTTAGGGATGTGCTTTAGCAATACAACATTTTGAATCTAAAACAAGGGCCATATATTAGGTTTTACTTTCTCTACTAACAGAGGTTATATTTATTATGTGTCCATTAAGGGTTGATTTTCTTAATAGGTCGTAGTTTTCTTTTAAGATTTTTTGTGTTGACCTGTAATAATTTTTCCTAAGGGAATCTTTGCCTATATATATATATATATATATACACATAATATTTAACAATGCTTTTACTTGGTTCTCTTTTAGAATAGCGTTTTGTTATTTCCTATTGGCTTTTCTTTTATGTATGGCTGTTAGAGCCATTTTTTGGGATGCCATCTCTAATCATCTATCTCTAATCACCAATGTTTTGTATTCTATGTTTTGTTAATAGCCATATTTGTAAGATGGATGGTTTAAGATCTGAATGTTTGAGGACTAAAGTTATTTTGTAATTTTTAGTAAGTAAAATTATTGGTTTTTAATGTTAATTTTACTGTTATTTACTAGAATGCTTATTAGACTTTGTTTCTTTTAATTTTTATACTGCTCAGGCTATTAGGCTCAGTTTATTGGCAGGCTTTTTTCAATGTTGTTGTTGTTAGTTTTGTTTATTTTGTTTACTCATTTATTTTTATTGTGTGTATCTTAGTGTTTTGGATTGAGTGCTTATAGATGCTTTAATTTTATTTATTTATTTTATGAATAGAAGATTACATAATAGTGAATGAAAAGTTTCATGAGTTCCATTACTTGGGTGTGTGTATAATCTAATTTATCTCTGTGTAATTTTGAAGCAAAGCCTAAAAAATTTGAGGAACTTTAATGTAATCAATCTTAATTCTTGCTGTCTTATTGAGTGCTTATGTTTAGGTGCTTTTGTTTCTTTATGTTTGGGCCTTCATGAAAGGGTTAAGAAAAAATTCAAGAGGAAGGAATATTTTATTAAATAAAGGGTTTGTAATATATTTCATTTATATAAACCTGCCATGTTTTCTGAATTTTAAATAATTATAATTAATTTTGTTGCAGCTCATTTCTGACTTTTAAAAAAAATGGAAAATGCAAGACAAGCGTGATTAAAAAGACGGATGCTAATGTTTGAGAGGCGGTCAGGCAGAAAATGGCATGAAAGGAAAAATAGTTTACAAAATAAATTTACCCAGGCTAGGAAATCCAGGAAAAAACATTGAAAAAACATGTCTGTTTATTTCAATGTAATTTGTCAGGATCTTTCATAAATACCATCAAAGATTGGGTTGTGATGACTAAGAGTCTTTAGAATGTATAGTATATATTAAAAGCAATCAGCTGTATTTTCTTCTACTTATGAGATTTTAAATGACCCCACGCATTGCACGGGTTAAACACTAGTTTCTTTAATAGCTCTACCTTCATTTCTTTTGGCTAATATGTCTCTACTGAATCAAAATCAAATCACAAAAATCATATAAAAATCACCAAATTAGCTTTTAAAATTATAATTAAATTTTTAAAAGAAATCTAGGAACAATTGCACAAAAATTCCATATAACTAAGTCACACTTAGGAATATTGGACCCTTTTTCCTTTGTATAAATAGGGGGGGTCCCAATGGGATGAGAGGGCTAACAATTTTCTCTCCAAAACATTTATTAAAGGAATATAAAAGTTTTTCATTGTAGACTTTTCACAATTAAAGAACATGACTCGCCAACTAATCAAACTAGAGTTTTTAGTACCTATAGCAATTTCACAACATCAAGAATAAACTCCAGTGTATACATTGTCAAATTTCATAGTCTCCTGTTACATCAAATGAGTGTTTAATTTTTCTTACAAAGTATTGAATAGTAAAGCTTCTGGCCCATAGTCTCAATTACAACTCTCAATCATATTGGACTTGGATGATACCTATCAACAACGTATCATTATGAGATGCAGAAAAAATTTGGAGTGTACACAACGTTTAGTGTTGATGGGAATAAATTTCATCCTATTCCAATTGGTTAGGTTAGTAAGGGACCTATTCCAATTTACTGATCCTGGAATTTTGTATACAAGTAATAATTAAGGAAACTTCCGCCTAAATAAGTTGGACTTTGGGCAAGAGAAAAAATTGATGTCTAGACAAATCAAGCTAAGGCCAACCAAAATGGACCATAGTCTTAATTTCTTATATTTGTTTGTTCCATGTACAAGACTTATAGTCAATGCTTGGCGTATAAAAGTTGAACATCTTATCTAAAGTCCATCATCTGAAAACTTGAGAAAAAATTTATTTAAACCAACACAGTATATAAATGATAAAAAAATCAAGGAAAAATTGTCAAAAATAATGAAAATTTAATCTATGCTTAAATTCTTATAAGGATGAAAACAATAGCAATATCCTTTTTAAAAAAATAAAGATAAAAAAAATCTATGCTTATTTTGTATGTATGATAAAGTCCTATCACAAAGTTTTTTGAGACTCATGTTGATTAGTGATTAGAAGTTATAAAGGAATAATTCAATATATTTTGTACGTATGATAAAGTCCTATAACAAAGTTTTTTGAGACTCATATTGACTAGTGATTAGAAGCTATAAAGGAATAATCATCAATATATATAAGCAGAGATCTCTTGCAGGAGTGCATGAGGTCTTGCTAAGTGAAGCTCTAATTTTGCATTTAGCATTTTTTTACCTCTTTCATTAAGTTTTTTTTTAACTGTTATCTAAAAGTTTACATTAATTTATTTTACTATTATCTCATTAGTCTTTCATTAATTGCCTAAGCTTACATCACACATTTCTATCTTTTTCATGTCTTTTAGCATACCTACCATCTTAATATTTTTTTTAAAAAGCAAAAAATAATAATTAAGGACTAATAGTAATAACTAACCAGATAAGGGCTTGGAGGGAGATAGAGAGACATAAAAATGTTGTAGATTGTCAAATAAAACGCATTGTTTCACTACAAAATCAAAAAGCATTGTTTCACTATAAAAGACTTGAGACTAACAAAACATTTGAAAGAGAGAGAAAAAGGAATCTGAGGGGCCGCTGCCTTCGTCATATTGGCCTCCCACCACCATTAAGACACCGAAACCCCTACGGATATTTTTTTTTTCTTTTTAAATTAGGGGATTAAATATGATTTAGGTTTGGGTAATTCGGTTGGATAATTTTTGTTTTGGGTATATAAGTAGAGAGAATATTTGATACGCAATGTAAAGCCATATTCTACAATGGTTTTAAATTATCTATAAGACACGTGCATACACACTTGCCCACACCATATTTTAATGTCGCACTATCAATGAGTGGAAGACAATGAGAGAGTTGGACATACTTTAATTTCATAGTATTTAATATGTGAACACAACACAAATTATTTGATTTTCATGGTCCCATTACTCTTTTGCATTTATTTTTGGTTTCATGATTTAAAAAAAAAAAAAAAAAATCTTAGCTTGAAAAGGCTTTAAATATGCAGTGAAACAACAATTATAAATTGCACACACATAACCATTATAATTATTTAGTTCAAGGTATGAGTAAAAAACAATTTTTTTTGGAGGAATATCTTATATATAAAAGCGCCAATGCCCCTACAGTGTTTTGGTACTATTCATATAGTGTTTTTTACTGTTCATCTATAGTGCCATTTTGGTGAGTCACTTTGTTTTTTTTTTTTTTTTTTTTTTTTTTAAAGTTTTGAACCATAGCTACACTACCAATAGTAGCTACAGTTTTTTTTTTTTTTTTCCAGTCTTCCATTTGTACTTTTTTTTTTTCCTTTCATATATATTGTTATACTGACACAACAAATTTCACAATATTTTCACAATTATTGAAGTGTCAATTTCTTATAAGTCAAAATAAAATAATAAAATATAAAACTGTGACCAACCACAACTGAAAATAAATGTTTTGTGAAAATGTTGTGACACTTGTTAAGTGAATGTGTAAAAGTTACAATGCTTTTAGTTTGTTCAATATGTACTTTTTTTTGTCCAATCATCGATTTGTGCTCTTTTATCTTATATATAAAAGCGTGAATGCGTATACGGTGTTTTTCACTGTACATCCAGTGTTTTTGTACTGTACATCTATAGTTCCATTTTGTTGAGCCACTTTGTCTTTTAAAAAAAAAAAAAAGTTTTGAACAGTAGCTACAGTACCAAGCGGCACTGTAGCTATAGTAGCTATAGTTTTTTTTTTTTTTTTTTTCCCGTTCTTTTGTTTGCACTTTTTTTTTCTTTTATATATATTGTTATACTGACACAACAAATTTCACAATATTTTCACAATTATTGAGGCGTCAATTTTTTATAAGTCAAAATAAAATAATAAAATATGAAATTGTGACCAACCATAATTGAAAATAAATGTTTTGTGAAAATGTTGTGACACTTGTAAGGTAAATGTGTAAAAGCTACAATACTTTTGGTTTGTTCAATATGTATTTTTTTTTTTTCAATCATCGATTTATGCTCTTTTTTCTCTTATATATAAAATCGCAAATGCGCATACAGTGTTTTTGCATTGTACATCTACAGTGCCATTTTGTTGAGCTACCTTTATTTTATTTTATTTTTTTTTAAGTTTTGAACAGTAGGTACAATACCAAGAGGCACTGTGGCTATAGTAACTACATTTTTTTTTTCAGTCTTCCATTTTTACTTTTTTTTTCTTTTATATATATTGTTATACTGACACAACAAATTTCACAATATTTTTACAATTATTGAGGTGCCAATTTCTTATAAATCAAAATAAAATAATAAAATATGAATCTGTGACCAATCACAACTGAAAATAAATGTTTTGTGAAAATGTTTTGACACTTGTTAGGTGAATGTGTAAAATTTACAGTACTTTTGGTTTGTTCAATATGTACTTTTTTTTTTTTTAATCATCGATTTGTGCTTTTTTTTTTTACTAACTATATAAGAAGAGGTAATACATTTACAGTGCCCCTTTTGGTGTAGTGAGCCATTTTTTTTCCCCAAGTTTTGAACAGTTGCTACAGTGCCAGTTTGATTTGTTCAAGTGGCATTGTAGCTACAGTAGCTATAGTTTTTTTTTTTTTTTTTTTTTTTCTTTTTCAGTCTTTCGTTTGTACATTTTTTTTTCTTTTAAATATTTATAAGAACCTGCATATATATTATTATACTAACTTAACAAATTTCACAATATTTTCACAATTATTGAGGTGTCAATTTCTTATAAGTCAAAATAAAATAATAAAATATGAAACTCTGACCAACCACATCTGAAAATAAATGTTTTGTGAAAATGTTGTGACACTTGTTAGGTAAATGTGAAAAAGCTACAATACTTTTGGTTTGTTCAATATGTACTGTTCATCACTTTTTTTTTTTTTTTTTCAATCATCAATTTGTGCTCTTTTTTTATATATAAAAAGAGCAAATAAGCTCATGAATAGTGTTATGAACAGTATTTTTAGTTTAGTTACTTGTCTTTTTCCCCCTTTTTTTTCCTTCAAGTTCACGAACTTGGTTTGATCTTGTTTTTTTTCTTATAAAGGATCTTTATATGTTTACTTTCTACTTATAATTTAAGCTTACATTGTATACACACAAAAAGTAGCAAATATTATATACATTTACAAAAAAAAAAATTGTACAAATTTTGCAAATGTGTACAACATTTACCAATTTTTATGTGTTTACAATATAAATTTACATTGTAAGTGCAATGTATATTTCTATGTATATATATATATATATATATTACATATAAAAAGAGTGAATGATCAGAAAGGTTACAGTAATTTCGCTACAGTAGTTATGATTTGTTTAACTTTTTGGGCTTTTTTTTTTTTTTTTTTGGTGTGATTGCATAAAGTTGTAGTATATTTGTTATATTATTTTTGGTTTGGCCACAATAATTTTCACAACACTTTCGTAACAAATCAAATATGGTAAATTGTTATTGGTTCTAATTTAAATTTACCAATGAAACTACTTTTTTGCCCACTAATAACAACTTGTAGTAACTTACTACTTATAATTTGTTGTGAAAATGTCATGGACATAACATTTTTTTGTGTGAAAAATGTTAAGACATCTTGATGTTGTCACTATATTTTCAAAACTGCTAAGCTGTCAATTCTTTACAAGTTAAAATAAAATATAACAAATGAAAATGTTGCATCATTCTGTTGTGTTTTTAGAAATTTTTGTTGGTTTAATCAACTTTGTTGAGCCAAAATTCACTATTCCACGTACAATTTTTTTGGGTTGACTTTTTGTATATTTTTTTCTTTACACACTATTTTAAGTAAAAATATATAGTTTTGCACACAAAAACAAAAACAAAAACTTAGAAAAAAAACATTTTTCATCCTTTATGTTCGGGGTAGTTCACAGTTCTTCCTTAAATTTTAAAATCATGCAATTTTTCCCTTTATATTTTGGAAAAGAGCAAATATATCATCTTGTTATTCTTTCAGTTAAACCCTAACGAAAGCTCATGATTCTTAAAATATTTTATTGTGTAATGTCTAAATTACTCCTACTAAATTTTAACATCCTAAACATTTTATTTACGCATTTTGAGTTTTAAATGATAAAAATTCTTAGAAAGTTGGAATGATGATATTTAATTACACAAGCCTTTTGTTATCTTTTTATTTTTATTTTTATTTTTTTTTAATTTCTTAGCAAAACTCAGTTGTTTATTGTTGAAAGATGATGATATTCATTATCATTCTTAGAAATTTTTAGAGAATAGATATATTGTCTTTAGCAAGTAGGTACTAAAAAACTATTATAGTTAAATAAATATTTATATGTTAAATAGCTACCCTAACTTTGTGGTTGATCAAAATTCTTAAACGAATGAGATTAACTTTTTACGACATAATTATCAAAATTCTTAAAATTAATTTCTATTTTGATTAATGTAAATCTCTATATATTTTAAAAATCAAATGATTCATATCTTTATTTTCTAATACAAATAAAATCTAGAATTGATTTTAATTATTATAGTACTTTTTTCCACAGCAAGGCACATGCTGCCTTAACTAGTACTATATAAAAAGCACCAATGCCCCTACAGTACACATTTGGTTTATTGAGTCTCTTTATCTTTTTTATTTTTTATTTTTTTGTTTTTCTTTCAAGTTTTGAACAGTTGCTACAGTGCCAACATGCTTTGTTCAATTGGCACTGTATCTACAGTGCTTTGGTTTCAACCTCTGCACTGTTGCTGCTTTCTTTTTTTTCTTTGCTTTTTTTTTTTTGGCGTAACATCATCCTGTCCACTCTTTTTTATTTTTATTATATATATATATATATATATATAAAGCTGTTAGTTAACACAATAAATTGTCACAATATTTTTGTAATTATTGATATGTTAATTCTTTATAGGTTAAAATAAAATATCATATGAAAATCATCCACAACTAAAACTAAAAGTATTATGAAAAAAGAAATACTACATCTACTTTTAACCAATTTTATAATATAATATGTGCGACTGTAAGTAATGGACACTTCAGATCATTCTTATTTATAAGAATTTACCACTTTTAATTAATCACTTACAGTAGTAAAAATCAACAAATTGTATATTTAGGTGCAAAAAAAATAGATATCCATAATATTGTTGTTGTGTACATAGATTTTCTTTTTAAAAAAAGTGATAAAAATATTATTAAGTGTTGGTATTAATTAAAACAATTACAAGATATCCCGTAAAGGGTAGTGGGTTTTCCCACTGCCAAATTTTTTCATTTTCAATACAAAATGCATACTGTGCAGATCACATAGTTTGGGTTTGGGGCCTTTGGGCCTCAGCCCTGTACAATCTGAAATTCACCACATTAATAACTTGTCCTCTTGAGTGGGTTTTAATTATGGTTATTAGGTACAAGTAAATGAGTGATGGTCCTACAAATTAAATGTAAATTCAAACACTGTCCAACATTGGACCTGAAAAATTAAAAATGAGTACCCGCACGGATACCTGTTTGGTTGGTTAGTATGAGTAATATTATTTTAGTATTTTTGATATACATATGGATAAAAAAATGTATTAAAACGTGTGTAAGGTTATTTAAAATGTGAAAATATTAGTTAGAACTAACCAGCTAAACAGGACAGTATTTTAATTTACATGTAATATTGGTTACATTCTTAAATTTGCAGTTCCAACCTCCTACAACTCAGGACAGTATTTTAATTTACATTTAATTTGTACGTGACCAGCGACCACCACTCAATTTACTTGTACCTCCTCTCAAAAAAAAAAAAAAAAAAAAAAAAACTTGTACTTAATAGTTATGAATTATTCATAGCTATTAATATTTAATTCAATTAACAAGAACCCACATTTGTTGGCTACTTTAAGAAAGTTTTTAGACTACTTCAAAAAATTAATTACTTTTTTTTCATTAAAATTTTCTAAAATATATTTTAAACTAATACTCTTAAGGTATCAATTAGTTTTTCTCATATTAAATTACAAGCCAATCAAAAGGAAAAGTGGTAGTATTATATTATTTTAGTCATTTGGTAAGCAACAAGTTTTTTTTTTTTTGATAAACAAGAGTATCCAGACTTCTTCGAATATCTGATTATTTCCTTGGGTATATGTAGTCCTCAAGTCTCTCTCTCACACACACACACTAGATTATTACAAAGAGGAATTATTTAGAGGTAACACCAAAATACTAGCAAGTAATTTCAAACCCAAAATCTCATGAGACCTTATGAACTATTTAACTAACCTCTTGGAGCTATTAGCAACAAGTTATTGATATAGAAAAGTTCGGACTTCAAATTCTACAAGTTGATAAGGATGAGAAGAAAGTTGATCTCCCAAGTTTGTGGATTCTATGTATTGTGAGAAGCTGGGTGTACGTATGAACAAGAAACATAATATTGTTTAATTTTGTGATTTTCCAAAGGCCCCAAACTATGTAATTTGGGAATTGACAATTGAAAATAATGGGGAAATGCTCGGTGTGCCTTTTTTTATTTATTTTTTATTTATTGAAAATGATAAAAATTTGGCAAGAGTAAACCCATTAGCATATTATGTGTTAAAAAAAATATTTTAGCACTCAAAAAAATTTAATTTGTTATATTAATAAACCATTTAACGATATAATCAACACACTTCTTTTACAGCATTCAATTAAAAAAAGTAGCTAGCACACAGGATGGAGATCATCTGCGTATGGTGTGCTAAAATAGCATTTTAAGAGTTTTAGAAATGGATGTCCATAATATTGTTGTTGTGTACATACATTTTATCTTTCGAAAGATATAGAATATTATTGAAGTGTTGTATTTAAAAAAAATTACAAGGTTTCAAAAAAAAAAAAAAAATTTACAAAAATACTACTTTCTTTTCATCTCTCTCTCTCTCTCATGATAGAAGTCATAGAAAACACTCTGCTCTCTCTTACTCTTTGGCTCTTTCACAATCTCTCTCTTCTCTAAGGCCATTGCACACAGATTTGGGTTGCCGAAACCTCATCAATTTGCTCAGGTTTCTGCCCAATCTGCATCAAATTGTTGTGGTTTTCTATGAGTTTTTTTTATTGGTGAGTTTTATTATGGTTTGCTTTGGGTTGTGGCGGTGGTTCTAGGTTGTGAATTTCTTTGAGATTTATAATTTTGAGTGTGAATACAGTTTAAATTATTTAATTGTTTTAATGGGTGCTATGTTAAAATGACATATGTAATGAATGGTGTATTATTAAATGATGTGCTAAAATAGGAAAAATGAATTTTTTGTGTGCTAAAAAATGATTTATTTTTAGACCTGATGCTAATCCTTTTACAATTTATTGATTGCTTTGATTGTGAGTAATCAACTAAAAATAGTAGTTTCTTGTAAACAATAGTGGGTTGAAAGTATCCACCACTTACAATTGTACATATCTACTGTTATGAAATCAAGTGTGTAATTGAGTGTATTCTTAGAATTATTTGTTAACACAACTCTTTTACCACGACCTTTTTCATTACTTTAGTATGGTTGATTCTCTAAATAATGGAGAAAAAGTGAGCAGTTTATATAAAAGTGACAAACAAACCAGTCATAATTTGGCACGTCTGAATTATAATAACAGCTTGGGTTCTAGAAGAACTCTTGTGAAATATATCTTCATTAGAAAATAAAATTAACAAATGCACAAATAAAATGTACATAATTTTCCACTTCCGTTATAATTTGAAGTTATCCATATTATTCTCACAATTATTTTTTATTTTAAAAATCAATGTAATGAAAATGCTCTTAAAAACGCTAACTTGGATAGGATTCTTCTTTAAAAATCAAGGAAATGAAAGTGCCAAAATTTGTCATTTTCAATACAAAATGCATACTGTGCGGATCACATGGTTTGGGGCCATTGGGCATATCAACTCTCCTCAGTCTCGTCAGTCATCCCTTGTACAATCTGAAATTGACCACATTAACAACTTGTCCTTTTGAGTGGACTGTAATAATGATAATAGATACAAGTAATTAAATGAGTGATGGCCACGGGTCACTTACAAATTAAATGTTTTTTTTTTTCCTCAAAAAAACAAAAAAAAGAACCGCCCGCAAAATTAAATGTAAATTAAAACACTGTCCGGAGTTATTGGACGTAGACCTGCAAAATTAAGTATGAGTACCTGCACGGATAACTTTTAATTTACGTTCTTAAATTTGCAGTTCCAACTTCTTCTTCTTCTTCTTCTTCTTCTTCTTCTTCTTTCTTTCTTTCTTTCTTTCTTTCTTTCTTTTTTTTTTTTTTTCTTTTTTTTTTTTGTGAAAGTGAAACTTCACTTGAATTCATTAAAGCACTTCAGAAATTGAAGCACAACAAAGTCAGGAATGTAAGATAGAAAAATGTTAACGAGGGTTCTTAGGGCACTCATTAATAATTTATTTAAAAAAAAATTTATAGAAAAAAAAAATTAATTAATATTTTGACAGTTTTTTTCATTCCCCTTTTCTTATTTTCCATAAAAATGATATTAAAACTTTTTTAAATTAAATTATTAACGAATACTTTTAAGACGCTCGTTAACATGACCCTAAAACATAAATAAACCTAACTCTTAGCCCTATTAATTTGGCAAAGTTGATGAACCATAGGAGGCTCCATTTGCAGTTCCAACTTCCAACCGGTCAGGACAGTACTTTAATTTACATTTAATTTGTAGGTGACCTGTGACCATCAATTAATTTATTTGTACCTCCTCTCAAAAAAAAAAAAAAAAAAATGTTGTACCCGATAGTTATAAGTCATATTCATAGCCATTAATATATATATATTTTTGCTGAATCATAGCCATTAATATTTAGTTCGGTTAACTTATCAAAAAATATACATATATATTTAGTTCGGTTAAGATGAACCCTTAGATATTTGTAAAATAAAGTTTTTATACTATTTTTTTATAGAAAATATAAAAGGTTGTGAACAAAAAATTAATCATTTTTTTTTTCATTAAAAATTTCTAAAATATTTTTTAAACTAATCCGTTTACGGCATCAATTAACTTTTCTCATATTAAATTACAAGCCACTCAAAAGGAAACGTGGTAATATTATATCATTTTAGTCATTTTTTAAGCAACATTTTTTTTTGTTTTTATTTTTTATAAAACAAGAGTATTTAGACTTTTTTCGAGTATTTGATTATTTCTTTAAATGTATGCAGTTCCGTAGTTGCTCTCTCACACACACACGTACAAGGTTCTTACATGAAAGAATTATTTAAGGGTGGGCCCAAAAATACTAACAAGTGATTTCAAACCCAAAATCTCCTGAATATTATAAGATCTTATGAACCACTTAGCTAGCCTCTTGGAGTTGTAAGCAGCAAGTTATTAATATGGGAAAGTTTAGATTCTACAACTGGATGAGAATGAGAAGAAAGTTGATCTCCCAAGTTTGTGGGTTCTATGTATTGTTAGAAGCTGGGTGTACGTGTGCACATGAAACATAATATTTTTTAATTTTGTGATTTTCCAAAGGCCCCAAACTATGATTTTGACAAATGACAATTGAAAACAATGGGGGTAATGCTCAGTGTGCATTTTTTTTTAATGAAAATGAAAAAATTTGGCAAGAGTAAACCCATTAGCTTATTATGTGTTAAGAATATATATATTTTAGCACTCAAAAAATTTATTTTTTATTATTTTAACAAACTCCTTAACAGTACACTCACCACACTTCTTTTATAGCTTTCAATTAAAAAACGTAGCTAGCACACAAGATGGAGGTCATCTGCATTTGGTGTGCTAAAATAGCATTTTGAGAGTTTTAGAACACTCAACGCTAATGCTCTGAAATTAGATATAAAAAAATGGATGTCCATAATATTATTGTTGTGTACATAGATTTCTATTAGCTATATCTATTTCTATTAATCTATTAACTATATAAAAAGCACCAATGCCCCTACAATACACATTTGGTTTATTGAGTCTCTATATCTTTTTTATCTTTTTTATTTATTTATTTTTTTTCAAGTTTTGAATAGTTGCTACAGTGCCAATTTGGTTTGTTCAATTGGCATTGTAGCTACAGTGCTTTGGTTTCAACCTCTCCACCATTGCTGCTTTCTTTTCTTTTTTCTCTGCTTTTTTTTTTTTTTTTTTTTTTTTTTTTTTTTTTTTTGCGTAATATCATCCTGTCCACTCTTTTTATTTTTTATTTTTTTTATTTATATATATATATATATATATATAAAGCTGTTAGTTAGCACAACAAATTGTCAAAATATTTTTGCAATTGTTGATATGTTACTTCCTTATATGTTAAAATAAAATATCATACTAAAATCATCCACAACTAAAACTAAATGTATTATGAAAAAAGAAGTGCTACATCCATAATATTTTTCGCAACACTTTCACAACAGTGTTCATTAGGCTTTTTTTTTTTTCCACAAACCATAATATGCCAGTTTTGGTTGTGCTGTTTTTGTCTTTTCTTTTAAATATTTATATGTGTATGTACAGTTACAATGACTTAATAAATTCTTACAATATTTTCACAATTATTGACAATTCGCATTGTTCATTGTCCATTTTTTTTTTCTACAATATACTAGTTTTGCTTGTTCTTTTAAATATTATATGTGCATACACAATTACACTAACGTAACAAATTTTTACAGTATTTTCATCATTATTGAGGTGCCAATTTTTTAAAGGTCAAAATAAAGTAATAAAATAAGAGATTGAGACCAATCACAACTAAAAATAAATGAATTTTGAAAATGTTATAACATCTTCTTGTCACAATATTTTCACAATTGCGAGATCTCAGTTCCTTATAGATCAAAATAATAAAAAAAGAAAAAAATGCTATGTCCACAAAATTTTCACAATAATTTTGTAACAAATTTTATGTAGCAAGATATTTTTGAAGGATAAAAAAGAGATATTAGTAGTGGGTTCAATTTAAAACCAATAACAACTTGTCATTTATAATTTGTTCTAAAAATGTTATTTTTTTGAGGTGATTTTAAAAATGTTATGGATGTAGCATTTCTCTCAAATAAAATAAAAATATATTTTGAAAGTATTGTGAAAATGTTTTAATATTTTGTTGTATTCTTAGACTTCTTTTTTAGTATATATAGTCAAATTAAGTGAGCCAAAATTCACTATACGTTTCACGCACAATTTTCTTGTATTGTCTTTTTGTTTTTTATTTTTAATGCATAATTATAAAACCAGTAATAATTTTTTACCTAAAACTTGTTGTGAAAATGCTGTGGACGTAAAAATTAAATAATAAAATATCAAACTGGGACCTACCACAGCTGGAAATAAAAAATATTACGAAAATGTTGTGACATTTTGTTATATTCCTAAACTTCTTTTTTGTGCGACATTTTGTTGTGTTCCTAGACTTTTTTTTTTATTTAGTCAAATTTAGTAAGCCAAAACTCATTGTTTTAGGCACAATTTTCTTTAGTTGGCTTTTTATTTTATTTTTAAATGCATGGTTAAAAGTGGTTAGCCCAATTTAAAACCAGTAGCAATTTACCACCTAAAATTTATTATGAAAATATTGTGGACATAACATTATTCTAAAATAAAATAATAAAATATCATATTATGACCCACCATAGCAAAAAATAAAGGTATTGTACAAATATCGTGACTTTTTGTTGTGTTTCTAGACTTCTTTTTTGGTTTATATCAATTTGTTGAACTAAAATTCATTGTTTAATGCATAATTTTTTTAGGTTGATTTTTTTTACACATTGTTTCAAGTTTTTTTTTTTTTAAAAAAAAAAAAAAAAAAAAAAAACACACACACACACATATTGTTTTACACACACATAACACACACACAAATTGATGAAGTAACTTTCCTCCTTTATGTTCGGGGTAGTTACATTCTCCTCTTAAACTAAAGTTGAATAATTTTATCATTTATATTTTGTAAATGAGCATATACCCCTATTGTTTCTCTCTTAGTTAAACCCTAACAAAATCTTATAATTCCTAAAATATTCCATTGTGCAATGTCTAATATACTCCTACTACATTTTAACGTCCCAAAAAATTTCTTCGTATATTTTGAATTTTATGTGGTAGACTGGTAGTCATGCTTGGAAAATTAAAATGATGATATATGATGTTTTATTTGTTATTTAGAGAACACTAATTTATTAAGTTTAAATCTTCTACACTTATAATTTTATTTAATAGAAACTTTGATGTCATATGTCTTTTGTTATTTTGTTCTTTTTTTAATTTATTTTCTTGCCTAAATAGTATTCATTAAAAATAAGTAAGCTAAACATCGTAGTTAAACTCAAAATAATATAATAAAGAATGAAATATGAATAACAAAATTTTTATTGCAGAAGATTTAATGACAACTAAGATTCCACCAGATAAACCTAAGATTCCACTGGATAAACCTAACACGGAATCTTAGTTGTCACTGCTACGTTCAACGTCTCCAAACCACGACTTTTACGTGTGCTAGAACAGCTGGACCTAGCTAGCCTATGCAAACCAGTACGTACTTCTCTATTTAACTGAAGCAAATTAAGACTAATGCCATCATCATATTGCCAAATTAAACGTATAACTCAATAAGCAGCTCAAGCAGCCTTTGACATGGCAAATATGGAAGAGTTACACATGGCTGCTTCAGCTTACTATGGGAATGCCTCCGATGAACTTAGGCAACGAGCAACAGAGTTCTTCAATTCAATGGATACGAATGGCGATGGGGGAGTTAGCTTCGATGAGTTCATCCAATTCTTCGTTCAAAACGGATACAACAGGGGCGACCCCAATTTTTTCCGTAGTTTGGACCGCAATGGAGATGGGTTCTTGGATTTCTTTGAAGTCCTCACGTTTTACTACATCTTTAAAACCAGGGGTGTGTCGTGTGATTACTGTAGAATTGGCCTAATGGGACTGTATTTCACGTGCGTTGCATGCTTTGACAATGCTGGAGGTAACACCTACGACCTTTGTTCTATGTGCTATGGGGCACAGAGGCACCAGCAGCAGCATCCCCACCATAACTACTTCTTGGATAGCTACGGCTTGCTCCGGGCCAAGGCAGGCCTCCCTCTTCTTGCAGGTGCCCCATATGTGAGGTGTGGTTGCTGTGGAAATTACCTAACGGGACTGTATTTCACGTGCGTTGCATGCTTTGACAATGCTAGAAGTACAGGTCAAACCTACGACCTTTGTTCTACGTGCTATGGGGCACGGAGGCACCAGCAGCAGCATCCCCACCATAACTACTTCTTGGATACCTACGTCTTGCTCCGGGCCAAGGCAGGCCTCCCTCTTCTTGCAGGTGCCCCAAATCTTCAACAGGTAAGGAAAATGTTTTTGTTTTTTTCCTTTTCATTTTGGTTTGAAAAATATAAAGAGCAAACAGCAAGTCAGCACGTATAGGAAAAATTACTAAATTAAAATTTGTTTATAACCATATATGTGTAACTCCTTCATATTTTGCTATTTAAAAAAAAAAGTAATGTTAGTAATAAGTTCAAAATGAAATTAGAGTAAGAGCATTTGCATCAATTAATGCAAAATAGAAAAATATATTGATTTTACACATTTATGATCAAAATCACTCACATAATGTAAAATAGATAATGTGACGTGGAATATTTTGAAAAATGATTATGTAAAATAGAAAAAGTAGATTTTATGCTAAAAAAGACAAATTTTTTTGAGCGAGCTGATGTGATATCACATCAGCTCGCTCAAAAAAAAAAAAAAATCTACTTTTTCTATTTATGGAAGAATATAAATGCTTTACTCACTTATTCATGTATATATATTATCAAATCAATAGTTCAAACTATCTCTCTCTCTCTCTCTCTCTCTCTCTCTCTCTCTCTCTCTCTCTCTATATATATATATGAGAGGTACTACGTCCACAACATTTTTACAATATTTTCACAACAAATCATAGGTGTTTAGTTGTTACTGATTCAAATTTAAACCTAATACTAAGATTACTTTTTTACCTCAACAATAACAACTAGTAACAACTTGTCACTTATGATTTGTTGTAAAAATATTGTGGACAAATCATTTCTATATATATATATATATGTTCACACATCAAACCAATGAAATAAATTGTGTTGTAATAACACTAAACTTTGATTCTAAAATATATATATATATATATATATATATAATTGTTTAATGCAGGCACTGGTTCAACATGCTCCAAGTCCAAATATATCTCAACGGGTAATTTCTTCCGCTCTCTTCTTCTTCGTCTTTAATTTTCCCCTTTACTACCTTCTCAAAAAAAAAAAAATATATATATATATATATATATGTTGACACATCAAACCAATGAAATAAATTGTGTTGTAATAATTCTAAACTTTGATTCTATAAAAAAAAAATATTATATAATTGTTTAATACAGGCACTGGTTCAACATGCTCCAAGTCCAAATATATCCCAACGCGTAATTTTTTCTGCTCTCTTCTTCTTCGTCCTCAATTTTCCCCTTTACTACCTTCTCAAAAAAAAAAAAAAATATATATATATATATATATATTTATGTTGACACATCAAACCAATGAAATAAATTGTGTTGTAATAACTTTAAACTTTGATTCTTAAAAAAAAAAAAAGAAATTATGTAATTGTTTAATGCAGGCACTGGTTCAACATGCTCCAAGTCCAAATATATCTCAACGGATAATTTTTTCTGCTCTCTTCTTCTTCGTCTTTAACTTTTCCCTTTACTACCTTCTCAAAAAAAAAAAAAAAAAAAAAAATTTATATCTTTATATTGACAATTAAAAGACACAAATTAAGAATAGTAGTTCTTGCGAATGTAAATCCACTTGAATTAAGTTAATTTAGTAAAATTAATATTATGCAAGAACGTTGGTGCGAAAAACTTCTTATTTTTTATTATTATTTTGAATTAAGTTTATTTTGAACTTCTATTTTGAAATGTACTAATTGGTAGTAGATATATATATATATATATATATTTAGAAGAGGTAGTAGATAGTTTGAATTAGGTCAAACAATATACAAAAGATTATTTGTATAACTCTAAATATGTCAAGAGCTTTGAAGTTCAATTAATAGTTATTGGTGTTTCCAATGGAAATATCGGAGTTCAAATACTCTATCTTCCAGATATTGAATTAGCAAAAGAAAAAAAGAAAAAGAAAAAGAAAAAGAAAGACTCTAAACTTGATCTAATTTTTTAATACAGGCACTAGTTTCACGAAGTGCTCCAAATAGACCACAACAGGTAAGTTAATTTCTATGTTCTCTTCTTCTTCTTCAATTTTCTCCTTTACTAATAAGTTTACATCTCTGTCTTAACAATTAATAGACACAATTTTTAAAAAAAAAAAAATAGCAGTTTTTCTTGCATTTGCACATCGATCCACTTAAATTAATTTTTTTTAAAAAAAATTTGAGAAACCACTTGAATTAAGTTAATTTTGGAAATTAAAATCATATATATTAAATGAACCAATCACACATTTAATTTCATAATTTTTGTTGTTGTTGTGTTAGTACCTAGCCATGATCTAAATCACCCCAAGGTTGATCTTAGAATAATATGTAAAATTTTATGGACTATGTAACATACTAGAAATATTATGTGCCACTGATATGTTTCATTTTAAGTATTGTTATATATTGATAGAATATTTAAAATTTAGATATTAACAAAAAAATTACATGAAATTATCATGGTTTAAGTTAAATATAAGCTACAGTTAAAAAAGACTTAAAATAAAAAATACAACCTAAAAATATTAAAATACTATAGCTAAATGTATGATGTACAAATCTTGGTATATGTAGAATTGCAGCTACACATAGTGTGAGTTACATGCTAGTTAATATTATGCAAGAAAAGATGGTGTGGAAATTACTTTTTATTTTGAACTTCTATTTTTTGAAATTTCCTAAACTAGTAGTAGGTAGTTTAAATTAGGTCAAACTATACTTTTGGTCCCCCAACCATGGGAGTCTTTTCCAGTTCATCTTATACATTTAATCATGTGAATTTCACTCCCAAAAATTAATTGTTTTAATTGCATCCCTCAACTTTAAAAATCAAGTCATTAAGTTAACATATAATGATATGTTGTCAATACAAGTGGCTCGTCCCTACAAAATTGAGAAATGTGAACCCACTCTTCCCTCCCCGCGCGCACACACAAAAAAAGGGGGGAAAAAAAGGAGTTAAACAAATATCTACAAATTCTCGAAGGAGTACTTGCAAGTGAAAACCATGATTGTTCTAACCCAGCGAATAGTATACACTATAAATTTTACAATATGGGAGAAAAGGTTTTTTTTTTTTTAATTAATGGAATATCTCAACAAATTAATAGTGCACATATATATGAATAAACATATCTTATTTTTTAGGGTTTAATTAGAACTTTGATCACTGACCTTTGTCTCATATTTCAAAATCGTTCTAAATATTTTAATTGTGTCAATTTAGCCCCTAACATTTTTATGTTATGTCAAAAGGTGTTATTAAAATAATCATTTTGATGCCACATGGATGCCATGTGGACTTAAATCTTTTTTTTTAATAGAAGCAAAAACTAAATCAAACGAAACTTGAGAGGGACACAAAGTTTCAAACAGAGAAGAGGGCGGAGAGCTAACAAGAGATCGTAGATAGCTTGAGACTGTGAGGTCCACAAAGAACTCTAGAACCCCAAAAATACTCATTACAACTCATTGGTGATGCTTCATTTTTACTGAGTTGTTTACTTCAGTTAGGCCCATATTTTGGTGAAGGCCTTCCTTTGCACCATGTCTTGGTACAATTGCTGCCGTCAATTTATATCTTTCTCCACTTGTTCTCATGGAAAAATCTTTTATGCGTTTCATACATATGGCATAGTAGATGCTTTCTCAACTCATCTCCATGGCCAATGGTCCAACATTGAAGCTAATGTCAAGCCTACTAGCAATTATATAAAGGAGGATTCCTAATGAGCTTAACATTAGAACTCATGGGTGTTCTAACAAAACTAGCATATTTTGCTCTAATACCACTTGTTGGGTTATAGATAGACCTCCGTTAATTAATTCAATTACCTGCACTCAAAATTTCTTCAAATTTCTTCCTCCAATCCCATTTTTGGCCTCCATTGATCTTCAAAACCTTGGTAAGTGTTTTCAATCACTTCCAATCCTAGTGTTCATTTGACACGTCTCATCAATAAAATGGTCAAGACAATCACCATGTGAAGCTTGAGTCTCCCACATGTTGCCAAGATCACCAAGTACAAGCTAAAGCCGATTAAGAATGGCAACTAGTGTGGCCTCTAAACAGTAGATACTTTCTCAACTCATCCATGCCTCATAGTCAAAGACTTCCAACACCACCTCTTGGCTCCCATTGAAAGGTTGCAATAGCACTAGGTGCATGTCAAAGGAGAAACTGTGCAAAGGCCTTTTACTACCAAAAAAAAAAAGGTTAGGTTTTTACAAGGGTCAAAACCCATGAAAAAGAAGAAGAAGAAAAACCCATGAAAAAAGATTATTTTGAGAGTCAGGATGATCCTAAATGACCTTTGAAATATACACCATCAAAAAAGAAATTTTGATAGCCTTTGTGACCCTAAAAACAAGTGATTTATCTTTATTGAGGATATTTGACCCTTTAAAAAGTTAAAAATAATGATAAATATCTCAAAAGTGTCGAAATATTTAAAAGTGAGTTGAAACAAGTCAAGTTTTTTGTATAGCATGTTTCATGTTATTTACACATGCCATATATGCATGAACGCTTGAACATTTGCAGAATGTTGTATTACTAATTCTGTGGTGGTCTATTCCTAATAACCTTGGGCTTTTGGGCCTGGACCCCCAATTTATTTGTACTTTAGGTTAGGCTTTTCCCACAATGGGAGATCCAAGATGTGGCTATTGATGTCACTTTTGGAGTTCTAGTGTTACTTTGCCACCAAACCACCTTGATCTTAGCTCAATCGAGAAGGCTACTAAGCAGCCAAGCCTCTCCCTAAAATCTGAATAGGATTTCCTTCTCCCTGGGATGTATTTTTCCTTACTGCTCTCATGTCTCACCTCCCAAAATTTTCCAACCCCTTCTTCCTACTACTCCTCCCCTATTTATATCCCTCTCTTAGTGTGGTCATCATAATGAGAGAATATTCCACATGTTAGTGGGCCCTCTAAATCATATCTCTAGTCATAGGGGACCCACTTCCTGTTGTTAACTGACCTCCTAATAACTTATGCATGATGTCGGTTATTGCTCGATAGATAGATTCTCCTAAGGCATTGTCTCTTGATCATGACATGTCTTGGGGTGCTTTATTCATATGTTCGGCCTGTTCTAGATAGTTCAGCTAGTAGGCTAAGATGGGCCAAGGCTATCTAATGAGTGGACTTGCAGTTCGGGACCAGCCTGTTATTCTCGGTCCGTACAAATTCTATTCGAGAAAAGTTTAAAATAGTAATGGTATAGAAATAAAATCTTAATAATGAAATGAGTCTCCATATCAATTAAAATGGAAAGGATATTAGTTTCACATTGGAGGGGTGAGATGAGAGAGGAGAGAAGAGGAAAATGTGGCCAAAATATGAGGCTTCTTATTTGCAGGGGGCAAGTCCTAGGTTTCAAGTGAGAAAAATGGCAAAGTATTAACAAAATGATTCTTGAAAATGCTAATTATTGTTGTAAGTAAAAAAGAATGCATAAAAAAAAAAAAAAAAAAAAAAAAAAGACAAAAAAAATGAGATGACAAATCAAATAGACAAACAAAAAAAAATAGAGAGGCAAAGAGTTTTATACGAAATTTGATGCTAAGATTAATTAATGTTATAAGATTATTTATTTGTGTCTAACAATATTCTTTGTCACTTTGATATAAAGATGCTAAACTAAAAGATAAAATAAACACAACATTAATTTGGAAACATTCCCTAGGCCATTCCTGCACTTTTAGTACCATCAGTTAACACATATATGCATTGAAATTTAATTGGATAACCTAGTATACTGTAATTAAGGAGCTATATCTAAGTCCTGTCATATTATTAAATTATTTTCAAGTAGATAGTAGGGTTGTTTTTGGAAATATAGACAATTGGATCCTGAAGAGTTATATTTTTATTATAAATTGGATTAGAATCATTAGATACAACTAAAAAAGCTAAATTAATTAGCTTGACTTCATTTTCTATTGCATAGTTGGTAAACTTCTAACACCCATAAACAGTATAATTATATATTCAATTTACTCCAAAAAATTGAATGTAAAAGTAAAACCTTGATTTCTGATTCAAGTGTACCCGATTCTTGTTTGAGTACGCTTTCAGAGGAGGTGGACAGCATTTCATGCACTGGAGATGGCTGTTAATGTTGGGAATTTGGCTACTCAAGTTGGTTGTAGCATCATGTGATGGCTTATTTGGAAATTTGAGGAGGACAAGGATGGCACGCACGACGCAGGAATCAACATGGCTAACAGAAGATTACATGTCTTCTTTCTTTGCAT
This sequence comes from Quercus gilva, assembly GCA_023621385.1. Classification (NCBI taxonomy): domain Eukaryota; kingdom Viridiplantae; phylum Streptophyta; class Magnoliopsida; order Fagales; family Fagaceae; genus Quercus; species Quercus gilva. Next base: position 59,580,907 of record CM042481.1, read on the forward strand.
TTATTTTTCACTCTGCTTTCTTCTTTTTTAACAACTCATCAAATATTTATTCGTGCTTTGGTTTTCCTAATGAGTGTTAAACTAGTTTACGTAATATATTTTTTTAGAAGTGTTTTGTCTGTAGTATTTTCAACATTTTCAGAACAAAATTCTAGGTATCAAATTATTTCTAGTTTTAATTTGAACCTACCACTTTGAATAATAGTAAGAAACATTTGTTATTTTAAAATTTGTTGTAAAAATGTTATAAGCATAACTATTGGGTTAAAATAGATTGGTCTCGATTAATTAGTCTAATTACTCAAGTTGATTAATTAGGTCAAATTACATGCAAATCGTGGAGGTACCAACAAATCACAAAATAACTAATATGTAGTGGAAAATAAATTAATACGGTGATTTGTTAACAAATAGAGAAAACCTCTCGTAAGGCAAAAATCCCACCAGGTGTATTTAAGGTCACCATTTCCAAGAATCCACTAATCAATAATCAAACAATTACAAGTATAAGGAATCTTACTACTATCCTGGCCTATCCCAATATATCAACTTACAATTGAACCTTTGCTTTAATACCCAATTGAACTTGATCTTGTAGCAGACTTCTTTTTTTTGTTGCACAAATCTCTAATCGGTGACTAACTCCTTTGTACAGATTCCAGTACGTGACTAACTCTAGCAACTTAATTGATTGTTGTTGGCTGCAAAGTTCTTCACTTTATAAACGATGAAGATCAGAACATGGTTCTTAGAACCGGATCGAACCAGGAGGTCGGACCGTGAGAACCGGGAACCATAATGAAAACCGATTTTTTAAGCCTAAAGAACCGAATTTTTTGCTAATTCTATGAGTCGCTAAAACCGGGGTTGGATCGCACGAACCGGTGAGAACCGTGCGGTCCAACCCCTTAGCAATTTTTTTTTTTTTTTTTTTTTATAAAAACAACTTAATACAATTTTATTCTACTTAATTAAATTATCCATCTCTTACAAAGAATAAAAAAAAATTATAATTAAAATCCTTCAAAAATATTCAACTTTACTTCAAAAATTAATCATAAATTTTAATGTTTTCATGCTTATTATTTTATTTTGTTAACTTTCTTATTTAATTATTAAATATATGCTTGAAAATCATTAAATTTCCCTTACATATATAGATATATTAGTCAACTTTACTAGTTTTATAAATTTAATGTCTATATTTAGGCTTCAATTAATTATTAAATTAATTATGATGTCATCACGGTTCGACTCCGGTTCGACCTCAAAAACCTTGAACCTCTCCCTTTTACGGTTCAATAAACGGTCCGGGTCTGAAAACCTTGGATCAGAAAGCACTTCGTTTCAAAACCCTAAGACACACAAACGTAATAACTTTTCACAGAGTGTATGACTTCTAAGTCTGTTTTCGTGTGTGATGACTTTTAAAATAAGCCTTATATATGACTAAGGTGGTAAGAAGAGAAACACTAATCATTGAAGTTATCATGGGTCGAATTTCAGATTTGAGATTTCTGAAATTGTAGATCTCGATAGATCGAGCTTGTGTCAAGCTTCTCCATTAATCTTCGATAACAACATTTGTCGAGCTAGTGTCGAATTTAATGAAACAGTTTTTCTTCACTTGTTTCTTGAATCAACCATCATGTCTTTAATGCTACCACTTAATATGTTTGAAACTTTGAATAATATATTACTTGATATATTAAATCTAACTTAGAACTGTCCAATTACAAGTAAAGTACGTTTTGTCAAATGATTAGTCAATTACATAGAAAAATAGGAAAAATGCCCATACACCTCCTGAACTTTATGGTACGTTTGGTATACTGAATAGAGATTAGAACAAGAATTGTAATTTTTGTTACTATGAATAAAATGTGTTGTAATGTAATAACTAAACCTATTCATTAGTTTGGTTGTGAGTTATAACATTAAAATGAAACTTAACATTTATTTTAGGAAATTTCTTACTCATACAATTATATCTCTTTAAAAAATGTTATTTTTAAATTTAAGAGAGATATGTGTTTTTTTTTTTTTTTTAATTGTTAAATATATATGAAAAGTTTGTTTATTTGGAAATATATTAAGTTTTGAAATTATTGCACTTATTAAGGAATAACTAATACAACCTTTTAAAGAGAATAATCAGTCTTCATTTTGAAAAATAGTTATTCATAAGGAATGAATATTACTTATAATAAAAACATAACCAAACTAAAGAATAACTAAACCATAGGAATAACTGCTACATTACAATACTTATTACAGTCTACCAAACATACCCTTAAAGTAATGGTCAAGACACCTCCTAAACCTTTTTATTGGCGAATTTACTCCATAAACTTTATATACTAGCCAAATCAGTACTTCCGGTTATGGTCAAAACTAGCAGAATAGTCATGTGAGATTTAAAAATACAAACTTAAACCCCTTTGTTGAAAACTCAATGGATTGAACAAAGAAAAGAAGCAATGTTTGGCCGGATAGAGGATCGCTTCTCTAATATCTCTTTACGGCTCAAGAAACTCCATTATCGCTTCCCACTTGAGACCTCAAATAGCACCACAACTTTCAGCTGAGCTCTCTTAACCCCGCATCATCCAAACCTCTCTACACCTACGCACTACCCAATACCCACGACTTAAAGGCCTATTGCGGCCACAGTAGTGGTGTCTCTCACCGCCAAAGCACCAACACTCAGTACAAATCCCACCCTGAACCTTCTTTAAAGTAACAGAGTAACAGGAAGAAGAACCACTCCAATGTGCAAAAGATGAACAATAATTAGCTTAACAATAAAAATGAGAGTGACCCATTATGCGGTGACCCACCAAATGTTGATTTGATGGGTTTGTGTGAGGAGGGCAAGGTTGAACAAGTTGTGGAGTGGATTCATCTATGTTGAGTGGTTTCGTTTAGTGTGGCTGGAGGAGTTGTTTTTTGCTTGGGCTAACAACTGGCGTTGTCGAAATTGTGGCCTATTTTCCCAGGTTTTTTTTTTTTTTTTTGGTAATGTTTAGCTGCTGGTAGTTTGGTGTGGTTAAGGACTTCTCTGTTTGTTTAGTTTTGTTGTAATAGTCGATGTGTAGTCTCGTGTGTTGTAGTTAGTGTTTGGTTCCTCAAGGGTGAACTCCGATTTATCTTGTATGTTTTGTTTCATCAATAAAATTTCCATTGTTATGCCAAAAAAAAAAAAAAGTCGTGGAGTACATGGGTCAAGGTGTTTGTGCTAATTATGGTGTTTTCTATGTGTTGTTGGATTCGTGTGGGGATTCGAAGCCCCTTCAAGTTGGTAAGAGTGTCAATGGGTTCTTGAAATGTTCTCTGTCAATCCGGTCAGACCTTGCTCCTCTTCTTTGCATCAATCAACCAGGTTTCAAATTAAGGGGTTTGAGTTTGTTTTTTTAAAACTCGTGTATCTCACATGATTATTCCATTAGTTTTTTTAACAGTAGGTTAACAGAGGTACTAATTTGGTAGGTACATCAAGTTTATAGAGTAAATTAGCTAATAAAAAAGTTTAAGGGATGTCTTAGCCACTACTTTAAAGTTCAGGGAGTGTATGAGCATTTTTCCCTAGAAAAATAGGGCCCTAACAATAGCATTTCTTTATTTTGCTTTCTTCTCTTTTATATCTTTTCTTTTAAATAAATATGAAATGGGATTTTTTTTTAGAAGAAAATAGGATACTTATTATAGTTATTAATAAGCATTTATAATTATTATATTATATTTGTATATAGGATTACGTATTCTAGAATCATGTATTTATTATGATTGTGTTTATATATATGATTCTTTTTTTGTATAGAAACAAACACATAAAAAAGGAAAGAGATTTTAACACAAAAGTACACTATAAATTTTACTAAAAAATCATAGTAACTTTTAAAGGAATGTATGATAAGTTATATATTTTACGGTTTAAAGAAAATTTGATTCTAATAAAGGGTTTAAATATAAAATATAATTTAAATTCAGTTATATATATATACTAGTCACCAACCCGTGCGATACACATGAAAGTTATTGATTATAAGATCTAATGAAATTTAGAAATAAGAAATTGAGTTAATAATATGCATTTTATAGACATTTTGCAAGATAGCATTTAAAAAAAAAAAAAAAGAATGGTCATAATAAAATAAAATACAATTGGCAGAAATATTTAATTTCTATACTTTCCATAGTTTAGAAATGTTATCTAACATAAAAAAAAAAAAAAAAAAAAAAAAAGAATATTATTGGGTTGCTAGAAGAGATTTTTATAAACTGTTAATATTAGACATATGTTGACATATGTACTTATATTGTTAATAACTCACTGCAAGTGCATAGTTACTTAAACTTACAAAGTAATTCACAATTATTAAATTAATAAAGCAAAATTTCCAAAAGTTATATATACACACACTTAGAACTAATACCCCATTTGAGCAAATACATATTGTACAACCAAGTCTTAATTTTCCCATCAACAGCCTTTGAAAATATAAATTGCAAAGATATAATCAAAGACCATGATATGAGGAGCACACCAAGCTTCAAAGTTGAGTAGTAATATGACTTTCTCAGTTTTGCTTGGTTGTGGTAATAATAATATAGATAATTCAATACATGAAACAATATCAAAATTATAACACCTTATTCCATTATCTTTTATGTTGAATCTAAACAAACAATTAATTAAAATATGGATGGATCATATATAGATTATATGTGAGATTGAAAGACAATTTGAATCAACCAAAAATCACACCTTTAATTAAGGAAAAAAAAAAAATCACATGAACTCAAAAAAAATTTCTCAATAAAGTAAAAGCATATAAAGTAAAGAATTAAGATTTAGTAATAAGTTTTTGATGTAGTTGTCTTGAGACGTTTGCGAAGCATTTGGATTGGTAGACTCTTTTCTGAAGTTTATGTTACTTCTATTTTCTATTACTATTAAGAAGTATTAATCCTAAAATGGTGAAGGAATTTCAAGATTGGCACTCATGATACAAATGATAAAGTTTGGTTTGAAAGAAAACTTTGGTGGCAACATCCATGCATTACACGTCTGAAATAATGCATGTAGTTATATTACTTGGTTCATCTCAAGTCATGCTCATGCCAACCACTTACTTCCTTGTTCCGTCCACGGCACCACAGCACAAAGAAAGAACAATATGGCTTCACTTATGATCGACAATATCTGTATCGATCGAATCGAAGGTATGATTTAACTTTAGGCTAAACAACATCCCATTCACATCTCAACAGTTTAGAACAAAATAACACATAGTTTCATCTTTCTTCTTCCTCATTGTTGGAAAACTTGTTTTGCTTCAGTTGCCATCTTCTCCTTTCTCGGTCGATGCAGCTATTGACGTGATGGTTCACCTCTGCACAGCAAATTGGAGTCTATGGTTATTGCCTTGATCTAAACCGGAGTAACTTGGCTTTTGAACGTCACCACCACATGATAGAATTATATCACCATGAAATTCTGATAACAGGCCATCATCATACTATTTTCTCTCTCTGCCATAAGATAACTTAATCCTCAACAGTCACACGGATTTTCCACAATGAAACCATGATTGATACAATCTTATTAAAAAATTGCATCAAGAACCTGCTCGGATACCATTATTGGATCCTACAATGTGAATGGTATTTCTGTTAGGTGGGGATCGCCAAAACTGATAGAGAGATAATGTAAATTGTGTAACAAATGAATGCGGAGTATCAATATTTATAAACTTCTTCATGTCTTTTGGGAAGAAATATATCTCTTTCCCAAAAGATATATCTTATCTAAAAAAATTTAAACGTTTCGCAAAAACCACCAAACGAAAAGGCACAATGTTTCAAGTTTTTAAAAATGTAAACGTGTCGGTAATTTATATAGCTATGTGGCGCAATGAGGAGTAGTTAATAAAAAGTCAAACGTTTCGGCTATTAGTTATTATATAGATATATATATATGTAAAAAGAGAGAGAGATGTTCATACACATCACAAGCAAGGGCCCACTTTGCAACAATATGGGCTAACAACTCTTTTTATTTTATTTATTTTTTGATGACAAGGGCTAAGAAATTTAAATGTCCATTGACGCGAACTAATATGCCTATTATACCCCGAACAGACCATGACCAATGCTATCAGAAAGTTTCCTTTAATTGCCTCGGCAACAATACCTTCAAGATTACGAATTTAAGTGCTTATTCACTTGCAAGATCTTATAGGTTTTCTTGGTTAAAAAATTGTCAATATTAGAAGTTGGGAACCACAAACTGCTATAAGTTTCGATGTGGGTATGCAATGCAACTAATACTGACGTATCCACTAAATGGAAGATTTTACAAATTTAGAGTCAGCTACTTAATTATTTAACTATAAAATAAAAAATTACATATTTATTTATTTATATATATCATATATATAAAAACAGCAGTGATACTAAAATAGTACATTGCTACTGATCAATACCAAAATATTTTATTTGCTTATCCAAACTAAAATAGGCAAGTTCAATTTTGATAAATTGTATTGCAATATATTAAGAAACATCCATTTTGCGTTTTTTCATTTATTTGAATTTTTTTTATTAAATATTGTTGATATTGATGAATCCTTGAAAATCAGTGGGCTGAAAGTCTCTGGGCTTTGATGATCTTGAAGGTTGAGTTCTGAAAAACCAAATACAATCAAAGAAGACCGGTGGAGGCCGGTCTAAGGTCCTCCGATGGTAAAATCAGTGGGTTGGAATAGAGAGAAAATACTTCTAGTACTTTTTTTTTTTTTTTTTTTAGAAAAAATCTCCATCCATTACCTCTTCGTAGAAAAATGTTTTTATAGTGCATATGGAACGGTTACTTGCTCTAATAACCGTTCCTATTGTCGAGGAATTCAGCAAAGTCAAAGGTAACTTCCATAACTTCCATAGAAGTTACTTTATCTGGACCGGTGCTTTATCGCGGTTAGTGGAGGCCTTGGTTCACAGGTAAGAACTATATCTGTCTAAGTTCAAAATGCTCGTCCGTCCGTTATTAGGGACGGACGAGGTTTGCTAAGGACGGCTCTTTGTCGCACCCTATCTCTCCATTCTTTTTCTTTGGACGACCCATAGGGACGGAATAGGGCTTCATTTTTATTACACCATTAGTTGCCCCCTTGTCCATGGATCGTTTAAAGAAAAATGGGGTTTGCTATTGTCCTTTGAACAGACGTACTTTTCTGTATAATCAGAGGTGCCACGCGTCATAGTTTCATTGACGAATAGTCACGTCAATTATTTTTTCGAGACGCCTGCCACGTGTCAACCTTTGGTTGGTTGCGTCGTTTCCGATGTCTAAGTCACTCCCTATAAATAGTGGAATCTCTCTGATACCCTTTGCATTTCTAAAATTTTCTTCTCTAACCCTCCTCGTCTAGAGCCCCGTCTAGAAGTCTTCTACGTCTTTAGTCTTCTTTCGTCTAGAGCCAGGTATTCTCTTCCTTCTCGTCTTTAGGCTTTCCTTAAAGCTTTCCTTAGAATGTCTGAGAATACTATTTCCTTGTCTAGTAATAGCTTAGATCAGGCTATAGACGAATACCATGACACCAATAGTTATAGTGGTTCTAGCAGCAGCACTAATAATAGTAGTGAGGGGAACACCACGGACGAAGAATATGTTTCTGGCGTCCCTAGATTTCCTGTAGACGTTATACAAGAACAACTTAAGGAGAGGGCAGCCTTTGGGTTTCAATCTGGCACCTTAACGAGTGTTCTCTTGTCTAACCCTTTGGACAAGGAAGAAACCGTTTACAGTTGTGCAGTTGGTGTCAACTTGAAAATTGATGAACAAAGACTAAATAATCTGAGGAAGTGGTACCAAATTCCAGACGAGCTTAACCCCAGGTTGGCCGTCCATGGAGAATGGTGCTGCAATCCTCGTTTTGGGATAGGTGTCTATGAAGCCTATTTTTTAGGTGGGCTGAGATTACCTTTAAATGCTTTTGCTAGGGAGCTGTTTACGAAGTTAGGTCTAGCTGTGTGTCAATTCAATCCCAATGCATGGAGATTGGTCATCTCTATGCAAATTTTGTGGAAAGAAGTATTTGGAGAGAATCGTCCTCTCACTGTGGACGAGTTTCTCTTCTACTATAAACCATTGGAAATTAGTCAATCCTTAGGTTTTTACCAATTTACAGCTAGGGGTGCAAATTGTAGGTTAATAAGGTCTTTAGCCTCGTCTGACAGAAACTGGAAGATGGAGTTTATCTTCGTCTCTGGTTTTTGGGCTGGAAATCCTGTGGACGTGGGTAGAGATCCTTTTCCTCCTTATGTTGGGGACTTAGAGAACCTTCGTCCTGAAGGTATGCCCCTATCTTTCTTGTTCTCTTATCTCTTTTTTTTTTTTTTTCTTTATATATATATATATATTTAACCTCTACTTGTTCACTGTTTTACAATTGCGGGACATCCTTCCTTGAGCAAGTTTCACCGTGACCGCGTCCATAGGGCTTGTTTACACGCTGACAGGGATTTCCATTCTTTGGTCACCCTCAGATGTCTTGCCAAGTGGAGACTTGGTCCTGAACCATCTGACGAGGCTATTGCTCATGAGGTCATTGTTTGCAGACGTAAGTTGATACTTAACAAAAACAGTCATACTTTTCTCTCCTTTCTATTTTTTGTATATGTTTAACTTTAGTTACTTTTCAGGAATGGTAACTTTAAAGGAAAACAAAGGTAAAGAAGTTGTGGACGAGGGGAGCCATCCTGCTGCTAGGGAGAAACGAAAATCTTTATCAAAGAACCTTGACTTGGGAAATCTTCCCAGCCGTCGAGGTAAGAAGGCTAAGCAGGTGTTGCCCAAGGTGGGAGTCGTCCAGACAAATCTTCCCACATCTCAACCGTCCCCCCAAATCTTTGATGTAGACTCGTCCACTCCCGTTGACGTTACTCCGTCCAAGACTCCTTCGTCCAAGTCTATTATGCCAGCTTCGTCTTAGCCTTCCCAAAGAATTCCCATGAACCTTATTGAAAATGAAGACATAGCTTAGGAACGTTTTGAGAAGGCTGTGCTTGACGAGGATATAGCCGTGTGTTATGACATGTCCTTGAAGGACTTTGAACGTTGTGCTCTTCATGATCTTTTCAAGGTATGTTATGTTGTTTTTGCTTATCTTTATTATTGTAAGCTTCCCTCGTCTAACCATTGCTTTTGTTTTTCATTTCTGTAGGGAATGTCAAAATTCATAGCTGTGTCCAGGCAAGCTATGGAGTTGGATAAGACAAGGATCTTACTGGAGAAGAGGATCCAAGAGGTGAGGGACGAGAGTAAAAAGTGGGCAGAGGTGGCATCCAAGGCTAAAGGAAAGGTTAAAAGGTTGTAAAGCCAAGTCAAGGAGTTGAAGATTGGTACCATTGAGAAGGATGCTTGTCTTGATCAATTGCAGAAGAAGAACAACGAGTTGAGTACCCTTCTCTCCAAGGCAAAGGAAGATGCAGTTGCTAAATTTAAGTTGCCTAAAGACTTTAAGGACTTATTGGATGGCAACTACGCAGCGGGCTTTGAGGATTTTAGGATGGACGCTGCTGAAAACTTCCCTGAAGTGGACTTCAGCTCCATTAAACTGAACTTAAATGCTGCTACCAGCTCTCTTCTCCAAACCAACTCTGAGGATGTCAACATTGAAGATGACGCAAGTACATTGCCCCCTCAAGACGGCTCTAATGTGGACTCCCCCCCAGCTTAGCAAATGTTTACCTTCCTGTTTTTCCTTTTTGATGTCCCTTTGGTCCACTATTTAGGACCTTTTTAATGTAACTCAAGTACAGTTATCTCGTCCATGGTTTTAGGACGAGTTTTTAAACAGTTATTTTAAAGGGTGTTTGGACGTTGGTCGTCCGCTCTCAAACAATTGAATGAATGCTATTTTTATTTATGTGCATGGATGAGATCTTTTATTTTCATATACTTGTTGCTTGACTCGTCCATATTTTATATATACTTTTACCATTTTCACTGGACTTTCAAGTGTAATTCGTCTGTGAAATGGCAAAAATTAAACTTACCCGTCCTTAGACTTGGTTGATTTTCATATTTAATAAGGTTGTTTTGCATTTTGTTTGTCCATGGACTTCATTGTTTTAGTGGGTGCCTTAACGAGTTAAAAATACCCGTCTGTGCTTTTCCTCGTCCATGGTTTGATATACTGTACATTATTTTGCCCATTATATGGACGAGTATGCCTAGGGCTTTTTGTTATTTGCTCTAGGGATAGGCTTTGTCTCGTCCTTTTATTTGGATGAGCGTGCCTTAATTTTTTTTTACCCTTAGGAAAGCTTGACATTACATCTCCACGTCCAGAGAATTTTCTCGTCTTGAGCTTTTTAACCTTCTCAGGGGTTAATTTAAACAATAGTATAGAAATCAGAAATTTACATAACATTATGCTACAAACATTGTTCATAACATAGATATTGTTCATAGACGAGACATGCACTTTAGAGGCTAATGCCTTTATTAGAACAACAAATACAAGCCAAACCATAATTTCGTCCACACTAAAAAATATATAAATAAACAAGTTTTTATGTAATCTCTGGGCTCGTCTAGAGTCATGCTTCCTTTAGGCTAGCATTTTACTGATAGTACCTTCTCAAGTGCTTCACATTCCAAGGATGCTCCAGCTTCCTCCCATCAAGGGCTTCCAAGTAATAGGATCCTTGTCTTTTGTAGTTGACAACTCTGTAGGAGCCTTCCCAATTAGGTCCCAACTTCCCATGAGTTGGGTTCTTTGTTGCTAAGGAAACCCTTTTTAGGATGAGGTCTCCTATGTTGAATCGCCTTGGCTTTACCATTGCGTCATATTGCTTAGCCATAAGGTTTTTATACCTTGCCATCCTTTGCTTAGCGTCCGTCCTTACCTTGTCTATTAAATCGAGGCTCAAACGGAGTTGCTCCTCATTAGCTTCATCCTGATAGGTTGCCATCCTGTGATTGGCCATGTGCACTTCCGCAGGTATGACTGCTTCAGTTCTATAGGCTAGCTTGAAAGGAGTTTCTCCTGTAGGAGTTCTCACTGTCGTCCTATATGCCCACAGAACACTTGGTAGCTTATCTGGCCATACTCCCTTTGCCCCCTCAAGCCGAGTCTTGATTATTTTTAACAAGGATCGGTTTGCAACTTCCGCCTGGCCGTTAGCTTGATGGTAGGCTAGCGAGGAGTAGTGATTTTAAATTCCAAAGTGTATGCAAAAATCTTTGAAGAGTGCATTGTCAAATTGTCGTCTGTTGTCAGATATCAGCACCCTGGGCACTCCAAATTTGCACATAATATTCTTCCATACGAAATTCTTGACATTTTGTTGTGTGATGTTAGCTAAGGGTTCTGCTTCTACCCACTTGGTAAAATAATCAATACCAACCATGAGAAACTTCATTTGCCTTACACCTAGTGGAAAAGGATCCAGGATGTCTAGTCCCCATTGCGCAAAGGGCCATGGGGCCGTCATTGGAGTTAAGTACTCTGATGGTTGTCTGGGGATGTTGCTAAACCTTTGGCATTGATCGCAGACCTTGACGTAGGCCTTAGCATCAGCTTGCATGTTTGGCCAGTAATATCTTGCACGGACGACTTTGTGGACGAGTGACTTGGCTCCTGAGTGATTGCCACATGCTCCTTCATGAATTTCTCTTAATATGTAATTCGCTTCGTCTGGAGCCAAACACCTGAGATAAGGCTGGAAAAAGCCTCTTTTGTAGAGAACCTCGTCCATAAGAATGTACCTGGCTGCTCTTACCCTCAACTTCCTAGCCTCATCTTTTTCTTCTAGAAGTCATCCGTCTTTTAAGTATGACACAATTGGAGCCATCCAATTTCCTCTACTTTCCACCTGTTGTACTTCTGGGATGTTTATACTCGGTATGTATTGAATCTCATCAAACTTATCCACGGCTTCATTCACTGAGGCTTCTTTTGCTAAGGTATCGGCTTCCACGTTCTCCTCCCTTGGGATTTGAACGAAGTTAATTTCCTTAAACTTTTTTATAAGCCGCATCGCCCTGTTAAGATACTTCCTCATTCGTTCTTCCTTAGCCTCATACATTCCATTCACTTGGCCCATGATTAACTGAGAATCTTCCAAGAGGAGGAGTGACTTTGCTTTTACAGACTTAGCCAATTCCAGCCCTTTGAGAAGAGCTTCGTACTCTACTTCATTATTAGTTGCTTGGTACTACAAATGAACTTTGTGTTTTAGTTTGTCCCCCTCTGGAGATTGCAAAACCACACCTATTCCTCCTGCGTATTGTGTAGACGAACAATCCACATGGACGATCCATTTCTTGCTGTCTTCCATCTCACCTACGTCATCACAATTTAGGGTAAACTCTACAATGATGTCTACCAGAGCTTGAGCTTTTATGGCATGCCTTGGTTGGTACTTTATGTCAAACTCACTGAGCTCGACGGCCCATTGAATCAAGCGTCCTGCAGCCTCTAACTTGTTCATTGCCTTCTTGAGTGGGTGATCCGTCATGACGTTGATGACATGAGCCTGGATATAATGCCTTAGTTTCTTGGAGGCTGTTATCAATGCAAAAGCCAATTTCTCCATTAATGGATATCGTCCTTTTACTCGCCTCAGTGCTTTGCTCGTATAGTATACAGGTCTTTGTACCTTGCCTTCTTCTCTCACTAGTGCTGAACTCACTGCATGTGGGGTGACTGCTAAATATAAATACAACTCTTCTCCTTGCATGGATAGGCTTAATAAAGGAGCCATGGTGAGATATGTCTTCAAATCTTTGAAAGCTTTCTGACACTCGTCGGTCCATTCAAATACTTTTTTAAGAACCTTAAAAAATGGCAAACATTTGTTAGTAGCTTTAGAAACAAACCTATTGAGGGCGACAACTCGTCCGGTGAGGGACTGGACTTCTTTAACATTGCTCGAAGGCTTCATATCTAATATTGCTTGAATTTTATCAGGGTTTGCTTCGATTCCTCTGTAGGAGACCATAAATCCTAGGAATTTTCCTAATGATACTCCAAAAGCACATTTGTTAGGGTTCAACTTCATGTGGTACTGCCTCAGTGTGTCAAACATCTCCTGCAGGTCGTCCAGATGCCTCTCCTCGTCCTGAGTTTTCACCAGCATGTCATCTATGTAAACTTCCATATTCCGCCCGATCTGTGGATGAAACATATGATTGACCAGTCGTTGGTATGTTGCTCCAGTATTTTTCAAACCGAAAGGCATTACTTAATAACAGAATAATCCCTAACTGGTAATAAAGGACGTCTTCTCTTGGTCTACTTCATCCATCCTAATTTGATTATATCCAGAGAAAGCATCCAGGAAGTTGAGCAACTTGTGGCCTGCAATAGAATCTACCAACTGATCAATGCGTGGCAACGGGTAACTATCCTTGGGACAAGCCTTTAGATCAGTGAAATCAACACACATTCTCCATTTGCCGTTTGCCTTCTTGACCATTACCACATTGGCTAACCAGTCAGGATAATATACTTCTCGAATGAACTTCGCCACAATTAACTTTTGAACTTCCTCCTTAATAGCATTATCTCTCTTAGGGGCAAACACCATCTTCTTTTGTCGCACTGGCTTAGAGGAAGGACATACACTCAGACGATGGGTAATGACACTAGGATCTATACCTGGCATGTCTTCATGACTCCAAGCAAACACGTCTTTATTTTTCTTTAAAAAGCAAATGAGGTCCTTCTTAACCTTTGCTTCCAGGTTTGCTCAAACCCTGGTACACCTTTCAGGGTTATTTTCATCTAGGGAAATATCTTCCAACGCTTCAATGAGTTCTGCCACAACTCTCTTTTCTTCAATATTCATTGCTTGAATATGCTTGTTTGTAGCCAGCATGGCCAGATAACACTCTCTTGCTGCTAATTGGTCTCCTTGTACTTGCCCTACCCCATGTTCCATCGGGAACTTGACTAACAGGTGGTAGGTAGATGTAATTGCCTTCCGCCTATTTAGGGTCAGCCTTCCAATTATGGCATTGTAAGAGGACGAGCAATCTACTACTAGGAAATTCACATTGGTAGTCAACTGTTGTGGGTATGCTCCCACCACCACTGGCAATGTAACAGTACCTATAGGTTGTACCTTCATTCCTTCGAAACCTACTAAAGGCGAGTGTACTAGGCGAAGCTAGTCTCATCCGACTTTCATCTACTGAAAGGCTGGATAATACAGAATGTCCGCTGAACTTCCGTTGTCTATCAACACTCTTTTGGTTGTGTGTAATTAGCAATAAGTAGGGCGATGACAATAGCGTCATCATGAGGATGGTGGATTCTCTCAGCTTCCTCGTCCGTGAAGGTAATCGCCTGCTCGTCCGTGGACTTTGCCTTTGGTGATCGTCTAGAAAGTTGGACGCTCTGCACTTCCTTCAGGTATGCTTTCTTTGTTTTGGACGATTGTCCAGTTGAACTTCCCCTAATGATGACTTTTATCTCTCCAAGTGGTGGTCGCGATGATTTTTCTACCTTCCCTTTTAATTTCTCGTACTTGTGTTCTCGTCCAATGAAGTTTCTCAACTTCCCTTGCCTTATGAGATTTTCAATCTGCTGCTTTAAATCAAAGCACTCGTCCGTATCATGCCCGTGATCTCTATGAAAGCGACAATATTTATTCTTATTGCGTTTGTTGGGATCTCCCTTCATCTTCTCTGACCATTTCAAGGAAGGCTCGTCCTTAATTTGCATAAAGACTTGCTCAAGTGGCACGTTTAAAGGGGTATATTGTTGATTCCGCGCTGAAGAGCCTGGCTTTTTATTATCTTGGTTTCTCTTTTCTTCTGCTCGTCCCTTCTTTGGACGAGGAGCTTGTTCGGAGTGACGAGCGGGGTTTGCTTCCATTCTCTCAACTCTCTTCCTCTTCTTAGCTATGATCGTGTCTTCTACGTTCATAAAATTTTGGGCTGAATAGACGAGTTCGGCCATGGACTAAGGCTCTTTTTCATAAAGTTTGTGTATGAATAAATCAGAATTAACCCCGTTATGAAAGGCCGCCAACAGTAGCTTGTCATCTACCTCGTCCACGGTCAAAGCTTCCTTGTTGAAGCTTGTAATGAAGGCACGCAGGCTTTCATTCTCTCCTTACTCTATGGTTAATAAGCTGGACGAGGAACGCTTATGTCTTTGCCCCCCAATGAAATTATTAACGAACAATTTGCTAAACTCCTCAAAAGAACTTACTGAGTTTGGGGGTATTTTGCTAAACCAGACTCGCGCGGGCCCTTTGAGGGTGGTGGGAAAAGCTCTACACATTATCTCATCAAGAACCCCTCGAAGGTGCATGGTAGTCTTGAAAGTGGCAATATGGTCAAAAGGGTCCCGCGTTCCATCATACGAATCCAAGGAAGGCATCTTGAATTTCGGAGGCAGAAGATGGCCATTGATAAAGGCTGTGAAGGGAGAGTCTGTTCGATGAACTAGGTCTTCTACAGGGTTAGTTCTCCTTATGTTCTCCCTCATCTCATCCATAAATTTCCTCATCTGATCCATTTCCCTTTCCAAACGTGGTACCCTTCTAGGAATAGTACCCCTTGATTGACTCTTCGATTCTGCATGTCTTCCATCTCCTTAACTCTGTCCGAGGTGTTCTCCATAGGCCTCATGCCATTGCCTTTTAAGATTAATCTCCCTTCTCAATTCTTAATTATGGCGAGTCAACTCTGCCATAGCGGCGGCCATTGCTTGCACGTGTTGGACAGGAGAGGGTTGCATGGCTGGTGCTGATTGTTGGGCATGATGGGGGTTGCTGGAAGCGTCTCTATTCTCTTGAGGGCCCGGACTGGTAGCCCTTGATCTGGTCCGAACCATTTCAGCCCTTTGTCGGAGAAAGAAATCACAGAACTCAACAAATGAAGTTCAAGCGTGACAAATAACTTTCCCACAGACGGTGCCAACTGATGAATCCTTGAAAATTAGTGGGCTGAAAGTCTTTGGGCTTTGATGATCTTGAAGGTTGAGTCCTGAAAAACCAAATACAATTAGAGAAGACCGGTGGAGGCCGGTCTAGGGTCCTCCGATGGTAAAGTCAGTGGGTTGGAATAGAGAGAAAATACTTCTAGGACTTTTTTTTTTTTTAAGAAAAAATCTCCATTCATTACCTCTTCATAGAAAAATGTTTTTATAGTGCACATGGAACGATTACTTGCTCTAATAACCGTTCCTATTGTCGAGGAATTCAACAAAGTCAAAGGTAACTTCCATAACTTCCATGGAAGTTACTTTATCTGGACCAGTGCTTCATTGCGGTTGGTGGAGGCCTTGGTTCACAAGTAAGAACTATATCTGTCTAAGTTCAAAATGCTCCTCCGTCCGTTATTAGGGACGGATGAGGCCTCATCCGTCCTTTATTAAGGACAGACGAGGTTTGCTGAGGACAGCTCTTTGTCGCACCCTATCTCTCCATTCTTTTTCTTTGGACGACCCATAAGGACGGAATAGGGCTTCATTTTTATTACACCATCAGATATTATATGGATGCTAGTTTTGATTTTCAAGAAAAAAAATTTTTTGTTCTACTTCCTAGCTTCGTCCTTGGAAGTAGTGTATATTGATTTTTTTTTTTTTTTTTTTTTTGCGTGGACATGTCAGTTGCTTGGAGGCTAGCCTTGTTAGATTCTAATATACATGCTATAGTTTCTAATACAATTTACAGATTACTGACTATTATACAATATGTTAAAATTAGAGTACAAATTTGACAAGGATTGGGCCAGAACTCATAATTTACACCATCCAATAATAGTTTGTGATCTTAACATCTATAATATATATTGAGGTAAATTGTAAAGTACAACCCTGAAGTTTGGGGTTGCTTGAATTTTATATTCTGAAATTTGACAAATTTAATTTTGCACCCTAAAATTTGATTCTGTTAGCAAAACTCCATCTGTCATTAGTTTAAAGTGTTAAGTAACACAGAGACATGCTGGCATGTTTTATTTTTCACAAATCAATCATTCAAAATGACACCGTTTCAAAGGAAGAAAAAAGGTACTGCTACCATCTCTCTAAGCGGTACTGTTTTGCCAACTCAAAACAAAAATTCCGAGTATTCCTACAACACCACCATTTTGCCCAAACTATAAACACAATTACACAAAACATAGGATCTGCAACGTGACACTGACACACCATTTCTGCCATTCAACTACCTATTGAACTTAAGTTTTCCTACCGCTGTGGTTGACTTGGTCCTTTCCAAGTCTTCCCGTCAGCTGTGAAATAGTTTGTTCCTTCTTTTGAAGGATTGTCTTTCCCCTGAGATAACTTTGTTGTCTGCAAGGCTAGTGGGTTCTTCCTTTCAGGGGATTTGGAAAACAGGTTATTTTTTCTTTTTTTCTCTCAAGTATAGTCTTTACTTTCCTCCCTTTCTCTCCGTTCTTATCTGAGCTCGGTTGTTATGGAAGATCTATCAAAGCAATGGTCCAAATTTTCGTTGTTGGACAGAGAGGGAGACAAAATAACATTGGGAAAAAAATCAAGGATCTAATGACCATATCATTGCGGCTAGTTCTTAACCCGAAGAGCTTTGAACGTTGATGCTATTGCTAGGACCTTCAAACCACTGTGGAGAGCGATTAAGGGTTTCACAATAAAAAACATGGGCAACCATGTTCTGTTGTTTGTCTTCGAAAATCAGGAAGATGTACACCGGGTTTTGATTAGCTAGCCTTGGACTTTTGATAAACACTTGGTGGTTATTCAAAAGTATGAGAAAAATACCCCATTACAAGAGGTTAGATTTAACAAAACATCTCTTTGGGTGTAGGTCTATGATATTCCAATAAGATACATGTCTAAGGAAGTGGCAGAGGACATATGTAGTTCTATGGGTGAGGTTGGCCTCTCGGAAACTCACCCAACAGAGGAAGGAGGCTGTTTTATGCGTGTTAGGGTCAGAGTGGATGTAACACAACCATTGTGCCAGGGAAGAATAGTTAACTTGGAAGAAGGTGGCCGAGTCTGGGTTTCTTTCAAATACGAAAGGTTACCCATTATATGCTACTGGTGTAGGCACCTTGATCACGATGAGAGAGATTGCCCTTTGTGGATTGAAAGCAAGGGTTCTCTTGAGCCTTAGGATAAACAATTTGGACCTTTTATGCGTGCTTCACAGATGGTTAACACTAGGAAATTTGTGTTGCATGTATCTGGTTTCTTTGAAGATAGAGGGAGTCATCAATCTAGTGGGGAGAAGCCAAAGGCAAGCTCAGGTGTTCAAACGGAGACTTCACAGTCACTGGAAAACACCAGTCCCCCTCCCTCTGGTGAACAAGCTGATATGGAAACCTTGTTAATAGGGATAAATGTAATAAATGCTGTTATGCCTCTGGATGCCTCGAGATTGCAGACTGATGTAGAGTTCACGATGGATTCTCAGGGTAAAGCTGTTTCCTCCTCACCATCTGATGTCGTACACCAACCCAATGAAAGCGATGTGAGCTTAAATGGAGGCGGTTCATCGATGGGTGATGCGGAACTCTTTCCTAAGACCTTAAACCTTGTACTTCTTCTAAAAAGCATGGGTACATACGCTGAGGGAGACCCTTTTCTAGCAAAACTCCAAGAAATTGACAGTGACATACAAAAGTATGATCATGTCCCTTGCGAGAAAATGGGGTGCTTAGAGAATCAACCAGGTACACAGATATCCAAGTCTGAGGGTTATCAGTTCAAAGGAGCGGACTGGGTGGGATGTGCATTAGACAATAAAAAAAGCACGAACCCAGATATAAGCAAAGTTTTAGATGGAACGGGTAGGAAAGGAAAAGCTAGAGTTGGGCTTGGCCCAAGGAAGGATATGAAGAAAGGCCAATGGACTAGAATAACAAATAGGCCCAATTCTGACTTAATGGAGGAAGCACCATATGGGGTTGACGGCCCAAAACGCAAAGCAAGGGATTCTCAGGCCCTTGAGGATTCTATTATAGAGAAGGAAAAAAACACAAAAAATAGAGGAGGAAACTAAAAAACAGAGTACGTTGTTTACTACACAACTGGGATCGATGGAGGTTGCGGAGCAACTCCGCCGGGAGTTATAAGTCTCCTTTGTTGGAACTGTCACGGGCTCGGGAACCGGCAGACAGTTCACGAGCTTGGCGATTTAGTCTGGGCACAAGATCCTACGGTGGTGTTTTTAGCCGAAACATGGCTGGATGATATTAGGCTAATTGGATTACATGATTTGCTTCGTTTCGGTCATCATCATGGGGTTTCTTGATTAACTCATGGTGGTGGCTTGGTGATGTTTTGGAAGAAGGACTTTGATTTGCAAGTCATGTCTTCCTCGCATAATCATATTGATGTTTTGATCAATAGAGGAAAGGAAAATGTTTGGCGCTTTACGGGTTTTTACAGAGCACCAGAAACCCAGCTTCGTATAGAATCTTGGGATTTGTTACAAGATTTAAACAATCGTTTCTCTGTACCATGGTTGTGTGAAGGTGACTTTAACGAACTTTTGAAGTCTCATGAAAAGTTAGGAGGCCAGTTAAGACCATATGGACAAATGCTGAAATTTCGTGAAGCCTTAGAAGAGTGTGGTTTGTTTGATCTTGGTTTCGTGGGAAGTAAGTTCACTTGGTACAAATCTTATCCGGGTGGTGGCGTGGTTTGGGAAAGGCTGGACAGGGCAGTTTGTTCAGCTGATTGGTTTAACTTGTTTTCTACTACTAAGGTAAAAACTTTGGTTTGTGCTTCATCGGACCATAGTCCTATCTTGGTCCTCCCTGATGGGGTTAATTTAAAGCCTCAACGCCCCTGGCGTTTTGAAAATATATTGCTTGAAGAGCAAGGCTGCCATGACATAGTGAAGAACACTTGGAAAGCCATCTCCTCAGACCCACCTATGCCCAGAGTCATGTCGAACGTCGATACATGTAAAACCCAGCTGCGTGTGTGGAGTAAGAAATCTTTTGGTAATGTTGTAAATACTTTGGTAGAGAACAAAAAAGAATCTAAAAATAGCAGAAGAGGTTGCAACGAAAGGAGGGAGTGTGGAGTTTTTTCTTCAATTAAAATCTAAGGTGGCCAAGCTGCTTAGAGTGGAAGAAAAAATGTGGCAGCAGCGTAGTCATGTGAATTGGATGATTTCTGGGGATAAAAATTCTAGCTATTTCCATAACCATTCTTCACAGCGATTTAGGAGAAACAACATTACTGAACTCAGAGACTCTCAGGGTAGAATGGCTTCAAGTGATGAAGAGGTTTCAGCGATGATTGTTGAGTATTACAACCAATTGTTTACTACCTCAAATCCGCATGACTTTGGGGAAGTAGTTCAATATACAAAACAGGTGGTGTCCGATGACATGAATAACTGTTTAACCAGAAATTTCTCTAAGGATGAGGTGGAGATTGCCTTGAAGCAAATGGCCCCGTTCAAAGCACCGGGCCCAGATGGAATGCCGCCAATCTTTTTCCAACATTATTGGGAAAGTATTGGGGACGATGTAGTCAAAGCTGTGGTTTCATGCCTAAATTCAAATTCAATTGAGCCAGGTTTGAATCATACTTTTATTACTCTAATTCCTAAGGTGAAGAGTCCCGAATTTTTTACTAAATTTCGACCCATTCCTCTTTGTAATATTTTATATAAGCTTGTCTCAAAAGTGTTGGCTAACAGGTTGAAGAAAGTTTTACCCCATATTATTTCTGAATCTTAGAGTGCCTTTCAATCGAATAAAGCTATTTCCGATAATATCTTGGTGGCCTTTGAGACTTTACACCTCATGAAAAGGAAAAGATCAGGGAAAATGGGGCATATGGCTTTAAAATTAGACATGAGTAAAGCATATGACCAGTTGGAATGGGTGTTCCTTCAAAGGATCATGGAGAAGATGGGCTTTGATTCGAAGTGGATAGGCTGGATTATGGAGTGCATAAAATTCGTGTCCTATTCGATCTTAGTCAATGGTGAACTAAAAGGTCATATTGTTCCAACACGAGGTATTCGTCAGGGTGACCCCCTTTCCCCTTACCTTTTTTTGATATGTTTAGAAGGTCTAAATGGGTTAGTTGAGCATGCAGTGGACAATAAGCATATTAAGGGGGTTTCTCTTTGCAGAAATGGCCCAAAGATCTCTCATCTCTTTTTTGTAGATTATAGTCTTCTATTTTGCCGAGCAAGGGTGGGGGACGTGGAAAAAATTCAGGAGCTATTGGGAAAATATGAACGTGCATCCGGTCAAAAAATTAACTCGGATAAAACTACCCTCTTTTTCAGCAACAATGCTTCAAATGTTACAAAGGAAGAAATAACAAATTTGCTTGGGGTGGCCGAAATAAAGGAGTATGAAAGGTACTTGAGTTTACCGATGGTGGTTAGGAGGAAAAAAAAGGCGAGCTTAAATTTCATAAAAGATAGAGTGTGGGGTAAACTCCAAGGGTGGAAAGAGAAATTATTATCGCAAGCAGGGAAAGAAGTTCTTTTGAAGGCAGTGGTTCAAGCCATCCCTACGTTTGCAATGAGTTGTTTTCGATTGCCAATTGGTCTTTTCCAAGACATTGAGATGCTCATTCAAAAATTTTGGTAGGGACAAAGGGGTGAAAGGAGAAAAATTCATTGGACAAAATGGGAGGTCTTAGGTTTCAAAGATCTTTGCAAATTCAATAAAGCCATGTTGGCTAAACAGGGGTGGAGGTTGATTCATGATAAGGAGTCTCTATTTTACAGAGTTTTTAAGGCGAAGTATTTTCCAAAGTGCTCAATTTTTGAAGCTAAAACTTCTACGGGATCTTTTGCATGGAAGAGTATATTGTGGTCTAGAGATTTAATTGATAATGGATCCATTTGGAGAATTGGCAGTGGTGAATCTGTTCGGATTTATAGAGATGCTTGGTTACCAAGTCCTGAAGGTCGAGTCAGCTCTCTGGTTTTGCATCTAACACCGGAGTCTACAATAGATTCTTTGATTAATTCTGCAATGGGTTGGTGGAACACCAACCTCATTGATTTATGTTTTTATCCATTTGAAGCAAGTCTTATCAAATCTCTACCCCTGTGTTCTACCCCTAAACCCGACCCTTTGGTTTGGAGAACAAAAAAATCGGGCTGCTATTCTGTGAAGTCAGGCTATAAACTCCTTTGCGAGCTTCACAACCTTGACTTGAATCAGCCACAAGTATCGGACTCACAGAAAGGCTTCTGGAAAAACATATGGAAGTTGAAGGTGCCCGGTAAGGTCAAACACTTTCTCTGGAAGGCTTGCACTAATTCGCTACCCACTAAAGAAAATCTTCTGAAGCGAAAAATTCTCCTTGAATCGGGTTGTTCTCGCTGCTCTAGTGAACTTCAATGCGTCATCCTGCATAGTTGGCCAAAAGTAACCGGCTAGCATAATCTTTCTCACCAAGGATCTTGGGCCTGCATGATCTCCGCAAATTCCTTCATGGACCTCTCTCAGGACGTATTCGGCTTCTCCTTCGTCAACGCACTTCAAGTAGGGCATGGAGAAGCCTCTCTTGTATAAGGTATCATTGAGAATTGTGAATCTGGCGGATCTCTTCTTGATCTTCCTGGCTTCGTCTGCGTTCTAAGGGAGGTGGCCATCCTGGAGGAAGGACATGATGGGTGTCATCCAGCTACTTGTGCCCTGGACTGCGAACGTTAAAACTTCTTCTATGCTGGGGTTTTTCTGTACTTCCATCATTAGGCTTGCCTTCGATTCTGTTTCTTCCGACGAGGCTATCTTTGAGACTTCGTCTGCGGCCATATTCTGGCTTCTCGGAATTTGGAGGAACTCCACTTCTTCGAACTCTTGAGTCAAATGCTTCGTCAGCCTGAGGTATTTCTGCATCCTTTCCTCCTTTGCTTCGTATTCTCCCTTGATCTGTCCAATTACTAGCTTAGAGTCGTTCTGGACTAGCAGGTTCCTGACCCCAAGCTCTTTTCCGAGCCTTAAACCCGTCAGAATTCCTTCGTACTCGGCCTCGTTATTGGTGGCTGGGAATTTCAGCTGAACTCCGTATCTTAATACTTCTCCATCAGGAGTGGTTATGACGACCCCTACTCCTCCTCTTTTTTGGGCTGATGAGCCATCGGTATGTATCACCCATGTTTTGTTCTCGCTGGCGACGCTTGGTTCGTCTGGATGGGTTAACTCAGCGATGAAGTCTGTCAAAGCTTGTGCTTTAATAGCTGTCCTGGGGTGGTATTCCACGTCGAATTAGCTGAGTTCAATCGCCCATTGGACCATCCTCCCAGCTGCTTTGGGCTTGCTTATAGACTTCTTGATGGGTTGGTTTGTCATCACTAAGATTGGATTTGCCTGGAAATATTGCCTGAGCTTGCGTGAGGCTACTATCAATGCGAACGTGATTTTTTCGATCTTTGGGTACTTGGATTCAGCTCCTTGGAAAGCTTGGCTGACGTAGTAAACTGGGAGCTGTTTCTTGTCTTCTTCCCGGATTAAGGTTGCACTAACGGCTGTAGATGATACTGCTAAGTACAAATACAAGTTTTCACCTTCTTTGGACGGGCTTAGAAGTGGTGGATTGCTAAGGTAACGCTTGAGCTCTTGAAATGCCGCTTCACATTCGTCGGTCCATTCAAAAGCTTGCTTCAAGGTCTTAAAAAAGGGTAAGCATTTATCCGTTGCTCTAGAGACGAACCTATTGAGGGCTGCAATCCGACCTGTGAGCTTCTGGACCTCCTTGACGGTCTTCGGTGATGCCATGTTGATTATGGCTTGCACCTTTTCAGGATTTGCTTCTATTCCTCTCTGGGACACCATGAATCCCAGGAATTTTCCGGAGGCAACACCAAAAACACACTTACCAGGATTCAGCCTCATTTGTATTGCTTGAGGGTAGCGAATGTCTCCTTAAGGTCGTCCAGATGCGCAAGTTCTTCCTTGCTCTTGACGAGCATATTGTCCACGGTACTATCATTTTTACACTCAGACTAGGTCCGCTGTTTTCTGCTAGTGTCACATTTTTTAGCAATATTTGGTAGGGTTGAGTTCTTTTAGGATCACACTTTTGGATAGCAATCCACAAGTTCCGTACGTGTAGGAGAAAACTTGAAAATTTTAGATCTGATGTGTTACAAAATAATTGGAGGCGTAATTAGTGAATGTAAGATTTTCTAATAAGAAGTCCTAGCTAAATTTAAAATTTTCTTCTTCCTCTCCCTATACCTATCCCCTCTAAACACTACAAAACCTACTATTTACTCAAGGAAAGCGATATGATAGCAAGTCTGGCTGAGGGAACAAAAAAGAAAACGTGAAGTGTGAAATGAGAAAAGAAAGAGTAAGGAAGGAGGGGGGATATGGGCTTTTGCCCTTATTTTGCAAAAATAACAGCAATATGCTCTTATTTTGAAACTATTTAGGTCTGTGTCCCTATTTTGAAACTCGATTTTAACAAAATCGAGTTACAAGTAGAACTTAACATTAGCAATGTCGAGTTCTATGCATATCTTGCCACCTAATTTTTTAAAAAATTTTAAGCGAAACTCGACTTTGCTAAAGTCGAGTTTTAATTAAAAATTTACATATAACTCGATTTTGAGGATATCGAGTTTTATATCAAACTCGATTTTGTTAAAATCAAATTTCAAAAACAGGGACACGGACCGAAATAGTTTCAAAACAGGAACATATTACTGTTATTTTTGCAAAATAAGGGCAAAAGCCCAATATCTCTGGAAGGAGGAGCAAACTAGTGACTATAAGATAATATATAGAAGAAGCTTGTTTATATACTATTTTCATGAAAATATGGTTCTCTAATAAACCTGGAAAAATGCATGATAATTGGTTTTTATTATAGACCTGATGGGAACACTAACGTAAAACGGTATATGATGAACTCAACCTCTAAATTTAGGGTTATGTAGGCTAGCAATAGGCCTAAACCTTATAAAATTATATTTACTCATTAACCAGACTTGAACGATAAAAATAAATTAATATAGGTAAAGATTTTTTGGATGTGTGAAAAATGAGTCTATTTGAATCCAACCCCCTAAAACAATTTAGTAGGTCAAGTCAAGTCAAGCTAATTTGAATTGCCAACTACAATTCAAATTGCGTTTCATTAATGTTGCCGGTTTACTTAGGGTTTGTTTGGATACCGCTTATTTTGCTGAAAACTAAAAACACTGTAGCAAAATAATTTTTAAATGTGTAAATAGTACTGTGGGATCCAGTTTTAAAGTTTTTTTTTATAAAGTACTTGTGGGTCCCGTGAACAGTGCACGGGACCCACTGGAAAAGCATAATTTTGCCACAGTGCACGTGAAACGCTCTTCTCAAAAAAAAAAAAAAAAAGAGGTCAAAATGCAGACGTTGGCCTTTATCAGCTGTATCCAAATTGGTACTTAGTATGCGTTTGGCTTCAATTTAAAAGCCAGCTTATTTTACTATTAAGCTTATTTTTACTATTATTTATGGGTCTTATTACACTTTTTGGTACTATTCATAGGTCCCATTGTACTATTTCAACTAACTTTTGCCTTTATCTATAGTACTTTCAACAAAAAACTTTCAGTTTCAGCAAAATAAGTGGATCCCAAACAGAGCTAGTAGAGTCCAAGTCCATTATTATTAGACTAAGGGTCCATTTGGATACAGCTAAAACTGAAAACTGAAAACTGAAAACACTGTAGCAAAATAATTTTTAAATGTGTGAATAGTACCGTGAGACCCATTTTTAATGATAAAATTGCTGAAAAGTGAGGTTTGTGGGTCTTGTGAACAGTGCATGGGACCCACTGGTGTGTACTGTTCACACAAAAAAGTCAACAATCACGGCTCAAAAAAAAAAAGGGGAAATTTTGCGCTTCCCAAATGCTTACTAAGTGTGCGTTTAGATATCGTTTATTTTGCTGAAAACAATAAAAAAATATATTCTGGTTACTATTCACATGTATAGTGCACCGTTCACCAGACCCGGTCCAAACCGCCTGCAAAAAAAAAAAAAAAAAAAAAAAAAAAAAAAGGAGAGAAAGAAAATGCTTTGACCAAGTGGACCTTTGACTTTGACCAAAAAGTCAAAATTTTCAAAACGAACCTGTCCCACTTAGTTTTTCGAGTACATTCCGATTTTGGAATCCGTTTCTTCATTTGAAACTCGGAAATTGTGCAAACATCCAATTTCCAAAAAGTTGACTTTTAAGTAAATGTTGACTAAAAGTCAAAATTTTAAAAATTGACCTATCTTGCTCAATTTTTCGCGTACATTCCAATTTTGGAGTCCGTTTCGTCATTTGAGACTTGAAAATTGCACAAATGACTCAATTCCAAGGCAGTTGACTTTTGTGTTGAAATCGACCCAAAGTCAAGATTTTCAAGCCATACTTGTCTTACTCAGTTTTTCGTGACTTGGAAATCCCCAATCTAACCCACATCTCTGAAGTACTGATGGTGTCCAAAACTAAAGCTCACAAGATCAAAATTTGAGATTCATCCATTTAATTTGGATTCCCTTAAGGTTATCCTCCAGACTTCATCAAGGCTTCCCTTTCAAAGAACAAATGAACTCCCACAAGTGTGTCTTGAACTTGAAATTACATTAGGTCACTACTTTAGCCTACTATTCCCCTTTCGATGCCAAACATTCCCACCTACCGTTCGGTGCCTACTAGTCAGGAATCTACCATTCTCACCAAAAATTATCATCCGCCATTCTCAACTACTTATCTACTGTTCTTCATCTTTCCGCTATAAATAGAAGGGTCAGATTCATTGAAAACTCATCAAGAAAAAAAAAAAAAAAAAAAAAAAAAAAAAAAAAAAAAAAACTGAATCATGAAATGAAGATTTGCTTCTTTCAAATTTTCAAGTCCTCCTTCTCACAACCATTTCTCACTATGGCCTCATCATTCTCAACACTTAGCAACCAATATTACTACATAATTAGTTTGAAATCAACCCTCTCATGGTTCAGTAGAAACCCTCTTCACAACATCATTGTAGTTTTGAGATCCAAAAAAATATTGTTTCTCCCCTTAACGACTACATTTGTCCATAAAATTACTCATAACAAGACTGGTATTGCCGTTCCATGCTTCCTTGGACTTGGTTGGCCAGGAAATCCAAGTCCAGCAGAGACACCTGTTCCTAAGCTCAGGGCTCTCGTGGTCTCTCTCCAATTGCTTGGACTTCCAGCAGAAGCAGCGATTCGGAACAAACAACAACTTGGCTGGTTTCTAAGACCAGAATCACAAGTTAGCTCCATCTTTCATTTTTCTGTGCTTTTCCAACAAGTGGCAGTAGGTGAAGATGGTAAAAAGTGTTGGGGTATCCTACAAATTGTCTTCCATTCCAACACTTGAAACAACCTCCAAGGCACCAGCTCATCATAAATCAGCCTTTGGTGCCGGTAAATGGTCACCAAAGCCTGATTCCACGTCCCCACCAGTGTGGGACCCAAAGGTCATCGTTGTTGGTACCTCAAAACACACTTTCTGGAATTACTCCAACTTAAATCCAGCTTGAAGTATTTCAGAGAGTACTCTTCTGAAATTACTTCAACTTAACATCTGTCAGCATGGTCCCATCACACACGCACATTCGATGACTTGCCGCCGGACCTCATTCAGCATGTAGTCAGTCCCGTATCCTAAGGTGTACTTCCCAGAAACATCTACACTAGGGAGTCCCTAACGTACAGGGCCAGCGCCGTGGTGTCGTATGTTTCACTCATTTACTTTGCTTCATTGCCATCTTCTTCACCATCAACATCAACATACCCAAAATCCATAAACTTCTGAAATTACCTCAACTTAACCTAAGCAATGTAATAACACATGCGCATTCAACCACTTTCCCACATGTCCTCTCCGTAATCCGAAGCATATTCTTCTGAGATAACTTCACCAGGAGTTCTTAAAAATGTGAGGCTAACCCTATAGCTTTGTGTTAGGACATAGGTGTTTCACTTGTTAAAGATCATATGTCATTCTTTTATGTAATTGGCTAATCCTTTGACAAAACGCACTCTACTTGTAATTGGGTAGTTCTAAGTGTTTTTAATACTTCAAGAAACAAGGTTTCAAGATCAAGTGTTGAAGTCATCAAGTCTGTCTAAGGAAAACAAGCTGATAGTGCAATTTCATTAAATCTCGACAGCTGTCTCGACAGCTGCATCTATCAAGCTTAAGAAAGCTGTTCAAACCCGTAAGCTCGACACCTTCTATCTGGCCAGGTTTATAAAAATCAGAATTCTGATCTGATTTCTTGGGATCCGTGAATATGTCTTTGGGTCTTCTTTTCTCCTAACCCTAGACATATAAAAGGATTGTTTTAGGGCCGTCAAATAGTCCACAAGTTGCACAAGCATTGAGAAAACTCTGTTGAAGTAAACTATGACCAGAGACGAAGTTCTTGCCCTAGTTCATTTCTTCTGAAGAAGTTGCTGTGTATTTGCACCTTTAGGTTTTGTGACCAAGCATCTTCTTGATCTTCATCGTGTAGGATGAACTGAAGAACTTTGCAGCCAACCTCTCTTTCAGTTGGTGTTTGAAGTCGCGTACTGGGATCCGCGCATTAGTTAGTCACGTACTTGGGAGCCGTGCATCAAAAGGGGGAACTGTCACTACAGAATAAGTCCAATTGTGTATTGGGGTAAGGGTTCAACTGTAGGTTGGTAAGGTATTTGGGGTTCCTTTACTTGTAACCGCTTGTTGTGATAATAGTGGAGTTTCGGGAGTGGTGACCTGAAAATCACCCAGTGGGGTTTTTGTCATAAGGTTTTCCCCATTCGTAAACAAATCACCGTGTCATTTAATTTCCGCTGCATATTTAGTTATTTTGTGATTTGTTTGTGCTACCATGCATTTGCATGTTAAATTGATTAATTAATAACTTGGCTAATTAATTAATTGGTTTAATCACAATGGGTCAATTCGTTTGTGGCCTATCACTTTGCATGTTGTACCCAACCAACATCTTCACCTTTTCCCCATCTTCTACACCCTGTGATCGCCGCCAACGATCCAAAATATTCTTATGAAATTACTTCAACTTAACCTCTGCTAAGAAGACTCGGTCAGGCAAGTACATTCAAATACTGGCAGACCCCTTTTCGGTCTCATCAAAGCCTTTCATATGGGTGGGTCCTAAAAGCTCCACTACACAGAAACCAACAGAAATTTGCCAAGTGTCATGCAAAAACCAATCACACATCAGCGCGTGTAAGCGATGACATAGGCAGTCCAACACGTGTAACAATGAACAGAACTAAAAACAAGCAATGGAAAATGCTTTGAAACAGTCGGTCAACCAGATCTACACCTATTAAGTGATGTACTACTCAAAAACTAGTACAACGGAGTGAATTTTTAAGGTATTTTCTCTCTAAAATTGGCTTTAAACAAGCCATGGAAAATGCTCTGAAATCAGTCGGTCAACCAAATTTGCACCTATTAAGTGATGCACTACTCAAAAACTAGTACATATATAATTTTTTTTCAAATACATCTTCCAACAGATTCTCTATCATTTCTCTATCTCATTTAAATATTATTTTTTTATTAGTTATTTATATTTTTTTTTAGGAACTATACATCTTCCAACATTATTTTATTCAATAGCTAATTATTATAATAGTGAAAAATGTTAGAAGTGTGAACAGGAAACGCTATAGTGTTCTCGACTTGCAGAGAAGCATTGTAGCAATTAAAAAAAAAAAAAAAAAGAGATGAAAAAGTTGTTCGAGTAAATTTTTAAGGTGTTTTCTCTCTAAAATTGGCTTTAAAGATGCCATGGAAAATGCTCTGAAACCAGTCAGTCAATCAGATCTACACCTATTAAGTGATGCACTACTCAGACACTTGTACATATATAATTTTTTTTCAAATACATATTCTGACAGATTCTTTTTCATTTATCTTTCTCATTTAAATATTATTTCTTTATTCATTATTTATTATTTTCTTAAGAACTATACATCTTCAAACATTTTTTTTATTCAATAGCTAATTATAATAATAGTTAAAAACGTTTGAAGTGTGAACAGGAAACGTTACAGTGTTCTCTACTTGTAGAGAAACATTGTAGCAATTTACAAAAAAATAGAGACGAAGAAGCTGTTGGGGTGAATTTTTACGGTGTTTTCTCTCCAAAATTTGCTTTAAAGAAGCCATGGAAAATGCTTTGAAACAAGTCAGTCAACTAGATTTGCACCTATTAAGTGATGCACTACTCATACACTTGTACATATATAATTTTTTTTTTTTCAAATACATCTCCCAACAGATTCTCTATCATTTCTATATCTCATTTAAATATTATCTCTCTATTCATTATTTATTATTTTTTTAAGAACTATACATCTTCCAACATTTTTTTATTCAATAGCTAATTATTATAATAGTTAAAAACGTTTGAAGTGTGAACAGGAAATGCTATAGTGTTCTCTACATGTAGAGAGGCGCTGTAGCAATTAAAAAAAAAAAAAAAAAGGAGATGAAGAAGCTGTTGGAGTGAATTTTTAAGGTGTTTTCTCTCTCAAATTGGCTTCACAGAAGCCATGGAAAATGCTCTGAAACCAGTCAGTCAACAAGATCTTCACCTATTAAGTGATGCACTGCTTAAACACTAATACATATATAATTTTTTTTAGAATACATATTCCAACAGATTCTCTATCTCATTTAAATATTATATCTTTATTCATTATTTATTATTTTTTCTAAGAACTATACATTTGTCAACATTTTTTTATTCAATAGCTAATTATTATAATAGTTAAAAACATTTGAAGTGTGAACAGGAAACGCTACAGTGTTCTCTACAAGTAGAGAATCACTGTAGCAATTTAAAAAAAAAAAAAAAAAACAGAGATGAAGAAGCAGTTGGAGTGAATTTTTAAAGTGTTTTCTCTCTAAAATTGACTTTATAGAAGCCATGGAAAATGCTCTGAAACCATTCAATCAACCAGATCAGCACCTTTTAAGTGATGCACTACTCAAACACTAGAACATATATAATTTTTTTTCAAATACATATTCCGACAGATTCTCTATCATTTCTCTATCTCATTTAAATATTATTTGTTTATTCATTATTTATTATTTTTTTTAAGAACTATACATCTTCCAACATTTTTTATTCAATAGCTAATTATTATAATAGTTTTGAAGTGTGTACAGGAAACGCTATAGTGTTATCTACTTGTAGAGAAGCACTGTAGCAATTAAAAAAACAAAAAAAAAGAGACGAAGAAGCTGTTGGAGTGAATTTTTAAGGTCTTTTCTCTCTAAAATTGGCTTCAAAGAAGCCATGGAAATTGCTCTGAAACCAGTCAGTCAACCAGATCTGCACCTATTAAGTGATGCACAACTCAAACACTACTACATATATAACTTTTTTTGAAATACATATTCCTACAGATTCTCTATCATTTCTCTATCTCATTTAAATATTATATCTTTATTCATTATTTCTTATTTTTTTTAAGAACTATACATCTGTCAACATTTTTTTATTCAATAGCTAATTATTATAATAGTTAAAAACGTTTGAAGTGTGAATAGGAAACGCTACAGTGTTCTCTACCTGTGGAGAATCACTGTAGCAATTTAAAAAAAAAAAAAAAAAAAAGAGAGAGAGAGAGATGAATAAGCAGTTGGAGTGCATTTTTAAAGTGTTTTCTCTCTAAAATTGGCTTCATAGAAGCCACGGAAAATGCTCTGAAACCATTCAATCAATCAGATCTGCACCTATTAAGTGATGCACTACTCAAACACTAGTACATATATAATTTTTTTGAAATATATATTCCGACAGATTCTCTACCATTTCTCTATCTCATTTACATATTATTTCTTTATTCATTATTTTTTTTTTTTAAAGAACTATACATCTTCCAACATTTTTTATTCAATAGCTAATTATTATAATAGTTTTGAAGTGTGTACAGGAAACGCTACAGTGTTCTCTACTTGTAGAGAAGCACTGTAGCAATTAAACAAAAAAAAAAAAAAAAAAAGATGAAGAAGCTGTTGGAGTGAATTTTTAAGGTGTTTTCTCTCTAAAATTGGCTTCAGAGAAGCCATGGAAATTGCTTTGAAACCAGTCAGTCAACCAGATCTACACCTATTAATTGATGCACTACTGAAACACTATTACATATATAATTTTTTTTGAAATACATATTCCAACAGATTCTCTATTATTTCTCTATCTCATTTAAATATCATTTCTTTATACATTATTTATTATTTTTTTAAGAACTATACATCTGTCAACATTTTTTTATTCAATAGCTAATTATTATAATAGTTTAAAACGTTTGAAGTGTGAACAGGAAACGCTACAGTGTTCTCTACATGTAGAGAATCACTGTAAAAAAAAAAAAAAAAAACAGAGATGAAGAAGCAGTTGGAGTGAATTTTTAAAGTGTTTTCTCTCTAAAATTGGCTTTATAGAAGCCATGGAAAATGCTCTGAAATCATTCAATCAACCAGATCAGCACCTTTTAAGTGATGCACTACTCAAACACTAGAACATATATAATTTTTTTTCAAATACATATTCCGATAGATTCTCTATCATTTCTCTATCTCATTTAAATACTATTTTTTATTCATTATTTATTATTTTTTTAAGAACTATACATCTTCCAACATTTTTTATTCAATAGCTATTTATTATAATAGTTTTGAAGTGTGTACAGGAAACGCTACAGTGTTATCTACTTGTAGAGAAGCACTGTAGCAATTATAAAAAAAAAAAAAAAAAAAAAAAAAAAAAAAAAAAAAAAAGAGATGAAGAAGCTATTGGAGTGAATTTTTAAGGTCTTTTCTCTCTAAAATTGGCTTCAAAGAAGCCATGGAAATTGCTCTGACACTAGTCAGTCAACCAGATCTGCACCTATTAGGTGATGCACAACTCAAACACTATTACATATATAATTTTTTTTGAAATACATATTCCTACAGATTCTCTATCATTTCCCTATCTCATTTAAATATTATATCTTTATTCATTATTTATTATTTTTTTTAAGAACTATACATCTGTCAACATTTTTTTATTCAATATCTAATTATTATAATAGTTAAAAACGTTTCAAACCATTCAATCAATCAGATCTGCACCTATTAAGTGATGCACTACTCAAACACTAGTACATATATAATTTTTTTGAAATATATATTCCGACAGATTCTCTATCATTTCTCTATCTCATTTAAATATTATTTCTTTATTCATTATTTATTATTTTTTGTAAGAACTATACATCTTCCAACATTTTTTATTCAATAGCTAATTATTATAATAGTTTTGAAGTGTGTACAGGAAACGCTACAGTGTTCTCTACTTGTAGAGAAGCACTGTAGCAATTATAAAAAAAAAAAAAAAAAAAGAGATGAAGAAGCTGTTGGAGTGAATTTTTAAGGTGTTTTCTCTCTAAAATTGCCTTCAAAGAAGCCATGGAAATTGCTTTGAAACCAGTCAGTCAACCAGATCTGCACCTATTAATTGATGCACTACTGAAACACTATTACATATATAATTTTTTTTGAAATACATATTCCAACAGATTCTCTATTATTTCTCTATCTCATTTAAATATCATTTCTTTATTCATTATTTATTACTTTTTTAAGAACTATACATCTGTAAAGATTTTTTTATTCAATAGCTAATTATTATAATAGTTAAAAACGTTTCAAGTGTGAACAGGAAACGCTACAGTGTTCTCTACATGTGGAGAATCACTGTAGCAATTTATAAAAAAAAAAAAACACAGGGATGAATAAGCAGTTGGAGTGAATTTTTAAAGTGTTTTCTCTCTAAAATTGGCTTTATAGAAACCATGGAAAATGCTTTGAAACCATTCAATCAATCAGATCTGCACCTATTAAGTGATGCACTACTCAAACACTAGTACATATATAATTTTTTTGAAATATATATTCCGACAGATTCTCTATCATTTCTCTATCTCATTTAAATATTATTTATTTATTCATTATTTATTATTTTTTGTAAGAACTATACATCTTCCAACATTTTTTATTCAATAGCTAATTATTATAATAGTTTTGAAGTGTGTACAGGAAACGCTACAGTGTTCTCTACTTGTAGAGAAGCACTGTAGCAATTATAAAAAAAAAAAAAAAAAAAAAAAAAGAGATGAAGAAGCTGTTGGAGTGAATTTTTAAGGTGTTTTCTCTCTAAAATTGCCTTCAAAGAAGCCATGGAAATTGCTTTGAAACCAGTCAGTCAACCAGATCTGCACCTATTAATTGATGCACTACTGAAACACTATTACATATATAATTTTTTTTGAAATACATATTCCAACAGATTCTCTATTATTTCTCTATCTCATTTAAATATCATTTCTTTATTCATTATTTATTATTTTTTTAAGAACTATACATCTGTCAACATTTTTTTATTCAATAGCTAATTATTATAATAGTTAAAAACGTTTGAAGTGTGAACAGGAAACGCTACAGTGTTCTCTACATGTGGAGAATCACTGTAGCAATTTAAAAAAAAAAAAAACACAGAGATGAATAAGCAGTTGGAGTGAATTTTTAAAGTGTTTTCTCTCTAAAATTGGCTTTATAGAAGCCATGGAAAATGCTCTGAAACCATTCAATCAATCAGATCTGCACCTACTAAGTGATGCACTACTCAAACACTAGTACATATATAATTTTTTTGAAATATATATTTCGACAGATTCTCTATTATTTCTCTATCTCATTTAAATGTTATTTCTTTATTCATTATTTATTATTTTTTGTAAGAACTATACATCTTCCAACATTTTTTATTCAATAGCTAATTATTATAATAGTTTTGAAGTGTGTACAGGAAACGCTACAGTGTTCTCTACTTGTAGAGAAGCACCGTAGCAATTAAAAAAAAAAAAAGAAAAAAAAGAGAGAGATGAAGAAGCTGTTGGAGTGAATTTTTAAGGTGTTTTCTCTCTAAAATTGCCTTCAAAGAAGCCATGGAAATTGCTTTGAAACCAGTCAGTCAACCAGATCTGCACCTATTAATTGATGCACTACTGAAACACTATTACATATATAATTTTTTTTGAAATACATATTCCAACAGATTCTCTATTATTTCTCTATCTCATTTAAAAATCATTTCTTTATTCATTATTTATTATTTTTTTAAGAACTATACATCTGTCAACAATTTTTTATTCAATAGCTAATTATTATAATAGTTAAAAACATTTGAAGTGTAAACAGGAAACGCTACAGTGTTCTCTACATGTGGAGAATCACTGTATCAATTTAAAAAAAAAAAAAAACACAGAGATGAATAAGCAGTTGGAGTGAATTTTTAAAGTGTTTTCTATCTAAAATTGGCTTTATAGAAGCCATGGAAAATGCTCTGAAACCATTCAATCAATCAGATCTGCACCTACTAAGTGATGCGCTACTCAAACACTAGTACATATATAATTTTTTTGAAATATATATTCCGACAGATTCTCTGTCATTTCTCTATTTCATTTAAATATTATTTCTTTATTCATTATTTATTATTTTTTTTAAGAACTATACATCTTCTAACATTTTTTATTCAATAGCTAATTATTATAATAGTTTTGAAGTGTGTACAGGAAATGCCACAGTGTTCTCTACTTGTAGAGAAGCACTGTAAAAAAAAAAAAAAAAAAAAAAAAAAAGAGATGAAGAAGCTGTTGGAGTGAATTTTTAAGGTGTTTTCTCTCTAAAATTGCCTTCAAAGAAGCCATGGAAATTGCTTTGAAACCAGTCAGTCAACCAGATCTGCACCTATTAATTGATGCACTACTGAAACACTATTACATATATAATTTTTTTTGAAATACATATTCCAACAGATTCTCTATTATTTCTCTATCTCATTTAAATATTATTTCTTTATTCATTATTTATTATTTTTTTAAGAACTAAACATCTTCCAACATTTTTTTATTCAATAGCTAATTATTATTATAGTTAAAAACGTTTGAAGTATGAACAGGAAATGCTATAGTGTTCTCTACATGTAGAGAAGCACTGTAGCAATTATTAAAAAAAAAAAAAAAAAAAAAAAAAAAAAAAAAAAAAAAAGCCAAAGATGAAGAAGTTGTTGGAGTGAATTTTTAAGGTGTTTTCTCTCTAAAATTGGCTTTAAAGAAGCCATGGAAAATGCTTTGAAACTAGTCAGTCAACTAGATCTGCACCTATTAAGTGATACACTACTCAAACACTAGTACATACATAATTTTTTTTTCAAATACATTCCAACAGATTCTCTATCCATTCCCTATTTAATTTAAATATTATTTCTTTAGTCATTATTTATTATTTTTTTAAGAACTATACATCTTCCAACATTTTTTTTATTCAATAGCGAGTTATTATTATAGTTAAAAACATTTGAAGTGTGAACAGGAAACGCAATAGTGTTCTCTACTTGTAGAGATGCACTGTTGCAATTAAAAAAAAAAAAAAAACAGAGGTGAAGAAGCTGTTGGAGTGAATTTTTAAAGTGTTTTCTCTCTAAAATAGATTTTAATGAAGCCATGCAAAATGCTCTAAAACCAGTTAGTCAACCAGATCTTGCTCCTATTAAGTGATGCACTACTCAAACACTAGTACATGTATAATTTTTTTTCAAGAACATATTCCAACAGATTCTCTAACATTTCTCTATCTCGTTTATATATTATTTTTTTATTCATTATTTATTATTTTTTTAAGAACTATACACCTTTCAACATTTTTTTATTGAATAGGTAATTAGTATTATAGTTAAAAACGTTTGAAGTGTGAACAGGAAACGCTACAGTGTTCTCTACTTGTAAGGAAGCACTGTAGCAATTAAAAAAAAAAAAAAAAGCAGAGATGAAGAAGCTGTTGGAGTGAATTTTTAAGGTGTTTTCTCTCGAAAACTGGCTTTAAAGAAGCCTTGAAAAATGCTCTGAAACCAATCAGTCAACCAGATCTGCACCTATTAAGTGATGCACTACGCAAACACTAGTACATATATAATTTTTTTTGAAACACATATTCCAACAGATTCTTTATTATTTCTTTATTTCATTTAAATATTATTTCTTTATTCATTATTTTTGATTTTTTTAAGAACTATACATCTTCCAACATTTTTTTATTCAATAGCTAATTATTATTATAGTTAAAAATGTTTGAGGTGAGAACAGGAAACGCTACAGTGTTCTCTACTTGTAGAGAAGCACTGTAGTGATTTAAAAAAAAAAAATTTTGAGATGAAGAAGCTGTTGGAGTGAATTTTTAAAGTGTTTTCTCTCTTAAATTGGCTTTATAGAGGCCATGGAAATTTCTCTGAAACCATCCAATCAACCTGATCTGCACCTATTAAGTTGTGCACTACCCAAACACTAGTACATATATAATTTTTTTTCAAATACATATTCCGACAGATTCTCTATCATTTCTCTGTCTAATTTAAATATTATTTCTTTATTCATTATTTATTATTTTTTTAAAAACTATACATCTTCCAACATTTTTTATTCAATAGCTAATTATTATAATAGTTAAAAACGTTTGAGGTGTGTACAGGAAACGCTACAGTGTTCTCTACATGTAGAGAGGCGCTGTAGCAATTAAAAAAAAAAAAAAGGAGATGAAGAAGCTGTTGGAGTGAATTTTTAAGGTGTTTTCTCTCTAAAATTGGCTTTAAAGAAGCCTTGGAAAATGCTCTTAAACCAGTCAGTCAACAAGATCTTCACCTATTAAGTGATGCACTACTTAAACACTAATACATATATAATTTTTTTGCGAATCCATATTCCAACAAATTCTCTATCTCATTTAAATATTATATCTTTATTCATTATTTATTATTTTTAAAAAAAACTATACATCTGTCAACATTTTTTTATTCAATAGCTAATTATTATAATAGTTAAAAACGTTTGAAGTGTGAACAGGAAACGCTACAATGTTCTCTACATGAAGAGAATCACTGTAGCAATTTAAAAAAAAAAAAAAAAAAAAAAAAAAAAAAAAAAAAAAAAAAAAAAAAACAGAGATGAATAAGCAGTTGGAGTGATTTTTTAAAGTGTTTTCTCTTTAAAATTGGCTTTATAGAAGCCACGGAAAATGCTCTGAAACCATTCAATCAACCAAATCTGCACCTATTAAGTGATGCACTGCTCAAACACTAGTACATATATAATTTTTTTTCAAATACATATTCCGACAGTTTCTCTATCATTTCTTTATCTCATTTAAATATTATTTTTTTATTCATTATTTATTATTTTTTTTAAGAACTATACATCTTCCAACATTTTTTATTCAATAGCTAATTATTATAATAGTTTTGAAGTGTGTACAGGAAACGCTATAGTGTTATCTACTTGTAGAGAAGCACTGTAGCAATTAAAAAAAAAAAAAAGATGAAGAAGCTGTTGGAGGGAACTTTTAAGGTGTTTTCTCTCTAAAATTGGCTTCAAAGAAGCATGGAAATTGCTCTAAAACCAGTCAGTCAACCAGATCTGCACCTATTAAGTGATACACAACTCAAACACTATTACATATATAATTTTTTTTGAAATACATATTCCAACAAATTCTGTATCATTTCTCTATCTCATTTAAATATTATATCTTTATTCATTATTTATTATTATTTTTAAGAACTATACATCTGTCAACATTTTTTTATTCAATAGCTAATTATTATAATAGTTAAAAACGTTTGAAGTGTGAACAGGAAACGCTACAGTGTTCTCTGCATGTAGAGATTCACTGTTGCAATTTAAAAAAAAAAAAAAAAAACAGAGATGAAGAAGCTGTTGGTGTGAATTTTTAAGGTGTTTTCTCTCTAAAATTGGTTTTAATGAAGCCATGCAAAATGCTCTGAAACCAGTTAGCCAACCAAATCTTGCTCCTATTAAGTGATGCACTACTCAAACACTAGTACATGTATAATTTTTTTTCAAATACATATTGCAACAGATTCTCTCTCATTTCTCTATCTCATTTATATATTATTTTTTTATTCATTATTTTTTTTTTTAAGAACTATACATCTTTCAACATTTTTTTATTCAATAGGTAATTAGTATTATAGTTAAAAACGTTTGAAGTGTGAACAGGAAACGCTACAGTGTTCTCTACTTGTAAAGTAGCACTGTAGCAATTTAAAAAAAAAAAAAAAAAAAAAAAAAAAAAGCAGAGATGAAGAAGCTGTTGGAGTGAATTTTTAAGGTGTTTTCTGTCTAAAACTATCTTTAAAGAAGCCATGAAAAATGCTCTGAAACCAGTCAGTCAACCAGATCTGCACCTATTAAGTGATGCACTATGCAAACACCAGTACATATATAATTTTTTTTTGAAATACATATTCCAACAGATTCTTTATCATTTCTTTATTTCATTTAAATATTATTTATTTATTTATTATGTATTATTTTTTTAAGAACTATACATCTTCCAACATTTTTTTGTTCAATAGCTAATTTTTATTATAGTAAAAAACGTTTGAAGTGTGAACAGGAAACGCTACAGTGTTCGCTAGTTGTAGAGAAGCACTGTAGCAATTAAAAAAAAAAAAAAAAAAAAAAAAAAAAAAAAAAAAAAAAACAAAGATGAAGAAGCTGTTGGAGTGAATTTTTAAAGTATTTTCTCTCTAAAATTGGCTTTATAGAAGCCATGGAAAATGCTTTGAAACCATTCAATCAACCAGATCTTCACTGATTAAGTGGTGCACTACTCAAACACTAGTACATATATAATTTTTTGTCAAATACATATTCCGACAGGTTCTCTATCATTTCTCTATCTTAATTAAATATTATTTCTTTATTCATTATATATTATTTTTTTAAGCATATACATCTTCCAACATTTTTTATTCAATAGCTAATTATTATAATAGTTAAAAACGTTTGAAGTGTGTACAGGAAACGCTACAGTGTTCTCTACTTGTAGAGAAGCGCTGTAGCAATTAAAAAAAAAAAAATAGATGAAGAAGCTGTTGGATTGAATTTTTAAAGTGTTTTCTCTCTAAAATTGGCTTTAAGGAAGCCATAGAAAATGCTCTGAAACCAGTTATCAACCAGATCTGCACCTATTAAGTGATGCACTACTCAAACACTATTACATATTAATTTTTTTTCAAATACATATTTCAACAGATTCTCTATCATTTCTCTATCTCATTTAAATATTATTTCATTATTCATTATTTATTATTTTTTTAAGAACTATACATCTTCCAACATTTTTTTATTCAATAGCTAATTATTATTATAGTTAAAAACGTTTGAAGTGTGAACAGGAAACGCTACAGTGTTCTCTACTTGTAGAGAAGCACTGTAGCAATTAAAAAAAAAAAAAAAAAAGCCAAAGATGAAGAAGCTGTTGGAGTGAATTTTTAAGATGTTTTATCTCTAAAATTGGTTTTAATGAAGCCATGCAAAATGCTCTGAAACCGGTTAGTCAACCTGATCTTGCTCCTATTAAGTGATGCACTACTCAAACACTAGTACATGTATAATTGTTTTTCAAATACATGTTCTAACAGATTCTCTATCATTTCTCTATCTCATTTATATATTATTTTTTTATTCGTTATTTATAATTTTTTTAAGAACTATACATCTTTCAACATTTTTTTATTCAATTGGTAATTAGTATTATAGTTAAAAACGTTTGAAGTGTGAACAGGAAACGCTACAGTGTTCTTTACTTGTAAAGAAGCACTGTAGCAATTGAAAAAAAAAAAAAAAAAAAAACAGAGATGAAGAAGCTGTTGGAGTGAATTTTTAAGGTGTTTTCTCTCTAAAACTGGCTTTAAGGAAGCCATGTTAAATGCTTCGAAACCAGTCAGTCAACTAGATCTGCACCTATTAAGTGATGCACTATGCAAACACTAGTACATATATAATTTTTTTTTAAAATACATATTCCAACAGATTCTTTATCATTTCTTTGTTTCATTTAAATATTATTTATTTATTCATTATTTTTTATTTCTTTTAAAACTATACATTTTCCAACATTTTTTTATTCAATAGCTAATTATTATAATACTGAAAAACGTTTGAAGTGTTAACAGGAAATGCTACAGTGTTCTCTACTTGTAGAGTAGCACTGTAGCAATTTAAAAAAAAATAGAGATGAAGAAGTTGTTGGAGTAGCAATTTAACAGAAAAAAAAAAAAAAAAAAAAAAAAAAAAAAAAAAAAAAAAAAAAAAAAAAAGAGACGAAGAAGCTATTGGAGTTAATTTTTAAGGTGTTTTCTCTCTAAAATTGGCTTTAAAGAAGCCACGGAAAATGCTCTAAAACCAGCTAGTCAACCAGATCTGCACCTATTATGTGATGCACTACTCAAACACCAGTACATATATAATTTTTTTTCTTATTATCCATTTTTAAAGTATCTACTGGGTAGACCTAACACAGAATCGAACAGCTGGACCTAGCTAGCCTGTGCAAACCAGTACATAATTCTCTATTTAACTGAAGCAAATTAAGACTAGTGCTATCATTATATTGCCAAATTAAACATATAACTCAATAAGCTGCTCAAGCAGCCTTTGACATGGCAAATATGGAAGAGTTACACATGGCTGCTTCAGCTTGCTATAAGAATGCCTCCAATGAACTTTGGCAACGAGCAACAGAATTCTTCAATTCAATGGATACGAATGGCGATGGGGGAGTTAGCTTCAATGAGTTCGTCCAATTCGTCGTTCAAAACGGATACCACTGGGTCGACCCCAATCTTTTCCGTAGTTTGGACCGCAATGGAGATGGCTTCTTGGATTTCTATGAAGTCCTCACGTTTTACTACATCTTGAAAACCAGGGGTGTGTGGTGTGATTGCTGTGGAAATTACCTAATGGGACTGTATTTCACGTGCGTTGCATGCTTTGACAATGCTAGAAGTACAGGTCACACCTACGACCTTTGTGCTATGTGCTATGAGGCAGGGAGGCACCAGCAGCAGCATCCCCACCATAACTACTTCTTGGATAGCTACTTCTTGCTCCGGGTTAAGGCAGGCCTCCCTCTTCTTGCAGGTGCCCCAAATCCAAATGTGTGGTGTGATTGCTGTGGAAATTACCTAAGGGGACTGTATTTCACGTGCGTTGCATGCTTTGACAATGCTAGAAGTACAGGTCACACCTACGACCTTTGTTCTACGTGCTATGGGGCACGGAGGCACCAGCAGCAGCAT
Organism: Quercus gilva; assembly: GCA_023621385.1. Taxonomy (NCBI): domain Eukaryota; kingdom Viridiplantae; phylum Streptophyta; class Magnoliopsida; order Fagales; family Fagaceae; genus Quercus; species Quercus gilva. Next base: position 59,623,097 of record CM042481.1, read on the forward strand.
CCCCACCATAACTACTTCTTGGATAGCTACGTCTTGCTCCGGGCCAAGGCAGGCCTCCCTCTTCTTGCAGGTGCCCCAAATCTTCAACAGGTAAGGAAAATGTTTTTGTTTTTTTCTTTTTCATTTTGGTTTGAAAAATATAAAGCGTAAACAGCAAGTCAGCAAGTATGAAAAATCACTAAAATAAATTTTGTTTATAACCGTATATGTGTAACCGTATATTTTGTTTGTAGTAATTTCAAAATGAAATTAGAGTAAGAACATTTACATCAATTAATGCAAAATAGAAAAAGATATTAATTTTACATATTTATTATCAAAATCACTCACATAATGTAAAATAGATAATGTGATGTGGAATATTTTGAAAAATGATTATGTAAAATAGAAAAAGTAGGTTTTATGCTAAAAAAGACAATTTTTTGAGCGAACTGATGTGAATATTATAACAACTTACCACTTAAAATTTGTTGTAAAAATATAGATATATCATTACTCATAGGAAAAATTACTAAAATATTTATATGGCTATATATATATATATATATTTTTTTTTAATAAAATGCTGCATCCACAATATTTTTACAACAAATTTTATGTGATAAATTGTAATTAGTTATAATTTGAATTCATTATTGAAATTACTTTTTTATCCACTATTAACAATCTGCCTTTTGTTGTGAAAATATTATCGACATATCATTTATTTTATTTTATTTTAAGGTTTAATGGTAACAACTAGTATTTATTTACCTTTTAAGGGAAATTAGCATTTCCTATTTATGGATGAATATAAATGCTTTACTCACTTATTCATGTATCTATATTATCAAATCAATAGGTCAAACTATATATATATATATATATATATATGAGTAATTCTATGGTACCCCAAAAAAGGGGGGATACGATACCCACTAGTAGGTAACTTGCTACACCAAGTTACTTTTTTCTTATATTTGATGGTCCCATCCTCACATTGTACAGTTCCAACATCACATATGACAGTTCTTTTGTCACATTTGGTGATTCTCTTACTTTTTTCTCACACTTGACAGTTCCATTCTCACATTATACGGTTCCAACATCAAATGTGATAGTTCTTTCTCATATTTGGTGGTTCTTTTACTTTTTTCTCATATTTGACGGTTTCATCCTCACATTATGCAGTTCCAACATCACATGTGACAGTTTTTTTTCTCACATTTGGTGGTTCCCTTACTTTTTTTTTCTCACATTTGACGGTTCCACCCTCACATTGTATGGTTTCAATATCACATATAACAGTTCTTTTGTCATATTGAGTGGTTCCCTTACTTTTTTCTCACACTTGACGGTTCCATCCTCATATTGTGCGGTTCCAACATCACATGTGACAGTTCTTTTCTCACATTTGGTGGTTCCTTTATTTTTTTTCTCACATTTGACGATTCTATCCTCACATTTTGCAGTTCCAACATCATATGTGACAGTTTTTTCTTACATTTTGTGGTTTCCTTACTTTTTTTTTTCTCACATTTGACAGTTCCATTCTCATATTGTGTGGTTCCAATATCACATATGACAGTTCTTTCGTCACATTGGGTGGTTCCCTTACTTTTCTCACACTTGACGGTTCCATTCTCACATTGTGCAGTTCCAACATCACATGTGACAGTTCTTTTCTCACATTTGGTGGTTCCCTTACTTTTTTCTCACATTTGACAATTCCATCCTCACATTGTACAGTTCCAACATCACACATATCAGTTTTTTTGTCACATTTGGTGGTTCCTTTTTTTTTCTCATATTTGACGGTTCCATCACCACATTTTATAGTTTCAACATCACATGTGACAATTCTTTTCTCACATTTGGTGGTTCCTTTACTTTTTTTTTTTTTTTCTCACATTTGATGGTTCCATTATCACATTAAGTAGTACCAATATTGCATCTGGCTCTATTTTTGTTACATTCAGTGGTAGCCTATTTTTTTATTCTCAAATTTGATCATTCTATTATAACATTGGGCAATACCAACATTACTTATGACCGTACTTTTATCACATTCGGTGGTACCCTATTTTTTCCTTACAATTGACTGTTCAATCGTCACAGTAAGCACTACCAATATCACATCTGATCATAATTTTACATTAAGGCTTATCATTGAGGTCATTTTTTTACTTACTAATAACCACTCATTACAATAGTAATTTTTTTAAAGTTACTAAAAAATTTAGATCTAAAATCTCGGAAAAAAGGAAAAAGAAAAAAAACATCCCATGAAATTAGCCCAACCACAATAATTACTCTTGTTCACAAAAAAAATTCAGCTAGAATTATCATAGTTTCTTCCACAAATATTTGAATAACATAGTTGAGGTCATTTTCTTGATGTTTATATTTTTATTATTTATATATGATGGTGAACCAAAAATTAGATTATCTCTAATTCGTCCATAGTGTCGTTCAAACCTTTTATTAGCGCTTCTATGAGTATCACATATACAATAACATTAGGAGAGAGAGAGAGAGTACAAATTATCTAGTGTTATTGATGTCCAAGTGTTTTATAAACGAGGAAACACTTTACAGATTCAAATTTTTATAGTAGAAGGGGAAAATAAATAAATAAATAAATAGAATACATCATTGCCAATCTCTCAGCACATCTCAGCTGCTTACAAATAAATTACAGTTTCATATACAGTATAAACTAGCCCTTTCCTTTCCATCTTCATAACCAAAACATATTCACGTGTGCAAAGAATATCATCAAATTTGGGTTCGCCCAAGAGACCAAAGACCAGAGACCAAAAAATATTCACGTGTGCAAAGAATATCATCGAATTTGGGTTCGCCCAAGAGACCAAAGACCTGTGTCTCTCACTGGTGTCTGAAAACACAATAGGAAAAAAGAGAAGAGAATTAGAAAGAGATAGCAAAGTGCAGTTTGATTATTATCAAATATCAAATATGGTCTGCAATGGTCATACTTATTGGTGTTTTCATGGATGGGAAGACATTCCAAAACCGGAGGGTTTCATCACCTGCACCAGTAACTATAGTCTGCAAGAGGCAATTGAGTTCAAATTAAAACATTTCTATATGCATTATAATATATATTTGCATCTATGTTTGGTGTTACTCCTGTGCTGCCAATCAGGTTCACATGCTATGAAAAATGTTTTAAAGGAAATGATGAAGCACCTGACCATCGGGTGACATCGCAAGGTAAAGCACTCGCATAATATGTGCCGTTAGAGTTGCAACCTATCAATCAATCCAACAGTTTCAATAGTAATAAAAAAACCAGACAAGTCTAGTTGTCTATAATTTCAAAGGTTATTTACTTTAGAACAAGGTTTGCTGACAGATTATGATGAAAATGAAACTGTTATGACTAAAAAGCTAATACCTTTGTCATTGATGGATACTTCCACATCATAATTTGATTACGGGAATACCCATGAGTGCTTACTATTTCATTCACATTTTTACTCCATGCAAGATTGCAAACCTGCATGTTAAGCAGCAAACTCTATATAAGCATTCCTTTAGCACATGCATTTATTCAAGAACAAATTTCCACATGACAGGATCATATGTTGTTTGAATTCGTAATAGCACCCACTTCCCCTCCCGGCCCTTATTAGAAATCATAAGTTGCCTATGGGCATTTACAAAGGCTAGTAGAATTTTTTTTTTCCCCTTACGAAAATCAACTGGTATTTTGATGCATAAAGAATTGAAGAGAACTACTTGGCTCCCCGTGTCAACGCTGTTCAGTTGGTGGCCATTTGTGGTGTTCCAGAAGCGAATACATCTATTAGCTGTTCCACCTCCAGATGCAAGAAGGCCACCTTGGTGGGGTGACCAAGCAATGGCCTTGACAGCAGCTGTGTGCTCTGTTAGTCTCAAAGCTGGTTGCCGAGAATGCTGGTTCCAGACCAATAGCTAGGCTCACCAGCAAGAAATCAGATTAGTTATTAACTAGACACAAAGCTTCCAAAGCATAAGAAACAACTAAAAGTTAGTGATGAATACCTGATTATCATTGCCACCAGATGCAAGTTCCCAGTCATCATGGGACCATTTTAGCCCACATACTTGTTGCATTGAAGTTAAGGAAAGGTTAAGATTACTGCCATTTTCCCTATAACTTCTCTATTTTCTCCCATTAAGTTGTGGTCCATGTTAAAGATAGCATATCAATAACGTTGGATTATAACACTTAACAGAGGATATGATCCTCTATAAAGCTAAATGACAATAAAAGATATGTATAGGAAGCTCCAAGTAGGTGGGACTAAGGGCTTCAGTTGATGAAAAGAGGAGTTAGGAAATTTTCAATGGCTTCACCTCAGACTTGTGGCCAATTAGCTTGCTAACGAAGTCATTTTGAACCCGAAGATCATGTTGAAGTATGTTGCGATCCCTGCTTCCAGAGGCCAATGTGCGCGGATTCCATGCCAAAACCCCTGTTCTTGTTTGATGCCCACCCATGGTTCGGACTTTCTTGCACTGTGTCCCATCCCAAACCAACAACAGTATAATGAACATACTAGCCTATAATTAAAGGATCATATGCAAGTTTAGAGGACTAGCTACCTGAACTTGACCAAGATTTGTACCAATGGAAATGTATGAACCCTCTCAGGTCCATTGGATAGAACACACACCATCATTAGGTCCCAAATCACACAACTTTCTTACCTGAGAACAAAATAGCATAATAGAATATTACACACAACCCATACCAAACTCTACTTCAATTTGTTCCCAACAAAGTAATACCAAACTTACTTTGCTGTTTGATGCACTCCATAGATAAACACAGGTTCCCAATCCAACTGCAAGGACATTTTGCGAGGACCAATCTACTAGGTTCAAGTAAAAGTCATCTTGAAGTGATGGAGCATCTAGAACCTGCCACAATTTAACTCAATGATCAACCACATTTTTTATTCCTATATCTATCACTACATTATTCTCTTTATAATTCATTCAAGGTTTGCTCTCTCTCTCTCTCTCTCTCTCTCTCTCTCTCTCTCTCAGCAGAGACTCAGTTAGTTCATTTGCTCATATTTGCATCTTAGTCTATGAAACAACTGTCAGCTTGGTTGCTAAGTCAAATGCTGAAATTTTCAAATACTAACTGCGCCTAACACAAACAATTTGCTTGAACTTGGTTTTTTCTTCATAGAAATTGAAAGATACAAAAAGGCAAAAGTTAGTTACAATTCCTAAATTGTTATACCTTAGATTCTCAAATTAAATTCAATCATGTGTAGCATTAGCTAATAAGTCAATTCCTTAAATTTAATTGTGCTTTAAGTTAGTTTTGCACCATACAAAATATCTCCTGCAAGCAAAAAAGATAAGAACCAGAAAGAGCATACAATGCATACAGACCCACGTGAGGGAAGCATGAAAATAGCACCTTAAATAACCATCATCAGAGTTCCAAGGCCGAGCCCATTTATGTGTCCGCTTTGATTGAGCTGGATTAGCAACTGAAGCATGATTTACTGCAGCAATCTGAGACGTCCCATGAAAAGTTTTATCCCAATGTCCTTGTCATGAATCTTTCAATCTCAATCTCCAACCTGTTGCATAAATAAAAAAGCAAACCCCACCCCCCCATAGGCATAGGCATAGCTCTACCTCTAATCTCTAATCTCTATCTCAGTACCCCCAAAAATGAGTTCCCTCTTTTACATTATTATTATTATCATCTTCTCCACTCTTAACTTTGTTCACTCTCGAACCTTAACTGAAACAACGTCCACCACCACTCTCGACGTAACAGCTTCGCTTCAAAAAACCCAAAGTGTTTTCAGTAGTTACAATCCAAAGGCAACGCCACAAGCAGTGACGGAGCCACACTTGGACTAGGGGGGGCAATGGCCCCCCCTAAATTTTTTTAAAAAAATATTATTATATATATATATATATATATATGTGTGTGTGTACTAATTTTAGCAATTTTGTTCTATAAAATTACATTTTCTTTCCATTTAACAATATCATTGATTCTTTTAAGAGTAATGTTATACTTACAAACTTTTTTATAACATTTTTACAAACTATTATGGTAGCAAATTCTTATTAGTTTGCATACGGGCACACCACTCACATCATTTTTTTACTTACCAGTAATCATTTATCATATCAGTAATTTATAAAAAACTTGTAGCTCTAGCATTTTCCTCATTTTAATAACCATAAAAAAAAATTATAAATCTAAAATCTAAAATCTAAAACAAAATATACAAGCCTAAAAAAAATAACTCAACAAAAAAAATTATAAGTAAAACTAAAAATTAACTAATTTTATCCAAAATAAATAACCTTGCCTTTTAAAAAATTCTAAACAAAAATAATTTTGTTCTTACCCACCAAAAAAAAAAAAAAATCTTAGCAGCTAAGTAAGAGAATCAGAGGGTGAAACTGCCACACACAACCAACAGTAAAACCGCCCCCCCTAACTCAAAGTTCTGGCTCCGTCCCTGGCCACAAGCATTTAACCAACAAAAACAAAAACAGACTGACTGATCAGACTCAGACTCTCTCATCCTCATCCTCATCCCTCACACTTGAGCTACATACTAGAACTTCTATTCTTAGCCGGCCTACACACACTCACACTAACTACAAGTGCGCCGCCGATTTGAGGATGAATTGGAAGAGATGAAATTAGAGAGCGGCGCCGACGAGTTGGATTGGATGAGAAGAAGCGCCGCCAATTTGAGGTTGTGGGTGTGTGGCTGTCTGGTTCTTGTACGGTTTTAGCTGTGATTTGAGGGTTTTGTTTAGAGAGGCAAGCTGAGACAGAGCAAGCAGAGGTAGAGAAGCAAACGTGAGAGGAAAAAAGTTTGATGAATGTTATAATATTTGGTTTATATATAAAACCTGTTTAACCCGGTAACCAAAACCCATTAAAATTACATCAACGGTCAAGATTAAAACAATTCTAAATGAAAGGTTCAGATTTAGGGGTACGACCCATGTATATATATATATGTTGACACATCAAACCAATGAAATAAATTGTGTTGTAATAACTCTAAACTTTGAAAATTCAAGACATAGGGCGTACGCAAAAGAAATGATCCGTACAAAATCTCGTGCTGTCTCCAGAGAAGAGGAAGCGGAGCTTGAACGCAGCAATAAGAAGGTAAAAGACGTTCGTTATGCCGAGTTCACGGCTAGCCGTGAGGCGACGCCACGTTCAGGTCAGGGTGTTCCCAGGAACACCCTGACCTGAAATTTTTTTTTTTTTTTATATATAATAATTAAATTTTTTTATTTGTTTACCCTTTTAAAAAAAAAATTAGGAACACCCTTAACCAAAATTAGGAACACCCTGAACAGAGCACATCAACGACAACAACCAACGAACGGCGCCTCCGCCTCGAGGAATGCTGCAACAGAGCATATCGGTCATCACATCGGGCCTCAAAATCGAGCGCTAGAACCAGAACACATCGTGCATCGGAGATCGGTCTTCCTCGCCACCATGAGATCTGTCAATCGTTGAGATGAATACTTTTGCAAAATCTTTTTGGGAAAAAAAAAAAAAAAAAAGAGCACGATGACGACGCAATGTTTCTGCAAGATTTTTATGACAAAAAAATCTTGCATTTTTGTTGTTTGTAACTGAGGCCGAGAAGGAGGGAGAGCCGGAGAGGAAGAGATTTGTTAGGAAGAGAATGAAGAGACTGAGAAGTGCGAAGAGGAAGAGACTTGTGAGCGAACAAAAAAGATAGGAAAAAGAGAGAACCTCTGACCGTGTAGATAAGATGATTAGTAGGAACTGGGAAGGTATAAGTCAAGTCATTGGGAAAGCAAGAGAAGTTTAAATTTGTGGATGAGAACCATTCAAGACAAAAGTGAAAAAAAGAAAAAAAAGAAGAAGATAAAGATCAGAGAATTAAAAAAATGGTAGAAAGGAAAAAAATCAAGGAAAAACCGGATTGGGCTTGGGCAATTTAGGAATTTATATATATATTTTTTTTATCAAGTAATTTCTCATCATGTCACTCTCTCTTATGGTACTCATTGATTAATATATATTTATATGTATAGCTTGAGTCAAATTAGATTTGTGGGGCCTCAAATATTTAAATAACCCCGGCCTACTCCATAACCGGCCTAAGGACTGTGCCGAGGAGGATATAGAGGCCGAGGGTAAAAAGGAAAAGCCCAGGCTCTCAAGGAGTCTCGCCGAGGATGCCCACCTTTTCGGCCAACCGACGTTGATAGAATGAAAATATCTCTCACCCCTTAAAGCTTACGCCACCAACCTTCTGGCCGCCTTAATGGTGAAGTGACCAACAAATCCAGGTATCTTAATCACTCCAATTAATAGAAAGTATGCAAAGGCGGCTGAAAACTAACATAAAGCCTGCAAAAGCAGATGATGTGACAGACCCATATACACAGTATCCGAACAACCGACGAGTGGACGGCTAGGATTAACTATAACAATACTATTTAACTAGGGGGTCCTGGGAAAAAAAGGGGAGGGGAAAAAAGATTAGTTCCAAAGAAAAATATATCCTCGGGTTGAGCCGAGAATGAATATGCTTCACAAATACTTAACAAAAATCATTAGGATCCTCACAAAAACTTAGCCAAAATCATCACGATTGCCATAAACACCTAACCAAAGTCATGGGCCTTATCCTCGTAGAAAGTACTTATCCAAATTATCTAGCCCATCTTTATGATTTTCATGACATTCGTTATTTGTTATGTTGGTGCCTAGCCCTTTTTACCCACATCTCTACAAATTTTATTGTTATGGGTCTATTACAAATTGAGTCCCTACAATTGGCGCCGTCTGTGGGAAGGACTTGCACACTAGCAAGTGCAACGGTTGGTGTGAAAAAGTCCAGAGTAACACTTAAAAAAAAAAAAAAAACAACAAACACACCAAAGCGATACAGTTTACAACAACAACATTCATTCAGAAGTCTACAATCACAAGAAACAAGAGTATGCGAAAAGTAAAAAAGAGACAAAACAAGTCTACTTCTTTATTAATATATGAAGAAAAAGTTACATCTCTTACGAGTGATGCCCGTGGGGCTTGTTCTAAAGCTAACTATAAAGACAGACGCCTAGCAAAGCTGGCAGAGGAACAAAAGATAGAAAGAAGTGAAGCAAGAGAGGAGGAAATGGAGGAAAGAAAGCTGGCAGAGGAACAAAAGATAGAAAAGAAGGCTCGTTGAAGAGAAAAAATAGAAGAGATAAAAGGGAAAAAGAAAAAAGAAGGCACCATGGAAGGCGGAAGAGACCGCGGCACAGGATGGCTCCACTTCTGGGTTCCGCCTGGTTTCCCTCCCACCCCCATCGCTGCCAGCTTGGAGGGTCAGCGGCCTATACCCAAGGGAAGGAGGTTACGTTCTTTCTGAATCCTCCTCCAAACGGCAAGGAGGGTTCCACCTCTGATTAGGTTGAAAAGAAGGAGAATCTTCGGACCTCTCCTACCCCAACCCCAACGTGACATCCAGGGTCGGGGTGCCATCCTCGGCTCCTGATAGGGGCTCAACATCCTTGGGAACACCCCTTCCAAGGGCCAATGCATTAGAGGGGGCTCAAACTGCTATTTCTTGCAAAACCTCTAGGCAATATTTTTGGGAAAAGTTTAAGACGGATGTTCGTCAGGTGTGAAGGAAAAGGTTGCTACAAGAACGCCTTTTATAGAGGGCGAAAAGTGGGTGAGAGCCAATTTGCATTAAATCCCAGGGAGGGATTTCCGGAGGCAATAATTTCGCCCAAATTCCAAGGGGCTTACCCACCGTTAGATCCTCGTAAATCCATGACTGACGTTAATGAGGAGACGCCTCATTAACGATGAGGCACCAAAGCGTCAGAACGCGTTACTCGAATGACTAAAGAGACGCCTCGTAATCAGAAGAGTCACGTCAAACGAAGAGACAGAACAGAGCAAGGTCTTATACTTCCCCAACTCCAGCTTGCGTGTGTTATTATTTTGCTTGAAAAGTATATTTGTTTAATGTTTATTATAGATTGTAGCAATGTAAAATTAAATGGCTACGGATAAATAGATAAGATAAGTAAATAAATAAGAAAACTAGGTACTGGACAGAACCAACGCATTGCATGGTTCTCAGACCCAAGCCTCTGGTAAAACCAGATACTTCAGATGAAAATGAGAAAACTAGGTACTGGACAGAACCTAGGCATTTTATGGTCCTCGGACTCAAGCCTCTGGTGAAACCAGATACTTCAGATGAGAAAATTAAGTGTTAGACAGAACCTAGGCATTGTATGGTCCTCGGACACTAGCCTCTGGGGAAACTAACAACTTAAAATGAGAAAACTAGGTACTGGACAGAACCTAGACATTGTATGGTCCTCGGACTCAAGCCTCTGGGGAAACCAGATACTTCAGATGAAAATGAGAAAACTAGGTACTGGACAGAACCAAGGCATTGTATGGTCCTCGGACTCAAGCCTCTGGTGAAACCAGATACTTCAGATGAGAAAATTAAGTGCTGGACAGAACCATGACATTGCATGGTCCTCGGACCCAAGCCTCTGGGGAAACCAGATACTTATGATGAAAATGAGAAAACTAGGTACTGGACAGAACCAAGGTATTATATGGTCCTCGGACTCAAGCCTCTAGTGAAACCAGATACTTCAGATGAGAAAATTAAGTGTTAGACAGAACCAAGACATTGCATGGTCCTCGGACCCAAACCTATGTTGAAACTAGTCACTATAGGGCAATATAAGCGCTGAACGGAACCAAGGTCCTTGTACTGACCACGGACCTAAATCTACGGCAAAGCCAACCCTTTTGGCGCCAAATAATGAGCCCTATCATGGGCGGAAACCACGAAAAGCTGAGCGCTAAAGCACCAGCAACTTAAACCTACCCATCCTAGAGGAGCCAATAAGGAGCTCAGGCAGAAAAGTGTAAACTAAAAAGATAAAAGCATTGTAAAAACAGGGAAAAATTCCTCAGACAGGCACTCAGCACCAAAAACAAATTACAAGAACGATTAAAGTAATGATAACGCTGACAGCGAGATAAGGCTTAAACAGGGCGCGAAAATGTGCCGAGAAAGTCAAAATCCTCCTCCCCACCCTAGAGGTCGTGCAGCAGAATTTTGAGGGGCTATTGTGGGGCCCCAAATATTTAAACAACCCCGGCCCACTCCATAACCAGCCCAAGGCCTGTGCCGAGGAGGATATAGAGGCCGAGGGTAAAAGGGAAAAGCCCAAGCCCTCAAGGAGCCTCGCCGAGGATGCTCACCTCCTCGGCCAACCGACGTTGATAGAATGAAAATATCTCTCACCCCTTAAAGCTTACGCCACCAACCTTCTGGCCGCCTTAATGGTGAAGTGACTAGCAAATCCAGGTGCCTTGATCACTCCAACTAATAGAAAGTATGCAAAGGCGGCTGAAAACTAACATAAAGCCTGCAAAAGCAAATGATGTGACAGACCCATATACACAGTATCCGGACAACCGACGAGTGGACGGCTAGGATTAACTATAACAATACTATTTAACTAGGGGGTCCTGGGAAAAAAAGGGGAGGGGAAAAAAGATCAGTCCAAAGAAAAATAGATCCTCGGACTGAATCGAGAATGAATATGCTTCACAAATACTTAACAAAAATTATCAGGATCCTCACAAAAACTTAGCCAAAATCATCACGATCGCCATAAACACCTAACCAAAGTCATAGGCCTTATCCTCGTAGAAAGTACTTATCCAAATTATCTAGCCCATCTTTATGATTTTCATGACATCCGTTGTTTGCTATGTTGGTGCCTAGCCCTTTTTACCCACATCTCTACAAATTTTATTGTTATGGGTCCATTACAAATTGAGTCTCTACAAGATTATTTACATTATTGTTTCTCAAAAAAAGATTATCTGCACATAGGGTGTGTGCTAGTGCAATTAATAAATAATAATTTAATTAATTAATAATTAATTGGAAGAAGCAACTAATAACAATAATTAATAATTTAATTAACCAATACATTATAAAAGACAAACAAATTAAATTATGTTAAGCTAAACAACAATTAATAATTTTATAACTAATGAAATAACAATATAACAAATTATAATTTATAAAAGATAAACAAATTAATGAAACAACTAAACAACAATAATTAATATTTTTATTAATATTTCAAATGAACTTATAGTTTATTATTTATTCTTTTACTAGAATTATGGATAAATATTTAATAAGAAAATCACGTAGAAGGCAATTGCAAATTTTATGTATTTACGTGTTTTTTTATTGTTGTTGTTGTCAATATAAAATTTTTTCTTTTTATTAGATTGTGTAATTTATGCTTGTTGAGGAACATCTTGAAAAAAATTCATGGAGTCACCACTAGTAGTGAGGCTCTTGTCATTAGGGAGAGCTCGTCTTTTAGAGCTAAACTCCTAGGGGAAATACCAGGGGCATACAACCAAGCTTTTGCTTTTGATGAGAATATGGATGCTGATATTGAATCTGATGAGGAGATGGAGGAGCTTAGGGAAGGTTTGGCTACGGTTAAACTATCTAAAGGAGTGAAACACCGCATTAGAGCGGTTTGGGCATCGTCACTCATTGTTAAAGTTTATGGGAGATCTGTGGGATTCACCTATATCCAGGCTAAACTTAATGCTCTCTGGAAGCCCACGGGTAGATTGGATGTTATTGATTTAGGGAAAGAGTTCTTCCTTACACGCTTCAGCTGCAAAGAAGACCATGCCAAGGTACTCAGGAATGGTCCGTGGTACATCGGCGAGCACTTCCTGTCGATAAGACCATGGGAGCCAAATTTTAAGCCCTCTACGACGAACGTCTCTTCCATTGCGGTGTGGGTCAAACTTAATGAATTGCCCATTGAATATTATGAAATGGAAGTATTAAAACAGATAGGGAATACAATAGGCAAGATATTAAGGGTTAACACTCATACTGCGGCTGAAGCAAGGGGCCGGTTTGCTAGGCTCTGTGTTCAGGTGGATATTGATAAACCGTTGGTGACTAGCATCCTTATTAGGGGTCTCCAACAACCTGTTAATTATGAAGGTGTTAGTAGACTTTGCTTTTCATTTGGCTGGATTAGTCACCAGAAGGAGGCTTGCCCTCATGTTCTTCGCAGTCCATCCAAGGCGGATAAGGAGGCTGACGTACATGAGGAGGTCCAGGTCAGTAATTCACGCAAGGCGTGTGATTCGGTGGACCCCATGCTAGGGGAAACTGATCGAGATATTAAGCAAAATGACACATATGGTCTGTGCGTAGTGGTCACTAAAAGAAGACAAGGAAACAGAGGTGCCAGGAACCAATAGGAAGGTAGTGGAACGAGCTATATTAGAGTCAGTAATGGGAATGCTTATTTGCATGTGGGACCGAGAGGCAGTTACGTGAGGAATAATAGAAGCACGCCAGATGAGCCCCAAGCAAAACCCCAGGGCCAGGTTCCTTTTGAATCATCAACCAAGTTGGGCTCGTCTTTGGGCCTTGTTCTCCTCTCAGATGCGAATCATGTGGGCCCTTTTAATGTTGGAAGTACCACTACTCAAGCCTAAAGTGGGCCGGTCAAAGGCAAAAAAGCCTTAGCACGAAGTAAAGCTCATATTACCTTGGTAAGTGTTGCTAATGAGCCTAGAAGTTTCCCAAAATCTAATCCTATTGCCATCGTCTCCAAGCTCAGTAATGGGACTTGTGATCAAAGTAAATCAAGTTTCTCATTCATGACAGCAGCAAGGAATGAGCTGGAAGTTGGCCATTGCCGCAACTCGGACCATGGTGAGAAGTGTTTGGAAGCTCCTCTTCCTACACACGACGACGTGTGCTACGATGGGGGTCCTACCAGTGATGGTCTTACGCCGGGAAAGGATCCTAACACAAGAGATAGAGAGATCAATGGCATGGTCGGCGTTTCTTCTGGGTTTATCAAGAGTGGTGTTTTGCGAAGTGAGATGGGCGATGGTGGAGGCCAAGAGCAGCAGGCTGTATACCAAAACAGTGCGGATGGGTCAGCACACGGGGTAAGGCAAACTGATGGTATTGCTGATGCAGAGGGTATGGAGTTTGAAGGAGGTGGTGAAACTTCAACCTCCTGCTGATTTTGGTCTTAAGCTTAATAAATTCTGCGTGATGAATATAATAATCTGGAACTGCAGGGGCGCTCTGAAGCCCATTTTTCAGAATCATGTGAGGGAGCTGGTGTGTGTGCATGATCCAGCTGTGTTTGTGGTAATGGAAACTCATTTGGGAGGGGAGAGAGCTAAGGATATTACGAATCGGCTGTCGTTTGATGGAGCAATCCATGTGGATACAGTTGGTTTTGCTGGGGGTTTATGGCTTATGTGGAATGCTGATAAGGCAGAAGTTACCCCTATGGCCAAGACTGAACAGGAAATTCACGTTACTATTAAGGTACAAGTTTCTAATTTTACCTGGCTTTTTTTAGCAATTTATGCTAGTCCTAGATTTGCTGAGAGATCAATTCTTTGGAATAATCTGATACACACTGCGAAATTGCATAGTATGCCCTGGATTATAGTAGGGGACTTCAATAAGCCTCTTATGAGCGCTGATAAGTTGGGTGGTAGAGAAGTAAGCATCAATAGGTCTTTTCTACTGAAAGAATGCTTAGATAAATGCAATATGGTTGACCTAGGTTTTTCGGGCTCTAGATTCACTTAGACTAACCGGAGGGATGCCAATGTCCTCATCCATGAAAGAATTGATAGGTTCTTTGTCAACACTGATTGGTGCACTCTTTATCCTGAAGCCTGAGTGACTCACCTGACCAGATGCCATTCCGATCACAATCCGATTTTACTAGAAACTAATCCTATAAGTTGGGCAAGGCAGAATAGGCTCTTCAAATTCCAAAGCTTTTGGTTGTCGGATCCTTCTTTTCCTCAAGTGGTTTAAAAAGCTTGGGCAAGGGCAGGTCGTCTCCAGGATGCCATTAGTAATTTCTCTAGTGATGCTTCGGATTGGAATAGGGAGCACTTTGGAAATATTTTTGAGAAAAAGATGCGAATAATGGCTATATTAGGAGGGACTCAGAAGGCTTTAGCCGACTGTCCTTCAGCTTCTCTTGTGGAATTGGAAAGGAAACTCCAGGCGGATTTATGTGGTGTGCTTAGCCAAGAGGAAGAACTATGGGCGCTTAAGTCTAGAGTTAATTGGATGCTGTTGGGAGATAGAAACACTTCCTTTTACCACATTTCTACTTTGGTTAGGAGAAAAAGAAATTCCATTACAACTATTATGTCCGATTCTGGGGAGTGGGTGCATGATGAAAGAGGAGTGAAGGAGATAATCCGGGAAGGTTTCTGTAAGCTTTTCACTACTTCCCATTGTTCTTCTGCTCTGTTTATTCCGGCTGGTTCATCTTGGCAAGCTTGGCTTACAGATGAGGAGCGGGACAGTCTTGAGGGGGGGTTTCTGATGAGGAAATTAAAGCGGGGTTGTGGTCTCTTAAGGCCTTCAAAGCCCCAGGGCCGGATGGCCTCCATGCTGGGTTTTTCCAACGGTTTTGGCTTATTGTTGGCAAGTCTATGGTGGAAGAAGTTAGAAAGATTTTTACTGATATGGCTATCCCTGAGGAGTTAAATAAGATCTGCATTACACTCATTCCTAAAATTCCTGGTCCGGAAACTCTTAGTAATTACCGCCCTATTAGTTTGTGTAATACTATGTATAAAATTGTCTCTAAGATCTTGGTTGGTTGGTTGAGGCCTTTTCTTGAGAAGCTCATTTCTCCGTTCCAAGCTGCCTTTGTCCCTGGGAGAAGAGGTATGGATAATGCCATCATTGTTCATGAATTGATTCACACGATCAGTAGGAAGAAGGGGAGGACTGGTTTTATGGCAGTTAAGATTGATCTAGAAAAAGCTTATAATAAGCTAGAATGGGGGTTCATTAGGGAAATGCTATTCGAAGTAAATCTCCCTCATAATCTCATTAAGTTATTGATGAGCTATGTATCGATTGTGTCCACTTCCATTGTAGTGAATGGGGGAGCTTTGGATCAGATCAAGCCTTCGAGAGGCCTTAGACAAGGGGACCCTCTCTCTCCTTATATTTTTATTCTCTGTTTGGACTACCTTGGCCAACTTATCAAAGAGAAATGTAGTGCTAGCAAATGGCATCCGGTGAGGGCTAATAGGAATGGTTTAACTTTCTCACACCTCTTCTTTGCGGATGACTTGGTTTTGTTTGCCAAAGCTGACCAAGAGAATTGTGCTGCTATAAGAGAGGTACTTGATCAATTTTGTAATCATTCGGGTCAAACTGTAAGCGGAGTGAAGTCTAGGGTGTATTTCTCTTTGAATGTGGATAGGGATAGTAGGGATGAGCTTTGTGATATTTTGGGTTTTCAATCCACACCTAATCTTGGTAAGTACCTCAGGATTCCCATCAAGCATCCTGGCCCCTCTTTGCAAGATTTTAACTTTGTGCTTGATTGAGTTAAGCAAACGTTGGCGGGCTGGAAGGCAAATCTTTTGTCGTTGGCGGGTCGATCTGTCGTTGTGAAACATGTCTCTTCTACCATTTCTAACTATGTGATGCAATGTAACCATCTGCCTAATAAAGTTACTAAAGACATCGATCCAGTTAATAGGAATTTCCTTTGGGGATCTACAGACTCGGTTAAGAAAATGCATTGGGTTGGTTGGGAAAAAATCACAAGGCCGAAGAATGAAGGGGGCTTGGGAATTCAAGCAGCTAAGGGTAGGAATCTGGCTCTCTTATCTAAGCTTAACTAGCGGTTTCATACGGAAGGGGAGTCTATATGGGCCAAAGTTCTTAAAGGAAAATATTGCAACCCTCGGAGATTGAGTTCTAGCAATAAAGATAGGCTCCCAAGCTCTAGGGTTTGGGCAACAATGAAGAAAGGGGCTGAGACTTTTCAAAAGGGAGTGAGGTGGACGTATGGTAGAGATAGTAATCTCAGTTTTTGGATTGATAATTGGTCTAATTTTGGTGCTTTAAAGCAAAATCTCTGTGGTCCTCTATCTAGGGAGAATGCTTCACTGAGGGTTAAAGATGTGGTGTCTACTTTCAGGTGGAATTGGTCTTTAACCTCCTTTGAATTCCCTGATTCTGTCAAGCAGGAGCTTCAAGCTATGCCTTTCGCTTTGGCATCCCGTGGAGAGGATAAATTAACTTGGAAAGAGTCCGAGCATGGCCTCTTTAGTCTAGGATCAGCTTATAAGATAGCCATGAATCAAGGTAATGTTGACTCTTTTAGAGATAAATGGGTTTGGAAGGTTAGGATTCTGCCAAGAATCCAATCTTTTGTGTGGCTCTGCTGCCATGAGAGTATTGGGGTGAGGGAATGCCTTAATCGAAGGGGTATGTTTGTTGATACGCAATGCCCCTTTTGTCATGCTTCTAGTGAGTCCATTTTGCATGCCCTTCGCGACTGTGAAATGGTTAAGCAGGTGTGGAACCAGCTGGGTGAGAGTAGGAATAACAACCCTTTTTTTAACAGAAATTTGCAGGACTGGCTAGAGATGAATGGCACAAATCAACGGAGAGTTGGTTTACAGTCCATGTCTTGGAGTATTGTTTTTCTTTTTGCCATATGGATTATTTGGAAGCAAAGGAACCATGTGGTTTTTAAAAGGCAGAGGCTGAACCCCAGTTTAGCCAAGGATATTTCTCGTAGAGCATTAGAGTACCAATACTATGCCAGCCCGTTTAAGGAGGTTGTCACAAGAATTTGCAAACCTGTCCATTAGAACAACACTACAAAAATGATTGCTATTTGCAACGAAACTTTTTCCACGACTACAAAAAGCCGTCGTAAAAACTAGCTTTTTCGATAGCAAATCTCTTCCGTCGACAATTACTCGTCAAATATTAACACATTTGTGACGGCAAAATGAGTTCGTTGAAAATGCCTATTATTTTTGTCGAAAATGTGCTTTTTTTTTGGAGGGAAGTGTTCCCGCCTTACTTTTTACGACGGCATAAAAATGTTCGTCGCTAGTAAAGTATTATTTACGACGACCAAAGAAAAACCATCGGAACTATTAACACTTTTGACGGCTTTGGTACGTCGGAAATACAAAATATATATTTTTTATGGTGTTAGTATTTGTGACAAACAATCTTCCATCGTAAATATAAAAGAGGGTATTATTTACAATGACAGAAGAAACACCGTCGGCACTATTAACACTTATGATGGCCTTTGTGCATCGAAAATACAAAATATATATTTTTTATGGTGTTATTATTTGCAACAAATATTATTTCATCGTAAATATAAAAAAAAAGGGTATTAGCGACAGACATGAAGCCATCGAAAATGGTAAAATATTTTGGAGGGAAAATTCCCCCCTTACTTTTCACATTTGTGACAACATTTATCCATCACAATTAATTTTTTTATTTTTCTAATTGAGTTTATATTTACGACGAACATGCTGACCGTTGTAAATAGTTAATTTGCTTAAAAAGAAAGAATGTATGGTAATGGAATTGTTTATAACTTTCTTAATTAGTAGAGTATTAAATATTTATATAGTATATAACTCTCTTAATTAGTAGAGTATTAAATATTTTTAGTGATTGAAAATTCATTATAGGCAGATACAACATGCGTCCATCTTGTGTCATAGTTAGATTTAAAATTTGACCATTGGATTGAAAGAGTAGGATAAAATATTGGTTTTGATGAATTTTGAGCTCAATCAAACGGTTAGATTAGGAGAACATGACCAGTCAAAATTTCTTCGTGTGTTGGTACAACACACATGTCTGTAATGCTCTAGACTCAAATCCAAAATCCAACCGTTGGATTGGAAGAATGTGGTGAGATATTGGTGTTGGCAAAGTATGCCATCAATTAGATGGTCAAATTGTGAAAAATGAGTAGTCAAAGTTTGCAAAACTTGATGAATATTTGGCTAAACATGATCAACCATCAAAGTTGGGTCTATGACCACTTGATAGGATCAAATTATGTTGAGTAGGGAGGTTTTGAGTGTGTTTTGGGTATTGGGTATTGGGTATTGGTCAGTGTTTTAAGGTTTTCATGCTTTTATCAGTTTCAAGTTTTAAAATGGCAAAGTCAAAAGTCATATGCAAATCCATTCGAGATCATTTTGTAGGTTTTTGGTTGTATTTTGCACATCATTTTCTTGATTCTTAGTAATATTTATATAGCGTATAACTCTCTTAATTAGTAGAGTATTAGATATTTTTAGTGATTGAAGTTTCATTATAGGCAAATCTGACATGCGTCCATCTTATGCCATTGTTAGATTTAAAAATTGACCATTGAATTGAAAGAGTGGGATAAAATATTGGTTTTGATGAATTTTGAGCTCAATCAAACGGTTGAATTAGTAGAACGTGACCAATCAAAATTTCTTGGTGTGTTGGTACAACAACACATGTCCATAATTCTCTAGAGTCAAATCCAAAATCCGACCGTTGGATTGGAAGAATGTTGTGAGATATTGGTGTTGGTGAAGTATGACAACAATCAGACGGTCGGATTGTGAGAAATGTGTAGTCAAAGTTTGCAAAATTTTGTCAAAATTGGTCAATATTTGGTCAAACATGATCAACCATTGAAGTTAGGTCTGTGACCACTCGATAGGATCACATTAGGTTAACTATGGAGATTTTGAGTGGGTTGTAGGTATTCTTTTGTGTTTTAGGGTTTTCTCGCCTTTCATGCCTTTTTAGAAAATCTTCTTTACCAAAGTTCAATAATGATTAGTATATACATTACTGACAATTTTTTAATAATAATGCAAAATTTATCAAGCACCAAAATACTTATAACAACAAATCTCTTCACAACGTGTTGAAAAACTAAAAAATAAGAAAAAGTTGTACTAAATATCTTAAAATTTGTATTTTTTTAAGTTCTAGAGGGAGAGTTCTCGCTGCAATTTTTCCTAATTCTAGTTGAATTTCAAAAAAAATAAAAAGAATTTAATGTCACAAAGCACAATTGTTGTCACAATAGCTGAGTTTGAGACAGCTTTGCACGGCTGTTATAATGGATATCCTATTATGACAAAAATGTTTGCCATAACAGATATAATGTTTGTCACAATAACTCATTAAATGCAAAAAAAAAAAAAAAAATAATAATAATAATAATAATGAAGAGAAACAAAAGTGCTGATTGTCATTCTAGCCTCTAGGTCTCTAACTCACTATCAGGTTTGCTCTCATTTGATTCTAAGAAAAAAGGTTTTGCTCTCATTCTTTATTTCTCATAGACCCTCTAGCAGCCCATCGCCGACCATCTCCCCTACTTGCTGCTTGCTAGGTACTCACTCTCTCTCTCTCTCTCTCTCTTGTTTTGTGATTTCATTTAGTCAAAGGGGGTTACAGAGTGAAATCAGTGACTATACATGGCTGTCTTATTCCTATTATCTGTGCTTTTAAATTTTAAGGTATTTGTAGTTGTGTCCATGGCTGTCCTATTCCTATTATTTTCGAAAAAAGATTAAAAAAAATTGGAGTTAAATTGAAAACTAGACGAGCAGTGATTGCTTGCATAAAAGTACAATAGGCTCAGAGAAGAGCAAAACTAGAGGTAGAAGAAATAAAGAACTATTGATGTGGGGATCGTTGAAATTTTTTTTGTCTATAAAACTACAAGTGGAGACTAGAATAGTACTGACCACTTTTCTTTTTTTTTGGTAAACCATGCAAGTATAATACAACTAAGACACCACAAGTCTATTACAAAAATGGCCAGCTTTATCACTAGCCAGGAGGTCTTCCACCACAGGCGGTGGATCATACAAAATAAGGTAGTTTGAATGCAGATCAGCCCCCATCCTAGCTAATCTATCAGCACACCTATTTGCCTCCCTAAAGACATGCGCCACAATACAGTTAAGGAATGTTTTCATTAGGTTCCTGCAATCAGATAATAAAGGTTCAAGACTAAGATTAACCACAAAAGTATTAGAAAGCAAATAAACAAGATATTCAGCATCCATATCCATACAAATATTATCTAAACTAAGCTGTTTTGCCAAAAGAAGCCCATCTCTAAGCGCCTACAACTTAGCCAGAATACAAGACGTGTTCCCAAGTTTCCTTAAGCAACCCGCAATCCAGTCCTCATTACTGTCTCTGATCACAGCTCCTCCACCAGCTTTCTTCGAGTTCTCTAACACCGACCCATCCGAGTTCAACTTCACCCACCCCTCTTGGGGTTTAGTCCAGGACACCTGAGTCAACACTCTACTCGGTTTTATGTGGTTTTCAAGCACAATAGCAAAGAACTCGGCTCCTTTTTTAATGCAATGACTAGCTATCTTCGCATCAAAACTTCCATTACAAAAAATTACCTTATTCTGTTGGAGCCATATAAGCCAAAGAGCCTGAGGAAATAGCATTTTCCAAGGAATACGAGGCCAAGCAAAAAACTATACCGAGCAGCAGTTGCTCTTCAGCCATTCCGGTAAAGGGAGATCATAGAACTCTTGATTTGTACACTGAATGCCCAACTCAGTCCACACTCTTTTAGCCCCAGGACAGTCACGCAAAGCATGTATAATAGATTCATCTGAGAGTCCACACACTTCACAAGTTAAACACAGGTTGAAACCCCTTGAACCAAGCACTACACGAGTAGGAATACTATTTCGAGAAACAAGCCACAAAAAGAATTTGATCCTTAGAGTAGTGTAAGCATCCCAGACCCACCTATAAGGATGAGAAGCAAGGTTTAAAGGATTTAAACCTTTGGCAAGGAGATAAGCAAACTTTAAGGAGAAAGAACCATCCTTGGAATATGCCCAAATAAGCCTATCCTTCAATTTAGGACACAAAGCTAACGGAATACCTTGAATGTCCTTCAAAATGGTTTCTGGAAAATTGAAGGATAGCTCACTGGGGTTAGATAAGAACATCTTAACTGACAAATTATTTTCCCCCCTCAGCAAGGGGACCTTTAATCTGCTTCCTTAAGGGACCTGAAGGGAGCCAAAAATCATCCCAAAAACCCACCTCTTCACCATTTGCAACTGCCCATTTCAAACCTTTATTAAAAATAATTCCTCCTTCTTTACAAGCAGCCTAGATTTTGAAGCGGGGAGCATTCTACCTCCTTCACTAATTCTAGTAGCAGTCAAATATTTACTTATTAGCATTTGCGCCCAAGGGTAGTTTTGGCTAGAAGCAATCCTCCAGCAAAGCTTTGCCAATAGAGCAGTATTTCAGGCTTTCATTTGGAAAATACCCAATCCCCCAAGATCTTGAGGCATCGTAACGTGACTCCATCCAAACATATGCATCTTCTTCCTCTCCACCGTCGACCCCCATAAAAAGTCCCTAACAAGCTTATCAACTTCATCACAGATTCTAACTGGTATTCTATAGCATTGCATAGTATATTCTAGAATGGCAGTCACTACTGCCTTAATAAGCACAATTCGGCTTGCAGGAGATAGACATTTGGTTTTCCATCCTGCCAATTTCGCTTGAACTCTTTCCACCACAAATTGGAAGTCATTTCAGCATCTCCCTTTATGCAAAATAGGGAATCCGAGATATTTACCTAGATTAGAAGTTTTATTTATCCCCAGGAACTGCACTAAATCATCCTTTGTTTCTTCAAGCATATTAGGGAAGAAAAACAATTTGGACTTATCCTTACTAATCTTCTGCCCCGTGAGCTCACAAAATTCCTCCAACACCTCAACTATTGCCTCACAATTATCCCAGTCAGCTTTGGCATAGAGAAGCAAATCATCAGCAAAAAAAGAATGAGAAAACCTGGGACCACCACGTGAAGCCTTCACTTTAATCCACTTACCCTCTTCATATTTCTTATTTATGAGGGAGCTTAAGAATTCCATACAAAGTATGAAGATATAGGGGGATATTGGGCCGCCTTGTCTCAACCCCCTCAATGGTTTAAACGATTCAAGCTGGCTCCCATTAACCAACAAAGAGGCAGAAGTGGAGGAGATGCAACTCATAACCAGCTCAACTGTGTCTTCATGGAACCCAAAGCTAAACAACATGCTTCTCACAAAGCTCCATTCCAATCTATCATACGCTTTCTCAAGATCTAACTTTATCACCATAAAACCAGTATTCCCTCTCTTCTTTTCTAAAGTATACACAAGTTCTTGAGCCACAATGACGTTATCCATACCTCTCCTGCCAGAAACAAAAGCCGTTTGCGTAGGAGAGACAAGGGTAGGCATTAGGTGTTTCATCCTTAGCACCAAAATCTTTGAAACAATCTTATAAATGGTATTACATAAACTAATGGGACGGAAATGATTGATTGTTTCAGGCCCTAACTGCTTCGGAATGAGAGCAATAATGGTTTTATTCAATTCGGGGGGGGGGGGGGGGGGATTCTTTTCAATCTAAAACCACTTTTCAATTTGATAAAACAAAAAAATAAAAATGATTTGCACCATGCAAATAAAAAGTAACAGAATAGTTCTTTTTTCTTTTTACTTATTTATTTAACTTAAAAGTAACTTTAGCAATTTGTTGAAGCTGTGCATGTTATTTGTATTTAATTATTTAATTAAATTAGTGGACCTCTAAAATTTAATTAAGATTTTCATGTTAGTTAATTTACAATATATTCAGAGGTGGTGTTGTTAATTTAGTTTTTTAGTTGTATTTTATTTTCATATTATGAATGAGAACAAATTATTTTTATCTTTATATTGATATTTCTAATATGGTCCTTGATTTTGAGCTTCGTTTGAAAGAAGTAGAGGATAAAAGTTTTGCTGAGAAAATGGAATTGGAGGGAACAATCAATCGATTGAAAGAGGAAAATGCCTCTTATGATAGCAAATGTTTTGAAAAAGATGGGCCTTAATTCTGTGCAAGAACCTACTACAGAGATATATTTATATATTTTTCAGTATAATCAACATTAATATTTTTTGCTATTTTCTTGAGGTTGTTGAAATAAGTTGTAAAGTTGCCTATTATAGATTTCAATTATTTGGATCACTAAATTTAGATTAAAAATATGTTATTAGATTAGTATC
This sequence comes from Quercus gilva, assembly GCA_023621385.1. Taxonomy (NCBI): domain Eukaryota; kingdom Viridiplantae; phylum Streptophyta; class Magnoliopsida; order Fagales; family Fagaceae; genus Quercus; species Quercus gilva. The sequence goes on from CM042481.1 coordinate 59,647,122, forward strand.
TGTTTACCTATCCATGCAAAGTACATGATTTGTAGTGTTTGTTATGAAAATGTTATTAATGTGATTATTTGTGGCAAATTTATTCTTTGAAGTTCTCATGCACAAGAGAACTACAAGGTTCTTGTTAGTAAGGATTTTGTATTATTTGATGTTGATAATACCATTGTTATTCATTGTGGGGATTGTTGTTGATGTTGTTAAATAATATGTTTCAATATCTTTATGATGTATTGTAAATATAATATGCATAGTAATAATTTTTTTGTATACTTATTTAGTTTAATCAAAATATTGCAGACCAATGTTAGAGGAGGAAATCAAAATGTGCACGAAAACACAGAAGATGACTCTGAGGAGGAAAATATTGACTCAGATGGCTCTCAGAAGGAGAATACTGACTCAAATGATGATTGATCTTCCAATATTTATGTTTTCAGGTTTGGTGAAGGATATTATAGTTTTCATGTATTAATGAACATTTGATTCTATTTTGTAGATGTTTTGATATTTTTTTTTATTGCATAATGCACTTTCTAGTTTTGGACAATTATGGATTTGTGCTTGTTATTTGAAGTGAGAAACTTTTGGGAGATTTATGTTTCCTCGCAATTAAAATATTAGAAATGATCTCTCTTTTATTATCGACAAAATTATTTTGTGGCAAATAATGTGTTAGTGACATGGTGAATATGTTTCAATAACAATCAAAGTTCATCAAAAAAGGTAAATGGTCACATTGATAATGTATTGTTGATGACAAACCAAGGATTTTATGATGGCTTTTAGTCGTTGAAAAACTACATTAACAATGACTATAGTTCATCAAAAAAGTTATTTTCGATGGCAAACCAAGTACTTACGACAGCTTTTATTCGTCAAAACAAGGGCATTAACAATGGCCTTAGTTCATTGTAGAAAGTATTTGGTCGTTTGACTTCCTCGCATGAAGTTACATTGTCGACGACAAACCAAGTAATTACAACAGCTTTTATTCATCAAAAAAAGGTATTAACAATGGCCTTAGTTCATTGTAGAAAGTATTTGGTCATACAACTTCCTCATATGAAGTTGTATTGTCGATGACAAATGAAATAATTACGACGGCATTTTTTCGTCGAAACTATGCATCAACGACGGCCTAAGGTCGTCGTAAAAGGTATTTGGTCTTCCAACTTCCTCGTATGAAGTTGAATCTAAGATGGCAATTATCAAGTACTTACGACGGAGTTGTGCTATCGAAAATGAGTGTTAGCAACGGCCTTGTCGGTAATATAGTATTACTGACAAGGCTTTTTTCGACGGCCGTCGACGGCCTTTTGCCATCGGCAATACTAATCTACGACGGCTTTCTGTGTTGTTGCGATGAACTCTGGCCATTGCTAATAGCAATTTTTTTGGTAGTGCAAGCCTGCTAGCGGATGGGTTAAACTAAATACAGATGGTTCATCTCTCGGTAATCCGAGTTTAGCAGGATGAGGGGGTCTTATTCGAGATGAGGAGGGAAAATGGATTTCCGGTTTTGCTCGCAAGATTGGAAAGACCACCAGCTTTATTGCGGAGCTGTGGGCTCTTCGTGATGGACTCAATGTATATATTAACCATAATCTTGCTGCCGTGGAAGTGGAAGTAGATGCCAAAGCTATTATTGATGCTCTTGCTAATCCGAGCTATACTAATGTTTTTGTTTCTCCTCTCATGGATGACTATAGGCTACTGGCATCTCAGATTCCTAAGATCTGTTTTAGACATTGTTATTGCGAAGCTAATAGATGCGCCGATGCTCTTGCTCGTATGGGAGGAAGTCTAGACTCTAATTTTGTTATTTTTGCTTGTCCACCTGTGGACTAAGTGCAGCTTTTAGATTTTGATTTTCATGGTTTGTATCTGAACAGGACGTGTCTTGTGCCTTTGTGTTTCTCTTAGTTTGTTGAATGAATTCCTTTCTTACCCAAAAAAAAAAAAAAAAAAAAACTCTAAACTTTGATTCTAGACGAAAAAAATTATATAATTGTTTAATGCAGGCACTGGTTCAACATGCTCCAAATATATCTCAACAGTTAATTTTTTCTGCTCTCTTCTTCTTCTTCTTCTTCTTTAATTTTTCCCTTTACTACCTTCTCAAAAAAAAAAAAAAAAAAAAAAAAAAAAAAACCATTACTAATAATTTTATATCTTTATATTAACAATTAAAAGATACAAATTAAGAGTAGTAGTTCTTGCGAATGTAAATCCACTTGAATTAAGTTAATTTAGTAAAATTAATATTATGCAAGAACGTTGGTGCAAAAAACTTCTTTTCTTTATTTTTTATTTTGAATTAAGTTTATTTTGAACTTCTATTTTTATTTTAAACTTCTATTTTGAAATGTACTAATTGGTAGTAGATAGTTTTATTTATTTATTTAGAAGGGGTAGTAGATAGTTTGAATTAGGTCAAACTATATACAAAAGATTATGTTGTATTACTCTAAATATGTCGGGAGCTTTGAAGTTCAATTAATAGTTCTTGGTGTTTCCAATGGAAATATCAAAGTTCAAATGCTCCATCTTCCAGCTATTGAATTAGCAAAGGGAAAAAAAAAAAAAGAAAAAAAAAAAGAAAAAGAAAAACTCTAAACTTGATCTAATTTTTTAATACAGGCATTAGTTCCACGACGTGCTCCAAATACACTACAACAGGTAAGTTTCTTTGTTCTCTTCTTCTTCTTTAATTTTCATTTTTACTAATAAGTTTACATCTTTGTCTTAACAGTTAATAGACACAATTTTTTTAAAAATAGTAGTTTTTCTTGGATTTGCACATCGATACACTCGAATCAATATTTTTTTTTTGGAGAAACCACTTGAATTAAGTTAATTTTGGAAATTAAAATCATATATATTAAATGAACCATTCACACATTTAATTTTATAATTTTTTGTTGTTGTGTTAGTACCTATGATCTAAATCACCTTAAGGTTGATCTTAGAATAATATGTAACATTTTATGGACTATGTAACATACTAGAAATATTATGTGCCACTAATATGTTTCATTTTAGTAACCAAAAAAATGATAAGTTTTGTTATATATTGATAGAATATTTAAAATTTAGATATTAACAAAAAAATTACATGAAATTATCATGGTTTAAGTTATTTATAAGCTACAGTTAAAAAAGACTTAAAATAAAAAATACAACCTAAAAATATTAAAATACTATAGCTAAATGTATGATGAACAAATCTTGGTATATGTAGAATTGCAGCTACACATAGTGTGAGTTACATGCTAGTTAATATTATGCAAGAAAAGATAAGATGGTGTGGAAATTACTTTTTATTTTGAACTTCTATTTTTTGAAATTTCCTAAACTAGTACTAGGTAGTTTAAATTAGGTCAAACTATACTTTTGGTCCCCCAACCATGGGAGTCTTTTCCAGTTCATCTTATACATTTAATCATGTGAATTTTACTCCCAAAAATTAATTGTTTTAATTGCACCCCTCAACTTTAAAAATCAAGTCATTAAGTTAACTTATAATGATATGTTGTCAATACAAGCGGCTCATCCCTACAAAATTGAGAAATGTGAACCTACCCTTCCCTCCCTGCACGCGCACACAAAAAAAGGGGGAAAAAAGGAGCTAAACCAATATCTACAAATTCTCGAAGGAGTACTTGCAAGTGAAAACCATGATTGTTCTAACCCAGCGAATAGTATACACTATAAATTTTACATTATGGGAGAAAAGTTTTTTTTTTTTTTTTTAATTAATGGAATATCTCAACAAATTAATAGTGCACATATATATGAATAAACATATCTTATTTTTTAGGGTTTAATTAGAACTTTGATCACTGACCTTTGTCTCATATTTCAAAATGGTCCTAAATATTTTAAATGCATCGATTTAGCCCCTAACATTTTTATGTTATGTCAAAAGGTGTTATTAAAATAATCATTTTGATGCCACATGGATGCCATGTGGACTTAAATCTTTTTAATTTTTTAATAGAAGCAAAAACTAAATCAAATGAAACTTGAGAGGGACACAAACAGAGAAGAGGGTGGAGAGCTAACAAGAGATCGTAGATAGCTTAAGACTGTGAGGTCCACAAAGAACTCTAGAACCCCGAAAATACTCATTACAACTCATTGGTGATGCTTCATTTTTACTGAGTTGGTTACTTCAGTTAGGCCCATATTTTGGTGAAGGCCTTCCTTTGCACTATGTCTTGGTACAATTGTTGTCTTCGATTTATATCTTTCTCCACTTGTTCTCATGGAAAAATATTTTATGCGTTTCATACATTTGGCACAGTAGATGCTTTCTCAACTCATATCCATGGCCCATAGTCCAACATTGAAGCTAATGTCAAGCCTACTAGCAATTAGATAAAGGAGGATTCCTATCATACTTCTATATATGGTGGGATCAACACTCTTACCCAACAAGTCAATAATGAGCTTAACATTAAAACTCATGGGTGTTCTAATAGAACTAGCAGATTCTACTCTAATACCACTTGTTGGGTTATAGATAGACCTCCGTTAATTAATTCAATTACCCACACTCAAAATTTCTTCCTCCAATCCCATTTCGGCCTCCATTAATCTTTAAAACCTTGGTAAGTGTTCTCAATCACTTCCAATCCTAGTGTTCATCTGACACATCTCATCAATAAGATAGTCAAGACAATCACCATCTGAAGCTTGAGTCTCCCGGATGTTGCCAAGATCACCAAGTACAAGCTGAAGCTAATTAAGAATGGCAACTAGCGTGGCCTCTAAATAGTAGATACTTTCTCAACTCATCCATGCCTTATAGTCAAAGACTTCAACACCACCTCTTGGCTCCCATTGAAAGGTTGCAATAGCACCAGGTGCATGTCAAAGGAGAAACTGTGTAAAGGCCTTTTACTACAAAAAAAGGTTAGGTTTTTACAAGGGTCAAAACCCATGAAAAAAAAAAATGAAAAGCCCACGAAAAAATATTATTTTGAGAGTTAGGATGATCCTCAATGACCTTTGAAATATACACCATCAAAAAAGAAAATTTGATAGCCTTTGTGACCCTCAAAACATGCAAGTGATTTATCTTTATTGAGGATATTTGATCCTTTAAAAAGTTAAAAATAATGATAAATATCTCAAAAGTGTCAAAATATTTAAAAGTGAGTCGAAATAAGTCAAGTTTTTTGTATAGCATGTTGCATGTTATTTACACATGCCATATATGCATGAAGGCTTGAACATTTGCGGAATGTTGTATAACTAATTTTGTGGTGGTCTATTCCTAATAACCTTGGGCTTTTGGGCCTGGTCCCCCTATTTATTTGTACTTTGGGTTAGGCTTTTCCCACAATGGGAGATCCAAGATGTGGCTATTGATGTCACTTTTGGAGTTCTAGTATTACTTTGACACCAAACCACCTTGATATTAGCTTAGCCAAGAAGGTTGCTAAGCAGCCAAGCCCTCTCCCTGATATCTGAATAGGATTTCTTTCTCCCCGGGTTGTATTTTTCCTTACTGCTCTCGTGTCTCGCTTCCCAAAATTTTCCAACCCCTTCTTCCTACCACTCCTCCCCTATTTATATCCCTCTCTTAGTGTGGTCATCATAATGAGAGAATATTCTACATGTTAGTGGGCCCTCTATATCATATCTCTAGTTAGAGGGGACCCACTTCCTGTTGTTGATTGACCTCCTAATAACTTATGCCTGATGCCGGTTATTGCTCGATAGACGGATTCTCCTAAGACATGGTCTCTTGATCATGGCATGTGTTGGGGTACTTTATTCGTATGTTCGGCTAGTTCCAGATAGTTCAGCTAGTAGGCTGAGATGGGCCAAGGCTATCTAATGAGTGGACCTACAGTTCGAGACCGGCCTTTTATTCTCAGTCCGTACAAATTCTATTTGAGAAAAGTTTAAAATAGTAATGGTATAGAAATAAAATCTTAAAAATGAAATGAGTCTCCATATCAATTAAAACGGAAAGGATATTAGTTTCACATTGGAGGGGTGAGATGAGAGAGGAGAGAAGAGGAAAATGTGGCCAAAATATGAGGCTTCTTATTTGCAGGGGGCAAGTCTATGGTTTCAAGTGAGAAAAATGGAAAAGTATTAACAAAATGATTCTTGAAAATGCTAATTATTGTTGTAAGTAAAAAAGGATGCATCAAAAAAAAAAAAAAAAAAAGACTAAAAAAAAAATGTGATGACAAATCAAATAGACAAACAAAAAGAAATAGAGAGGCAAAGAGTTTTATACAAAATTTGATGCTAACATTAATTAATGTTATAAGATTATTTATTTATGTCTAACAATACTCTTTGTCACTTTGATATAAAGATGCTAAACTAAAAGATAAAATAAACACAACATTAATTAGGAAATTAACATTCCCTGGGCCATTCCTGCACTTTTAGTACTATCAGTTAACACATATATGCATTGAAATTTAATTGGGTAACCTAGTATATTGTAATTAAGGAGCTATATCTAAGTCTTGTCAAATTATTAAATTATTTTCAAGTAGATAGTAGGGTTGTTTTTGGAAATATAGACAATTGGATCCCGAAGAGTTATATTTTTATTATAAATTTGGATTAGAATCATTAGATACAACTAAAAGAGCTAAATTAATTAGCTTGACTTCATTTTCTACTGCATAGTTTGTAAACTTCTAACACCCATAAACAGTATAATTATATATTCAATTTACTCCAAAAAATTGAATGTAGAAGTAAACCTTGATTTCTGATTCAAGTGTACCCGATTCTTGTTTGAGTACGCTTTCAGAGGAGGTGGACAGCATTTCAAGCACTGGAGATAGCTCTTAGTGCTAGGAATTTGGCTGCTCAACTTGGTTGTAGCATCATGTGATGGTTTATTTGGAAATTTGAGGAGGACAAGGATTGGCACGACCAAATCCTAACTATGGTTAGTGAAAGTTTTTTTTTGGGTCAAATATTGGTTTGGTCAGGTGATTTATTTTTATGTGGAATATTTTGTTCAGTGTCATATTTTTCTATTGCTATCTTTTGCAAATATTTATTACCCTTGTTTAATTGTTATCAAAATCATTTCTTATATTTGAAATCAACTTTATTAGGACATTTCCATAAGATTAGCCATGCTATATGGTGCGAGCTTTTAAGAAATTACATGTTCATAAAATGAGACTAACTGAATTAAAAATCATAAGATGGGTAAGTGAAAATATAAGAAAGATATGATACAAAATAAATAAATTTGATTAAAGCTAGGGATGACTTTTGTTGATAAAAAAGAGATAAGGGAGAGTTGCTTGAGATGGCTTGACCATGTACAATGGAGAGTTTTTTTTTTTTGGCTAAGAATGTACAACAGAGATTTATTAATGAACTAACAAGGAATAGTGATTTGATTTAAGTTGAGGGAATGAAAATAGTTAGAAAAAGACATAAATTACATTAGTGGAAGTATTAAAAAAATGACATGATTATTAAGGAAGTGATAAAAAATATGATTCGGGGAATGATTATGTTCGGAGGAGGGGAGATTATAATTTGACTTCTTACAACCGCTCTAAAAATAGACCCATGGAATAAGATGTAGAATTCCATAAAAGACTTGAGTGTGTCTTTCTTAGGCCATAAAGAGGTTTTTAGGTCAAGTTCTTTGGTTTTCCTCTTTGATGACACATGACGTGTTACCTTTGGTCTACATTCTCTTCACTTACTGCCTTTTACATCATTGCTTTGCTTAATTATTTTATCCATACAATTGTTGAGTGGTTCGGTTAAATTAAATATAAAAAGTACTAATATTTGTTTAGTAATTTTTATGGCAGACCCTGATAAGTGAGTATTTGTTGTTAAAGTAAAAAATATATCGATCCAAATTGATCCCAAATTCTAGCTCCGTAGATACGTCTTTTAAGGTCAGCAAGTGCCTCTTTAACTTCAAAGGAGACCAATCTCTTACGGCAATTACCCGCTTAATTTTGGTAAAATATATCTGAATCTGATGGCTTTTATTAACTTCATCAACGTTCATATATACAGGCTTACAAAAACTGAAAGCGAAGTGTGATAGACAATTGAAAAGTAAACATGATAGAAGCAAAAGTGCAAAACTCCTGATCACACTATTCCGATAAATATATACTATCCTAAAGCAAATAACAATCCTATCCAAGCCAAAGAAAAGAATAATCCAATCCAAGCTTTTTATTCAGATAACAATTAGATAATATTCAAGAAAAAATAAGAATTTTGCAGCAATCCAAACTCTTCCTCAAGCAATTTGCAACTCTGGCTCAACATGCATGTACGTGCTACATTCATCCACGTACTAGCCATACATTACACACACTGCACTTGCACCGTATGAAATTAGAATTTATGGAGAAGCAATCAAACAATAGGAACTATTTGGATGATAGAGCATACGGTTTGTATTAAAGTGAGCACCAATAGAATAATAGCGGCAATGGTAGAAGCCGCTCTCCATGGAGTGCTAAAATATTGATGTCTTAGTAAGGCCTTCCATCTGTGCCAAGGTTTCTCATAGAACGCATTCAACTCTTCACAAATACGGCATAAATCAGAGTTCATATTGAACCTAAAGATTCCTTTGTTAAGATTGTTAATCATAAATGCCACTGCATTACTGTCTCCTAGGCTATTAACAATGATTCCCTTCTCCGCAAGTAAATCCACATCTTTGGTAGTATCGATAAGATAATCCAATATTATATAGAAATCTGTAATGTACCTGTCCTTTAAATGATAACATTGCTCTAATGCCATAATATTTCGAACATCAGCTTCCGTAGAATCGTGGAATTCCAAGAGTGGAAATTCCAACACCCCTTCCTTGAAACTTAGGTCCAGCACGCATTTGTTTGGAACCACCTCAAATTTTACTCCTGCCTCACGCAGTTGTGTAGCAGAGTACTTAGGAAAAACCTCTTTAGGGTTTCTCTGTGGTAGCTTGTCGTGTGGAGGTAGTGCAAAGAATCTCTGCAGATCAGTGAAGTGTTTTACTTCCCCTTCGGGAGCTTTATTATGAATGTTCAAGTGATTAAAGAAGTCAAAGGTGAGCTGGATTAAAGAAAGCGAGTTTGAGTAAGAGGGTAAGGCGAGGTGGTATATTTTCTTAATAACAAAGAATGGAAGCTGATTTTCAAGTAATAGCAACTCAGTAATCACCATGTCTTGAAGCCATGCTTCCACACGCATAGGATCGTCTCTTGTCCATTCTCTCAACTTACTTTTCAAGAAAAGCTCAAGAACGAAGGTCGCATCCAACATGATCATTTTCACAAAATCATCTCTTTCAAGCTGAACAGTGTCTACATAGCAATGTCGAACGATATCTTCCATCTCCGTTATAGTGGTTACTAAATTCTCCAAGTTGATCTCATTCTCAGCCCGTTGCATGAAGCTCTTGAAATATCTTACTTTATGCTTTTCCATGGTTTGAAATTTTTCTTTGTTGTAGTGATAAGGACCAATTGAAATAACCTGTGGAGTGTAGGCTTCTTCATTCCATTTGCGAAGGTGATACGGAACCTTGTAGATACGGCACTCATCCGATACTAGAATCTCCGACGTTTTCAACATTGTTTCGAAGTCAATTACCAACTGTTCATTTTGTTTTTCATTTCCACTTGAAGTTCTCGATTCCTCTGGAATTTCAGTATATTCATTTTTTATTGAAGAATTTGCTTCTTGCTGAATTTGCCCACTCGCTGAATTCTCCATCTATCAAGTTGTGTTCCTTAAATTTCATGATAACAAACACAAGAGTCCCAGAATTAGAAACAACAGCTGATGACCCACTTAATAAAGGTCACTACCTTTAAAATTAAAATAGCCTAATGGCAGCTGAAAGAAACTTAAATATAAAATGTTATGGAACGTACCTCGGTTAATTGTGTAGCAGCTGAAACTATCAACAACCCATGGCATGTATGGTTGTCACAGCGATCAAATTAAGCCCATATATAAGGACTTATAGATAAGACTACTGCAACTATAAACTCTATTAAGTAGGTTGGGTAAAGGTGGTCTAGTTCTGGATCCTGCCAAGGAGAAAACGAAAAGAGATTTAAAAAAAAAAAAAATTTGGTTGGTTTCGAAAAGTGTAAGAGCAAGAAGGTTCAATGAAATCTTATCTACGGACCTTAACGGTTGCATATAAAGGATGGATTGGCCAATGAGAGGATAGATATAGAGATATTTTGCTTTTGTTTTTGTTTTGAAATCTTATGATCAGAAGCATAAAAGCAAAGATTGGTGCAACAGCTTTTTATGAACAGAACTCGCATTGCATGTTATGTTTGAAAAGAATATATAGTTCGGTCATTGGGTTGGGGCCTTTTGCATATAGATAATGGATAGGCCCAAGTCTTTGAAACAAAAAATCTCGTATTGCATGATATGTCATTGAAAAGAATATCCCGGCCGTTAAGTATTTTTATTTATTTATTTTATTCAGCAAAAAATACATAAATAATGGATTGGCCCATTCCAAATCGAGCCCATCATATATAACATATAACTATATTTTTGTTGATTTTGAAATCTAATTAATATATATATTTTTTGAGATAGCTACAATATGTTACAAAACTCTTTAACCCACTAAATTCTCAAATACTCTTCGCATAGAAAAGTGTAAATTAAATTATAAAGCTCTTAACTTGAAATCTAATATTGATCTTAAATATATTAGCAAGAAAAGTGTATTTATTTACTTATGTATTTGATGGAGTAATGAGGTAACCATTTTTAAATGTATGGCAGCCTTCTTTCTTTTTTTTTTTTTTTTTTTTTTTTTTTTTTTTTTTTTTTTTTCTGATGAAAAAGGTATGGCACCTTTCATATATACACACACACGGGTACAATCCCCCCCCCCCCCCCCTCCCCCCTCCCCCTCCCATCTCAAAATTTTGAATTTCTTAAATATTTTTTTAATGGTTATTGCTAGATTCTAAATGTTTAAAACAATTGGCAAATCATGAATACAAATTTGTTTAGGTATAGATCAAAGATTCTATATGGTATATTAGACAATACTTAAGGTGTTGCAAGTCAGAATACAAAAATAAAGAAGTTGCAAGTTCAGGAATTCAAAAGATGTCAATTTCGACCGACTGAGACTTTGCTTTGATCAATCAAATTACAAATCTGCAGAATTTAAATTAAGGCCCATCAGCCCATTAGCCCTACTAGATGATTATGGTTTCAAATCCACTTCACTAAGTATATAAAGAAAACCCTTAGGCACATTTTGAGAGGAATTTGGAGTTGCTCTTTTGAGATCTAAATGATTCTGTGTCTTCTCCTTTCAAAATTATTACCGAATATCAATCTACATATTATTAGAACTGGTAGAACTAAACTTGCTGCATACTAGTCATCAAAGGCATTGGATCTAAACTTTTAAGCGTGGTCTTGAAGTCATAGACTAGAGGTCTATGTTGGAGAAAACCTTCAAGGGTGGTCATGGAGTTGTGGATTGGAGGTTTACATTTGGAATAGACCTATATCAAAGAAATCTGTGGGATTCAAAATTAAGTTTAATAACTCTAGTTAAGTTTACTACGAATTATATATTGTTCACTGTAAACTTCTATTTGATAATGGATTGTTCTTCTTGGAATTGGTTCCCCAGGTTTTTACTGTAAAACTAATTTGTTTTGTTAGTTTTTTTAGGTTATCATTTCTTGTGCTATTTAGTTTTCTACTATGCATGATACGTTTGATTATTTATTTAACCTTAGGCTTGCATAATTAATATAATTAACAACTTGGCCTTAAAATGGGTCAAACCTTGTTTGTTAAGGAGTCTAAAATCTAACAGTTTTTTCTTGATGTAATTCATTATTTTATTTATATGATAATTAATAGATTATTATTAATTTTATGTGCCAAAGTTCATTTGGAAAAGGAAAAGAAAATATTTGTCAATGTCTTATAAAGGTTCAAAAAGAAAACAAAATATTGAAAGAAAATAAAGTAGCAAGAATTTTAATAAAAGAAAAGAAAAGAAAAATTATCATTGCCTTTCAAAAGTGATAAAAACTGATCACAAATGAAGTACAAATTCTAAATGTAATAATTTATTCTTTAACATTTCTTTTTGATAGATTATTCTTTAACACTTAGATATGTATATAAATAATAAATATAAGTTGTACCTGATAGAATTTATATTATATTAACCTTTAATATTCTTTAACATTTAGAGTTTTTTTTTTTTTTTTTTTTTTATAGAATTTATATTAACCAAAATATCATAATTCATATAAGTTATACTTGACTTTAAAAAAATATATCATAAAATAACCCTATCATGTGTAAAAAATCTATAATAGATAAACAATAATTTTTTCTCTCCAAAAATCAAATCCTAACTTTCTCATTGTGCAGGAGCTGCCCCAAATTCCCAACAACTAAATTAGTGACTTTCTGGTTATTGCATCTCAAATTGCCTTCCCAAAGAAGATATGGGAAAGGTGATCATGATATTCTGAATAGAAATTTTCTATTCTACCATGAGTGTTCACGTTATACTTTACCATCCACATATTATTACAAATCTTTTGATATAAAATAACCAAATTTTAGAATAAAGAGAAATTGTACAGATGACATATTATAATTGAGGAAGTTTAAAATCAAATATTAAAAGTGAGACCAATGTTTTTCGCTGTGATATATGTATCAACATTCCAATCCAAACCTAAGCTAAGAATTAATTGAAAGAGAAAGACAAAAACTGGGAAGAAGAATATATTAGAAATTGCAAATTAAAAGACAACAAAGGTACGCTATGTCTTATATTAATTAAAATAATAATTCTTCCTATATAAAAAAAAAAATAAAATTGATTGTATAATTTTAATACTATATATTTCCATACATACTTTGTCATAATTGTCCTATGTGCAATGGCAGTTTTAGGAATTTTTTTTAGAGTGGTTACTAAAAAATTTAAATTATACAAAATTTAATAAAAAGACAATTTGAATATATCAACATCACACAAAAAAAAAAAAAAAAAAAAGGCAAAAACATGAAATATTACAATTTTTTGTACTAACAAAAAGTAGACTAATAAAAGATAAAGTGCAAATTGAAAATGCTAATATGAGAATAATAAAAGTTACCACAATAATTTTATAACAAATCTTATACAATAAGTTCTTAGCCTGTTATTGTGGTAAAACATGTCAATATCGAACTCGAATTAAAATTAGTAACAACTTACCACATAAGATTTATTGTAAAATTATTGTGAAAATATTGTAGATGTAGCATTACTCTTATATTTATTGAACTCAAATTTTTATAATTCTCTAGTAAAGGTGTTCAGTATTTTTATTAAAATGGTCAAAATAGGCTAATTTAGTATATAATATTTTTTTAAAAGTATATATATACATTGTTTTGAAGTTAGAGTGATCACAAAACATATTAATTTAAAATAGTTATTTATGTAACTATCTAGTTTGTGAGAGGCAAGACATGATATATTGCCCATTAAGTTCAGCGATTATAATTGGATGGTGCTTGCGATATTAAAATTTTAGTATAAAAAGATTATTTCAGTTGCTAATAACGAGAATATAGATATATAGATAGACAAAGGAACTTGAATAGGAAATGTTATGAAAGCCTACCTCAGTTATCAATTGTGAAGCTAGGAACGTAGCAGCTGAAACGATGAACCTGTAAGTGCAAATTATCATGTATCAAGCATCAACTCTCTGATATGATTCTATTAAATAAAAAATAAATAAATAAACAAATAAATAAAACTTCTATGATATCTATATATATAATAATAGGTGAAGCAGAGAGAAAATCCAATTACATTTCAATTGGATTCTCAATTTTGCGCCACTTGTCCTAACCAAAACTCAAAAAAAAATTTAATTAGATTATAAATTTGACTCCAATTTTGTGTCATGTATCTTATCTAAATTTTCTAATTTTTGTGCCCAAATAAATGATGCATTAACATTTAACACGGAAGCCAAGAAAACTACAATGATAATGCTCATTAGCCTAATATGTTAATAGGTGAAAGTGTGAAACTTTTTAATATTCTTATCCAAAGTCCAAACTCCGGAGTCCCTAGCAAGAAGAATATAGTATTATCCATTTCAACTTAATTAATTTCCTCTCCTTTCTCTCTAATCTTTTCATCCCCATCAGTGTTAGATAAAACACCAACATCCAAAATTAATAAATATATACCATTGAAAACAAAGTTTCAACGTAATCAATATTAATTTGCTTTTGCTCAAATTAAAAAAAAAAAAAAGAAAAAAAAAAGAAAAAAGAAAAAAAAAAAAGCAATCAATATTTTCTAAGGAAATTATCAGAAATTCAGATTCAAATGCCAGTTAAATGACATATTCAAACCCCACTATTTTTTAATTCTTTATCATTTCCTTGATTTAAGCTATTTCTCCATTCCCCCAAAAAAAGAGAGAAAAGATTTAAGCAATTTCAATTTCAATTTCAATTGGATTCTCAATTTTGCGCCACTTGTCCTAACCAAAACTCAAAAAAAAAAAAGCTAATTAGATTATATATTTGACTCCAATCTATATATCTATATATATAATAATATGTGAAGCAGAGAGAAAATCCAATTAGATTTCAATTGGATTCTCAATTTTGCGCCACTTGTCTTAACCAAAACTCAAAAAAAAATCTAATTAGATTATAAATTTGACTCCAATTTTGTGTTATGTATCTTATCTAAATTTTATAATTTTTGTACCCAAATAAATGATGCATTTACATTTAACACCGAAGCCAAGAAAACCACAATGATAATGCTCATTAGCCTAAGCAAGAACATCTTACCTGCACACTTTTATGGAGATTATAAATTGGACTCCAATTTTGTGTCATGTATCTTATCTAAATTTTCTAATTTTTGTGCCCAAATAAATGAGGCATTAATATTTAACACGGAAGCCAAGAAAACCACAATGATAATACTTATTGGCCTAAGTAAGAACATCTCACCTGCACACTTTTATGGGTGATCTCAATAGAGTTTGGAGCTCTTTTAATCCCACAACCAGAACTAATGAGTCCAACGAGAAAGACTATAAAAGTAAAACATCATCTCCTCCTAATTCCATATCGTCATCCCATGTCTCCTCCTCTCTCAACCTCTACCAACTACATCCATACACTACTCTCTCCTCCTCCTTACGGATTTCTCAGAGTAAGGCCTGGTTCAAACACAATGTTCAATTCCACTCTTCCTTACTTCACACTTTCATACATTAGCGCTTCAATAGTGCCTCCAAGAAGATTCCAAGCTCAATGATCAGTTTTTATTTTTTAATGTCCCTTTATATATTTTAAATAATAAAATGCAATGTTCTCTTTTTTCTTCACTGTAGCATCACTTAAATAATAAAATGCAATATTCTTTTTTTTTATTATTCATTGTTTTATCTAATGCTATCCTATGTATGATAAACAAAAAAAAAAAAAAAAAAAAAAAAAAAAAAACCAATAGCATTACTTAAATAATAAAATGAAATATATATTTTTCATTGTTTGATTTAATTCTATCATCCGTGTGATAAACCCACAAAAACAAAAATGAAACAAAAACAAAAAAATTGCCAATAGCATCATTACAATTAACCAGTCCCGTGCGGTAGCACGGGGTTACATACTAGTGATGTATAATGTACGGTTTTGGCAGTTATCAAATGAAACCCATAAGGAAATATATCGCAACTATATCTCGCAATACATGATGTCAATATTTCTCCAGGTATCATTACGTCACCTCATTATTGACGTCAGGGAATTCGCGGTGTAGTGCGATGCAAGGAAGTCGATACCGTACCGTACCTGCCAGAATATTTCGTACCGGCAAGCATTCCGGTACACAAATCCCCTTGTTTCGTACTGGAAGAAATACCGGGCATACCGGCCATGTACCAGGCGTACCAGCCAATTTCGGGCAATACCGGCTGGTACCGAGCGTACCGGCCCGTACCGGAAAAAAGTTTTTTTTTTTTTTTTAGTTTTGTAATTTTTGAATTTTTGTTAGGGCAGAATGGTAACTTATTTGCATTAACTTATTAGTATTATTTGTTTTCTTAGTATGCAATGGTAACTTTTAAACTTTCTATATTTTATATTGTATTTTTTTTTTCTTTTAATTAATACTAAAGTCTAAAACCATAAATAATTAGTTCTGAATTGAGGAAATATTTTGTGGTAAACTTTTATATTTATTATAATACACAAACACACACACATACATACATACATATATACATACATACATATATATATATATATATATATAAAATAGCGGTAAACCCAAAACGGTATACCGGTATTGACCGGTATCCGAAATATATTGTACCGCTGGCCAAACCGGTACGGTATTGACTCCCTTGGTGCGATGTAATTTTAGGCCAGTTTTAGTATTGTATTTTGCAGTATAGTTTAGTTAAAATCATAACTACACTACACTTTATTTTTGTAGTCACATGTGCGGTGTGATGTGGTGTAATGCAGTGCAGTTTACAGTTTAGCCAAAACTATAATCGGACCGTACCTCATTTTTGTAGTCATATGTACGGTGTGATGTATAAGATATAGTTTGAATGGCTTGAAGTCGGTATATTTTTCAACTTTAGGGCTTTTCTTACCCAACCAAAAACTAATTTTTCCCTTTATTTTTGGCCAAGTTTTAAACTATTAAGTTAGTTTTTCTTTATTTTGAACTGACTTTCCTAGTCAACACTTACTAGGATTATTAAACTTTTTTTTTTTTAAACTAGGGTTATTAAACCATTAATAATGTATTTAATATTAAAAATAAATAAATATGTTAATATATAAAGACAGTGCGGTGCGGTTTTCTTATTACAAAACCACAAACTGCACTGCCCTATGCGGTGCGGTGCAATACATTGTTACTTGCAGTGTGGTATTGTTATACCTTTTGCAAGTAGTTTTAGTACGATTTGTGCGATTTGATGAACGCCCCTCATTGACGAAATGAGCTCTAAAGTATCTTACTTTCAAAACTATTTTTAGGGAGTTATACTTACGTAGCACGTACGGTAGCAGCAACAGGAGGATAAAAAAAAATTGCAAAGTACCTGTTTTTACACCATTTTTCTATTATTATTCTTCTTACAAAAAATATATTTGAATATCGATTCACACACACATGAAAAAAGTGAAATGAGAAATGAGAAATTCCACATAGAGAAAAAAAAAAAAAAAAAAATAGCAAAGTATATTCTGATAGTAATTCTGCTATGCAACGATGATGGAAAATGTATTCCATAGTTTTGAAAGTAAGATACTGGGAAAATAAAAGACAGGCATTGAAAAAAAATATTTACTACAAATTAAAATACAGTTAGTGAACGCAACGCTCAATTTTGATTGAAAATCTCAGCATGTACTATATATCTAGTTTGTGAGAGGGCAAACATTATTATTATTATTGTTATTATTATTATTATTATTTTATGAAAGAGAGGCCAGACATGCTGTATTGCCTATTAAGTTCAGCGATTATAGTTGGCTGGTGCTTGCGATATTAT
This sequence comes from Quercus gilva, assembly GCA_023621385.1. Classification (NCBI taxonomy): domain Eukaryota; kingdom Viridiplantae; phylum Streptophyta; class Magnoliopsida; order Fagales; family Fagaceae; genus Quercus; species Quercus gilva. The sequence continues at coordinate 59,664,722 of CM042481.1, forward strand.
AAATTTTTTATAAATAGATTATTTCAGTTGCTAATAACGAGAACCTAGATATATAGATAGACAAAGAAACTTGAATAGGAAATGTTATAAAAGCCTACCTCAGTTATCAATTGTGTATAGCAGCTGAAACAATGAGCCTGTAAGTGCAAATTATCAAGTATCAACTGATTCAACTCTATGATATATTATTCTTAGTCAAAAAAACTCTATGATATATTATTATTCTATCAAATAAATAAATAAATAAATAAAAACTCTCTGATATTATGATGTATACTAGTTCTCGCAATTATAAAATGAAGTCCACAAGGAAATACATCGCAACTATATCTCATGATAGACGACATCAACAATTTTCAAGTATGACGTCTGCTATTAAAGATGGCTTTTTATTATTAGACCAAGACACCAATCAGTTTTTGATGTAAGCAGAGATTGAACCTTAAATCTTTTATTCAATTATCAAAAACTTTACCAATTTTTTTTTAACAACAGAAATTTTATTAGTTGAACTAACTGGAACCCATTAGAACAATATAATTAAAACTATGATTTTTATATAGTAATATATGAAACAATATAAAATAGAAAGAGATCACATACAATAAAACTACCCACTAAAGAAAATAATGTTAAAGATTACTTGAGTTGTTCTAACTTTTTATAGATATATAGTTGGATATATACGGATGTAACGAAGTTATTATATTTTATTTGAATAATTTTACGAGCTCTGAATTATCTTACTTTTAAAGCTATTTTTAGGGAATTATACTTAGCAACAACAGGAGGAAAAAAAAAATGCAAGGTACTTGTTTTAATTTACACCATTTTTTTTTCTTTTTTTTTTTTTACAAAAAAGAAAAAGAAAAAGATTTGAATATCAATTCACACACACGCACACCTAAAAAAGGGAGAAATGAGAAATTCCACTGAAAGAGAGAGAGAAAATATATATATATATATATATATTCAACTATAAAATTTTTACTCTTTTTATTTATTTAAAGGTGAAGGTCAGTTTGTTATATTTTAACCTGTAAAATTTATAATTCAATGAACTTATATGAAACTTTATGTTAAAACTAATTATGATTTTACGTAGGGCACGTTTGGTAAACTGTAACAGTAATAACATAAGAATAAGAATAGGAAGTACAAGGAATGCAAAATGCGGTAATGTAATACTTACTACTATTCATTTGTTTGATGACAACACAATAATAGAACCTTAAATGAAAGCATTTGAAATCGAACTTAAGATATATTTTAGGAAATATCTTACTCATATAATTATATTTTCTAAAAATAATATTTTTTTAAATTTGAAAGAGAGATTAGTTATTTTTTATGTTTTTTTATTTTTATAATTGTTATATGCATATTGAAAGTTTGTTTATTTGGAAATATATTAATTTTAGAAATTAATACAGTTACTAAAGAATAGCTATTATAGCCCTTTTAGCGATGAATAGTTATTCCTTATTTTAAAAAATAGTTATTCATAAGGAGTGACTATTTCCTGTAATAAAAACATAACCAAACTATTGAATAGTTTTTTTTTTTTTAGAAATAATTATAACATGCTGCTAACTTCGTAACTCGAACCTTTCTCCTTTAGACCCCCAAGCACTTTGTACATAGGAAGGAATAACTGTCTATTATAGTTTACACAACGTACCTTTACATTTCTTACTACAGATATAACTATATCTTTCTATTTAAGTAGCTTATAAATATTAATTAGAACGAAAATGAAATTAATTTAAACAAACTTCTACCATAGAAGAGAAATGATTAAAAAGAGAAAAAAGTGTTTGTGAATGCCATGGTTTATAGGCTAGTGAAAAGTAAGTACCACAAGTGCAATTTTTTATCTATTCCTAAATGTATGCTAATGATTAATATATAAACTATATTTGAGATAATTGATTAGATTAATTTATTTTTTAAACTTACGAAACTTAGATTCATTATATTTATATGTTTTTTGTTCTACAAATGACTATTTATATTAATTATTAATAAGTTTTAAAAAAATACTGTAATATTTTATACACTTATTTCCAAACTTAGATAATATGATATATTTGATTCTCAAAAAAGAAAGAAAAAAAGAAAAAAAAAAAAAAAGATAACAAGTTTATATAAATATAGTATATAGGTACGTATATAAAATATATTTATATGGACAATTTAGACTTTCTCATAATAGTCTTGGTTGTCAGTACATGACAAGGGTTAGTATCCGATGCTTAACGATGCAAAGTATTGTAGAAAGAAGAAAGCTAAGCAAGTGTAAAAATAAGGAGCCTACAAAAATTCAGAAGTGTGGTAGAATATAGAGATGGAACCTGAAGGAGAGGAAGTGGAACGCCAAGGTCTATTTCAGGTGGCGTGGGAGAGAGACAAGGTTGTGCTAAAAGCTTGGGATAAAAGCGTGGACCTTGCCTGCTTATAAAGCGCCTGTATTACTATTATATTCATTGAGTGTAGTCTGTGCAGTAGATATCGCCTCCACTGGCTAAGTAGGCTTTTATTTTTTTTTAATTGATATTTTGGACTCTTTTGCATGTGCAATTTCTTTCTTGAAAATAATATTTCGGAGCAACTTGCATTAGAATACCTCTCCTAGTTAGTATTTTAAGTAGTTAACCTAACTTTTAAATATATAGTCTAGCTAACAACTTGAATTTTTACCTCAAAAAAAAAAAAAAAAAAAAAAAAAACTACTTGGATTAATTAAAAAATCTGACCGACAACTTGGCCTTGTAAGTCCCTCTAATAAGTTTTGCTGTATATATATTGTATTGTAATGAAAAGTATAATGTTTGCTCCAAATTTCTGGAATATTACAAAGGCAAAAACTTAAACACTACTTGCATGCTAACCACTAATCCTGCTAATAATTTGAATATACATATGCTAAGTATTTCACCACTATTGATCTAGATTTTTATAGTAAAGAACTTGCTGTCTTTTCAATATGCTCACTCATAAATATTTCAAGCATATGATAGGGATAGAATAACAATCACTCAAACGAAAACCAGTCCATCAAAATGGACCAATCCGAAACCTATTCACTGGAAAACGGTTACAGTTCTATGTGGTAGTGACATAAAAGTATGATCTGAGAACCATGTTGAGATTATTTTCTTTTGTTATGTGTCTATATTTTAGGTCTTTTTATTATTATTTTAAGATTGTATTTTAATTTATATTAAGAGGTGGATAAATAGATAAGATGGGATAAATTGTTAAGTGTGTTGCATGTATTATAGCTTATCTCATCTTCTTTTAAAAGTTACTATGGCTTTTAAATTGAGTTTATATTGTGTTTTTGTATTAAAAAATTAAAACCTCATCCTTTCTCTCTTCTGTGTGTTTATTTTTTAAAAATAAATATTTGAATTAATCTTATGTATTTGTAATAGTTAGAGGTAAGTTTTTTCCTTTTTGGTGGAATTCTGATTTTATGTTATTTTGTAAAGTCATTTTGATTTTGAATAAGAAGATGGGCAGAAAAAATCATATTATTGAGTGTTTGTTTGGCTAGCTTATTTTTTGCTAACTTATTTTACCATTTAGTTTATTTTTGCTACTATTCATGAGTTCTACTGCACTTTTTGGTACTATTTATGGGTCCCATTATACTATTTCAACTAACATTTACTTTTATCTATAGTATTTTCAGTAAAAAGTTTTCGGTTTCAACAAAATAAGCGGATTCCAAACAGACCCTAAGTGAAATTTTTCTATAGAGGTTATCCATGTATATATTTTTCAAACATTCCTTCTTTTTTTTAAATAAAAATTAAATTAAATTAAGCACCCATTTCAAACGAAAAAAAAATTAAGAATTCAATAATTTCATATGATCATTTAAACCCATTAAGAGTTCTCTAAGCAAAGAACTTTCTTTTTAAGTTAGTCATTTTAGGATGAAGATTAGCAGAATTAGAATTAAGATATAAAGTTTAAGAAATAAGATTATAGTTTACAATAACTTGCTAGTATTAAGGGAAAACCACAAAATATAGCAATATTTACCATGAAAATTTACATTGTGACTTGCTTGTCTATCTCAATTAAAAAAAAAAAAAAAAAGCATTGTGACTTGCTTGCGAACGAGGACGAAGTCAGGGGTCAAGGGGTCAATTGGCTCTAAACCCCACCAAAAATTCGCCTTTCCATTATTACCAATATACTTACCCTACTAGTTTCATATATACATTTTGTGTTTTTTTTTTCCTCTACATTTTTTTTTTTTTTTGGTTTTGTTGGTATATCATTATAATGATTAAAAGTTTTATTACTTAATTGAACATTTAAAATTCAAATTTATGTTAAATAAACATTTATTCATATAGGTTAAATGAGTTTTTGTCAAAATGAGTCAATCCTTTCTTATCACGAATAATGAATTGGGTAATCTCAGGTTGATTACGAGTTAGGAGGTCAACATGAAATTGACTCATTTTTTAATCTTCTTAAAATATGTAAATCCGCTTTGACTCCAATCAATTTGGTATACTAAATTTTGATGCATTTTAATATTAATTGATAAATTATATGAAATTTTATTATTATGCTATCTAATTGTATTGAAGTTGGTTGGTATACAAAAAGGCGTAGGAGTTTCAATTTTTTAATAGAAAGTTAGTTTCTCGTCTTCTAACTTTCAATCTATATTTTAGAAAATGTCTTAAAAAATTCTTTAATATGTACAAAATTTATGTGAGTAAATGAGTTATAATTCCAATTAATTTAAAGTCCTACGATTCTATAATAATGTATATTTGTGAATAGTTAGGTAAAGAAAGGTGTCTTATTTAGTGGAACTTTGGGGTAAGATATTAGTGCAGAATTAACTTAAGCCACACGATGATTCAATTGGGTCGTTGAATCCTAGAAGGGACAAGTCAAATAGAAATGATGCTGCAATGATTTAAGCAATTTACTAATTGCAGAGAGCTTAAATTCTCCTTAAAGAGAATGAGATTTTCATGCCTCAACCTGATTGGTTTCTTTATATATACATATATATATATATATATATGTATATATATATTTTTTTTCATTTCCGTCTCTTTGTTTATACCATTTTAATTTTGGATTTCTTATCGTTTTTAATTATATTTTAGGGAATTATTGCTAACACTTAATATAATAAGTTAATAACCGGTTAGGGTTTCAGACTTCAGTTGTCTAAGATTTTACCAAATATTAACCAAATAATTTATTAGATTAATTATGCAATAGATCTGAATCAATTAAATATCAAACAAGCACAAATCACATGAATACCAAGAATGGTGACCTAGGAAAACTTTTAAAATTATGGCTTCAAAGTAAAAAATTTGGGGAAGATTTAGCCTAACAATCCTTAAGACAACATTTTACTTATAGAATTGAAGTTTATACAATAGACTTAACCCAAAATATATTGCTACCTTATGTAGTACTTACTAGTGTAACTACATGTAGCTTTAAATCCACAAACTTTTCTACTGTGAAACTGTTATAAACAAACACTCCAATTTGTGACTTTGAGATTTTCACTCAAAGATTTGGATCAACAACACAACTCTCCATTTTGTAAGTTTGAGATCTCCACTCAAAGATTTAAATTAGCAACTATGGTTAATTGAATGTAGCAACTTTGCTTTATGACTAGATTTATTGTTTGCACAAGGTCTCCAACTGTAGCTCCAAAAGAGTATGGAAAATCTTCAGATCTGTGTACAAAACACTACCTTCTTGAATGTGTAAAAGCGTGCTCTAGGGTTTATATTTATGTATATATATTTAAGATTCATCAAAACCTTAGATCAAACAGCTGAGAGAAAAAGTCAGATCTACAATCTACGCGAATCTCGATTGGTCGAGATGTGCATCTCGATCAATCAAGATAAGTGAAACTTATCGGCACATCAATGTTTTATGATTTCTGGAGTCCTTAATTTTGTTGAACTTCATTTGTCTTGTTTAACGGAATATTTCTAGACTAAACAACTAGACAAACTAAGTTCTAAAGGTTACAATTTATTTATGGATGCCAACCTAAAAATATAGATTTTACATTACCCATAAAAAATCATGCCAAATTCAAATTAATTGTGTTCATAAATAGTGTCAAATATTGTCATTCTTAGTATCATACAAGTGATATATATTCACAAATAATAAACAAATAAAAATTATCAAAAATAGAAGTAGGGAAATGGAGAATAAAGAATTTTTAATAGTTTAATGAGCAATTATTAAGTTCTCAAGAATAATTTCTACCTGTTTCTAGAGAATGCGGTTAAATAAAAAGAAATGTTACATTCGTAATACTTTCATAACAAATTTTAGGTGATAGGTTGTTCTAATTTAAATGCACTATTGAAATTACATTTTTGCCCATCCGTAACCACCAGTTACAATTTACTACGATTGTTGTGAAAGTGTTGTGAAATTGATGTGAACATAATATTTTTGTCAAAAAAAAACTGAGATAATGAAAGATTTTTGCAGAAAACGTATCTAAATTGTTTATGCAAAAGACTACGTACGTAATGTTTTGTCAACTGTATATAATCTCAGTCAAATTCATCCATAAATGCCATATATGGGCTATATTGTACGGAGTATTGAATTTCAAGTTTTGACTCTCAAAAAAGTATTGACCTCCAAGCCTTTGTTTCCCCCAAAAAAAAAAAAGACTTCCAAGAGTCTTTGCTCATGAAGTCCCTTCGTTTGAGATGCCTTTGGTCATGAAGCTGATGCTTCTACTAATTTTTCCTCCCAAAATGCTATATATATATTTTTAGTGAAGTCTAGAGGTCTGTGAGTTTTGACAACAAAAGAAGAATAGGAATTGAATGAGTAATGCTAACATTACAATATTTTTCATAATTTTTTTACTAATTGTTGATGTCAATATACATAAGCCTACTATTAATAATATTTTTATTATTATATACTAAAAAGAAACTTTTATTATGCACTAATCATAATTTTTATTGAAAATGGGTAAAAAAATGTTGCATTATATATATATATATATATATTTTAATTACATTAATAAACTTATTGATAAGTAGATTCACCGGAGAGCTAGAGGTCATCATGAAATCACAAGTAGTAGTCTAGGGATGGCAATTACAACTTGTTAGAGAGTGGGTATTACCCAACCCAACCTAATTATTCTTTCCTTTATTTTTTTTAATAAAAAAATAGAACATTGTTATTTTTATTTTTTATTTTTTTTGCAATAAAAATATAAACCAAAGAAAACTGTATTTTTCCAATGATTACCGTTACAAAGTTGGCAACCCAAGAGAGTCAATTGAATTGGCCGATGAACCTTTAAGTAAAATTCTTGTTCCAATCTCAAGTTGCAACCCTTTGTTTTAGTATTGTCCTTGTTAAGTTCTAAGGATTTATGATCTAAATGTAGTAGAACTTCAATGTGTAATGTTGGTAAACCATGATCAAAACTCAGAGTCTAGAATTAGGTTGCTCAAAGTGTGTTTATGTGTAAAGTTAGAATCGAGTGTACTGCAAGATTATAATGTAAATTTGCAAGGTTTGATCAATCAAAAATTAGACTCGATCGATCGAAGCTCATGCAGATTGTTTTTCTGCAGAATTTCCAACTCAGCCCAAGCCCGTATGACATGTAGGGTTTTATGTTTTGCCTTAAGTATAAAAGGAAAAACCCTAGCCACATTTTACAGTTGTTGTTTATGCTGTGTGTATGAATCTCTTGTGGGATCTAGAGGTGTTTGCCTTCATACATACTTAGGGTTTCCAGTCTTAAGATTGATGTCGAGAGCTTGGTGATCGCTTCAGTTGCTACATAAAGAGCTTAAAGAAAACACAAATGGGAGTACTTGTGGTTGCTATGAATCTAAAAAAGAAGTAGTCCGTAGACTTGGAGCTGTCACGTGGTCGTGGTAGTAAGTTTTCTACTCGAGGTAGCAATAGGATGTTAGTGATCTAAGTCGCTATTGTAAAATTTCAATTCTTTCATAGTGGATCTATTTTACCCTGAGGATAGCTAGGTTAAATTCTCCCCAAATTTTTTACCGGTTTGGTTTTCCTGGGTTATCATATCATTGTGGTCTTTATTTTTCACACTATTTCAATGATATGATTTACTTATGTTAACCTAGATCTGAATAATTTACCTAAGTTAATCACTTGGCTAAATAACTAGGTTAATCTGTTTGTGTTTAAGGGATCTAAAAACGTACAAGTGGTATCAGTGCATGTTAGCTCTAGTATTTCGATCCTTTGATCTAAGAGTTGATCCATGACCCCTACTGTCATAGAACATGGTCACTCTCTTGTGATGCCATCTCACTTTGATAGGAATAACTATGCCTACTGGAAAGTAAGGATGAAAGCATTCCTGAAATCTATTGATGAGAGAGTTTGGAACTCCATTGAATACGGATGGGAGAAGCCCACTACTCTAGTTAATGAGTGGCAAACTTCTCAGAAAGAAGCAGTCGCTTTTAATAAAAAAGTCATGAATGCTATTTTTAATGCTGTTTCTATGGAAGAATTCAAAATAATCATTAATGTTGAAGTTGCTCATACTGCTTGGAATATTCTCCAAACTGTACATGAAGGCATAAAGGCAGCTAAGATTAACAAACTGTAGCAGTTAACAACTAGATTTGAAAGTACTAGAATGTCTGATAATGAATGTTTTGATGAATTCTATGCTAAACTGAATGATATTGTTAACTCTGCTTATAATTTGAGTGAAATCTATGATCAACCTAAAATTGATAGGAAGATACTTAGATCTTTGACTGAGGACTTTAGACCCAAAGTGACTGTCATAACTAAAAGTAAGGATGTGGACTCCATCTCTGTTGATGAACTTGTAAGATCTCTCCAGTGCTATGAGTTAGACCTACCTAAGACAAACAAATCCAAATCAATGGCTCTTAAGTCTATTGATGATGTTGATGGGAATGGATTTGATGATGAAATCTCTGCTATAGAGATTGCTTACCTTGCCAAGAACTTTAGAAATTTTCTTAGGAACAATAACAAAAGGGCAAGAGGTAAAAACAATGTTGAACCTAGAAATTTTAGGAGGAATGAACCCACTAAAGTGAACAATAATGAAAAATATAAAGAGAAAGTAGGTCAAACCTCTAATAATTCTATGGGACAACAACGTTTCGGTTGTTAAAGGTATGGTCATGTGAAATCAGAATGTCCTACATTCTTGAGATCAAAAGTTAAGGCTATGGCTATAACTCTTAGTGATGATGAAATTTCTAATAATGAGTCTAGTAGTAATGAGGATAGAAACTTCATTGCTTTCACAGCTACTATTGTAGTTGATGAAAGTGTTGTGGTTGATAAGAACCCTTTTGATGGGGAACTCTCTGAGATTGCTGATTCGCAGGAAGCCTATAATAAGATTTGCAAGGTTGCTGCAAAGGATGCTATGAATATTGATTTATGCTTACAAAAAATTGTCTCTCTTGAACTTGATAAGAAGAATTTTCTCTTGAAATTGTTTGATGCTAATGAATTGCTTGATAAGGTAAAGACTGAGAACATGTTATTGCTTAATAAAGTTAAAAATTTGGAACTTGAATTATCTGTTGCTAGAGAACAAACAAATAGGTCTGCTAGTTCTAAACTTGTACACATATTAAGTATTAAGAAGTCTCTCTTAGACAAAACTGGTTTAGGTTTTGAAGATAGCATTTCTGTGCCTAAGAATCATTCCATAAATTTTGTTTCTACATCTGAGCTTCCTGTGAGTGAGATTGTCAAACTAGTAGAAGTTACGCCTCGTAGGAAGATTAGGGTTGATCTTCAAGAGTCTAAACCTAAGACTCCTGACTCTCCTAAGGACAAGTTGCATGATAGACCTACATGGGCTTGTCATTTTTGTGGAAATTTTGGACACATTCGTCCAAACTGTTTCAAGTTGCAAGCTACTAAGTGAGTAAACAAACTAAAAGTACCTATGCCTCAAGCACAAGATCCTATGGTACTTATTAGTGAGTTGGTAAAGTCTTTAAACCTTTATTCCAATCCTGGAGTTGCTCAGCATTCTAATATGAATAATAACTCTAATGCAATAGTTGCATCTAAAAAGTTTTAGATGCAAAAGGCTCGATCTAATTGAGTCTTTCTAACATGGTTCTTGTGCTTCATCTCTCCATTCTTTGTAACCATTCCTCTTTGTTGTTTTGCTTTCTTTGTTTTTTTTCTAGGATTTACATTGTATAACATATATGCATTTCATACTAGGATGTTTTTTTGTTATTCTTTTCAAAAATAAAAATAAAAATAAAAAAAGGAAAAAGGAAGAAAAATGTGTTTTGCATTAATTTTTCTTGGATTTGAAATCAAGGTTGGCTATAGTATCTTTATATAACATGTTTATGTACCTTGTTTAGCTTGAATGTGCTTATTTTATTGCACTTTACTAGTTTGAACTTTGTAGTGCATGTTGCGTGGGAGTTGTTTATAGTTTTTGATCACATGATCTTGATCTTGAAGTCACATGCCTTTGATTGTTGGACGTGAACTTAATGAGAAAGGCATAAATAACCATCTCACCACTGTTTACTAGCCAATCATGAACACCTTAGTGCAAATCATAAGATTTTGTGTTCAAGAAAATGTAACACATGCACAAAACGAACATAAGGTGTATCCTTGGATTAAATGCTAAAATTGGTGTGTACATTATCTTGGCTATTTTAATAAGTTTCAAATCAAATAAAATTGGTGTATACATTATGAGGCAAATCAAGAAACTTACATGAATGCAAGCTTTTATTCTAGGAGATGTGAGAGTTATATGATGTAACTCTTTAGGTGATTGTCTCCTTCAAACTTATGTGATGAATTTTGTAAAAACTGTGATTGATCACTATTTACTTATCACCTCACATGTATCTCAAATTTTTGCTAGTTACACACACTACACAAGTTACTCTTTACTAAACTTGATACATTGTATTATGTGTGATCTTGTTGTTGCCATCCAAGATTAATAGTTCCTTGATTTTAATGCAAAATGCGTTTAAACTTTGAGATTTGAGGAAAATTTGATTGAAAATTTTGTTTTTGGAAGATCTGAGTTAAACTTCAAGGGTTTTTGGAAAACTTTTCATCTCATACTCATGCATTTTATTCATAAAATATTGTGCTTTGAGAAGTTTTTGCATTAAAATGCTCTGTTTTTCAAAATTTTGATTTTTCCAGATTTTCGATCGATCGAACCTATTGCTCGACAGATCGAAATTGCGATTAAAATTTTGGTTTGAATCTGCCTGGCTCGATTGATGCTCGATTAATGCTGGATTGATCGAATGTAATTTTCATTTGATTGAATTTGTTTTTCAATCAATCGAAAATCGTTCAGAGAGTTTTTTAAACACATAAGCTTTTCACATGTTCTTCACTATTTCAAAACTTTTCAAAAGCTTTTTGGCTCTCTCTCTTCGACCGATTCACCTCAACCAATTTTTTGTTGTTTTCCCTCAATCTTTCTCAAAGATTTTTGTCATCTAGCACCGGTAAGACTATTTTGCCCTTTCTTTTTTGTTTTAATCTCATTTTTCATGCATTTAAGGGATATTTTCGAACCTATAGAAATTTGGGGTTTTTGGTGTTTTCACTGTTTTCTTTCAAAATTGATCAATGGGTTTTTGTTGTTGGATGATATTAACATGTTCTTCATGGTTTAATTTGATCAATTTAATGAATTGGGAAAAATTGAAATTTCTAGGGCTTGAAACTACTCGAATTGGGGATTTTTTTTCAATTAAGCTAAAATTGATGAAATTGGCTTGTGTTATTGATTAATTTTATCATTATATACTATCATCTAACTTGTGTAATGATAATGTGATCAATTTGTTGGGATTTTTGAAAGTGGGTTTTCAAAATTTGGGTTTTTTTTTTTTATATAAACTCTATGTTAAAGCCAAATTCTGTGTTTTTAAAGTAAAATTGAACTATTCTCACTGCATTAGAGTATGCATCATTTGTTAATACAGTTCATGCATCATATAGATTGATATTATTAATATTTTTTTTGCTCTAAGTGTGTCTAATGTAGTCTGTCCTTGGGGTTTTTTTTTTTTTTTTTTTTTTTCTTTCTTTTCTCTAATCTTTAGAATCATGGTTAGGAAGACTAGAGCCCATAGGACATCCACTTCTTCTTCTACTCCTTTTGATAGTGAGAGGTTTCTTAGTGAGAAAAACTATGAGACTTATGAGAAGCTGAACATTCTTAGAAATGTGTGGGCTGAAAGAAAGGTTGTTTTAGATGAGCTTGATCCGGAAATTAGGAGGAATTCTGAGCGTAGGGGCTGGTTGCCTTTGCTGGATATTGACCATCCTCCTCTAGCTACCTTGATCTGAGAGTTCTATTTGAACCTCTCTGTCTACTCTAATGATTCCAACACTCAATTTGTGAAGAGTTGGATAAGAGGTGAAGAGTATGTCATTACTCCTACGATAGTGGCCTTTGCTCTTAGAGTGCCTAAGGTCTAGCATCCTGTCTATCCTTATGATGAGTCTCCTCCCTTAGATGACATTATGTCATATCTTACTAGTATTTCCATCCAGTGTGGTACTGATTCTCAGATCACTTCTCACTAGTTAACCGAGATTCATTATCTATTTTTCTGGATTTCTTGCCATTCTATTTGACCCATCTCTCATTTGCATACTATTCCTATCGAGAGATGTGCATTTTTGTATGCTCTTGTCACAGATGCTCTTATGAGTTTTCCTCATTCTTTCATTCGTTCCTTGGTTGAGGTTCATAGGAGTAGTTCTTTTGCTTATGCTATTTTCTTTCCAGTTTTTATTCATCGGATTTTGTTACATTTAGGTTTAGATAAGTTTCCTGCTTCTGAGCTCGTACATGTTATAACTCCCATAGGTGCCACCTTCCTTAGGCAGAGGCCTGTTCAGATGTGAGCTAGCTCTAAACGCCCTAGAATTGAGTCTTCTTCGGGTGTTGCACCTCCTCCTCCTCCTCCTCCTCCTCCTTCTTCAGGTGATCCGGCTGCTGATGCGTTTGTTGATCCGACTGCTGCTGCTGCTCCTCCACCTTCTACTTCAGATGATTCTAGCATTCGTCGTATATTGGACACTGTCATGACCATTCAGGCGGCTCATGGTCAGCTTTTGGTGGACGTTCTCATGGAACTTTAGGCTTTGCGTGCAGAGTTGGCGAGTTTTAGACGATCACCTCCGCCACCTCCTTTTGATGATGAGTCTTGATTGTCCTTTGGCAATTTGTCACAAAAACGGGGAGTACATATGGATGGAGCTAGGGGGTGATTTATTTTATTTTATTTATTTTTTTTGGAGCTTTGGAGCTTTAGATTGTATCTAGGTGCTTCACATTGTACTTTTTTATTTTTGGCTCATGATCTATTTATTTTGATGTCACTTTTTTATGAGTTGTATATGATAGGGGAGACATTTTTGTTTTATTTCTGTTTCTTATTTCATTGTGCTACATTGATTATTGGTTTATATTATAAGGTTATTCATGATATATGTCTTTTATTTTATGTTATGTGAAATCAAGAATTTATTTTGTTTTATTTGTATTTTCCACACATGCGTTTATGTGTTTATTAAGTGTTACAAGAATATACAGGTTGATTCAGTTGTGCTACTGTCTACATTTGCAACTGATAGATAGTAGTTAAGGTGAATTATTTTTGTTAGGCAATTTTTATTGTAATGAGCTGTTTTTGAAACTTTAAGCATTTTGTTTTATTATGTATTTTGTCATGAATTTGCTAAAGGGAGAGTTTGTTAGCTTCTAAGGATTTAGGATCTAAATGTATTAGAACTTCAATGTGTAATGTTGGCAAACCATGATCAAAACTTAGAGTCTAGAATTAAGCTGCTCAAAGTGTGTTTATGTGTAAAATTGGAATCGAGTGTACTGCAGGATTTATTATGTAAATCTGCAAGGCTCGATCAATCGATCGAAAATTAGACTCAATCGATAGAAACTCGTGCAGATTATTTTTCTGCAGAATTTTCAACTCAGCCCAAGCTCATATGACGTGTAGGGTTTTATGTTTTGCTTTAGGTATAAAAGGAAAAACCCTAGCCATGTTTTACAGTTGTTGTTTATGCTGTGTATGATTCTCTTGTGAGATCTAGAGGTGTTTGCCTTTATACATACTTAGGGTTTACAATCTCAAGATTGATGTTGAGAGCTTGGTGATCGCTTCAGTTACTGCATAAAGAGCTTAAAGAAAACATAAGTGGGAGTACTTGTGGTTGCTGTGAATCCAAGAAAGAAGTAGTTCGTGGACCGTTTTACCTTGAGGATAGCTAGTTTAAATCCTCCGAAGATTTTTTACCGGTTTGGTTTTCCTAGGTTATCATATTGTTGAGTTCTTTATTTTCCGCACTATTTCAATTATATGATTTACTTGTGCTGACCTAGATCTGAATAATTTACCTAAGTTAATCACTTGACTAAATAACTAAGTTAATCTATTTATGTTTAAGGAGTCTAAAAACGTACAATCCTCAACTCCAATACCATCACAATCTAATAGAAGCAATCTCACCATGTTAAAATATGATGGAATTATATAGATAAACTCATCTCATAATAATTGTATTACATAAGTTGTGGTGCAAATTAATGGTCCTAAAATAACCAAACACAAGTTATACTCGGTCTTTTTCTATGCAAAAAAAGTCGATTTGCACCATGTGATTGTAAGGCTGTTAAAAGTTGTCTTTTTGTCTCATGAAGAAAATCGTCTCACATGAATCGAAACGATGTAAATAGTATATAAGAGCACCCACAGTAGATGTGGGATATGTGCCAAATGCTAAATATTTGGCACATATCCCACACCAAACCAAGTTTGACCCCATTTATCAGATGTTTTAAATGCCATATTTTTTGCAACATGCTATAATACAATCACAAATTTGCAACGGTATGGTAAGCTTTGGCATATGGATTTATTAATTTTTTATTCCTCTTTCACTCTCATATCTCTTTCATCTTTTCCTTCAGCTATTCAGTATTCACTGCCTCCATCTCCACTCTCCCATTCTCTTTCTTCTTCCCTCTACCCTGTTGCTCTATTCTCTTCCCATTCATCAATATGAGCCAACACCGATTTCCTCTCTACCATCACTGATCTATATCCTTCATCGGTTTGTTTTTTTTCCCCCTTTTGTTCGCTCTCTCCTCTCTGTTCTATTGGCGTGGGTTTGGGTTGTGGTTGTGATTTCCGATTGTGGGTCTGGTTGTGATTTTCGATTGTGATTGGCGTGGGCGTAGGTCTCTAGGTTGTGGGTCTCTCCTCTCTGTTCTATATCCTGTTGAACTGACCGAGCCCTTGTCTCATCAGAGAGTAGGCTTTTTGAATCAATTCTTAGCGCAAGAACTTTGTGAGTGGACTTCCGGTTTCGTGAAAGAGGCCCTGGTGAAATCTTTGCATGAGAATCACAACAGGAATAGCTCACTGGTCTTACTCTGTTTGGGCGATACTATTTCATTGATTAACCGTACTGGTAAGTTCTCTATCTTCTCTATGATCATCTCGGTATTTCAGTGTCTACTTTTGATTCTCTCTATCTTCTTAGTTCTTATGTGCTGTTTGCTGTGCTAAAACCATATGTATTTGTTCTGCCTAATCTATCCAACAATCTTCTCTATTGCTCTTATCTTTAACCTTAATATAGTCTACTTATTCTTAAAAACAAAACAAAAAACTCTCAAGAGTATATCCTGTGTTTTTTTTTTTAAATAATAGGGGTATCATACATCATACATTTTTATGTATCTAATCTTTCTGCTAGACCAGGTTTAAAAATCTTGTAAGCCCATGACAATGATAGCTAATCAGCAGAATAATGGTCAATGTTAATATAAGTGTCACTAAACTTTAGTTTAATCCATAATCAAATGCAAACAAAGTTAAAACACAATGTATGACATAGGAACTATCTCAATCAGAAACTAAAAAAAGTTGCTCCGGCCAAGACAAGTCAAAACAAGAATTTCTTATTATATGCTGTGGGAATTACTTCATGTTAATATTAGGCAAAAGTATTTTTTGAGATAGTCAACCAACTTAATGAAAATAATTCAACATTAAAAATGATGCTTTTGCCTTGGTCAAAGTAAAATATGATATAAACCCATGTGGTGACTTAGTCACATAGGTAGTCATAATGATCACCTTCCTTAAAGAGTGAGGCGTGGATTCACAAGTGTCTGTGTGAATCCATACCTCACGTATTGGGGGGCTCCACTCTCACATGTGCATGTGTTTGATGAGGGCTCACATTGTGATGGTCTATATTAGAAACCTAAATAATAATACACTTGTTGATTCATGAAGTTTGTTTATCCTTGACATATAATTTTTGCTAATGTATCAGCTTGTAGCTTAGGGGCTAAATTGTTGTGCTAAAAAGACAACATAAATATGCTAATATAAAGCTTTTGAACAATATAATAGCATAGGTGCTTTCTTTTATAAAGAAAGGTAATTAGTTTGAGCTTGAGATGGAGACATTTGAAGGGCAGTGACTTTAGATTGCATGATGGTACAAATATTTGTCCTTCTAAAATGTGTGAAGGCTTTCAAGTTTATGATTGAGCTAACAAGAGGCTTCGACAACCTAAGATCACTTTAAATGGGGCCTGCTATAGGTTTAATGCACTAAAGATTTAAAAGATTTTATGGTCGAGTATGTGGTTTTCCTAGAAGGCTAGGACCAGTAGTGTTTTCTTGGCTGCAATCAAGCCTTTGAAGAAATATGATCTAGAAGCTGTATTTTTAGCTTATACAAAATGTCCATTTCTTTGAAATGACTGGAGTTAGAATTGGATTAGGTTGCATTTTAATCATATTGTGTGAATTTTTTCTCTATTTTTCTTACTCTTTAATTCCTTCACCATATAATGATGTGTAAACTTGCAAATTTGATATCTTAGAGAACAAGGCCCAAATTTAAATAGGCCTATATTGCCATTTGGCTAGACTCACATTATAGATTATAGATTTTATATGATATGTACTTATCCTTCTTTTATAAGATATTGCAATCAAACCTTCTTTTAAAGTTATTGATTTCATTTCATATTATGATAATGGCATCAATATTGATAATTGCTTTCTAATGTTTTCTTATAGTTTATCTCCAAGGGTCGTTCTTTCAAGTTCATTCAATGCATTAGGGATCGAGAAGTTCATTCAAGTTCATTCAAATGAATTTACGGAGTTCATTCAAGTTCATCAATGCATTAGGGATCGAGAAGTTCATTCTCAACTCCAAATGAATCTCATTGAACATTTATGGCAATTATAAGGAGAGTCATGAAAACTTTTGGATTTGTTTATTTGTTTCCTCTTCTTTATGGAGTTGCCATTAAAACTTTTGATTTGGTTTATTTGTTTCATTTTTTTTTTTTTTATGAAGCTACCATTAAAACTCATTGGCTATGTTGTTTTGTTGTGTTAAGTTTAGTATTAGCCAATTGTTTTGTTGTATTAAATTTAAGTACCATTTGTCATCAAGGAAGTGGCAAGCTCAACTATGTTTAATTCAATGGGTTCTGTGTGAGTTAATGTTATTGGATATGAGTTATTTGTGTAAGTTTTCTATGTACTACATTGGTAGTTTAGTTCAGTTGAAACAACTTCAACTTGACAGATTGGCTTTTAGATTGCATATATTTTTGGCTTTTGATATGAGCCTTGGTATTTGGTGTAATCTGGGTGCATGCGTTACTTGCTGTTCTATATGGCTTAGTTGTGCTCAGAACCTGTTTGTGCTTGAGTTTTGTTATCTAGCCTTGTGGTTTGTTCAGACTTAGTATCTTTTTGAGTTCTTGGTTTTTGGATAGGTGTTGTTTTGATCAGTTTGAGTTCTTTGATACAGGAGACAGCTTCTTTTGCCCATTTGCTCTCACTCAATGACAGGTTCAACGTGCTTTTTTTTTTTTTTTTTTTTTTTTTTTTTTTTTTTTTTTTAAAGGTGACAGGTTCTGAGGTTTTTTGAACTTTGAAGTCCCCAGGTTTTGAGTTTTTGTTTTTTTGTTTTTTTGTTTTTTTTTTTTTTAAGGTGACAGGTTCTAAGTTTTTTTATTTTTATTTTTATTTAAAAAAAATGCTTAAGAAAATATTAATTTTTAAAAATATGACAGTTGAATTAAGAGTATTGTTGAATTAAGAGTATTTTCAGTTTTCAGAATTTTGTCATGCATGTAATACTGTGGCTGATGCTTTAGCAAAAAAGGCCAAACTTTGTACAGGGCAGCAGGTATGGCTGGGTTACATCCCAGCTGACATTGCGCTTCTAGTTTCATTTGATGGCCATTGAGGTTCTTTTAATAAAGCCCAGGCTGTCCGGTTTCTCCCAAAAAAAAAAAAAAAATTAAGAGTATTGTTTGAAAATGTAACCGTTAGAATTGATGAGATTTGAAAATATGACAAATATTACCGTTGAACAAACAATAAAGAAAGAATAAAATAAGAATTAAAAAGAATTAAGAAATAATATTTAAATGAAGTGGTAAAAATATAGAACATCTGAAAAATGGGATATTGTAAAATGATATGATAAAATAATAAAGTAGACTTTTGGTGTGGCAAAATGACATAATTTTTGCAACGGCTTCTACAGATGCTCTAAAGTTTCATAGTAATATATAATATCCCTATTTTTATGTAGTTTTACTAGGATTGGTTTTTTTTTTTTTTTTTTTTTTTAAAAAAAAACACATCAAATTGCATTGTTTGCATAGAAAAGAACAATCGTATGCCTGCCAAAACGTTGTTCTCTCACTTTCTACCTTCCCAAGATTAACTTTACCCTAGATGTCACCATCCTGAAACACATATTCACATTCTGATCGGATTGTAGTTGGGCCAACTGAAAGGCCACAAATTGAATGACCCCTTGTGATTTAAACTAATTAATTAATTTAGCCAAGTTATTAATTAATCAATTTAACATGCAAACACGTGGCAGCACAAACAAATCACCGAATAACTAAATATGCAGTGGAAAATAAATGACACGGTGATTTGTTCACGAATGGGGAAAAACCCTAAAGGCAAAAACCCCACCGGGTGATTTTCAGGTCATCACTCCCGAAACTCCACTATTATCAAATCAAGCAGTTACAAATAAGGAATCCCAAGTACCTTACCAACCTACAGTTGAACCCTTACCCCAATACCCAATTGGACTTGATCTGTAGTGACAGTTCCCCCTTTTGATGCACGGCTCCCAAGTACGTGACTAACCAGATGCGTGGATCCCAGTACGCGACTTCAAACACCAACTTTAGGAAGAGAGGTTGGCTGCAAAGTTCTTCAGATCATCCTATGCAATGAAGATTAGGAAGATGCTTGGTCACAAAACCCTACGGTGCAAAATACACAGCAACTTCTTGAAGAAGATGAACTAGGTCAAGAACTTCGTCTTAGATCACAATTTGCTTGAACAAGGATTGCTCAATGCTTATGCAACTTGTGTCTATGTTGACGGCTCTTAAAACACTCCTTAAATATGTTTAGGGTTAGAAGAAAAGAAGGCCCAAAAACACATTCACGGATCCCAAGAAAATCAGAACAGAAATCTGACTTTTTAATTCTCGACAGATAGCAGGTGTCGAGATAGCTATCGAGAAGGTGTCGAGCTTTAAAAATTCTGCACTTCAACTTGCTCTTTCTTGGACAGACTTGATGACTTCAATACTTGATCTTGAAACCTTGTTTCTTGAAGTATTAAAAACACCTAGAACTACCCAATTACAAGTAGAGTGCGTTTTGTCAAAGGATTAGCCAATATACATAAAATATGACATATGTTCTTAACATGTGAACACATATGTCCTAACAATCTCCCCCTTTGGCAATCCGTGACAAAACCACAACAAACAAATGAACATATGAGAGAAGTCATAAATCACTCAACTCATATTCACTTGTAACATACAATAAAATCTATCCTAACATAAACTCTTGAAAAACTTTGCAAGAAGAGAGTTTATGGCAAGTAGACTTTGACAACTTGTATTTCTGAAACACTTTTAAACAAAACTCATCAAGGCATCTTGTGTGAAACAGAAAATAATTAGATTGCATACAAATATAAAGAACATGTGTATAAAGAGAGAAAAGAAACAACACATGAAGAGATAGGTGAAAAAGAAAAACATACATCCACATATAGAAAGAATAAGTACAATGTATGTAAACTGGTCATAAGACCTCATATACAAAATCAATGTATCTAACAAGAATAGAAAAGAAAAAAAAATACATCAAAATCTCACTACATCCCTCAAAAATATGAACACTCCCCCTATCAAAAATGTCCTATACTAACTTTCCCCCTAAGATGACTACTCTCATAATCCAAAACTACTCCCCCTTTTTGTCACGAATGACAAAAGGTAGAGTGTCATGTAGACATCTCATCAGTAGAGCTAGCATCTCCATCATCATCATCTGAAGCATCATCGTCATCACCATCATCATCATCATCCTCAGAATCAGAATCGGAAGCAACTGGAGAAGGTGGTGGAGGAGAAGCCTCAGAAGCAAAACCACCCATGGTCGCCTGCCGTCGTGCAATACGACCAACACGAACATTCACCTGATACAACTCAGTGGTGAGTGTATCGAGGCGAGCATCCATGCGTTGCAGCTGCACCATAATATCTCCAAGAGATACATCGCCTGAAGAAGAAGGAGGAGCCGATGTAGATGGAGCTGATCTGGATGGAGTCGAACGGGAGGGAGGAGTGGAATCCGGCTGTCTCGACCTGAACTGTGCCTCACTACGTTTTACGGTAGCGGCATCTATGGCAGATATGTGTGTGAAGTGGTCGGACGAAGGGAAAGGGATGGAAAAATGGCGTAGAATCCTCATGATAGTGGAAGGAAAGATGAGCTTATCACGGGACGCCGCATCTAAATGAACATCTATGATAGAGAAAATGAAGTGAGAAGGAAAGTCTATCGTGAGATGCTCAAGTAGAGATAACAAAAATCGAGCACGAGGCTCTGTGATAGAGTTATAGTGAGAGAAAGGATGAAGTACAAAAGTCATCACCATGTTTAGAAACCTATGACCTTTAGCAAAAGGTCTACATGATGTATACTGGTGCTCACCCCACTCAGAAGGGCGCTCACAAAAAGCAGAAATGAGTTCATCCTTGGACACAGTCCTCAGTCGCTCACAAGAAGGATAGTCAGGAAACTCTATCCTAGGGACCCTAAGCACATCCGCCACTAGCTGCGGTGTGACAGGGATGCGCGTACCTCGAACGCGAGTGAAAAAGAGAGGTACTGAGCGATCAATCCCGTGCATGTTGGAGTAAAACTCCTGAATCAGCACGAGAGGACAGGTTACCGGGATGTCACACAGTGACCCCCATCCGCTACTGTGAATGACAGAGGGAAGGTCAGTGTCGGCGAAGTCCGCCAAAATGACTTGGCGTTCCGAATGAACACCTCGTCTAGAAAAGTTCTCAGTAAATGCCTTGTGGGCATCTCCATCACGGAACCGAAGGTTAAGAGGAGCAGAATCAGAAGAAGAGGAAGCTCCAGAACGCAGAGGGTTCCGAGCTGGAGTAGATTTACGTTTGGGTGCCATAGACACAACTAACGTAAAAGAATGAGAAAGAGATAGAGAGAGAGACAATCAGAAAAGTCCCAAACAGTTCAAATATGATAATATGTTGAACAAAAAGTACGTACGCATGGGAATGCATGGGCATGTGACATGTAAACTTAAAAAGCATCATGGGCTCAGCCCAATCCAAACCTAGCAGCACACATACAAGAAACACACATCTAAATGCATGAAAATATCATTCTAATGCGCATGGAATGCAATGTATGACATTTTAAACACTTTTCATTGAAAAACCAACCCAAAATTTCAATAAAAACTTAATGATTTTGAAAAACCCCAAAGTTTTCAAAAAAAATCCCAAAACCTAAGATTCAAATCATGAGATGCATGAAAAGGAATGGAAAAGAAGATCATACCACTTGATTTGAAGCAAGAAAAGCTGAAAATCACTTGGGATGGAGATTGGAGTGAAGAAAAGTGGTCTGGGAAGATGAACCGCCTCGGACAGATCGAAGAGAGATGAGAAATGAGAGAGAAATCGCGATCGCAGCTTATATAGACACCTCAGTAAATCTCGACAGCTGAGGTGTCGAGAGGTGTCGAGGGTGCTGTCGAGGAAGGTATCGAGAATTTTGCCTTCGACAGCTGAAGGTGTCGAGGAGGTATCGAGGTACCAAACAGCTGAACAGATACTGAATCTCGATCGATCGACTATGTGTCGAGAAGGTATCGAGGAGACAGAGAATTTCTCGATCGATCCATCAGGTGTCGAGACAAGTGTCGAGATTGCGATTAGAAAAAGTTTGAGAATCTCGACAGATGCTCAGGTATCGAGGAGGTGTCGAGCCAGCAGAGAAAAGCAGTTTTTCGAGAAGAGAAAAACACAGACAAGAGTGCAATCAAGACAAACACCTCAACCATGATCCAACCAACATAAAAAGCTCTCAAAAATCATCTCTCAATGAAAATTTAAGCACATGGATCTTCCAAAAACACACACACACACTAAACAAGTCTAACCAATTTTATATTTCAAAAATAAGTCATGACAGTTTAGTGAGCATACATAAGCACATGTAAAACCTTTGTGATGGCCAAATCACATTGTACCTGCACATGTATCAAAAGTAGCAAAGAATATTGCGTGTTGTGTGTGAAAAACATTGCAAGATTGCATATGTGTATATATGTTATGACGATCTGAGATACGAGAAAATAACTTTAACTCACACACAATCATAACTGTTTGATGGGGACTATCACCTTCGAGGTACATCCTATAACTCCCACATCTCCTAGAATACACGCTTGCAACCATTTTTAAAGCATTTTTATTTTCTTTGCATATTTTCTTTTTAAACATATCATGCATGGGCTTATGAGAAAGAAAAGAAATACCTATTGATATTTGACATTTCAATTTTGCTATGCCTAAGCACACAAATGTCATTGACATCACACTTTTGCTATGCCGAAGCATACAGATGTCATTAATGATTGGCGGGCAACAGTGGTGAGATGGTTATTTATGCCTTTCTCTTAGGATTTTCTAGTCCTACCCGTTAAAAAGAGTGATATGAGTGTTAAGTTTAAGAAATAACCTAATCTTACTCATCACAAACAAGAGCCACAAAGCTCACTTGCTTAGTTGTGCATAAAGATGCTCATCTAAGCTATAAGAGATACAAAGTTTAGAAAACTTTGTTTCATTGGCCATCCAAGGTACACAAGTACCAATGTACACATAACACACACTGTTTTTGTATTTTTCAATTTTTCAAAATTTTTTTTTTTATTTTATGTGAAAAACAAAATAAACAAAACTGAAAGTAAACACACAAAAACATGTTAAGCAAAGCAAAAACAATGCATAAAACTAGATGCAAATGCATGAGGAAGGGAAAGAGGATATGGAAATCACTCCATGGAGATAACACCAATGTTTTGACGAAGGAATTCAAAGCGTTTGCTGTCAAGAGGTTTGGTAAACAAATCGGCCTTCTGATCATCGGTGTGAATGAACTCAAGAGTGAGAATACCATCTTCGACAAGCTCCCTAATGAAGTGATGTCGAATCTCTATGTGTTTGGTTCGAGAATGTTGAACCGGATTCTTAGAGATATTTATGGCACTGGTATTGTCACAATAGATAGTAAGATGATCTTGACAAATACCATAATCATGAAGGAGTTTTTGCATCCAGAGGAGTTGTGTGCAACAGCTACCAGTAGCAATGTACTCAGCTTCAGCAGTGGATAAGGAGATGGAATTCTACTTTTTGCTCATCCAAGAGACAAGATTGTTGCCTACATAAAAACAACCCCCTGAAGTACTCTTCCTATCATCAGCATTCCCAGCCCAATCCGCATCGGAATATCCAGCTAAGACATTATTAGTGTCCTTGCTGTACCACACACCGAACTCAGCAGTAGTTTTGACATACTTTATAATTCTTTTTAAAGCAGTCATATGTGATTCTTTGGGATTAGCTTGATATCTAGCGCACGCACCAACACTGTAGCTAATGTCAGGTCTACTAGCAGTAAGGTAAAGAAGACTACCTATCATGCTTCTATAAAGAGAAGAATCAACACTCTTACTAAACACATCTACAGTGAGTTTAACATTAGGGCTCATAGGGGTACGAACAGAACTAGCAGATTCCAAGCCAAATTTTTTCACAAGATTCTTAGCATACTTAGATTGAGATAGAAAAATACCTGAATCTTGTTGACGAATCTGCAATCCGAGGAAGTGAGTCAACTCTCCAATCATGCTCATCTCGAACTCTGCTTGCATGAGCTTTGAGAAGTCGTGAGCAAGTTCATCCTTAGTCGACCCAAAGATGATATCATCAACATACACTTGAGCAACCATCAATTCACCATCTTCCTTTTTGATGAAGAGAGTTTGATCAGCTTTTCCTCTTGTGAACCCATGTGACACAAGATATTGTGTGAGTCTGTCATACCAAGCTCTAGGGGCTTGCTTCAACCCATAAAGTGCCTTTTTGAGATATAATACATGATCCGGAAAGTGTGGATCAATGAATCCTTTTGGTTGAGCCACATAGACATCCTCTTTCAGCAGCCCATTCAAAAAGGCAGTCTTTACATCCAACTGATAAAGTTTGAATTTCAGGTGACATGCTAGGGCAAGCAGAATTCTGATGGACTCCATTCTAGCAACTGGGGCAAATGTTTCATCATAGTCTACTCCTTCCATCTGAGAGTATCCTTGAGCCACAAGTCGAGCCTTGTTTCGAATCACATTGCCTTCTTCATCGGTCTTGTTGCGGAAAATCCACTTTGTACCAATGATGTGCTCGCCCTCCGGTCTAGGTACAAAAGTCCAAACATCATTCCTCTGAAACTGGAGCAGTTCATCATGCATTGCTTCAACCCAACTTTCATCTTGTAGTGCTTCCTCCACTTTCTTGGGTTCAACCTGTGACAAGTAGCAAGAATAAGACACAAAGTTAGCAACACATTTGTCAACTGTTCGTTTCCTTAATGTGAGTTTATTCAAGTTTCCCATAATAACTTCTGAAAGATGATTTAATTTAATCCTTGAGGAAGGTTCTTTCTCCCTACGAGATTCAGAATCAGGTGAAGTTAGAATTTCTGCAGACTCTTCCACAACATTGGGAGTACCGGGAGCATCAGGAGATGCAGGTTCTCGGTCAACAATGTCTTGAACTTCTGTAGGCTCAGTGGGAGGAATTTCCTTGGGAAGTTCATCAATGCATTTTTCAGAATTGGAATCTGAAGACTTATCAATGACAACATTTACAGTCTCCATTACCTTCATAGTTCTTTTGTTGTATACCCGATAGGCCTTGCTGGTAGAAGAATAGCCTAGAAATATACCTTCATCACTTCTAGAGTCAAACTTTCCCACATTTTCTCTATCCTTGAGGATGAAGCAAGTACTTCCAAAGATTCTGAAATACTTCACATTTGGCTTTCTTCCTTTCCATAACTCATAGAGAGTCTTCTTAGTACCGAGTCTGAAGTACACCCTATTTACTGTATGACATGCAGTGTTTATGGCTTCTCCCCATAGGTTTTGAGCCACATCTTTGTTATGCAACATGGCTCTGGCCATCTCTTGAATAACTCTATTCTTTCTTTCTACCACACCATTCTGTTGAGGAGTAATCGGTGCAGAGAATTCTTGAGATATACCTGATTTCAAGCAGAAGGATTCCATGTAGGAATTCTCAATTTCTTTACCATGGTCACTTCGAATTCGATCAATCTTCAAATTCTTTTCATTCTGCAGTCTTGTGCACAAGGCTTCAATGTGCTCGGGAGCATCAGACTTGGATCGAAGTAAGATGACCCAAGTGTATCTGGTGAAGTTGTCTACCACTACCATGATATATCTCTTACCACCAAGAGATTTAGTTATGGTTGGACCCATAAGATCTAAGTGTAACAATTCCAACGGTCTGGAGGTAGCGGATGCCTGAGTGCTTGGATGCTTAGCTTTTGTCTGTTTCCCAAGTTGACATGGTCCACATACCACATTGCTCATTCTACTAAGCTTTGGTATCCCCAAGACAGATTCATGCTTAGAGACAATGGATAGATGCTTGTAACTAGCATGTCCCATCCGTTGGTGCCATAGATCTTCATTAGGCAAACGAATGCTATTACACATTATATCAGCATCAGGTACCAATCCATAACAATTGTCCAAAGTACGAACCCCACTGATGAGATTCTTTCCGGACTCATCCATGACAAGACACTTTCCTTTTGAGAACAGCACCATGAAGTCTTGATCACATATCTGACTTATGCTTAGTAGATTCACCCTCAGGCCTTCTACATAGAGAACATTTGCAATGTCCGGCAATCCTGGTAGAGATATGATTCCTTTCCCTTTAATCTGTGACTTGCTTCCATCACCAAAAGTCACATTTCCACCTTTCTTAGGCTCAAAGATCTTGAAGAGAGATCTATCTCCAGTCATGTGTCTTGAGCAACCACTGTCAAGATACCAAAGGCATGTATCCATCACTTTGAATGCAGACTTCATCATGAAACATACTTCATGCTTGGATGACAAGTCAGATGGAACAGTTCTTTCTCTCAACTGCCATCTACTAGCTAAGCCTTGAACTTTTACTCTTCTCAAACGAACTCTTTTGCAGATTTTCATTCTGAGACAGTCTAGTTTCTTCTTAGTCAAACTGAGATCTTTTACCATAGTCATTATAAGTGAATTCAAATAACTTTTAGACTTGTGTTTTCTGAGACACTCAAACAAATAGTGATTAGAAAAACAAGATGTATTTGAAAACTTAGATCTCTTAAAGCCGGTCATAGCCATGACAAACAGGGGTCAATGGATCAACACAGCAAAGATTAACCTAATCAGAGTGTGCCTGCTCTGATACCACTTGAAAAGCCACAAATTGAATGACCCCTTGTGATTTAAACTAATTAATTAATTTAGCCAAGTTATTAATTAATCAATTTAACATGCAAACACGTGGCAGCACAAACAAATCACCGAATAACTAAATATGCAGAGGAAAATAAATGACACGGTGATTTGTTCACGAATGGGGAAAAACCCTAACGGCAAAAACCCCACCGGGTGATTTTCAGGTCACCACTCCCGAAACTCCACTATTATCAAATCAAGCGGTTACAAATAAGGAATCCCAAGTACCTTACCAACCTACAGTTGAACCCTTACCCCAATACCCAATTGGCTTGATCTGTAGTGACAGTTCCCCTTTTGATGCACGGCTCCCAAGTACGTGACTAACCAGATGCGCGGATCCCAGTACGCGACTTCAAACACCAACTTTAGGAAGAGAGGTTGGCTGCAAAGTTCTTCAGATCATCCTATGCAATGAAGATCAGGAAGATGCTTGGTCACAAAACCCTACGGTGCAAAATACACAACAACTTCTTGAAGAAGATGAACTAGGTCAAGAACTTCGTCTTAGATCACAATTTGCTTGAACAAGGATTGCTCAATGCTTATGCAACTTGTGTCTATGTTGACGGCTCTTAAAACACTCCTTAAATATGTTTAGGGTTAGAAGAAAAGAAGGCCCAAAAACACATTCACGGATCCCAAGAAAATCAGAACAGAAATCTGACTTTTTAATTCTCGACAGATAGCAGGTGTCGAGGTAGCTATCGAGCAGGTGTCGAGCTTTAAAAATTCTGCACTTCAACTTGCTTTTTCTTGGACAGACTTGATGACTTCAATACTTGATCTTGAAACCTTGTTTCTTGAAGTATTAAAAACACCTAGAACTACCCAATTACAAGTAGAGTGCGTTTTGTCAAAGGATTAGCCAATATACATAAAATATGACATATGTTCTTAACATGTGAACACATATGTCCTAACACCAACCAACTATGTATAACCTTTTTAATTCCTTAAACCATACCAAATTTCTGCAATACACGAGTGGGATTTATTTACCGGTCAACGTACACAATCCTATGTGGCTATGTATGTAAATGGCAATCAATGCTAGGATCATTAGATGTTCATTAATTGGCTACAAAATGTCACAACCCTAATTCTTATCATACGAATTTGGGTATGTAATAATTAACATATTAGTTTAACAAAACAAAAAATTAAAAATAATTACTAAATACCAAAATATCAGAAAACTCCAAATAAATCTCTTACAATCCATAAATAATTTTTTTAAAAACATTTTTAAAAAATTTAAAATATTTATTAAGTATTTAAACACTTCTAATTTAGTCACAATTAAACTCAGATATCTTAAAAATAATAGCAAGTGTCAACCAGTTAAATTACAAAACCCTGAGTAATTCATAAATATCTTTAACGATAAAACAAGTTTCAAATGTTACATCGTTAGTCTTTCAATTGCCCAACAAAATTTTCTAAGCATTTAGACAAATCATAACATTGCACATCATTCTCCATAGTAGATCTGGTGGCATACACCATTAAGAAATTCTATCAAAATTAATACATCGATGGGAGTGTTCTAAGATACTTGAATCTTGCTGTAGCTAGGGGTCGAGTTATTAGAGATATCAATTATAGTTGTCAGTATTATATAATACGCAATACATATTGTATCGTGTACAAAAAAAATTGTATTGTATATAGGATCAGAAGTGCGCATGAATTGTAAGATACTTAGATGTAAATCATATATTAAAAATTTTGCATATCATACGATACATAACTATATGGGTTTAAAATGGATTTTTTTTTTGGATAAAATGTGTTTTAATTTGAGTCCAGAATTTTTTTTCTTTTTTTTTTTAGAAGTGTCCAGGAAATTATTAAGCCAAATTTGCTATTTGTGCGAATATCAATTGGTCGAGATGTGCATCTGGATCAATCGAGATAAGTGAAACTTATCGGCACATCAGTTTTTTCTATTTCTGGAGTCTTCAATTATGACGAACTTCATTTGTCTTGTTTGACTGAATATTTCTAGACTAAACAACTAGAAAAACTAATTTCTAAAGGTTACAATTTGTTTATGATTGCCAACCTAAAAATATAGATTTTACATAAACCATAGAAAATCATGCCATATTCAAATTAATTGTGTTCATAAATAGTTTCAAAGATTGTCATTCTTAGTATCATACAAGTGATATATATTCACAAATAATATACAAATAAAAATGATCAAAAATAGAAGTAGGGAAAAGAGAATAAAGAATTTTAATAGTTTAATGAGAAATTATTAAGTTCTCACGAATAATTTCTCCCCGTTTATGGGGAATAAGGTTAAATAAAGAGAAGTGCTATATTCACAATACTTTCATAACAAATTTTAGGTAATAGGTTGTTCTAATTTAAACACACAACTAAAATTATATTTTTGCCCATCTGTAACCACCAGTTATAACTTGCCACGGTTTGTTGTGAAAGTGTTGTGAAATTGATATCGACATAACGTTTGTAAAAGACTACATACAAAAGACTACGTTTGTTAATTATTCAATTACCCCAGTGTTTGCAAAAAACGTGTCTAAATTGTTTATGCAAAAGACTACGTACGTAACGTTTTGTCAACTGTATATAATTCTAGTCAAATCCATCGATAAATGCCATAAAATATTAAGGAGCAGGACTTAGGTACAGTACTTAGGTGCTATTCTTTAGGTTCCTCTTTTGAGATTCTGCCTTGTAGATTTTTTCTCATGGGAAAGAAGTGTATTTTTTAGTTAAGTAGCCACATTGCTGAATCTTAAGAGGAGAACCTAAGCAACAACACCTAAAGTATTGTACCTAAGTTTTATCCTATATGGAGTATTGAATTTCAAGTATTGATTCTCAAAAAAGTATTGACCTCCAAGTCTTTGTTTCTCCAAAAAAAAAAAAAAAAAAAAGACTTCCAAGAGTCTTTGGTCATGAAGTCCTTTCGTTTGAGATGCCTTAATTTGGTCATGAAGTTGATGCTTCTACTAATTTTTCTCCCAATATGCTATATATATATATATATATATATTTAGTTTTTACAATTGATCTGGCCATTCCGTGGAAAGGGGGGCAAGGGCTTGCAGCTAGGGTGACAAAATTGGACACGACCTGCGAATGCGACACGACACGACATGAAATTAGCAGGTTATAGGTTGAGACTTAACGGGTTTATGTCATATTCGAGTTGACACAGCTGACCCGTTTAATAAATGGATTGGGTTAGTGTTGAACATATAGAACCTGTTTGACCTATTTAATTAAATGACATTTTACCAATATACACTTCAAACTCTAGGTATATAAACTTATTAGTTGTTGTGGTTTATTTTCTTTGACATATTGTGATTGATTATTTGTGATACTGTAATATATTTTAGTTTTGAATGATTATTTGTGATGCAATTACTCGTTAGTTTTGAATTTTATATTAAAAAAAATTATTTGTTTGTTTTTTCATAATTTTTTTTTTCATTTTGATAAAATCTGATAAACAAATCGACACAACTGACTCGTTTAATAAATGGGTCATGTTAGAGTTGAGGAATCTTGACTCTTTTAATAAATGAGTCGTGTTAAGGTTGAGGAATTTTGATTTGTTTAATAAACATGTCGGGTAGTACTGACTTATATCGTTGAATATTCATGAGTTGACATGACACGAACCCGATACACGAACACGAATTGCCACCTCTACTTGCAACGAAGCCTAGAGGTCTGTGAGTTTTGACACCAAAAGAAGAATAGGAATTGAATGAGTAATGCTAACCATACAATATTTTTCATAATTTTTTTTACCAATTGTTGATGTCATCATACATATGTCTACCGTTGGTTTTTAGACCCTTTAAACAACAATTGGATTAACTTAGTTAATTAGCCAAGTGATTAACTTAGTTAAATTATGCAATTCTAGGTTATCACAATCAAACAATCATATTAGGTATATAGCAGCGGCAATATAAATAACACAATGATATGATGACACAGGAAATCATACCGGTAAAAACTTAGGGAGGATTTAACCTAACTATCCTCAAGGTAAACTTGAATCCACTATATGAAAGAATCGAAGTTCATACAATAGAATTTAGACCACTAACTTTCTATTGCTACCCATCAGTAAAACTTACTAACACGACCACGTGCAAGTTCCGAATCCACGGATTCCTTCTTTCTTGGATTCTCTAGCAAATGCAAGCACCCCCGCTTGTGTATCTTTAAACTCTTATGGCAGCAACTGAATGATCATTAAGTTATTGAACAAATCTCCTCCTTGATAATCCTAAACTTATGTGAAGGAAAGCTCCTCTCAAATATCACAAGAGATTTACATAAACAGCAATATGAGCAACATCTAAAACGTGGCTAAGGTTTGTCTTTTATACTTAGGGCAAAACATAAAACCCTAAACGTTTTAAATGAGGTACGGCTGAGTTGGAATTCTGCAGAAAAACGCATTCTGCCCGAGATTCGATCGATCAAGCCTAACCTTCGATCGATCAAGCCAGGCCAAAATGCACAATAACTTGTGCATCAGCTCGATTCCAACTTTACATAAAAAATTCAACTTTGAGCAAGTCTAAACAAGACTAAACAAACTGTTTTGATCATGGTTTGCTAACAATACAAATTAAAGTTCTAAATACATTAAATCTAAGTCTTTAGAACCTAACATCTACTATTAATAATACTTTTATTATTATAAACTAAAAAAAAAAAAAAAAAAACTTTTATTATGCACTAATCATAATTTTTATAGGAAATAGTTAAAAATATTACATTATACACACACACACACACACACACACACACACACACACACATATATATATATATATATAAATTACTGATCAACTTGACCTAACGGCCACATATTTTACCCAGCCCATTAGCGTATTTAGGGTTTGGTTTTTACTTTCTCTCGAAGTTGACATGTCTAGTATGGGTATTACCCAAACTAATCTAATGATTCTTTCCCTTTTTTTTTTTTTTTATATTTATAAAAAAAGAAATATATATATATATATATATAACATTGTTATTTTTTTTTTTTTTTGCCATAAAAATATAAACCAAAGAAAAATGAATTTCTCCAATGATTACAGTTACAAAGTTGCCAACTAGACATGGCAAAACGGGCGGGTCGGGTCGGGTTCGGGTCGGGTCAATCGGGTTGCGGGTCAATCGGGTCACGGGTCATTTTAAGCGGGTTAAAATCAGGTTCGGGTCAATCGGGTTGCAGGTCGGGTCGAGTTGGGTTGACCCGTGTTTTTCATATGATTTTTTTTTTTTTTTATATATATAAAGAAAACAACATGTATTTGCCATTTGGAAAATTATGCAACAAATTACTTGATGTAAAATGCATTATTTTGAATTCACCACTTATATCAAGAATGAACTTAGTTAAACTTATTAATACTTATTCAATAATTTTAAAATTATACAAATCCTAACATTACTATCTAAAACAAAATAACACAAATATGAGTAAAACAAATACACAAGTTTTATTTCTACACAATATCAACATTCCAAAATATAAAACAAAATTACAAATGACTTATTGGATAACTCATTTGATAAAGAATAAAAACATATATGAAATTTACAATCTTGAAAATTAATTTTATAATCAATTATCAATTGTGGTTGACATTCTATTTCAATTTGAAATATACTTTAAAGTTTGATTACTTACTTATTTATACATGGTCTCTTTTATGAATATCATATCATTGTTAAACAACACACACTCTAGGAATATTCATAATTTATGCTAATTTGATACTTTAGCTTCACTATTTTTACACTTGTGAATGTTTCTCACATATGTCTACAATTTTAAATCTATGTTTTTAACTCCACTGTAACCAGATTATCTTGGCATGTAATTTGCTATTTGATATCTACAAATCTTTACTCATTATAGAATGTTCAACCATTTATCTTTCAATTAATTTGCATGCAATTATGTAAATGTATCAATTGTTTACTTGAAGTTCACAATAAACAATTAAACCAATATTGTCTTAGTTTTACTATTTTTTTACCAAAAAAAAAAAAAAAAAAGTTTAAAAAAAAAAAATGGTTCAGGTTCGGGTCGGGTTGCGGGTCGCGGGTCGGGTCGGGTCGGGTTGACCCACAAAAAACACGGGTCGGGTCATGGGTCAACCTATTTTTGCTTCGGGTAAAAAAAAAAAAAAATCAAGTTCGGGTCGGGTTGGGTCGGGTCAGAAAATTCTAACCCGTTTTGCCATGTCTATTGCCAACCCAAGAGAGTCAATTGAATTGGCCAATGAACCTTGGCCAAAATGGGCATTTGCCCCTTCTGCCAAAACTTTCCAGCAAAATGCCTCATATCTGAAATTATTTAGGAAAATGACTTTGTTTTGAAACTGGATTTTCTAAAAATTGAGTTTCAATTTAAAACTCGATTTTTGGACAATCGAGTTATAGCAAACTAAAACTTAAAAAAATAAAAATAAAAAATTTTGTGGAACTCGAGTTCCTGGAAAAAAAAAAAAAAAAATTCTAAGTTCAATTTCGCTATAACTCGATTGTCCAAAAATCGAGTTTTACATTTGAAACTCGATTTTTTTAAAATCGAGTTTCAAAACAATAGCATATTCCTAAATAGTTTCAGATAGGGAGTATTTTGCTAGAAAGTTTGTGAGAAATGGATAAAACCTCATTTTGGCCTATGAACCTTTAAGTAAAATTCTTGTTCCAATCTCAAGTTGCAACCCTTTGTTTTAGTATTAATTGTCCTCAACTCCAAAACCAACAAAGTCTAATAGAAGCAATCTCACCATGTTAAAATATGATGGAATTATACAGATAAACCCATCTCATAATAATAGAATTACATAAGTTGTGGTACAAATTAATGGTCCTAAAATAAACAAAGGCAGGTTATACTTCGGTCTTTTTCTATGTAAAAAAAGTCGATTTACACAATTACACCATGTGATTGTAGGAAAAAACTTAAATAGTCCCGGAGCAGTGCTCCGGGCTCTCACAAAGTGGGTGGGCCCCATGGTAGGACCCATGTGTGGGGCCCACCCACTTTGTGAGAGCCCGAAGCACTGCTCCGGGACTACCTACGTATAACCCGTGATTGTAAGGCTGTTAAAAGTTGTCTTTTTGTCTCATGAAGAAAGTCGTCTCACATGAATCGAAACGATGCAAATAGTATATAAGGTTTCATAGTAACATATAATATCCCTATTTTTATGTAGTTTTACTGGGATTGGTAAAAAATTAAAATAAAAACACAGCAAATTGCATTGTTTGCATAGAAAAGAACAATCGTATTCCCGCCAAAACGTTGCTCTCTCACTTTCTACCTTCCCAAGATTAACTTTATCCTAGATGTCACCATCCTGAAACACCTTTTCAGATTCTGATCGGACTTGTAGCTGGGTCAACCAACTATGGATAACTTTAAACCTTTTTAATTCCTTA
Organism: Quercus gilva; assembly: GCA_023621385.1. Taxonomy (NCBI): domain Eukaryota; kingdom Viridiplantae; phylum Streptophyta; class Magnoliopsida; order Fagales; family Fagaceae; genus Quercus; species Quercus gilva. The sequence goes on from CM042481.1 coordinate 59,699,303, forward strand.
AACCCTACAATACAGAAGTGGGATTTAGGTACCGGTCAACATACACAATCCTAGGACATTCTGGCCTTTTGCCCTTAATTTTTAAAAAATTTAGCAATATGCCCTTGTTTTGAAACTATATAGGTATATGCCCCTGTTTCGATACTCGATTACCATAAAATCGAGTTTCAACGCAAAACTCGATTGGTTTAAAATCGAGTTATGCCCGATCAAACTCAAAAAAAAAAAAAAAAAAAAAAAAAAAATTGCATAGAACTCGAGTTCCGGGAACTCGAGTTTCATGTAAAATTTTTTATAAGTTTTTTTTACAAGTATGCAAATCAGTTTCAGTGGTCCTATAGTGGCGTTTTTTCATTCCTATAGCGGCGTTTTCTCATCCCTATAGTGACGTTTTTCTGGAAAATTTTTTTTCAAGTATGAATATCAGCCCTATAGCGGCGTTTTTTCATCCCTATAGTGACGTTTTTCTGGAAAATTTTTTACAAGTTTGATATCGGCCCTATAGCAGCGTTTTTTCATCCCTATAGTGGCGTTTTTCTGGAAAATTTTTTTTACAGGTATTCAAATCAGTTTCAGTGGCCCTATAGCGGCGTTTTTTAGCCCTATAGTGACGTTTTTAAGCCCTATAGTGGCGTTTTCGTACTCGATTTCCATTTACTCGAGTTTTATGCTTTTTTTTTTTTTTTTTTTTTTTTTTTTTTTTTTTTTTAAGTTTGATCGGGCATAACTCGATTTTAAACCAATCGAGTACTTTAAGTAACTCGATTTTAGGGTCATCGAGTATCGAAACAGGGGCACGAACCTATATAGTTTCGAAACAGGGGTATATTGCCAATTAAAAAAAAAAAGAGGGGCAAAATGCCAGAATGTCCCACAATCCTATGTGGCTATGTATGTAAATGGCAATCAAAGCTAGGATCATCAGATGTTCTCATTAATTGGCTGTAAAATGTCACAACCCTAATTCTTATCATACGAATTAGGGTATGTAATAATTAACTTATTAGTTTAACAAAAAAAAATTAAAAATAATTACTAAATACCAAAATATAAGAAAAGTAGAAAACTCCAAATAAATCTTTTACAATCCATAAATATTTTTTTTTTTAATTTCAAAATTACAATAGGGTAAGAGAAATTTGAACCTTAGATATCTTAAAAATAATAGGAAGTGCCAACTAGTTAAACTATAAAACTCTCAGTAATTCATAAATATCTTTAATGATAAACCAAGTTCCAAATGTTACATTGTTAGTCATTCAATTGCCCAACAAAATTTTCTAAGCATTTAGACAAATTCTAACATTGCACATCATTCTCCATAATAGATCTGGTGGCATACACCACCAAGAAATTCTATCAAAATTAATACACCGATGGGAGTGTTCTAAGATACTCAAATCTTACTGCAGCTAGGGGTCGAGTTATTAGAGATATCAATTATAGTTGTCAGTATTGAATAATACGCAATATATATTGTATCGTGTACAAAAAAAAAAATTTGCATTGTATATAGGATTAGAAGTGCGCATGAATTGTAAGATACTTAGATGTAAATCATATATTAAAAATTTTGCATATCGTACAATACATAACTGTATGGGTTTAAAATGGATTTTTTTTTTTTGTTGATAAAATTTGTTTTAATTTGAGTCCAGAATTTTTTTTTTTTTTTTTTTTTTTTTTTTTGAGAAGTGTCTAGGAAGTTATTAAGTGAGATTTGCAATTTTCGTGAATCTCAATTGGCCGAGATGTGCATCTCGATCAGTCAGGATAAGGGAAACTTATCGGCACATCAATTTTTTCTGATTTGTAGAGTCTTCAATTTTGAAGAACTTCATTTGTCTTGTTTAACTGAATATTTCTAGACTAAACAACTAGACAAACTATGTTCTAAAGGTTACAATTTGTTTATGGTTGCCAACCTAAAAATATAGATTTTACATAATCCATAGAAAATCATGTCATATTCAAATTAATTGTGTTCATAAATAGTTTCAAAGATTGTCATTCTTAGTATCATACAAGTGATATATATTCACAAATAATAAACAAATAAAAATGATCAAAAATAGAAGTAGGGAAAAAGAGAATACAGAATTTTTAATAGTTTAATGAGCAATTATTAAGTTCTCACGAATAATTTCTCCCTGTTTCTGGGGAATAAGGTTAAATAAAGAAAAGTGCTACATTTACAATACTTTCATAACAAGTTTTAGGTAATAGGTTGTTCTAATTTAAACACACTACTAAAATTATATTTTTGCTCATCCGTAACCACCAATTACAACCTGCCATAATTTGTTGTGAAAGTATTATGAAATTGATCTCGACACAACGTTTGTAAAAGACTACGTTTGTTAATTATTTAATTATCGAAGTGTTTGCAGAAAACGTGTCTAAATTGTTTATGCAAAAGACTACGTACATAACGTTTTGTCAACTACATATAATCCCAGTCAAATCCATCCATAAATGCCATAAATGGGCTATATTATATGGAATATTGAATTTCAAGTATTGACTCTCAAAAAAGTATTGACCTCCAAGTCTTTGTTTCTCCACAAAAAAAAAAAATAGTAGCCTTCCAAGAGTCTTTGGTCATGAAGTCCTTTCGTTTGAGATGCCTTTGGTCATGAAGTTGATGCTTCTACTAATTTTTCCTCCCAATATGCTATATATATATATATATATATATATATTTTTTTTTTTTAGTTTTTACGATTGATCTGGCCATTCCGTGGAAATGGGGGCAAGGGTTTGCAGCGAAGCCTAGAGGTCTGTGAGTTTTGACACCAAAAGAAGAATAGGAATTGAATGAGTGATGCTAACAATACAATATTTTTCATAATTTTTTTACTAATCGTTGATGTCATTATACATAAGTCTACTATTAATAATACTTTTATTATTATATTCTAAAAACAAAATTTTATTATACACTAATCATAATTTTTATTGAAAATAGTAAAAATTTTGCATTATTATATATATATATATATATATATGTGGCAATTACAACTTGTTAGAGAGCGGGTTCTGATCAACTTGACCCAACGGGCACATATTTTAACCAACCCATTAGGGTATTTAGAGTCGGGTTTTTACTTGCTCTTGAAGTTGACATATGGGTATTACCCAACCCAACCTAATGATTCTTTCCCTTTTTTTATATTTATAAAAAAATTGAACATTGTTATTTTTATTTTTTTGCCATAAAAATATAAACCAAAGAAAACGGAATTTCTCCAACGATTACCGTTACAAAGTTGCCAACCCAAGAGAGTCAATTGAATTGGCCGATGAACCTTTAAGTAAAATTCTTGTCCCAATCTCAAGTGGCAACCCCTTGTTTTAGTATTGTCCTCAACTCCAAAACCAACAGAGTCTAATAGAAGCAATCTCACCATGTTAAAATATGATGGAATTATACTGATAGACCCATCTCATAATAATAGTATTACGTAAGTTGTGGTACAAATTTATGGTCCTAAAATAACCAAAGACAGGTTATACTCGGTCTTTTTCTATGCAAAAAAAAGTCGATTTGCACCATGTGATTGTAAGGCTGTTAAAACTTAAAAGTTGTCTTTTTGTCTCATGAAGAAAGTCGTCTCACATGAATCGAAACGATGTAAATAGCATATAAGGTTTCATAGTAATATATAATATCCCTATTTTTATGTAGTTTTACGGAGATTAAAAAAAAAAAAAAATTGCATTGTTTGCATAGAAAAGAACAATCGTATTCCAGCCAACACGTTGCTCTCTCGCTTTCTACCTTCCCAAGATTAACTTTACCCTAGATGTCACCATCCTGAAACACCTATTCACATTCTGATTGGATTGTAGTTGGGCCAACCAACTATGGATAACCTTTTTAATTCCTTAAACCCTACCAAATTTCTACAATACACGAGTGGGATTTAGGTACCGGTCAACATACACAATCCTATGTGGCCATGTATGTAAATGGCAATCAAAGCTAGGATCATCAGATGTTCTCATTTCTTGGCTACAAAATGTCACAACCTAATTCTTATCATACGAATTTGGGTATGTAATAATTAACTTATTAGTTTAACAAAAAAAATTAAAAAAATTACTAAATACCAAAATATAAGAAAACTCCAATTAAATCTCTTACAATCCATAAATAAATTTTTTTTTAAAATTTCATAATTACAATAAGATAAGAGAAATTTAAACTTTAGATATCTTAAAAATAATAGAAAGTGTCAACCAGTTAAATTACAAAACTTTTAGTAATTCATAAATATCTTTAATGATAAAACAAGTTCCAAATGTTACATTGTTAGTCATTCAATTGCCCAACAAAATTTTCTTACCATTTAGACAAATCCTAACATTGCACATCATTCTCCATAATAGATCCAGTGGCATACACCATCAAGAAATTCTATCAAAATTAAAACACAAATGGGAGTGTTCTAAGATACTCGAATCTTGCGGTAGCTAGGGGTCGAGTTATTAGAGAAATCAATTATAGTTGTTAGTATTGTATAATACACAATATATATTGTATCGTGTACAAAAAAAATCGTATCATATATAGGATCAGAAGTGCGCATGAATTGTAAGATACTTAGATGTAAATCATATATTAAAAATTTTGCATATCTTACGATACATAACTATATGGGTTTAAAATGAATTTTTTTGATAAAATGTGTTTTAATTTGAGTCCAGAATTTTTTTTTTTGGAGAAGTGTCCAGGAAGTTATTATACTTGTTTTAACACAAAATTATTAGGCTACTTCTTTGAGCTTAATTAAATAACATGTCCATGAGTTCAACAATCACATACATGCAACAATTGAATATGCATTTGTTCAACAGTTTAGGAAATCATTTTAAAAATGCCATGTTTATTATGTTAAGAATTTTGGTGTTAGTTTTAAGACCCCTTAACATAATATGTTTAACCTAATATTAAGCCAAGTTGATTAATAGGTTTGTTAATTAGATCTAGGTTAAACCAATATGTGTAAAACATATATGATGCGGAAAATGAAGAACACACAGATCTGATGACCTAGAAAAACCAAACCAGTAAAAAACCTGAGGAGGATTTAACCTAACTATCCTCAAGGTAAAAACAGATTTACTATGAAAGGATTGAAATTTGTAAAATAAGACTTAGACCACTAACATCCTATTGCTACTTCGTGTAAAAAACTTACTACTATGACTACGTGACAGCTCTGAATCCACGAACTACTTTTTTCCTTAATCTGTAGCAACCACAAGTTCTTTACTTGTGACTTTGAGACTCCACTCAAAAGTTTCAGATCTTCTTAAAAGTTCTTTATGCAGCAACTAAAGAAATCATCAAGTTCTTGACGTGAATCTTGATTTTGATAACTCTATGTGTGTATTTGAAGGTAAACATCTCTTAGATCTCACAAAAGATTTAACACGCAACTCAAAAAAGACTTCTCTAAGACTTCTAAAATGTGATTAAGGTTTTTCCTTTTATATTTGGAGTGAAACAATTAACCCTACACATTATATAGGCTTGGGCTACTTTGAGAAATTCTACAGAAAAATTACTGATGCGCGACTTTCGATCGATTGAGTCTAATTTTCGATTGATCGAGCCTTGCAGAAATAGAACAATAATTTCCTACAATTACTCAATTCCTACTTTACATTAAACCAAACTTTGAGCAAGTCTAAACCTAGACTCTATGTTTTGATCATAGTTTGCCAACAAACACAAAGTGAAGCTCTAATACATTAATTCCTAAAGTCTTAGAATCTAACATTTGTTATTATTGTTTAAAAAGTCTCTGGCAAAAGTGCAATTTACATTCCTAAAGTTTGGGGCATTTGAATTTTACATCCTGAATTTTCAAATAGTAAATTTTACCCTTTGAATTTATATTATATTTGCATCAACAACCTATTCATCCATATTTTCCGTTAAATGCCACAAAAGCTCGTCACTTGTGTTTAGCTCGTCTAATAAAATGATACAACATTTTGTAGCATAATTTTTTTTTAAATAACTAAGATAAAAATGATGTGCCATCATTTTATTGAGCAAATTAAACACGTGGCGCTTAACAGAAAATATGAAATGAGAGGCAGTTGATACAAATATAATGTAACTTCAGATGGTAAAATCCAAATTCTGAAATTCCATAATGCAGAATCCAAAAACCCTAAACTTTAGGGGCGTACTTTGCCTTTAGCCAAAGTTTATTTATTCGTAATATTTATAAATGAGAAAAGTTAACGAATGTTCTAAGAGCATTCGTTTAGAACTTATTTTTTTTAAAAAAAAATTTATGAGAAAACAAAAAGATATTGATATACAAAGATATGAAATTAATCCGTAAAACACGATTCTATAACTAGATAGACAATGTAACTTGAATAGGGAATGTTACGAAAATCTACCTCAGTTAATTCTGTAACAGCTGAAAGAATGAGATGTAACTTGTAAAGTGCAAAGTATCAACAACTCGAGCTATGTATGGTTCTGTGGAGAAATTAAAATAGCTGTATGATTCTTGTAGGATCAAATAAAGCCATGAGGATATATATATATATTTGTATATAAAATAAAATAATTAACCTACATTGTAGTACTAATATAATAAGATTTACACATTTACAAAAATTATACCACATTATAGTTTATACACATTTATTTAGTTTACATAGTAAACATGGTACAATATAAACCTATAATAAATTAGATTATTGCTACAACTACATATCTTATAATATTATGTTCTCAGCAAAAAAAGAAAATAAACATCTTATGATATAATGTTACGTAAGCTCTTCTCCACTGACATTATGTCACATATTCTCTGACCTTTAGTCTTTACCCCTTTAGTATTAAACTTCATGATTCTAACCATCGCATTAAGGGACCACTGCACACCCTTAATGCGATGGTCATTTCAGAAGTATAAATACTTATGGAGTGTGGAGAGTAAGGGCCGGAGTTTAAGTTTTCAAGAGGGAATTTCACACACATATACACTTAAATTAGGCCAAAAGGAGAATTTCTATCTTGTATAAAAAAAAAAAATAAAATAAAATAAAAAAACTTCATGATTCTTTTAAAAAACCAAAACAAAAAAACAAAAACAAAAATAAAAAAACAAAACAATACAAACAAACTCTATTCGGTTGGACTGGTAGATTACGTCTCATAATCTATATTGTAGGGACTCAATTTGTAATGGACCCTTAACAACAAGAATTTGTAGAGTGTGGGTAAAAGGGCTTGGCATCATCGAAGTAAACAATGGTTGATAGGAAGTTTATCACAAACAATAAATGACATGAAATTCATAGGAATCTTATCAAAGAAATTTGGCTAAGTGTTTTTGTAGAGAATGATCATCACTTTTGTTAAGTGTTTGCGAAACATATTTATCCTCGGCTCAGGTCGAGGATCTATTTTTCTTAGGGTTGATATATATTCTGTCCTTTTTCTTAGGATTGACTCCTTTCCGAATCCATTTATGTTGGGAATCCTCTTGGTTATATAGTATTATTTTAGTTAATCTCAGCCGTCCATCTGTCGGTTATCCAGTCACTGTGGATAAGGGTTTGTCCCATCATCTGCTTTTGCAGGCTTTATGTTAGTTCTCAGCCGTCTTTGCAGGCTTTTTATTAGTTGGAGTGACCAAGGCACTTGGGTTCGCTGGTTACTTCACCATCAAAGCGGCCAGAATGTTGGTGGAGTACATTTAATGGGTGGGAGATATTTTCCTTTCATCAACGTCGGCGCGCCGAGGAGGTGGGCATCCTCGGCGAGGCCCCTGGAGGACTTGGGATTTTCCCTTTTACCCTGGCCTACAAATTCTCCTTGGCGCGGGCCTTGGGCTGGCTATGGAATGGGCCAGGGTGGTTTAAATATTTGGGGCCCCACAATAACCCCTCAAAATTCTGCTGCACGACCTCTAGGGCAGGGAGGAGGATTTTGACTTTCTCGGCACATTTTCATGCCCTTTTTGAGCCTTACCTTGCTGTCAGTGTTACCGTTACTTCAACTGTTCTTGTAATTTGTTTCTGGCACCGAGGGCCTGTCCGAGGAATTTTTCCTTGTTTTTATAATGCTTTTATCTTTTTAGTTTACACTTTTATGCCTGAGCTTTTTATTGGTTCCCCTAGGATGGGTACGTTTAAGTCGTTTGTGCCTTAGCGCTCAGTTTCTCGTGGTTCCCGTCCCTGGTAGGGCTCATTATTTAGCATCAAGGGGGTTGGCTTTGCCGTAGATTTGGGTTCATGGTCAGTACAAGGACCCTAGTTCCGTTCAGTGCCTATATTGCCTTATAGTGACCAGTTTCAACATAGGTTTGGATCTGAAGACCATACAAGACCTTGGCTTTTCTTAGCACTTAATATTTTACGAGGAAGTGATCTCCCTATTGGCTTGAGTCTTTGGACCATATAGTGCTTAAGTTTTATCTAACATTTGGTTTCTGAAGTATCTGGTTTTCCTCAGAGGCTTGGATCCGAGGACCATGCCATGTCTATGTTTTGTTTAATATTTAGTTTTCTCATCTGAAGTATCTGGTTTCACCAGAGGCTTGAGTCTAAGGACCATGCAATGCCTTGGTTCTGTCCAGTACCTAGTTTTCTCGTTTTAAGTTGTTAGTTTCCCCTGAGGCTAGTGTCTGAGGACCATACAATGCCTAGGTTCTGTCTAACACTTAATTTTCTTATTTTCATCTGAAGTATCTAGTTTCCCCTGAGGCTTGGGTCCGAGGACCATGCAATGCCTTGGTTCTGTCCAGTACCTAGTTTTCTCATTTTCATCTGAAGTATCTGGTTTCCCCTGAGGCTTGGGTTCGAGAACCATGCAATGCCTAGGTTCTGTCCAGTACCTAGTTTTCTCATTTTCATCTGAAGTATCTGGTTTCCCCTGAGGCTTGGGTCCGAGGACCATGCAATACCTAGGTTTTGTCCAGTACTTAGTTTTCTCATTTTCATCTGAAGTATCTGGTTTCCCCTGAGGCTTGAGTCCGAGGACCATGCAATGCCTTGGTTCTGTCCAGTACCTAGTTTTCTCATTTATTTATTATCTTATCTACTTATCCGTTGCCATTTAATTCTACATTGCTATAATTTATAATAAACATTAGACAAATACACTTAACACGCAACATAATGACACACGCAAGCTGGAGTTGGGGTAGGATAAGATCTTGCTCTGTTTTGCCTCTTCGTTTGACGTGACTCTTCTGATCACGAGGCGTCTCTTGTATCGATTGAGTAACGCGTTTTGATGCTTCGGTACCTCTGCATTAATGAGGCACCTCATCATTAATGTCAGTCGTGGATTTACGAGGATCTAACGGCAGATAAGCCCCCTAGGAATTTGGGCGAAATTATTGCCTCCAGAAATCTCTCCCGTGAAATTAATGTGGATTGGTTCTCACCAACTTTTCGCCCTCTATAAAAGGCGCTCTTAGGACAACCGTTTCTTTCACATTTGATAAACATCCTTCTTAAACTCCTCCCCATAATATTGCTCAGAGATTCTACAAGAAATAGCAATTTGAGCCCCTTCTGATGAGTTGGCCCTTAGGAAGGGCGTTCCCGAGGGTGCTAAGCCCCTATCAGGAGCCGAGGATGGCACTCTGACCCTGGACGTCACGCTGGGGTTGGGGTAGGAGAAGTCCGAAGATCCTCCTTCTTTTCAACCTAATCAGAGATGGAGCCCTCCTTGCCATTTGGAGGAGGATTCAGAAAAAACGTAACCTCCTCCCCTTAGGTATGGGCCGTTAACCCTCCAAGCCGGCAGCGATGGGGGTGGGAAGGAAATCAGGCGGAATCCAGACGTGGAGCTGTCCTGTGCCGCGGCCTCTTCCGCCTTCCATGTTGCCCTATTTTTTCCCTTTCCCTTTTATCTCTTCTATTTCCACTCCCCAACCAGTCTCCCCCTCTTCATTTCCTCTTCTCTTGCTTCTCTTCTTTCTATCTTTTGCTCCTTAACGAGTCTTTTTTTCTATCTTTTGTTCCTCTGCCAGCTTTGTTTCCTATCTTTCCTCCTCTCTTCCTTCACTTCTTTCTTTTGTTCCTCAACGAGCCTTCTTTTCTATCTTTTGTTCCTCTGCCAGCTTTGTTAAGCGTCTGCCTTTGTAGTTAGCTTTAGAACAAGCCCCACGAGCATCACTTGTAAGAAATGTAACTTTTTCTTTATATATTAATAAAGAAGTAGACTTGTTTTTTTTTTTTTTTTCTTTTTTTTTGCATACTCTTCTTTCTTGTGATTTTAGACTTTTGAATAAATGTTGTTGCTGTAAACTGTATCACTCTGGCATGTTTGTTTTTTTTTTTTTTTTTTGAAAGTCTTACTCTAGACTTTTTCACACCAACCGTCGCACTTACTAGTGTACAAGTCCTCCCTACAGACGGCACCAATTGTAGGAACTCAATTTGTAATGGACCCTTAACAACAAGAATTTGTAGAGTGTGGGTTAAAGGTCTTGGCATCATCGAAGTAAACAACGGTTGATAGGAAGTTTATCACAAACAATAAATGACATGAAATTCATAGGAATCTTATCAAAGAAATTTGGCTAAGTGTTTTTGTAGAGAATGATCATCACTTTTGTTAAGTGTTTGCGAAACATATTTATCCTCGGCTCAGGCCGAGGATCTATTTTTCTTAGGGTTGATATATATTCTATCCTTTTTCTTAGGACTGACTTCTTTTCGAATCCATTTATGTTGGGAATCTTCTTGGTTATATAGTATTGTTTTAGTTAATCTCAGCCGTCCATCTGCCAGTTATCCAGTCACTGTGGATAAGGGTTTGTCCCATCATCTGCTTTTGCAGGCTTTATGTTAGTTCTCAGCCGTCTTTGCAGGCTTTCTATTAGTTGGAGTGACCAAGGCACCTGGGTTCACTGGTCACTTCACCATCAAAACGGCCAGAATGTTGGTGGAGTACATTTAATGGGTGGGAGATATTTTCCTTTTATCAACGTCGGCGCACCGAGGAGGTAGGCATCCTCGACGAGGCCCCTGGAGGACTTGGGATTTTCCCTTTTACCCTTGGCCTACAAATTCTCCTCGGCGCGGGCCTTGGGCTGGCTATGGAATGGGCCGGGGTGGTTTAAATATTTGGGGCCCCACATATATCAATACTATTATTTAAGGAGTTTTTTCTATTTGAATTCCTCAATTTTGATGCCTAAAATACTCTCATCATACCCATTTATAAATTTTTAACTAATGATGATAAATATGTAAATTAAAACTCCTATACTTTAAGACTCACAAACTCACGTACACTTTGTTAGTTTCTCTCATTCTTCTTCAGATTAAAAACATTTAGTTTAGCTCTACATCTTCTTCTTTCTTCTTCTTCTACTTTTAGATTTGGTTTATAAACAATTTAAACGGACTTTATCAAAAGCTCCAATGGCTTTTCAGGTTCTATTTTTTGCAAGTTCTTCTTTATTTTATTTTCTTTTCTTTTGTTTCTCATTGACTTTCTTTGAGTTGTTACCTACCATGATTGCCAAGTACTTACCCGTGGGTGAATGTGATTAGAGATTTAAAAGTGTTTGATGGTTGCTTATTACCTGTGTGTCGTGGCTGACATAAAAATTTCAAACAAGAGGGTTTGTGCTTGATCTAGATTCTTGAAAAAGGATTTTGGTAAGGCTCTTTTCTTTTCTTTTTCTTTTTGCAAACTCTCTTTTGGGTTTTTTTTTTTTTTTTTTGGGAATTTATGCTATTTTTTTTAGAGGATTAGGCTACTTGGTTTGGGTTTTTTTTTTTTTTTTTTTTAATAAGAATTTACACTTAAAAAAAAAAAAATTTAGGGGTAGGAATCAAATTTTATTTTATTTTTTTAATCTCTTCTTCCCTATTTGAAAAGTATTTTCTATTTACATTTAGTTATTCCTTAGTCCTTCCTCCTCCTCCTTCTTCTTCTTCTTTTTTAACTCAAATCCTCTTAATTGTTCGGTTACTCCTTTTTTCTTTTCTTTTTTAATCTTTTTTATAGGGATGTATGTTGGCTTACTTTAAAGAAGAGAAAGAAATAATGTCAAAAAAAAAAAAAAAAATCTCATATCAAAATCTCGGTTTTTTAAAATCTTAAACAAAAATAATTAAATTTAGAACAAAGTGATAAATATCAATTACTTATAGATAAACTTCTCAGATTCATAATACTCTACTAATAGATTTCTTTAAATCCCAACTATTTTTTATCATAATGTCACACTAATTTGCCTTTCCTTTTTTTACACATTCAGACTTGCTTCTTCTTCTTCTTTTTTCTTTTTTTTTTTTTTTTTTTTTTTTTTTTATACTTTCAACAACAAAAATCCTTAAATTTAGGTTTCTTTTTAGGTTTTATTTCTTTTTTTAAAAAAAATATTTTTTCACGGTCTGGTTCATCCAGTAAGGATGAAGTTTTTTTGTTTTGCTATATATTTTCACATTCTTTTTCATTACATAAGGATGCGTTTTTTTTTAATAGAATTATTGATGTAGGTTACCGTGGGATACGGATAGGGGTCACACCAATTCTCCACATTGATCTTTTTAATTTCCCTAAAATTTAGCTTTTTTTATTTTCTTTCAAAAACAGATATCCTAAAAATAAGGTTTTTTTTTTTTTGGTTATATTTCTTTTCATGTTCATTTTTATTTTATACATACGGATGAGTTTTGTTTTCGATAAAATTATTGATGTAGGTTACCGTGGGATAAGGATGGTTTTTATTTATTTATTAAACTTACCATGGGTTACTGTTTTGATAATTGGGGTTGTTTTGAAAACATGAGTTAGTGGCAGAGTGGTTTTATTTTTTATTTTTTTAAAAGTACTTATCCTTATCCCAATATTTTCAAATATTACACCATTTTCAAAAAATAAATTACAGTTATTTATTATCTCTTAAACAAAGAAATGCACATTTATCCTTTTTATTTGTTTGAAAAAAAATAAAATCACGTACTACTTTCAAATACAATTATTGAGATCACGTTTTAAAAAATATCTCACGTTCATCTCTTTTTTCAAAATTATATTTTTTAGACTGGACTTTTATTTTGTTCCAAAATACCCTCAAAAAATAATCAGTAACTCCTCTTAGAATTAGGGTCAACAATGTCAAACACTACTCAACCTCCCCTTAAAAACATAAACTCAGTGAGCATATGCTTGATTTGAATTTAAGTTATCATAATATATATATATATATATTTTTTTTTTTGATAACATGTTATCATAATGTTGTGTATGCTATAAAGTTCCTATTTGTAACAAAAAAGTAATACATTTTACAATGTGAAAATAGATTAATGGCAAATGTAGCTAGAAAGCAATTAGATTGGGGAACAAAAGATTTTGCTGCACCAACTTCTTCACCATAGCTTGCGTAGTTGGGATATGATTTTTTTACGATGTTTCTAATGTAGTGAATTTATATACAATTTCTTTTGATGTAAATATTTCAAATTCCTTACATTGATCGATTAACTTCTTAATAATAGATTCTATAAACATTTGCACATACTATTTTAAACTAATTATAATTACAAAATCATATTATATATTTTCACTTGATGTAAATTATATGTTTGTGAGCGATTTTTTTATCACATCCTTAGGTTTTTTTTTATTGAAAAATATAGTAATCTCAAATTATAATAAATGTAAATTATTAATTTTTATCCAAAAAATAGAAGAGCTTCTGAGCACGTGCATGAGTGCGTGCTCAGAGGCTAGTAATACCTAAAGTCTTTGTATATTAAGCATTCAACCCACTTGTGATTGAAAAGTTGTCTTTTTGTGCGTGAGAGAAACTTTTTTTTTTTTTTTTTCTAATCTTATCTTCTTGTTGGAATTTTTTTGTGGTGTAATGAAGCTATAAGAGCATCAGCATTGATGGTGCCAAAAATTTAGTAATTTGGCACCATAAAAAGCTACTTTATTTATTTTACCACCTCACTTAACAAAACACCCAATATCAGTGATTTTATTTTAGCATTCACCACAATAAAATAATATAAACAATACAATAAAATAATATATCTACTATAATAAACAACAACCACCACCACCACCAACAACAACACAACAAAATAATATAAATTTTAATAATATATATATATATATTTTTACTATCTTAGTTACTGTGCACAGCAACAGCCAAATTTTTTGACTTTCCCTCCACTAATGCAGTCCACGTTTGTTATATTTGGTTGGTAAATTTAGCATTTTAGCAATGCACTAATTATCTTATTATATATAAAACTAGCCTACTCAAAGGCTATTATATTTTTTTGGGTAAAAGTTAATAATTTGCTTCTATTATAATTTGAAAATATATTTTTTAGTTTTTCAAACAAATAAAAATGATAAACTTTAGAGATAAGGAGTAACTATATATATATATATATATATTTTTTTTTTTTTCTAAATGTGTGTTTGAAAGTGGTGTAATGATATTGAGCAAAGTATGGTAGGAAAAATAAAATAAACGTGAGGGAGAAAAAAGGCTAAATTTTAAAAGTTCTCTTAGTTTTTTATTTTTTATTTTTTAAATTAGGGATGTTTTTACCTTTATTCGGATGAAAAAGAAATAAAACATGCTAAATTTTAGGGAATATATAAAAAGATGAACTTGAAGGGAAAATAAGTCCTAAATTTTAGGAGTACTCTTTTTGAATTCAAAGTGAAATTTGTTATTAGACATTAATAACCCTATTTCTAAGAGAAGTTGCCCTTCATTAATGAAGATATTTTTGGACCACATAAAAGTCTAGTTCAAAGAGGGAAATCCTCTTCTAAATAGTATAAATAAATGAGGGAATTTTGTTTGAGTCTGTTTGTGGTATAATGGGGCTGAAATTCTGCAATAATTTTTTTATTTATCTTTATTTACTTTTTTTAGCTACACTTGGACCTATTAGAACTCTTGTAAGGTTTTTAGATCGATTTTTTATTTTTTATTATTTTTATATAGGTTTTACAATCGTTTCCTTTTTACATTAATGCGTACGAAGTGTTTACGGAAATGTCCAAATGGACTTTTTGTTGTATTTTTGTTATTTATTTGTGCTTTCTCTTGGACTTGCTTGTTTTAAGTTTTTTTAATTAAAAAATTTTAATTATGGAAATAAATCCTACCGCACATATATATATATATATATATATATATGTGCGCGCACGCGCAAGCTATCCTTGTTTAATAAGAGTCCCATAAGACAAAAATTAGGTTTTGTTTTTTTTAAAACAAAACCTAACATCTTGGGCTTGTAAGTTGTAAAGTCTCTCTAATCAGTTTTGTTGTATATTCTATATTACATGGAAAAGTATGATGTCTGCCCATTAAATAGGACCTTATTTCACGGGTCAATGCCATTTGAAAATGGCTCCAATGGAAAATGCCCGGATCCCACAGGCACGGACTCAAAAACAAAAAAAAAAACAAAAAAATTTGCTGAATATCAAACACTCATCCTGCTAATAATTTGAATTAAAATATACCAAGTTATTTCATCACTATTGATCAATACATATATATATATATATATATATATGTTATAGAATTAGTAGTCTTTCCAATATTCTTACTCATAAACATTTCAAGTTAGTGATCGAATAACAATCACTCAAACGAAAACCAGTCAATCAAGATGGAGCAATTAATCCGAAACCTATTCACATGAAAAGGTTTAAAATTTTATTGGGTAGTTGTATATAACTTTGTATGATTGGAGAACAATGTTGAGATTATTGCCTTTTATTATTTATCACAATAGTTTCCTCTTTACATAAATGCGTAACAAGTGTTTAGGGAAACTTTCTCAAAAAAAAAAAAAAAGTGTTCAGGGAAATGTCCAAATGGGCTTTTTGTTATGTTTTTGCTATTTGTTTGTGCTTTCTCTTGGACTTGCATGTTTTAAGTTTTTACTAGTACACATTTGATCTGGGTTATTACAATTGGAAATCTAGCATTTGCTCAACCATATTGTAGCATGATGTGTGGTTGATAAACTGTAATTTTTAACATTATTTATTTAATACTGGGGAAATTGCAAAACTCTTTACAGATGCTGGTTTTTTTTTTTTTTTTTTTTTTTATGTGAAAATAAAACTGGATTTCATTGCCAATGAAATTGGATAACAACAGAGTAAAGGGATAAAAGCTCAAAAAAGGTCTAAAAGTAATTAAAATTTGCTTGGATAACGTGTTGCACCATAGGAGGAGATACCCCCTTCCAGACCTGTGAAGTTTCATTCTACCTGGCAAACTTAGCAAGCTCATGTGCTACCCTGTTGTATTCCCTTTTTCATATGCTTGATCCTCCAGCTGCAAAAAGAAGAGAGCAACTTGAGAATTCCTTAGTACACATGACCAATACTGCCACTTGTTTCAGCTACTGTGATGCTTTGAATAGCTACTAAGGCATTAGATTCCAAGATGATTTGAGGCAGCTTTAGTTCTCTGGCTAGTAGTATCCCACACTCCATAGCTAGCGCTTCAACTTCTACCACCGAGTACTGTCGCTGAAGGTATTTGCAGCAAGCAGCTGTAATTGATCTAGTAGCATCTCTTATCACCACTCCAACACTTGAGTTCCTCTCATTTTCAGACGTTGCACCATCGACATTGATCTTGAATACCCTAGGTGGAGGCGCTATCCACTTATTTTCTGATAAGGGAAATTGTTGAGAACACACTGTTGAGGCACTCTTGAAATCCTGTATATATCTCTTAGCAAAGTTCCAAATATGATTAGGGAGCTAACAAGAGGACTCGTGCACAATTTTGTTTCTATTATACCATATTAAACATGCAACTCCAAAGAAAATCTCCAAGTCTCGTGAGGTACCAAATTCAGAAATTTTCATTGCAATGTCCATAGCATCCGTGTTTTCATTCAGGAAGTCCACCGGGCCCTCCATCCAACAATCCCAAACTCTCTTGGCAACTTGGCACCAGACAAGAGCATGGATAATTGATTCTGGTTCCTTTCCACAAGTAAGCACTTTTCACAATGAATTCTCCCTTTTTGTTACCCACCCAAATGATTTGGTCTTCTGGAAGGTTGTGACTAAGAGGAATATTGAGAATAGTTCTTGCTTCAAATGGCAAGAACAAGGATCTGACTATGTCAGCCTTCCATCCTCGTATCTCTGTTAATCAGCGCCGAGACGATAGGGAAATCATCAAAGGGTTTTGGGGGGGGGGGGGGGGGGGGACTACAACAAAATGTATTTTTAGTGACAAAAATTAGTGAGGAAATATTTTTCGTTGCTAAAAATATAGCTTTAGTGATGAAATATGAATTTCGTCACTAATAATGAAAAAAATTATAACATTTAGTGACGAAAAATAAATTTCGTCGCTATTGTGATCTGAAAAATGGGCGCCAGTAGAGGGAAACTTTGGCGCGAGTTTAATTAATCTATAGTGATGAAATATTTCGTTGCTAAAAGTTGAAATTTTTAGTGACGAAATATTTCGTCACTGTAGGTATTACTGTGGATAGTATTAGTGACGAAAATCCTTTCGTCACTATAAGGAAGAATTAGCAACGAAAAATATTCGTCACTAAAAATAATAATAGTTTTACATTTATATGTTTTTAGTGACGAAATCACAATTCGTCACTAAAAGTATGATTTAGTGACGAATTCATATTTCGTCACTAAAAATCTTAACAAAGCCCAGTCTTTAGTGACGAAATTGAAATTCGTCACTAAAGACTTAAAAGCCTAAAGACCACAAACATTTCAATACCCAAAACGATTCAACTCTAAGCCATTTCAGTCAAAAAAAAAAAAAAAAAAAAAAACCAAGAGCCATTTCGGTCAAAACCAAAAAAACCCAAACCGTTGCAGATGAGCTCTCACCATCGCCGATGAGCTCAGACCGTCGCCAATGAGCTCTCACCATCACCAATGAGCTCAGACCATCGCCGATTAAGCTCAACGGCGAGGCTTCAGCTCGCCATTGCAACGATTTAGCTTGCCGTTGCGACGATTCAGCTCACCGTCGCCGATGAGCTCAGACCGTTGCCGATGAGCTCAGACAGTCGCCGATTAAGCTCAACGGTGACGATTTAGCTCACCGTTGCGACGATTCAACTCGCCGTCGCCAATGAGCTCAAACCTTTGCCGATGAGCTCCCACCGTCGCAGATGAGCTCAGACAGTCGCTGATTAAGCTCAACGGCGACGCTTCAGCTCGCTGTTGTGATGATTTAGCTCACCGTTGTGACGATTCAGCTCACCGTTGCGACGATTCAAGTCCGTTGCAACGATTTAGGTCGCCGATCTTTGGTGACGATTCACTCGCTGTTGGCGACGCTTCATCCTTCAATCGATCTGAGCACAAACCCAGCGAACCATTCGCAATGATTCGCAACCGACACTTTGCCTTCCTCTGCATCGGCTATGCTTCGCCTTCCCTTCGCGTTGGCGATGCTTCGCCTTCCCTTCGCGCCGGCGATGCTTCGCCCCTGGGTTCGTTCTCTCTCTCTTTGTGCTATAAATGTCTATAAGCTAGGCCTATGGTTAATGGGTTTTTCTGGGTTTTTATTTTTTATTTTCTTTCTCTTTTATGTTTGTTTTTTGGTGCAGTAAAATCTTCATTGGAGGCTTAGCCAAGGACACCACCTACGGTAAGAGAGATCATTCTATTCTTTTCTATGATTCTCTTGATGGATTAGAGAGAGCATTCTATTCTTTCCTATGATTCTCTTGACAGGTTCTATGTTTCTCTTGATAGGTGTTTTTGAATCTGTAATGGGGGGTTTGCTATTGTTGTTGTGTGTGAAAAGTTACTGTTTTTGCGTGTTTGTTTCTGTTGATGGGTATTGTTTGAATGTTTGATATATTATATATATGATGTAGTTCTTGTTGGTATTTGACTAAGTTCTTGTTTGCATTGTAGTTTCTCTATTGTAGTGATAATTATTAATTTGTTTTTTTGGGTGGATAATTGTTGAGGTGTTTGATTGTGATATGTGTAATGAATTTGAATTTTGGACTAGGTTCAGATGAAAAGAACCATTCCTAAAGGTTCTGCTTCTGCACAAGTTAATGATATCAAAACAAAGAAAATTTTTGTTGGTGGGATTCCAACTATAGTTAGTGAAGGTCTGATGATTGAACTTTTAGCATTTGATTAAAATTTGTTGTTGTTGTAACTAGATGATGGGTTTGTGCTTAAGCTTAAGTACTGAGCTAATTTTGGTTGGGATTTTTTTTTTTTTTTTTTTTTTTTTTTTTTTTTGGGTGGGTTATCCATTTCTTAGTAAACTAAAAGTTTTTTTTTTTTTGCCTTTTGTATGTGGGCTAAATCTAACCAAAAGTTATCTTTCTTTTATCTCTAGCTCTCTTTCTCTTTTGTGGTTGAAGAAATTGTGAGGAACAAGGTGAAGAACACAAGTTAATTTTGGATTTTTTTTTTTTAAGTTGTAAATTTAGCTTGAGCAAAGTAAGTAAATTCTAGTTAAAAACATATAAAACTCTATACTTGTGATGTTGGAAATTGGATTTGTGGTGGTATGTTGTATTGGAGCAAGCGGGTGGCTTGCATAGTGTTATAAGGTGGTTTAAACTAATATTAGGAGTGTTTTTCATTTCTTGCAAATGTGAATAACTGTGCTTGTTTAGATGTGATGAATAGTATTTTATTTGATTTTAATACTTGTAAGCATTATAGTTGTGATGTTTGTGATTGGTTTTGTGGTGAGTTGTGGTGTTGGAGAAAGCGGGTGGCTTGCATGGTGTTATAAGGTGGTTTAAATTTATATTAGGAGTGTATATTTGTGTGCAATGTATATTTGTTTAAGTATTAATATAGACTTGTGCATTCATGAATGGGATGAAACTTTATCTAAGTAGCTTATAGACTTAGATGTTAGAATACATCATGCATGAGTTGTCCTTATTTTACTAAGGATTAAGGTATTAACTTTTACTTATTCAAAGATATGATAATTTAATCGTTATGAGTAGTAAGAAAGAGGAGAATTCAAATCATAATTTTCTTCATAAAAGAGATTAAACAATATCATTGTCTAAACTATAAGGTCTTGATTTCAAAGACATAGTTAAGAAGATTAAATATTAAAAGATTCAAGTAGCAGTTTTTTCTTATACATATATCACAACATGAAAATTTGATTACCAAATGTACTTATACATCAGCATTGAGTACTGTATCTATATTTAAGAATGCAATGAAGGTAATTTGTAATGGATATTTGGATGTCATCATGTGAACAAAAGCATATTTATTTGAGTTTGTTGACTGGAAATCAACCATGTTATACATGCATTGGCACAATAATATATATTGAACAGGCAGATATATAAATTTTTTACGTATAAGGGAGTGTATATGATCCAAATTTTCTTTTTCAACTGCTTTTCCTTTTGCTTTTCTTTTAGCAATTTCTAACAACCTTTGTTAGGAGAAAGGGTTATGATGATGCTCTTACTTATAGGAGTGGTTCAACTTCAAGTTAAAACACTTTTTGGTTAGTACTTTATTTGCTTTCTACAACTTATACATTAGGAACTGTGATTGTAATTTATTGGTGTAGTTACTCTTAATGCATTGTTAGAAATGTTTCTTATAACATAGTTAATGTTTTTACTTTACGATTTTAACGAAGTATTGTTTTTATATTTGTGCAGATTTCTTATTGGTGGCTTTTAGGGGATTTACTTTTGGCATTACTTGAAGACATATGAGGACATCTTTCGTTAGTTCTAAAATAGGGTTTAGGTAGAGTTATTGTATGTATTGCAAACAATTATTGTATGGAAGGAGTTGGAATTGGATACTTGTTTTATTTTTTACATGTGGAATGTATGGATCTTTTTTTATAAATGTGTTGTTGAAATAAATGTGTTATTCAAATGTGAGGTTTTAATAATGTAATGACAGGTTACAAGTTTATATCAAAGCCATGAAAAAAATAAAAACATAAAATAAGTTTTAGTGACGAATTTTTTCGTCACAAATATAGCAACAAAAAATTGTTTTAGTGACGAAAATTTCGTCACTAAATATAGCAAAATTTTGTAAGAAATGGTTTTAGTGATGAAAATTTTCATCACTATATGTGCCTGGATTTTCTTAAAAATAGTTTTAGTGACGAATTTTTTTGTCACTATATGTACCTGAACATAGTTTTAGTGACGAAATTATTCATCACTAAATATTATTTAGTAAACTAAAGTGTTTTTAGTGACAAAATGTTTTTGTCACTGAATAGTATTTTTAGTGAGGAAAACATTTAGTGACGAAACGTTTTCGTCACTAAAAGTTTTTTAAAAAAAATCAAATCGGACTTTTAGTGACGAAATTTTTTGTCACCAGGACTTTTAGTGACGGGGCTATAGTGACGAAATAAGTTTCGTCACTAAAAGTCCAATTTCGTCACTAAAGGTCCTTAGTGACGAAAAATTGGACTTTTAGTGACGAATTTTTTTGTCACTGAAAATACATTTTGTTGTAGTGGGGGGGAGATTATCTTGTATGTTGTAGGAGTAGGAAGCCACTTATCCTCCCAAATGTGTATCCTATTGCCATTGCCAACTCGCCAACGGGTACCTCTTTTCACAACTTCCAAACCATTCAAAATGCTTTTCCATGCATAGGAAGGGCTAGATCCTATTTTTGCTCTAAAAACATCACCATGCAGATAATATCTAGCTTTTAACTTAGACTTGCACATTTTCTTCCAGGTTACCCAAGCAATTTTTGATTCTTGACCCCTTTGTCCCCCCCTGAATTTTCTCATCATACCTTCAATCTCATCACAAAGACTTTTTGGGATCTAGAAGCAGCTCATAGTGTAGGTTGGAATTGCTTGGGCGACAACTTTGATAAGGATCTCTCAGTCACCAACTAAGAGTATTTTTTCTTTCCACCCTGATAGTTTTTTCTCCACCCTTTCTTTGATTTCTGCAAAAATTTCAACTTTTGACTTGCTAATGATTGAGGGTAGGCCAAGGTATTTGTTATGTCGGGTGTCTTGCATTGGTCCTAACATATCCAGCACTTCACAACTTTTTTCATCTAGGGTATTATTACTAAAGAAGACTGAAGATTTATGCGCATTGATTTTTTGACTCGAGGTTGCTTCGTATAGTTGGAGAATATCAATAAGTTTTTGGCACTCCTGGTTATTTTCTTTGCAAAACAAGAGACTATCATCTATGAAGAACAAATATGTGACCCTGGGGCAGCCTCTACATATTGATATCCCACTAATTTTTTTATTCCTAACAGCATCATTAATAAGGGAAGAAAAGCCTTCTGCACACATAAGAAAGATGTAAGGTGAAATTGGATCTCCTTTGCCGAGACCCCTTGTGGGTATTATACTGCCATAAGCAACACCACTAATGAGGACTGAGTAGGATACAGTAGTAATGCAATGTATGATCAAATTTATCCATCTTTCATGAAAGCCCATTCTCTCCATCACTTTTTCAATAAAACCCCATTCCACCCTATCATAGGCTTTGCTTATGTCCAACTTAATTGTCATCTAGCAATTCTTTCCCTCCCTCTTGTGATCTAGATAGTGCATGAGTTCAAAGGCTACAAGAAAAAGATTGAGATGCTTGCCGTACAATGTTGCCAGAAGCAAATTTTATAGAAGCAAGGCTCCTTCTAGTGGTCATTATCATTATTATTATCATTACTTGGTTTCTGTTATTTTGAAGGTGGAGTTTAAATTTTACTTGTATGTATACAGGTTTCATGAACATGCCTCTAAAAATGTGTAAAGCAAGGGAAATGAAAGACCTTTACAAGCTTGCACAGTGCACGTGCTGGAAAGATCAAACGTGTGCTTTCAATACATGCTTAACCTGCAACTTCAGTATATTGACATGGTTGTTTGTTATGTGACTACAACTACAAATTATGACATGAAAATTCATCCCAATAATTGGATTAATAAAAGGGTAGAAATTAAATTGCAATGGTGAATATCTATGAAGGTATGTTAAGAGTAAGTTGATTTCAAAGGCTACATTGTTTGCCTTCTATTTTCAAAGGCAGTCCCATGACCAAAAAAAATTACTTAATAAATTTGTTTTAAGTCTCTAGAATTGAACTTCGCATCCAACCTATGTTGCACGGACATGCGAAATTTGGCCAGTGTCCGACTCAGTACTGGTAAGACATGCCTAGAAAAGTACCAAGTACGTACTTTTTTTAAATATTTTATTTTATTTCGAGTACAATCCGGACACGGTTGGTCCATGCTAGTATGTCCCAGACGCAGTTGAGGGAAAAAAGAAGAAGAAGATATTCAATCTCCCTCTAGCTCTGTTATTGGAATTTCTCCTCTCACAAAGTCATTCCGCCGTAGATAGTCGTAGATCAACGACCAACGAAGCCATTACACCGTCGCCAAAGCTCCACCAGTAAGCTTTGATATTTGAGTCGATTTTGGGGATTTGAGTCGTGGAAGAAAAAGACAGCCTGGTGAATATGGACGAGAGGCGGAGTACAGAACTCTTTGCCTTTTTGGCAAGAGAGAGTGTCGAGAGAGTTCTAGATTTATTTTCTATACTACAATTTAAGGGGCTACACCTGTTTGAACCAATTTTTTTTTTTTTTTTTGTTCTAAAATACCCCTACAGCCTATGTTTAAGTAGGGGCAAAACTTGGTAAAAATGTTTCTTTAACTTCCACGTAAAACACTATCTACAAAATAGGAACACACTCCCAATACACTCACATTAGTTTTCAAACTCAAATTGCTTCTTCTTCAGTTCTCCAATTCTCTCATTGTGTGTTAAACTTCTTTTCACCATTATCATCATCATTAAGAAACTCCTCTCACCCATATCTTTGCTTCAGATTTCACTACAAACAACAACAACAACAACAACAACAACAGCAGATAGATTTGAGGTAAGCTCTTTTTTCTGATCAAATCTCAGCCCTCTCTCTCTCTCTCTCTTCCTAATCTCACCTTTTTATTTCTACATTTCTCACTTCGATTTCTCTCACTATTTGGCCATGTTCTGCTTATTGTTATTTCGAGACTTATTGAATATTTTCTGGTCTATTGTTTTACAGGCCTTCACAAGATGCTATTCGGCTTCATTCTTCTCTATATTATTTTCTGCTCTATTGTTTTACATTATCTACTGACATTAGCGTTTTTCATGTTGGTTTTGCTAAAGAAGAATTATCATACTGACATTAACGTCATCATTGTAATGGTGATGAAAAATATTACTTGAAATCCATTTTTTATAACGGTGATAAAAAGTATTAAAATACTAATGGGTATTTGTAATTTCTTATGTTGGTTTTGCTAAAGAAGAATTATCATATTGACATTAACATGATTATTGTAATGGTGATGAAAAATATTACTTGAAACCCATTTTTTATAATGGTGATGAAAAATATTAAAATACTAATGGGTCTTTGTAATTTTTTATGTTGGTTTTTTGGTTTGTTAGTCATTGAATTAGCATCAATTGATTAATTGTGTGTGTGTGTGTGTGTGTGTGTGTGTGTTTTTTTTTTTTTGGTAGATGTTGTGAATTTGAATTTCAGATATGAGATTGATGATGCAGAGATCTCTTAAATATGTGGTTATCATTATCCTTTCCATATCATTATCTTATATTATCATATTTTATCTTTTCTTTTCTTTTCTTTTATTTGGTCAGTTTGATGGGTGTTTAAGTATTTTCTCTAATTCATGACTATTTTTTAAAGAATAGGAATGATATATATTGATTTGTCTCTTCTTCTTTTTTTTTCTTTTTTTTTTTTTTTTTTTTTTTTTTGTGGTTATCATGTTTGACTCATTATTTTAGTGTATGTGTTCTAAGTAGTGCCCTTTCTTCCTCTTATTATTTTTTTCTGTTGTTTTTCTTACATTTAAGCCTTACTCTCTATTTTTTTTGTATTTTTTTAGGGTGACATATCAACAATTTGGTTAGATTGCATAGCAGACACATTGGATGAATTCGGGTGAGCGAAGTGGTAGTCAATCTATCAAGTAGTTATTAAAAAACATTTTTTTTTTTTTTTGTAAATATCCTACCTTATGAAATTTAAATATTGTCTTTTTTTGTGCCTTTCATTGCACATTTGATGATTCTGTAAGCAATTGCCATATACACAAATTTGCTAAAACAAGAATGATACTAGAGAAGTTATCTTTAAAGATAAAATTTAAAAATTGTGATGAAAATTGCTTCTAAATAATAGACTAACTTTTAGGGGTAAAAACCTACACCCTTAAAATATATCTTATAATTAATAATTTAAAATGTTATGTCATTTTAAATTTTAAAATTTTAAAAATTGGTAAAATTTAATCTAATCCAAAATAACTTACCAAAAGAAAAAAAGACTCCAAACAAACCATGCCTTTTGAATTTGCACTAAGCATTATGTGTTCTCAGTCAATAAATTGAGTCCTTCAACGTTTTTTTTTTTTTTTTTTTTTTTGAAGGTGGTGAGTCCTTCAACGTTGGTTATTTTTTTTCAACTTCAAGAAAAAAAAATTCTAATGTTTTAGGTATTTTAATAATATGCTAGCACTGTTTTACATTAAAATTAAAAAAAAAAAAAAAAAAAACATGTTTTAAGTATTTTTATTCCTAAAATTTTGCCTACTATTTAGATATTATTTAGAAGTAATTTTTTCCATGATTTTATAATTTTATATTTAAAGAAAAGAGGAAAAAAAATAAAAACCCACGTTTTATAGATTTTTACCCAGGTATTTTTTTTTATTTATTAAACTTTTGGACTTGGGTTCAAAAAAATAATACATGCACCAAAAAAATTTTACATCGGTTGATATTAAACTAAGAGAATAGGTGGACTCCTGAAATGGTATTTATTTATATAAATAAATAAGAAAAGAGGCCAACCTAGAGATTCCAATGTTGCACAATATCTAGAAGCAATTAGTTGGTAATCACATTTAAGACCCTCATGTCGTTTGTTCACATTGCATAGTGGTTCAAGCAAGAGAGAAGTGTGAATCACTTGGCATATTTCATTGGGAAATTAATGATCTATTAATCTATTTCTTTAGCACAATATCATTTTTCTTTCATTTGATTGGTTGCCTTATCAACATCATCATGTGTATCAGTAATACCACCTAATCTCAAGGCTACACCAAGTTGTCATCTTACGCATATCCGTAACTTGGCGCGAAATATGCCAGTTGAGCAAAATGGTATGCAAGAAACTAATGGGGAGATCATAATTTTGTATCTTTTAAAAAATATTCATAGCTTGGACTATGATTATTTTGGGGGAAAAATATAATTTTTGGCATCTTAGTTTTATGTCAATATCAAGAACAATACTAACTTAATGTTTATAATAACTCTTTTATTTTTTGGGTAAGGGTTAATTTAGAGCATTTATTATAATTTGGGATTACTACATTTTTCAATCACAAAAAAAAAAAAAAAAAAAAAAAAAAAAAAAAACTAGGGGTGTAATGAGTATTATGTGTGGTGAAATAATTTTTCATCACACCCCTAGGTTTTTTTTTGTAATTGAAAAATGTAGTAATTCCAAATTATAATAAATGCTCTAAATTAACCCTTACCAAAAAAATAAAAGAGTCTTTGAGCACGCGCGTGAGGCTACTTGGGTTTAAAGTGGTTTGTCGATATATTTTTGTAGCAGGCTTGGCTTGAGTTTGGTTAAATTTAAGTATGGGCTTAGTGTGAATAGGTTGGGTTGTTGGCTTATGTGTATACAATCCACTTTTAACCCAAAAATAAATCTAGTAAACAAATATATCCAAACCCAAAATCAAAATTTCCTAACTATAAGAAGAAAAAGAAAGTCCACGAGCACATAAATAATTATAGAAGTTCCCCAAACCTTCTTGAAATCATATAAATAGTTCATTTTAGATATGTTTTCAAGCATTTTTTTTTTTTTTGTTATTTAATTTTAAAACCTAAAATAACGTGAGGCTACTTGGGTTTAAAGTGGTTTGTCGATATATTTTTGTAGCGGGCTTGGCTTGAGTTTGGATAAATTTAAGTATGGGCTTAGTGTGAATAGGTTGGGTTGTTGGCTTATGTGTATACAATCCACTTTTAACCCAAAAATAAATCTAGTAAACAAATATATCCAAACCCAAAATCAAAATTTCCTAACTATAAGAAGAAAAAGAAAGTCCACGAGCACATAAATAATTATAAAAGTTCCCCAAACCTTCTTGAAATCATATAAATAGTTCATTTTAGATATGTTTTCAAGCAAAATTTTTTTTTTTGTTATTTAATTTTAAAACCTAAAATAACGTGAGGCTACTTGGGTTTAAAGTGGTTTGTCGATATATTTTTGTAGCGGGCTTGGCTTGAGTTTGGATAAATTTAAGTATGGGCTTAGTGTGAATAGGTTGGGTTGTTGGCTTATGTGTATACAATCCACTTTTAACCCAAAAATAAATCTAGTAAACAAATATATCCAAACCCAAAATCAAAATTTCCTAACTATAAGAAGAAAAAGAAAGTCCATGAGCACATAAATAATTATAAAAGTTCCCCAAACCTTCTTGAAATCATATAAATAGTTCATTTTAGATATGTTTTCAAGCATTTTTTTTTTTTGTTATTTAATTTTAAAACCTAAAATAAACATCAATCATCTCTAAAAATATTTAAAATATACCTAAACATAAATATTAATTAATTAATTACATAAAGAATTAATTTTAGATATGTTTTCAAGAATTTTTTGTTGTTACTTAATTTTAAAACTTAAAATAAACATAAATTATGTCTAACGTTATTTAAAATATACCTAAACATAAATATTAATTAATTAATTAATTAATTTTTGTATCCCAAATGTGCCGTACCCTAATTTTTCAAGAAATGTCATAGTTTTGTACCCGTACCGGTATTGTACTCCGCACCTGTGTTGGTTTCCATGCATGGAACTTAGCTATTGGCAGCCAACATCACTTCTGTGATAACCAAGCAGCCATACAAATAGTTGCTAACCCAGTTTTCTACGAGCGTACCAATCGCTTCTAAATGGAATGTATTTTGGTACAAAATTCATGTAGGGACTATCAAAACTCTAAATGTATTAAGTGCACATCATATTGTAGACATCTTCCCAAAAGCACTTTGAGTTCCAACCTTCACAAGGTTATTACAAAAATTGAGCCTACTGAATGTTTATTTTTCTAATTCCTCATTACAAGATAGCAAATCTTCTGTAAATGACTCAGTCGGTTCAACAGTGCACAGAGCAGAGATAATTATCTTCAAGGGGAATGTTAAAGAAGAAAAAAGTGATACGAAAACCTTTTAGTCTCAAACACAAACACAGGGAGCTAATTAAACAGTGTCGTTCTCGTACAATAATTAAAACCAGCCCTACAGTGGAACGGTGCTGTTGTATATACGATCTCTTATTTATACTATTATTTAAGGAGATTTTCCTGTTTGAATTAGACTTTTTTTTTGTTACAAAATACCCTTACAACTTACGTTTAAATAGAAGCAAAACTTGAGGATAACCAACAATTCAACAACAATTGCCTTGAGAAAAACCAATCAATCCCAGGGAAGAGGAAGAGGAATAGGAATGGGAGATACTACCCATCAAAGAAAAAGATGGGAAATAGGAGATGGGAGGACTTGAACCAAGATTGCTTGGTTGAAGTGTTAGAAAATTAGACATTGAATCCTTGTAACATATTACAAGTTAGTGTCTCGTGTATGATTAGCGTCATGTATATGGTTTTACTGCAGCAGTTAGCTCTAGTTATTTCTTAGACTAGTAGTTAACATGTGGGTTTCATGGGATAGTTTAATAGCTAGGTTAGTTAACGGACCTAACGGTGCCCTTAGGGCAAGTGCTAATAAACCAAATTTGAGAATTTTTTACACCTTTCTCATGAAAATTATAAAAGCGGTAAAAAAAAAACCTAATTACCTTTTTTTTTTTTTTCTCTTTCTAAATTTAAAAAAAATAATAATTCATAAACTAATTCAGGCATCTGTAAACATCATCCCAATTATATATATTCATTCCGCAAGAATTATTATCATTATTATTATTTTGGAGAATAGAAAGTATTGACCTTTTCTTTTGGTTTTTAAGAATCTTAATAACGAATGAAAATAAGTGAATTTATTTCAAATAATAAAAATTCAAAAATGTATAATAAGGTTGGTTAAAAAGATAATATTCTTTTCACAATGTCATTGAGTATAAACTTTGATCATCACAAGGATGCAAAACATATAAAATGACGTAATATAATTCATATAAAATAATAAAGTTAAGACAAATTGGTGACTATACTCAAGTTAAAGGAATCTACATACGTGGAAACTGGAAAGGTTTTTTTTTTTTTTTTTTTTTTGAGCTGATTATCATTTTGCTCCCTACTTTTTAGTCACGCCTAACCGAGTTCTTGAAAACAAAAAATCATATCCATTTTGGTCCCCTGCCGTCAACCCACTAATTAAATATTCATATGTGGCAAACGAAGTGCACTGTTTGCATAGTTAATGCTGATGTGGCAAATAAAAAAAATCCATTTGACATTTTTAAATGCCACATCAGCATACAAATAAATAAAAAAATCACAAAAAATTAAACCATTTTTTTATCATTAGACCATTGAACTCGTGATCTGGGTTTAGAGAGAGAAAGAGAGATGAGGCCGGCAGTGGTTTGGAGCAGATCAAGGGGGAGACACCTCACCCTCTTCAACATCTCTACTTCTCCCTCTTCAGCTTCTTTGTGTGCCAAGTAAGCCACCTCGCCCTCTTTTTTCCTCTCTCAAGCCCGATCCTAGCCATGACTAAAACCTGTTAGGACATATGTGAATCATGTTAGGAACATATGTCAATGTAAAATTGGCTAATCTTTTGAAAAAAATGCACTTTACTTGTAATTAGGTAGATTTAAAATGTGTTTAAAACTTCAAGGAACAAGAGTTCAAGTCCAAATGTTAAAACCATGTAAATCTGTCTAAGAAACAAGTGAAAAAGTACTGGATTTTAAAACTCGACAGATAGCATCTATCAAGGTTTAAAAGGCTTGTTTAGCCCAATGCTCGATAGCTGCTCGATATATAACCTATCTATCGAGATTTATGAAAATCATTTTTTCAGATATGATTTCACACCAATCCGTTTATATATGTTTAGGCTTTCTTTTCTCACAGCCCTAAACATATATAAGGATTATTTTTAAGCGCCTTCACAGTGGATGCAACTTAATGCAAAAGTTTTTCACAAGCATATTGTGACCGGAGACATAGTTCATCTTTCTCTTGAAGAAACTGCTGCGTTTGTACGCCGTAGGGTTTTGTAATTAAGGAGCTTCGTGATCTTTATCGTGTTGATGAACTGATGAACTTTGCAGCCAACATCCTTCTCAAGTTGGTGGTTAGTCAAGTACTTGGATCCGTGCATTAATTGGTTAGTCATGTACTGGAAGCAGTGTATTGAAAAGGAGAGATTGTCACTACAAAACAAGTCTAATTGGATATTGGGGTAAGGGTTCAAATTTAAGTTAGTATAAGGTACTAGGATTCCTTTACTTGTAATCGCTTATTATGATAATAGTGGATTCTCGGGAGTGGTGACCTTAAAATCACCCAGTGAGATTTTTGCCTTGGAGGTTTTTCCCATTCATAAACAAATTACCATGTCAACTTTATTTTTCCACTATATTTAACTTAGTTGGTGATTTGTTTGTGCTACCACGCGTATTACATGTTAATAATATTAATTAATTAACTTGGCTAATTAATTGATTAATTCATCATAAGGTGTCAATACATTCTTAGCCTATCAAAAACCTTACCTACACCCACTGACCTTCACCAATGCTGCTTGGATTATGGTTGATAGAACCATGATCTAGGTCTAAGGTTGATTTGGAAGTTTTTAGCTTAGGATTTTTGTGGATTTGATGTGAAGGCTTTGTAGGTTGTTGGAAATTGATGAAGGGATTTGTTTGATTGAAATTATGTGTATCTAGTTAAAAATCTGTTAGGACATATGTAATTCAATGTTATGAACATATGTCAGCATTTTATGTAATTGGTTAATCCTTTGACAAAATGCACTTTACTTATAATTTGGTAGATCTAGGATGTGTTTAATGCTTCAAGAAATAAATATTTCAAGAAATAAGGTTTCAAATTCAAGTGTTAAAGCCATACGAGTCTCTCCAAGAATCAAGTCAGAAAGTGCAGGATTTTAATGCTTGATAGCTTACCCGACAGCTAGCATCTATCCAGGTTTAAAAGCTGCTGAAGCCTATGGCTCGACAACTAGCTCGATAGATGGCTATCTATCAAGGTTTATGAAGTTCAGTTTTTCAAGACTGTTTTTCATCCAATCTATGAATGTATGTTTGGGCTTTCTTTTCTCATAACTCTAAACATATATAAGGATTATTTTAAGGGCTAAAAAAGGTGACACAAGTTGCAGGATAGCACAATTTTACAAGAGTGAAGAAGAGTGTGACCAGAAACCTAGTTTGCCCTAGTTCTTGAAGAAGCTGCTGTGTTTGTACACCATAGGGTTTTGTGACCAAGCAATTTCGTGATCTTCATCGAGTGATGAACAGAAGAACTTTGCAGCCAACATCCTTCTCAAGTTGGTGATCAAGTCGTGTACTGGGATCTACACAATTGGTTAGTCATGTATTGGGAGCTGTGCATTGAAAATGAGAGATTGTCATTACAAAACAAGTCCAATTGGGTATTGGGGTAAGGGTATAACTGTAAGTTGGTATAAGGTACTAAGATTCTTTTACTTGTTACTTGTAACCACTTGTTGTAATAATAGTGGATTCTCGAGAGTGGTGACCTTAAAATCATCCGGTGGGGTTTTTGCCATGTTAGTTTTTTCCATTCGTAAACAAATCACCGTGTCAATTTATTTTCCGTTGCATACTTAGTTTAATTAGTGATTTGTTTGTGCTACCACGCGTTGCATGTTAATTTACTTAATTAATTCACTTGGCTAAATTAATTGGTTAATTTATCACATCCTCAAAAAATTAATTAGTTTAATCAAGAAATGTTTGAATCTCATTCAAAAAATTTTGTTCCATTTAACAGTCGACATATCACCAGCCACAAAAGAGCCCCTACGATAGTTTGTTCTATAATGTTTCAATTTGATAGCTTTATTTATTTATTTATTAATTATTATTATTATTATTATTATTATTTAGTCACAACACCTGTTTAGCATGGTCATGTTTACAGTTTTATACGTCCATTGTGCCTTATGGAGTGACTTTTTCGTGTCATTAGCTGTTTCAACTTTCAAGTAATACTAGTCGCTAACCCGTGCGATGCACGACAAACTATTGAAAAATAAATTTAATCCGTCTTTTTGTTCTATTAAATTTAATCTTTCTTTTATTCTTTTAAAATAAGAGTTTAGGTTTAATGATAAAAAACAATCATCGTTTAACGGACGAAATAAATTAACATTTTATTGAAACTATATAAAAAAAAAGGGTATAACATCATTTTGAATAGTAAATCTATAGTTTTATAACATCTTAAACTTCTTTTTTTCCCTTAATAACATCTTAAACTTTTTTTTCTTAATGGCATAATGTATTAGGATCACAAAGGAGTTTGTGTAAAATCTAACCGTGAAAAGTTGTTCTTAGAGGTTCAGAAATGCATTAATTTTGTTAAATAAAAGCATAACTTTTATTACATTTTATAAGAACTTTACAAATTTATAGTATTTATCTTTTAGTTAAGGTTGTATTAGAGGATTGGAGTTTTTCTTAATTGGATTTGTTTACAGTTAATATTTACACACTTTTGTTTCAATGGCCAATTAGCTTTTTACAAAATTGACCAAAATGACATTTTACACCGGTCAAAGTTTGCATCAAATTTTTCAACCAAAAAATAATAATAATAATAATAATAATAAAAATAAAGAATAATTTAAACAATTATTCTGCAAGAAGTTTTCATCGAAGAGCCAATTTAGATTCAACTTCCACATAAAGCGCGCAACAAACCATTTCCCAATTTTCAATTTCATTATTAGTTGCTTAACTTCATATTGCTACTATACCAAACACTTGTTTAGATGCGTACTTAGAAGCGTAGCATCTATAAAAACCTCTTGCCCAATTAACATAAAGCCAGAAAAGCAATCAGCCCCAAAAAACATGCAACCACTTCACACTCTTGGCTTTAGTGTTCTTGGAACTCCCAAAATTTAGAATATTCTATTGCTATTATTAAACAAAAGATTGATGTAATGATTTTTTTCAAACCTCAAGAGAAGCGAGTGTTATTTCCTTTAATGTTTGAAGTAGAATGACATTTCACAAACCTAAAGGGAGGCATGCTTTATTTATTGATGTCCTCAAATGACTTATGAATGTTCAAAATGGGTATGAAACACCCTTGAACGTTTAGACCCCAAATTACAAAATATTAATTCAAGCTTATTATTAAACGATTAACGTGCGGAACATGAATATAAGCCAAACACAGAATTGATAAGCAATCTAAACCAAATATAAACACATCCACAGCAGTAAATAAAAGGCAAAAATAAAGGGAAGGAAGATGCAAACACACGGACAACACGCGATGTGTTATCGAAGAGAAAACCGAAGCCCTTG
Source organism: Quercus gilva (assembly GCA_023621385.1). NCBI lineage: Eukaryota > Viridiplantae > Streptophyta > Magnoliopsida > Fagales > Fagaceae > Quercus > Quercus gilva. The sequence continues at coordinate 59,732,970 of CM042481.1, forward strand.
GCGTAAAACCTCTCTGCCGCCCTCCAAGCGGTAAATAATCCACTAAAGAATGTAGTTGGGATACATGAATAGCAATAGACACTCCAAGCCTAATCTACCCAGGTACCTAAGCCCTCCAAGCTTCTTGCTCCAACGAGATTGCACTGAACCTATTTCTTCTTTAGCTTACCGGATTCCGCTACTAAACCATAGCATCAACCAATGTGAATTGGTTTCTTCCTAACTACTTCCCAAAGCACCAAATAAATCTTCTCACGGATATGGGTATGGTGAGAAAATGATTTGGCTTAAGACCTCTCAAGGATTTTTCACTGGAGAGGAAGAGAGTAGAGGAATTTGTAAAGTCTCTAAGGTAAATATTGGAGATGAGGCAATCTTGTTTTTCTCTAGGGTTTCTCTCACAAAATTCTCTCTAGAAACTCTCTACATTTAATGGGTATAAGGGTCTATATATAGTAGTGAGTGTTTGGAATACGAAAAGACAGTTTTTCCCAAACAGGGCTGGTTGGCGGCTTGGCCTTGCGACTGGACTGAGTCGTGAGTTCCAGTCACGAGTTAACTGTCTAGCCAACCTGGGCCTTTTGTCCTATAGTGCACCAGCTGGCACGACGCTTCAGCTTCCCGCATGCTTGGCATGTGACTCCCATCTGGCGGCTTGCAATCGCGAGCCACTCGTGAATTTCAGTCGCGAGTCCCTTCTTCTTTGCACATTTAGAAACATTTCTTCATACTCACTCACTCATTACCCTTACAATAATCGCACCTAAATACAGGGTTACTAATTGCTAAAATACAAGCAAATTTGATACATAATAAAACTAACAAGATGGTTGATTAAATTCAACCCTACAACTTAAATAACAACCAGTTCAAACATAAGCTAAAGTAATAACTTCAACTGCTAGTTTCATGATGAGACAATCCACTTAAAGTGGAGTGTTAGTTCTCAACTTCTCATATCTCAATTTTATTCTTGCATTGCCAAGAATCTTATAGCTCAAATTGACACTGATGAAGTGTGAAATCAGTTGGTTGAACACTTCGGCTTCGGTCGGCTACGGCGGTAGCGAAGGCGGTAGCGAAGGCGGTAGCGAAGGCCTGAAAAGAAGAAACACTGAAGGAAGTGACCGGGGTGGACCGGTCACTTACTCTCCGATGATAAAGTTAGTCTTCTCAACAAGGAAATGAAGTTCCAACTTTTTGGGAGTAAAATCTCAGATTTTTCATACCTTTGTCTAATTCAGACCGGTCCTTATATAGGGAACCTTGGGGCAGTTACTTGTTTTAATAACTTCCCCAAGACTTGCGGAAATCCGGAACTATAGGGGTAACTTCCCCAACGGCTATAGAAGTAGTAACCGTTGATGGAAGTTACACACTTAGGAGAAATCTCTGGCGATGAACATGGGTTGATTAACTGCTCCAGATTTTGCTAAGTGTTGCATGGTCGTCCATGTGACTTGCCCATGGACGACTCTTTGCATACAAATTGATGTTGACTGATCGTCCATGAGCTCTGCATATGGACGACCCTTCCGTGCTGAACGCCCAGGGTTCATTCAATTGGCTAAAAGTCACGGACGATCATACTGGACGAACCAGAGATTTTCTGGTTATTTAGTTGACTGGAGATCCTGGACGACTCCCTTGGACGAAGCACAGTTGGTATTCTTTTGGTACACCATCAGTTGCCCCCTTGTCCAGGGGTCGTCTATAGCACTGTAGAGATTTTTTTTTTTTTTTTTTTTTTTTTTTTTACTTCTGACACGTGTCATCATCATGTCGTCCCGGATCGTGCCACGCGTCAGAATCGTATCGGTTGTCTGTCTCGTCGATTCCATTTCTTCACGAGAGTGCCACGTGTCATTTTCTGATTCGCTCGTGTCCTGTTGTGACCCTACCTGTGGGCCCTATAAATAGGTACATTCTCATTCTTGCCCTTCACCTTTCTCATAATCTCTCTTCTGCCATCTCGTCCAAGATTCTCGTCTAGGCCTCGTCATCTAGTTTCGTCAGGTATTCTCCTTCCCTCTTCCTTAGGTTTTCATCTTAACAATCATGTCTAGGTCTAGTGATAGCGTAGATAGGGAGATAGACGAGTATCAGGACGTCTCCTCTGGAAGTGGGGATAGTTATGAGAGTGGTGAGGGAAATACCAGTAGTAGTGATAATTCTTCGGACGAGTATTATTCGTCTGGGGTCCCTGGTATGTCCTTAGAGGAATTCCAGGAGATGCAGCGTAGGATGGCTTCTGGGGCTGGGGCTAGCTCGTCCAGAAGGTCACCTAGCCCTCCTCAAGACGAGGAGGAGGATGTAATATATAGTTGCGCTCCTGAAGTAGCGTCCACCTTAGATGCCCCCAAACTTAAAACTCTTGTAGATAGATATCAAATTCCTAAGGAATTCAATCCTCGTCTACCCATGGAAGGGGAATGGTGTTGTTCACCTTCCTCTGGCTTGGGAGTATACTCGTCTTACCTCTTAGCTGGCCTTAGGTTTCCCCTAAATACATTCTGTAGAGGTCTTCTTTATAGGTTAGGTATTGGTCCTAACCAACTTAACCCCAATGGTTGGAGGACGATAGTTGCCATGCAAGTGTTATGGCGTGAGGCATTAGAGGGGAACTGTCCTTTGACGGTGGACGAGTTCCTTTACTGTTATAAGCCCTCAGAGATAAAGAAATCTGCTGGGTTCTACCAGTTCTCGTCCAGAGGCCCACATTATAGTTTAATAACGGGCCGTAGCTCGTCCGATAGGCTCTGGAAACAAGAATTTTTTATCATTTCTGGAAGCTGGGCTGGGGACCCAACTGATGTTAGTAATGCCCCCTTCCCTCCTTTTACCAGCCCCATAGGTCGCCTTCGTCCTGAGGGTATGTTCTCCTTCCATGTCATTCATTTTGTTCCTTACAATTTTTCTAACTTTCCATCGTCTAACCATCTTTCTTTTATTGGTGCAGCTGTTGTTCGTCCACGTTTGGACAGATTTTATTTAGATCAAATAGATAAAGTTCGTGCCTTCCCTAGAAGGAGCTTTCACGAGCTAGTTACCTTTAGCAGCTTAGCTACTTGGGGGCTTGGTCCAGAACCCACTGCTGAGAACCTGAGTCACGAAGAAACCACTAGACGAAGTAAATGTCGTCCATCCCTTTTTATTTTTGTCCTTTTCTTTCTCCCTTTTTTTTAAATGATTTTCCTCGTCACAGGAATAATCACAATGAGAGAAAATAAAGATAAGACAATACTTAGTGGGGACGAGGGAGCTTCCGTGCCCCCAGTCGTCCAGAAAGAGGCCGTCCAGGCTGGGAAGAGGAAATCTAAGAAGATTTCGAGTGGAGTGGACATGGAGGACCTCCCTAGTCGTCGAGGTCCTAAAAAGCCAAAGACTACTCAAACTTCCCTTCCCAAGGTTCCCAAGTTCACTCCTACGGTTAACCTGGACGAGATTCCTGCCATTGTGGAGCCCGTCCAAATGGTCCATCCTGTTCAGACTGATCCTACTCCCCCTCTAACTAAGACTCCAAGGAAGCCTTCTTCGTCAGAGCCGTCCGATCGTCCTTCCAACCTGGTGCTGGACGAAGGTTATGCGTGGAGGACGTTCAAAGGGATCGTCACTGACAATGAAGTTAATGAATGCTACAACATGTCAGTGAAAGAATTTGAACGCTCTGGTGTCCATGACCTCTTCAAGGTAAAGTTTCATTCGTCTTAAAATGCTTTTAAAGAATTTTTTAAGAGTTGAATTTTCTAACTTTCCTTCGTCCATGTACAGGCTATGTCAAAGTTCTATACAGCTACATGCCAAGCAAAGGAGCTCGCCGAGGAGGCTAAGACGGCGAAGGGGAAGGCTGAAGAGCTGAACAAGGAAGTCTTGTTGAAGAAGGGGGAAGTAATCAGGCTGACGGACGAGGTCAACCGTTTGCTAGGGATTGAGACGAAGTTGAAGAACGAAGTTGAGGAACTTAAGGCGGATGCCATTGAAAAAGATACCCGCATCACTTACTTGGAAGGACAAGTTTCAGGGCATGCTTCGTCCTTGGAGAAGGCACGTGAAGAAGCCATATCAGCCTTCAAGAAGTCTGACGAGTATAAGAATCGTCTAGACAGTCATTATGCTGCTGGATATGAGGACTTCCGCGCTGATGCCAAAGATGCCTTCCCTGACCTCAACTTCGATTCTTTCAAACTTCCTCTTGCAACGGAAAGCTCAGTGCTAGGGACGAGTTCTGAGGACGTCAATGTGGTGGACAACGCCAATAACGAAGTGACACAAGACGATCCAAAGAATGCTCCTAGTGGTCAGAAATGATAGCTTCTTTGAAAAGCTTTATATTTAGTGGTGCCCAATGTTTTTTGGTTTTTTACTTCTTTTTTTTTTTTTTTTTTTTTTTTTTTTTTTTTTTAAGTTATTCGAGTACAACCTTCTCGTCCAAATTTATGGACGAGTTCTATGAACAAGCAATACATGAGGGTTTTTGGACGGTGGTCGTCTACCCTTTAAATTTTATAAATGTATGAATACTTTTCCTTTTCACTATTCATTGTGTTTGAATATTCTTTAAGTTTTTGTGAACAAGCTTTATTTATGTCGTCCATAACACTTTTATAGTTGTGGGATTTTCCCTCTTACTAAGGCTTTACCTCGTCTTGAACACATGGACGAGCTCCTTCGTGTATGACATCATGGGATGTTTGTAATGTTCGTCCATGAATGAGGTCTTTTCACCAAATTCAATTATTGGACGAATGTTTATTCGTTTTTAACAATTATTTTCCCAACTAATGCTCGTCCATAAGCTGGATTGTTAAGTTGGTTAGGTTCGTCTATGGGATTGTGGTGTTTTTACACGCACATTTGTTCGTCCATGACGAAAATGATTATAACTCAGGTTTGTCTCGTCTTGACCTTAAACGGACGTACCTCTATTCTTTATAAAGTTCGTCCATTAATGTCGTCCTTTCACAAGATTCCTTTGAACAAATTTTGGACGACTGTTTACTCGTCCTTAATAAAAATTTCCCAACAAATGCTCGTCCATGGGCTGGATTGTTAAGTTGGTTAAATTTGTCATTGGGGTTGTGGTGCTTTCACACACATTGTTCGTCCATGTGCTGGACGATTACACTTCAGGTTTGTCTCGTCTTGAGCTTAGACGGACATACCTTTATTTTTCTTGCTTTATCCTCATTTAAAGGAAAGCTTTTGGACGATACTTCCTTGCGTCCAAGGATTTTATTCGTCCTTGGATTTTTCGCCTTCCGTGGATCATTTTGGATCATAGAAAATGAAGGATTCCTATAAAAATACATATCTAAAACACACCATATGTATATTTAGAAATCCATACTATATAATCATTCGTCCACAATCATGACACATGCTTAAGAGCTTGTGCTTAAAAATACATAATACAACATAACTTCGTCCATGAGTAGCATAGCATACACACTTAAAACACAATAGTAATAAGCAAATACTGGAAAATAATAATATTAAGCATTACTTCAAACGTCTAAGGTCCTCGTCCATGTCAGGGCTCGTCCATGACCACCCTTCATTGATAGTATCTCCTTAGATGTTCAACATTCCACGGGTGCTCTAACTTTCGTCCATCCAGGGCTTCCAAATAGTAGGATCCTTGTCTCTTGGAGTTGATAACTCGGTAAGGTCCTTCCCAGTTTGGTCCCAGCTTCCCATGGGCTGGGTTTTTGGTTGCCAAAGAGACCCTTTTAAGGACGAGATCTCCAATGCTGAAGCGCCTGGGTTTCACCATGGCATCGTGTTGCCTTGCCATGAGATTTTTGTACCTTGCAGATCTTTGCTCCGCGTCCATCCTTACCTCGTCTATAAGGTCAAGGTTAAGACGAAGCTGCTCGTTGTTTTCCTCATCTTGGTACTTCATCACCCTATGGCTGGCCATATGTACCTCTGCTGGTATGACCGCTTCACTCCCATAAGCCAGTTTGAAAGGAGTCTCTCCTGTGGGAGTCCTTGCTGTTGTTCTGTAAGCCCACAAAACACCTGGTAACTCATCTGGCCACACTCCCTTTGCCCCTTCAAGCCGAGTCTTGATGATTTTCAACAAGGATCGGTTTGCTACTTCTGCTTGTCCGTTAGCTTGTGGGTGGGAGGGCGAGGAATAGTGATTCTTGATTCCAAGCTGATTACAAAATTCTCTGAAGGGGGTGTTGTCAAACTGTCGTCCGTTGTCTGATACTAGTACTCTTGGTACCCCAAATCTGCATATAATGTCCTTCCAGACGAAGTTTTTGACATTTTGTTGTGTAATTTTCACTAAGGGTTCAGCTTCCACCCATTTAGTGAAATAGTCTATGCCAACTACCAAGAACTTCATCTGTCTGGTTCCAGTTGGAAAGGGGCCTAAAATATCCAAACCCCACTGTGCAAAAGGCCAAGGGGCCATCATTGGGGTGAGGTATTCTGAAGGCTGTCTAGGAATGTTACTGAAACGTTGACATTGGTCACATACCTTAACATATGCCTTAGCATCAGCTTGGACGGTCGGCCAGTAGTACCCTGCACGAATGACCTTGTGGACGAGTGATCTAGCTCCTGAGTGGTTTCCACATGCTCCTTCATGAACTTCTCTCAGCATGTAATTCGCTTCGTCTGGAGCTAAACACCTCAGGTATGGTTGTGAGAAACCTCTTTTGTACAACACGTCGTCCATAAGGATGTATCTGGCCGATTTGACTCTGAGCTTCCTGGCTTCGTCCTTCCCTTCTGGAAGCCTTCCGTCCTTCAGGTATGAGACTATCGGAGTCATCCAATTCTCTTCTCCTTCTATCTGCAACATTTCTGGAAGGTCTATGCTGGGCATGTATCGTATTTCATCTAACTCATTCATGGCTTCACTGGCGGAGGCTTCCTTCGCTAGAGTGTCTGCTTCCGTGTTCTCTTCCCTCGGGATTTGAACGAAATTAGCTTCCTTGAATTTCTTCACAAGGCGTAACACCTTCCTCAAATATTTCTTCATTCTACCTTCCTTGGCTTCACATGTTCCGTTTATTTGGCCTATGACCAACTGTGAGTCTCCCAGGACGAGTACTGAGCTTGCTTCTACAGATCTGGCCAACTCTAACCCTTTAAGAAGAGCTTCATACTCCACTTCATTGTTAGTTGTCTGATACTGCAGGCGAGCTTTGTACTTCAATTTATCTCCTTCTGGTGACTGCAAAACAACTCCTATACCTCCTGTATGCAGTGTAGATGATCCATCTACATGGACGACCCATTTTTTACTGCCTTCTTTCTCATCCAAATCCTCATAACTTGGAGTAAATTCTGCAATGAAATCTGCCAGGGCTTGTGCTTTTATTGCATTCCTCGGTTGGTACCGAATATCAAATTCACTGAGCTCAACTGCCCATTGGATCAATCGTCCTGCAGCTTCAAGTTTGTTCATTGCCTTCTTGAGTGGATGATCAGTCATGACTATGACGACGTGACCTTGGAAGTAGTGTCTTAACTTCCTGGAAGCTGTTATTAGCGCAAAGGCTAACTTCTCTATCAATGGGTACCTTCCTTCCGCTCCTCTCAATGCCCGGCTGGTATAATACACAGGCTTCTGCCCCTTTTCTTCCTCCCGGATCAACGCTGAGCTCACGGCATGTGGGGACACTGCTAAGTACAGATATAACTCTTCTCCTAGCACGGACGGACTTAGCAATGGAGCCGTAGTGAGATAGTGCTTTAGGTCCTGGAAGGCCCTTTGGCACTCATCCGTCCACTCAAACGCCTTCCTGAGAATCTTAAAAAAGGGCAAACACTTATCAGTGGCTTTTGAGACAAACCTGTTCAGAGCTGCAACTCGTCCAGTTAGGGACTGGACTTCCTTGATGTTCTTCGGTGGTTCCATGTTCAGTATGGCTTGAATCTTGTCTGGATTTGCTTCAATTCCTCTCTCTGAAACCATGAATCCAAGGAACTTTCCTGACGATACTCCGAATGCGCATTTACTTGGGTTTAGCTTCATCTTGTACCGCCTAAGTGTTTCAAAAGTTTCTTGAAGATCATCTAAGTGGTTTCCCTCATCTAAGCTCTTCACAAGCATGTCATCCACATATACCTCTACATTCCGTCCTATCTGTGGACGAAACATATGATTCACCAACCTTTGGTAAGTTGCCCCTGCATTCTTCAGACCGAAGGGCATCACCTTGTAGCAAAACAAACCTTGACTTGTAATAAAAGATGTCTTTTCCTGATCTGCCTCGTCCATCTTTATCTGATTGTATCCAGAGAAGGCGTCCATGAAGCTCAACAGTTGATGGCCAGCCGTAGAATCAACCAGTTGGTCAATTCGAGGCAAAGGATAACTATCCTTAGGGCAAGCTTTGTTTAAGTCAGTGAAGTCGACGCACATCCTCCACTTGCCATTTGCCTTCTTTACCATTACTACATTTGCCAACCAATCCGGGTAATAGACTTCCCGGATAAACTGTGCTGTGGTTAGTTTCTGAACCTCTTCCTTGATAGCCTTCTCTCGCTCAGGGGCGAACACCCTCTTCTTTTGACGAATAGGCTTAGAAGAGGGGGACACATTCAGTCGATGAGTGATTACGCTTGGATCAATGCCAGGCATGTCGTCATGACTCCATGCAAAAACATCGGCATTCTTTTTTAGAAACTGAACGAGGTCTTCTTTCGCCTTTTCCTTCATACTTGTTCCAATTCTAGTGAATTTCTCAGGATCATCTTCTTGCAACAAAACATTCTCTAATACTTCGGTAGGTTCCGCAACAACTCTTTTCTCTTCTATATTCATAGTCTGCATCTGCTCGTCCATAGCCAACATGGCTAGATAACACTCTCTGGCTGCCAATTGATCTCCTTGTGCTTGCCCAATCCCACACTCCGTAGGGAATTTAACTGATAAATGGTAGGTGGATGTTACCGCCTTCCAGCTATTCAATGTTGGTCTTCCAATGATGGCATTGTATGAGGATGAACAATCCACCACGAGGAAATTTACTTCCTTAGTTATCTGCTGTGGGTATGACCCTACCACTACAGGCAGGGTAATGGTACCAACAGGCTGCACTTTCATTCCTCCGAATCCGATCAATGGCGAACAAACTGGACGAAGCTGCTCTCGTCCAAGCCTCATCTGCTGGAAGGCAGGATAATACAATATATCTGCTGAGCTTCCATTGTCCACCAACACCCTCCTGGTTCTGTAATCTGCAATGAGTAGGGTAATGACGATTGCATCGTCGTGTGGATGATGGATCCTCTCAGCTTCCTCGTCCGTGAAAGAAATGGTTGGCTCGTCCGTCCCCCTCGTCCTTGGGGATCGTCCAGAGAGTTGGACATTTTGCACTGCTTTGAGATACGTCTTCTTGGCTTTGGAAGATTGTCCTGTCGCTGTCCCACCAATGATAACCCTTATTTCTCCAAGTGGGGGTCGTGACGACTCTTCCATCTTTGCTTTCAACTTTTCATCTTTATGATCCCTTCCAACGAAATGCCTCAACTTTCCTTGTCTTATGAGATTCTCAATCTGCTGCTTCAAGTCGTAACACTCGTCCGTGTCGTGCCCATGATCCCTATGGAAGCGACAATATTTATTTTTATTGCGCTTGTTAGGATCTCCCTTCATCTTTTCTGGCCACTTCAAGGAAGGATCATCCTTGATTTGCATGAGCACTTGATCGAGTGGGGCATTCAAGGGTGTGTAATTCTGATTTCTTGCTGAGGGGCCTGCCTTCCTGCTATCTCTGTCTCGGTCTTTCTTGTCTTCCGTTCGTCCCTTCTTTGGACGAGGACCTTGATCAGAATGACGCGGGGGGTTGACTTGCATTCTTTCAGCTCTCTTCCTCTTCTTAGCTATGATGGCGTCTTCTGCGTTCATAAAGTTTTGGGCTGAATGGACGAGCTCAGCCATGGATTGGGGCTCTTTCTCATACAACTTGTGAATGAATAAGTCCGAGTTAACCCCATTGTGGAAGGCAGCCAATAGTAGTTTGTCGTCCACCTCGTCTACTGTCAAGGCTTCCCTGTTGAAGCGTGTGATGAAAGAACGCAGGCTTTCATTCTCCCCTTGTTCTATGGTCAGCAAACTGGACGAAGAACGTTTGTGTCTCTGTCCTCCAATGAAATTATTGACAAATAATTTGCTTAACTCTTCAAAAGAACTTACGGAATTCGGAGGTATTTTGCTGAACCACACCCGCGCTGGTCCCTTGAGGGTGGTAGGGAAGGCTCTGCACATAATCTCATCTGGTACTCCTTGGAGATGCATTGTTGTTTTGAAAGTAGCGATATGATCAAAAGGATCACGTGCTCCATCATACGAATCCAGGGAAGGCATTTTGAACTTCGGAGGCAAGGGATGCCCATTGATGGAAGCCGTGAAAGGGGAATCTGTTCGGTGAACCAAATCCTCGACGGGATTTGCCCTTCTCATGTTTTCCTTCATCTCGTCCATGACCTTCCTCATCTGGTCCATTTCTTTCTCCAAATGTGGCACCCTTCGCGAAGTGGTGCCTCTTGACTGAGCCTCGGGCTCAGCATTTCTTCCTCTGTCTTCCTGACTTTGGGATTGTCTCTCAGCATGTCCTTCACGGCGTTGCCTCTCCATCTCCCTAGTCAATTCTTGATTCTGGCGAGTTAACTCCGCCATTGCGGCCGCCATGGATTGCATGTGTTGGATGGAAGGCGACGGCATGACAGGCGCTGATTGGCGATCGCGAAGGGGGTTACTTGAAGCGTCTCTGCTTCCCTGATGGCCTGGGCTTGTAGCCCTCGACCTAGTCCGAACCATTCAACCTTTTGTTGCAGAAAATCAAGTCGTAAAACAACTTACGGTTCCCACAGACGGCGCCAACTGATGAAGTGTGAAATCAGTTGGTTGAACACTTCGGCTTCGGTCGGCTACGGCGGTAGCGAAGGCGGTAGCGAAGGCGGTAGCGAAGGCCTGAAAAGAAGAAACACTGAAGGAAGTGACCGGGGTGGACCGGTCACTTACTCTCCGATGATAAAGTTAGTCTTCTCAACAAGGAAATGAAGTTCCAACTTTTTGGGAGTAAAATCTCAGATTTTTCATACCTTTGTCTAATTCAGACCGGTCCTTATATAGGGAACCTTGGGGCAGTTACTTGTTTTAATAACTTCCCCAAGACTTGCGGAAATCCGGAACTATAGGGGTAACTTCCCCAACGGCTATAGAAGTAGTAACCGTTGATGGAAGTTACACACTTAGGAGAAATCTCTGGCGATGAACATGGGTTGATTAACTGCTCCAGATTTTGCTAAGTGTTGCATGGTCGTCCATGTGACTTGCCCATGGACGACTCTTTGCATACAAATTGATGTTGACTGATCGTCCATGAGCTCTGCATATGGACGACCCTTCCGTGCTGAACGCCCAGGGTTCATTCAATTGGCTAAAAGTCACGGACGATCATACTGGACGAACCAGAGATTTTCTGGTTATTTAGTTGACTGGAGATCCTGGACGACTCCCTTGGACGAAGCACAGTTGGTATTCTTTTGGTACACCATCAGACACTTTTTGGTATCTCTAAATGAAGCCTTTGGTGTTCAAATCCCAACCCCCTCACCTCTAACTATCAATATTAAAAATAAAAATACAAAAATACAAATACAAAATCTTGCATCAAAGATTTCTTTTTTATTTTTGGGGAAAGTATTCTTTTAAGCCCTCTAGTTTAAGAGTGTAAATAAAAATTTAATGTTCTAGATTTCGTTGCTCTCCCTTGGTCCTCCATTGATATTCAACGGAATGGCCACATCTATCGTTAAAAGAAACAGCCCATTTAATTAACTAAGTATTGCCTGGTAAAAACATTAACTCCCACACAAAAGACTTCAAAGTCAATACTCAAATCAATATAGGCACTTCAAGTCTTCTGAATCTTGTATCGAATGCGTGGATCAAGCACGATCTAGGGTTTTTTTTTTTTTTTGAGAAAGAAGACTTTGAACTTTATTAAAATGATCATGCTAACAAATGCTCTTAGGGCATTGGTTAATAATCCATTTTAGGAAAGTTTTAACACTATTTTTATTTCAAATGAAAAAAATTGTCAAAAAATAAATACTTTTTTTTTTCTATAAAACTTTTTTTAAATGGATTGTTAATCAATACTCTAAGGGCATTAGTTAACATTTCCTTTATTAAAATAAAGGCATGTCTGGCCGATAAACATCAAAACAATGGACTGGAATATCCTCCATCTAGACATAAAAACCTGTGACATGACGTGCACGTCTAGCAAGGTTGTGAGCTACTTTGTTACCCTCCCTACCAACATGTTGGAACCTAACCCCACTAAACCGGTCTACCAATTGTTGCGCATCCCGAATCAGCAAACCAATAGACGCTAATGATGGTGATGAATCCATTAAAGCCCTTATAACAATCTTGCAGTCACCTTCTAGGATAATCTTATCAAAAACCAGCTCGGAGGAGAGTTCAATGGCTCGATTGGCTGCCATGGCTTCCATTTCCACCACTGAATTTGAGAGCTAGATATCTTGTGATAAAGAAGCCATTACCAGACCATTGCTGTCACGGAGTATCACCCTATACCTGCCCTTTCATCCTCCTGAAAAATTGCGGCATTGAACTTGGCTTTGTACCAACCCACAGGAGGTGGTGACCACCTTACGCATGGTCTGACCGAGAGGCCTGTTGGAGTTTTCCTTGGCCGAGCAGACCTGTACTCCATCAGTGCATCAAAAGCTCTCTGTGATATAAGATTCAAAGGGAATCCCGGAAGTGCTGTTTTGGCCTTGTTCCTTCTAAACCAAATCGTCTAAACTTGAATTGCAAATAGCTCAACACTGCAATCCGAGTTAAGGACATGGAGAAGCAGTTGAGGAAATTCTTGGAAGTTCATGTGGTCTTTGAAGCTCCATTGAGTGTCTTCGTTCCAAACCTGTGCAAGATTCGGACAAGACCATAGTGAATGGAGAACATCCTCGTTGTGTTGTGAACAGAGGAACACACCAGATTAACAACCACACAGAGACGGCGCAGATTTGTCATCGTTGCACGATCCAAGTTAGTAGTGACAATATATATAATTCAGCAAAACAATATATATCGTCCAGTTAAATGTTTAGTCTTTTGAATCTTTCTGTTATTTTTTATTTTTTACTAAATAAATCATTCATCATCTATATCATATTTTTCACAAAATTTTTTTATAACAATTGATTCTACAATATTTTTCATAACAATTGAGTCATTATGTTATTACTTATAAGAATATAGGTGTAAATTGTGAGATTACGTGAATAGTAGTAATTCCTAAATTAATAGAAAACGCAACCATCCAATTACCATTGGCATCTCTCTAATCCTCCCAGCTCCCGCAGGATCAGGGTGTCCCGAAGCACTCCTGTGAGTCTTTTAATTTTGATATATATAGTTGCTTTGTGGTGTATGCCGCCAGATCCATTGTGAACAATGTTTTGCAATGTAAGGATTTGTCTAAATGCTAAGCAAAGTAAATCCAATAGCGCGTTGGACGACTGAATGACGGATCACTGATCACAAACTTCACTTTGAAAAATTAATATGCTCATTTCGGGCTAGCCATTATACTCCAAATAGAGAATGCAAAAGTAAAATGATGTTCCAATTAAAATTGAATGTATCAGTAGTGCTAGAGAGGTTTGAAATTTGAATAGCACCACCCTTGAATGTCAGTATTGTAGAAATTTGGTAGGGTTTAAGGAATTAAGAAGGGTATCCACAGTTGGTTGGCCCAACTACAATTCCTCACAATGTGAATATAGGACCAATAGGTGTTTCAGATGATGAAATCTAGGGTAGAGTTGATCTTGGGAAGGTAGAAGCGAGAGAGCACCGTTTTGGCAATGCAATTTGCTGTTTTTTTTTTTTTTTTTTTTTTTAATGAAAACAATTCAATTTGCTGATTTTTTACTACTCCCCGAAAAAGTACATAAAAATAGGGATGTTTAAGGTAAAACTATAAAACCTTGACGGATGATGCCTTATATTTATAATGCACATTCCCCTAAGAATGACCGATCTAGTGTGGGTTTGGATAGTGGGTTTTGTGGAGTTACGTTTTCTGCACTGCGTTTTCACTTTTTTTTTTTTTTTTTTTTTTTTTTTTTTTGGCCGGCTTTTTTGACTTTGGGGCACAAAAATCACTGTGCGTGTACTGTGCGTATACTGTTTACGCACTGTACACACACTGTTCACACAATATTTAATATTAAAAGTGGGTCTCACAATACTATTCACACATTTAAAAATTATTTTGCTACAGTGTTTTCAGCAACAATCAGTTTTCAGCAACTTTCAGCAACAATAAGCTGTATCCAAACGGATCCCTAGTATAAACTATTTACATTGTTTGGATTCATGCGAGATAACCTTTTTTTCTTGAGACAAAAGGCAAACTAGTAACAATGTTTCAATCACATGGTGCGAGATGACTTTTCTTACAAAGAAAAAGAAAAAATGTAACAAGACTTATGTTAGGATTACAACTTTTATACCGCAACCTACATAATACTATTATGAGATATAGTTAACAACTCAAAAATGCATTAACTTTAGGAAACTTGCCGTATGAAGTTTAGAATTTTCTTTCTTTTTTTTTATTGTAAGGTTGAATTTATTCAATCATGTGTTGGCTTTATTTCGTGCCAAATTTGCTTGTAATTTAGCAATTAGATACCTTGTATTTAGGTGGAAATTATGTAAGGGTAGTGTATGAGAGACTATGAAAAAATCTCAAGAGTGTGCAATTCAAGGGAGTCTCGCGACTGGCAAGTCGCCAAAATGGCACACGTGTGAAGCATGCAGGGGCAGCTAAAGGGTCATGCTAGCTGTAACACTACAGGACAAAACTTCCAGTCTGGTTAGGTAGTTAGCTCGTGACTCAAACTTACGACTTGTTCCAGTCACGAGCTTGAGTCGCCAGAATACCTTGTTTGGTTGTAACTGACTCTTCGCATTCCTCATACATCCTACTATAAATATGCTTATACTCACAAAACGTAAAGAGCTTTCAGAGAGAATTTTGAGAGAGAAACCCTAGAGAAAAACAAGATTGACTCATCCACAATCTTCATCCTTTGATTTTCCAAATTCCTCTACTCTGATTCTCTCCATTGATATATCCTTGAGAGATACATTAGCCAAATCCTTATCCACTGCAAAAAACTGGGCCTATAGTGGCGTTTATGAAACGCCACTATAGGTACAAAAAACGCCACTATAGGCCCATGTGGGTAACTTGATAGTAGGGCTTAAATTTTGTACCAAGGCACTTGTGGGTGACTTAGTTCGTCCTTTCACCCGTAGGTAGTAGGACTTAAATTTTTAACCAAGGCACTTCTAAGTAATTTGGTTCATCCGTCCACCCGTAGGTAGTAGAACTTAAATTTTGTACCAAGGCACTTATTGGTGGCTTGGTTCGTCCTTCCACCCGTAAGTAGGAAGACTTAGAATTTTGACCAAGACACTCATGGTTGACTTGGTTCGTCCTTCCACCTATGGGTAGTAGGACTGAAATTTTTAACCAAGGCACTTCTAGGTGACTTGGTTCATCCGTCCACCTGTAGGTAGGAAGACTTAGATTTTTTACCAAGGCACTGATGGGTGGCTTGGTTCGTCCGTCCATCGCACTGGGATGAGGATTAGGTGTCTGTCGGCTCCCTTTTATAGTGTTTAGCCATGATTAGAATTTTGACCAAGACACTCGTGGTTGACTTGGTTCGTCCTTCCACCCATGGGTAGTAGGACTGAAATTTTTAACCAAGGCACTTCTAGGTGACTTGGTTCGTCCGTCCACCTGTAGGTAGGAAGACTTAGATTTTTTACCAAGGCACTGATGGGTGGCTTGGTTCGTCCATCCATCGCACTGGGATGAGGATTAGGTGTCTGTCGGGTCCCTTTTATAGTGTTTAGCCATGAGGTCTTGCTGAAGCGTTGGCATCCTTGATTGTCAGTACCCTTGGTTGTTGATCCATCCGATTGGGATGAGGATTAGGTGCTTGTCGGCTTCTTTTTGTGCTGTTTAGCGATGAGGTCTTGCTGGAGCATTGGCATCTGTCATATGCTTTTACGTAGGATTGGACATCATTTTACACAGTTGGCCATTGGTACACTACCCCCGGGACACGTGATGCCTGAACTTTCAACCTTCGGGACGCGTTGTAGTCCTATTTGTCATTTTGATTATTCAAATACTATTCGTTCTACTGGCCCAACTTTTGCTCCAGCAACTCTCCAAGGCGTTGGGTGGGTTTTCAGTCTCTTGGTTGATGGTAGCCATTGATCGTCTGGACCATGCAACTTTTTGTCTTAGGAGCGGTGATATGACTGATCACTCATTTCCCACAGACGGCGCCAACTGATGATGCACAAAAAATCGTCAGTGAGTTGATCGTCCACACATGACAATGGGTGCACCTAAAGAACAAAAGAGAAGAAGCAATCAAAGGGCACCAGTGGGGTACTGACTAAAGACCCTTCGAAGGTTAAGTCAGAAGAGAGCTCCAACAATGCTTGAGAGTTTAAGCTTTAGAGAAATTGTGCCTACCTTATTTTCTGAGGGCCTTTGGGTTTTTATAATAGTGTAGAACAGACCTCCGTTTCTTGTATAACAAGATGTTTCCTTATGGAGAAGATCATCATTAATGGACAGATATTATGAGATCCTCCTTATGTTAGGATTCTATTCGTATGGGGACTTTATGGGCTAGGGTTAATCGTGAGACGCAAGTTGTTTCCATTTAGGATTCCTTGGAGATCACTAAAACCAGGTGGATGCCACGTGGCCTTTAGATCCGTCCACTATCAGCCCACTGATCTAGCACTATCAAGTTTATTTAAATGGATCCATCATCCCTAATTTTACCCTCTTCAGTGGTCTTATTTATATATCCTCATATATATATATATATATATTTGGGCATAATTTGATCGCTGTGAAAACCATACATCGCTTCAGCCAAAAAAAAAAAAAAAAGAGAAACCATATATCGCTTCGTTTGTTAATAGTTTGCACTAACAGTTACAGGGCCATTATTTCTGTTTGCAATGTAAGTCTCATCAGCACAGCTTGCATGTTGGCCTACTAATACAGACAAATTTAATTTAACTTACCCGTAATAGATACATATAAAAATGATGTTAATTAAATCACGGCTTGTAATATATTAATTTTAAGTTATATCCCTAATGCAAGAGGACTTCTTTTCAAAGCAAAAGGACACTAACTTTCAAAGCAAATTTAATTTAACTGTACGTATGAAAATGACATTAATTAAATCACATCCTCAATGCAAGAGGACTTTGTTTCAAAGCAAGTAGACACTATCTTTCAAAGATAATTTAATTTAACTTTTTTCCGTAATAGGTAGTATGAAAATAACGTTATTTAAATCACAGCTTGCAATATACTAATTTTAATTAATGTCCTCTTACATTGACGATATGATTTAAAATTAGAATATTGCAAGCTGTGATTTAATTAATGTCATTTTACCTATTATGGGTAAGTTAAATTTTATTTGTACTCAGTAACTATGTTGGGGGTAATAAAAAGAGATGATATCGGTAAGTGTTTTATTTTTTTTAATTATATAAGATAAAAATTCTACTTTAGTTTGATATAATTGTATATGTGTGTGAAGCTCCCTCCTAAAAACTTGAATTTCGGCTCTTATCTCTCACACCCCTCAATGCAAGAGGACTTTTTTTCAAAGCAAAGGGACACCATCTTTCAAAGATAATTTAATTTAATTTAACTTTTTTCCGTAATAGGTAGTATGAAAATAACGTTAATTAAATCACAGCTTGCAATATACTAATTTTAATTAATGTCTTCTTGCTTCTCAAAAAAAAAAAATAAATAAATTAATGTCCTCTTACACTGACGATATGATTTAAAATTAGTATATTGCAAACTGTGATTTAATTAATGTCATTTTACCTATTACGGGTAAGTTAAATTTTATTTGTACTTAGTAACTATGTTGGGGGTAATAAAAAGAGATGATATCAGTAAGCTAAGTTTTTTTTTTTTTTTTTTTTTTTTTTGAGAAACCACTTGAATTAAGTTAATTTTGGAAATAATTAAAATCATATATATTAAATAAACCAATCACATATTTAATTTCATATTTTTTTTTGTTGTTGTTGTGTTAGTACCTATGGTCTAAATCACCTTAAGGTTGATCTTAGAATAATATGTAACATTTTATGGACTATGTAACATACTAGAAATATTATGTGCCACTGATATGTTTCATTTTAGTAACCAAAAAAATGATAAGTATTGTTATATATTGATAGAATATTTAAAATTTAGATATTAACAAAAAATTACATGAAATTATCATGGTTTAAGATATATATAAGCTCTAGTTAAAAAAGACTTAAAAAAAAAAAAATACAACCTAAAAATATTAAAATACTATAGCTAAATGTATGATGTACAAATCTCGGTATATGTAGAATTGTAGCTACACATAGTGTGAGTTACATGCTAGTTAATATTATGCAAGAAAAGATGGTGTGGAAATTACTTTTTATTTTGAACTTCTATTTTTTGAAATTTCCTATACTAGTAGTAGGTAGTTTAAATTAGGTCAAACTATACTTTTGGTCCCCCAACCATGGGAGTCTTTTCCAGTTCATCTTATACATTTAATCATGTGAATTTCACTGCCAAAAATTAATTGTTTTAATTGCATCCCTCAACTTTAAAAATCAAGTCATTAAGTTAACTTATAATGATATGTTGTCAATACAAGCGGCTCATCCCTACAAAATTGAGAAATGTGAACCACCCTTCCCTCCCCGCGGGCACACACAAAAAGGGGGGTGGGGGTGGAGAAGTTAAACCAATATCTATAAATTCTCGAAGGAGTACTTGCAAGTGAAAACCATGATTGTTCTAACCCAGCAAATAGTATACACAATAAATTTTACAATATGGGAGAAAAGTTTTTTATTTTTTTTAATTAATGGAATATCTCAACAAATTAATAGTGCACATATATATGAATAAACATATCTTATTTTTTAGGGTTTAATTAGAACTTTGATCACTGACCTTTGTCTCATATTTCCAAATGGTCCTAAATATTTTAATTGCGTCGATTTAGCCTCTTAACATTTTTATGTTATGTTAAAAGGTGTTATTAAAATAATCATTTTGATGCCACATGGATGCCATGTGGACTTGAATCTTTTTTTTTTTTTTTAATAGAAGCAAAAACTAAATCAAATGAAACTTGAGAGGGACACAAACAAAGAAGAGGGTGGAGAGCTAACAAGTGATCGTAGATAGCTTGAGACTGTGAGGTCCACAAAGAACTCTAGAACCCCAAAAATACTCATTACAACTCATTGGTGATGCTTCATTTTTACTGAGTTGGTTACTTCAGTTAGGCCCATATTTTGGTGAAGGCCTTCCTTTGCACTATGTCTTGGTACAATTGCTGCCGTCTATTTATATCTTTCTCCACTTGTTCTCATGGAAAAATCTTTTATGCGTTTCATACATTTGGCACAGTAGATGCTTTCTCAACTCATATCCATGGCCCATAGTCCAACACTGAAGCTAATGTCAAGCCTACAAGCAATTAGATAAAGGAGGATTCCTTTCATACTTCTATATACGGTGGGATCAACACTCTTACTCAACAAGTCAATAATGAGCTTAACATTAGAACTCATGGGTGTTCTAACAAAACTAGCAGATTCTGCTCTAATACCACTTGTTGGGTTATAGATAAACCTTCGTTAATTAATTCAATTACCCGCACTTAGCATTTCTTCAAATTTCTTCCTCCAATCCCATTTTTGGCTTTTATTGATCTTCAAACCTTGGTAAGTGTTCTCAATAACTTCCAATCCTACTGTTCATCTGACACATCTCATCAATAAGATGGTCAAGACAATCACCATGTGAAGCTTGAGTCTCTCAGATGTTGCCAAGATCACCAAGTACAAGCTAAAGCTGATTAAGAATGGCAACTAGTGTGGCCTCTAAACAGTAGATACTTTCTCAACTCATCCATGCCTCATAGTCAAAGACTTCAACACCACCTCTTGGCTCCCATTGAAAGGTTGCAATAGCACCAGGTGCATGTCAAAGGAGAAACTATGCAAACCTTTTACTACAAAAAAAGGTTAGGTTTTTACAAGGGTCAAAACCCATGAAAAAAAAATGAAAAACCCACGAAAAAAGATTATTTTGAGAGTCAAGATGATCCTCAATGACCTTTGAAATATACACCATCAAAAAAGAAATTTTGATAGCCTTTGTGACCCTCAAAACAAGTGATTTATCTTTATTGAGGATATTTGACCCTTTAGAAAGTTAAAAATACTAATAAATATCTCAAAAGTGTCGAAAGATTTAAAAGTGAGTCGAAACAAGTCAAGTTTTTTGTATAGCATGTTGCATGTTATTTACACATGCCATATATGCATGAAGGCTTGAGCATTTGCGGAATGTTGTATTACTATGTCTGTGGTGGTCTATTCCTAATAATCTTGGGCTTTTGGGCCTAGACCCCCAATTTATTTGTACTTTGGGTTGGGCTTTTCCCACAATGGGAGATCTAAGATGTGGCTATTGATGTCACTTTTGGAGTTCTAGTGTTACTTTGACACCAAACCACCTTGATCTTAGCTCAGCCGAGAAGGCTGCTAAGCAGCCAAGCCCTCTCCCTGAAATCTAAATAGGATTTCCTTCTCCCCAGGATGTATTTTTCCTTACTGCTCTCGTGTCTCGCTTCCCAAAATTTTCCAACTCCTTCTTCCAATCACTCCTCCCCTATTTATATCCCTCTCTTAGTGGGGTCATCATAACGAGAGAATATTCCACATGTTAGTGGGCCATCTGTATCATATCTCTAGTCGGAGGAGACCCACTTCCTGCTGTTGGCTAACATCCTAATAACTTATGCTTGATGTCGGTTATTGCTTGGTAGACGGATTCTCCTAAGGCATTGTCTCTTGATCATGGCATGTCTTGGGCTACTTTATTTGTATGTTTGGCCTATTCTAGATAGTTTGGCTAGTAGGCTGAGATGGGCCAAGGCTATCTAATGAGTGGACCTGCAGTTCGGGACCGGCCTATTATTCTCGGTCCGTAGAAATTCTATTCGAGAAAATTTTAAAATAGTAATGGTATAGAAATAAAATCTTAATAATGAAATGAGTCTCCATATCAATTAAAATGGAAAGGATATTAGTTTCACATTGGAGGGGTGAGATGAGAGAGGAGAGAAGAGGAAAATGTGGCCAAAATATGAGGCTTCTTATTTGCAGGGGGCAAGTCCAGGTTTCAAGTGAGAAAAAGGGCAAAGTATTAACAAAATGATTCTTGAAAATGCGAATTATTGTTGTAAATAAAAAAAATGCATCAAAAAAAAAAAGAAAGACTAAAAAAAAATGTGATGACAAATCACAAATGGACAAACAAAAAGAAATAGAGAGGCAAAGAGTTTTATACAAAATTTGATGCTAAGATTAATTAATGTTATAAGATTATTTATTTGTGTCTAACAATCCTCTTTCTCACTTTGATTTAAAGATGCTAAACTAAAAGATAAAATAAACACAACATTAATTAGGAAACATTCCCTGGGCCATTCCTGCACTTTTAGTACTATCAGTTAACACATATATGCATTGAAATTTAATTGGGTAACCTAGTATACTGTAATTAAGGAGCTATATCCAAGTCTTGTCATATTATTAAATTATTTTCAAATAGATAGTAGGGTTGTTTTTGGAAATATAGACAATTGGATCCTAAATAGTTATATTTTTATTATAAATTTGGATTAGAATCATTAGATACAACTAAAAGAGCTAAATTCATTAGCTTGACTTCATTTTCTACTGCATGGTTTGTAAACTTCTAACACCCATAAACAGTATAATTATATATTCAATTTACTCCAAAAAATTGAATGTAAAAGTAAAACCTTGATTTCTGATTCAAGTGTACCTGATTCTTGTTTGAGTACGCTTTCAGAGGAGGTGGACAGCATTTCAAGCACTGGAGTTGGCTCTTAGTGTTGGGACTTTGGCTGCTCAACTTGGATGTAGCATCATGTGATGGTTTATTTGGAAATTTGAGGAGGACAAGGATTGGCACGCACGACGCAGGAATCAACATGGCTAACAGAAGATTATATGTCTTCTTTCTTTGCATTTATTTTTCACTCTGCTTTCTTCTTTTTTAACAACTCATCAAATATTTATTCGTGCTTTGGTTTTCCTAATGAGTGTTAAACTAGTTAACATAATATATTTTTTTAGAAGTGTTTCGTTTGTAATATTTTAAACATTTTCACAACAAAATTCTAGGTATCAAATTATTTCTAGTTTTAATTTGAACCTACTACTTTGAATAATTGTAAGTTACAATCTGTTATTTTAAAATTTGTTGTAAAAATGTTGTTGACATAACTATTGGGTTAAAATAGATTGGCCTCAATTAATTAATCTAATTGCCCAAGTTGATTAATAAGGTCATATTATATGCAAATCGTGGAGGCACCAACAAATCACCAAATAACTAATATGTAGTGGAAAATAAATTAACACGGTGATTTGTTAATAAATGAGGAAAACCTCTTGCAAGGCAAAAATCCCACTGGGTGAATTTAAGGTTGCTACTCTCAAAAATCCACTAATCAATAATCAAACGGTTACAATTATAAAGAATCTTACTACTATCCTGGCCTATCTCAATATACCAACCTACAATTGAACCTTCACTTCAATACCCAATTGAACTTGATCTTGTAGCAGACTTCTTTCTTTTGATGTACAAATTTTCAATTTGTGACTAACTCCTTTGCATGGATTCCAATATGTGACTAACTTCAGCAACTTGATTGATTGTTGTTGGCTGCAAAGTTTTTCACTTTATAAACAATGAAGATAAAAAAGCACTTGATTTCAAAACCCTAAGGCACATAAACGTAGCAACTTTTCACAAAGTGTATGAGTTTCAAGTCTTTGTTTTCGTGTGGGATGACTTTTAAGATAAGCCTTATATATGACTAAGGTTATAAGAAGAGAAACCCTAATCATTGAAGTCATCATGGGCCAAATTTCAGATTTGAGATTTCTGAAATTGTAGATCTTGATAGATTGAGCTTGTGTCGAGCTTCTCCATTAATCTTTAATAACAACATCTGTCGAGCTAGTGTCGAGATTTAATAAAATAGTTTTTCTTCACTTGTTTCTTGAATCAACTTTCATGTTTTTAATGCTACCACTTAATATGTTTGAAACTTTGAATAACATATTACTTGATATATTAAACCCAACTTAGAACTGACCAATTATAAGTAAAATACGTTTTGTCAAATGATTAGTCAATTACATAAAAAAATATGACCCTAACAATAGCATTTCTCTATTTTTTTTTTCTCCTCTTTTATCATTTCTTTTAAATAAATATGAAATAGAATTTTTTTTTTTTTTTTTATAGAAGAAAATAGAGAACTTATTATAGTTATTAATAAGCATTTATAATTATTATATTATATTTGTATATAGAATTATGTATTCTAGAATCATGCATTTATTATGATTGTGTTCATATATATGATTTTTTTTTTTAATAGAAACAAACACATACAAAATTAAAGAGATTATAACACAAAGGTACACTATAAACTTTACTAAAAAGTCTTGGTAACTTTTAAAAGAAAGTATGATAAGTTATATATTCTGCCATTTAAAGAAAATTTAAGTGCCAAGATTCTAATAAAGGGTTTAAATATAAAATATAATTTAAATTCAGTTATATATATATATATATATAAATAAAGGGAGAGAGAGAGATGTTCATACACATCACAAGCAAGGGCCCACTTTGCAACATATGGGCTAACAACTCTTTTTATTTATTTATTTTTTTTTTTATGACAAGGGCTAAGAAATTTAAATGTCCATTGACGCGAACTAATATGCCTATTATACCCCGAACAGACCATGACCAATGCTATCAGAAAGTTTACTTTAATTGCCTCGGCAGCACTACCTTCAAGATTACGAATTTAAGTGCTTATTCACTTGCATGATTTTATTGGTTCTCTTGGTTAAAAAATGTCAATATTAGAAGTTGGGAACCACAAACTGCTATAAGTTCCGATGTGGGTATGCAATGCAACTAATACCGACGTATCCACTAAATGGAAGATTTTAAATTTAGAGTCAGCTACTTAATTATTTAACTATAAAATTTAAAAAAAAATTTACATCTTTATTTATATACTAGTTGAAGGCCTGTGTATTGCACAGTTTTATGTTAAAACTGGTAGAATATATATAATTATTTAACCAAATAAGTAATTATTATAATGAAAGGAATAAATTGCATTGGTATAACAACCATCAAATATAAAATGATAGCACCTTAATACAAAATTATCTTTTAACATACCAATTGTGCTATAATATCATTTGTAGTTACATGTATCAAACTATTCACATATGAATTTTATATCTAATGAATCTACAATATAAGTGATTTGCAGTATTGTCAACAACAATATTAATGATTAAAATCTTTAGACAAAGTAACATAAAATTGCCACTTTTTAAAGATGTATTTGAGGAATAAAACCTTTGTTCTAATTAAAAAAAATTGCAAAGTTCTACATTTAGATTACAAACCTTTCTTAGGATGCTTGAAATCTTTTTTGACAAACCTTTAAAAAAAATCAAGAAGAAAATTAAACAAAGTTAAAAAAAAAAAAAAAAAAAAAAAAAAAAAAGAGTACCATATAGATTGCAAAATTGTATGTAAATTTAATTGTCTATGATTAGAATTTACTATGACAACTTACATACATATTGGACAACAAAATAATTAAATTGGATCAAAGCATTAACAAATGAATTAGATCAAACATAAGGAAATTACCCCCTAAGGAAATTAGCTTAAACAAAAGGCAACAAATACATAAAACGTATTTAATTGATTATAATAAAAAATTAGAGTAAAAAATACATACCTACATGATTGTAGGTAGAAAATTGGAAGCCTAAATAAAAAAACTATACAATAAGTTGGAGAATGAAAAATTACACCAACGAACGATGTGTATATGTACATACTCCACCTAGAAAAGGAGTCCAAGTAAAATTCAAATACTCTAAACTCCTTGAAGTTACCTAATCAAGAAGTTTAGGTTAATTACATATTAGTTTTTTTTTTTAAATACTTTATCCCAAAAAAATAGTTAACGTTATTAGCTAGATTGTTATTAGATTTTATTTATTTATTTTTTTTTTTTTGTTTACATTAAAGTTAATACCAAAAAAGAAAAAAAAAACTTACGGGAAGCAGTATGTTTTTTTTTAGAGATACACTTAGGGCACGTTTGGTAGACTGTAACGGTAATTACATAAAAATAAGAATAGGTATTACAAGAAATAAAAAAACGTTGTAATGTAATACTTATTACTATTCATTTGTTTAGTGATAACATAATAATAGAACCCTAAAGACAATGGAATGAAAGCCATTTTTTCAAAATTAAGATATATTTTATGAAATATTTTACTCATATAATTATATTTCCTAAAAATAATATTTTTAAAATTTGAAAGAGAGATTAGTTATTTTTTTATGATTTTTTATTTTCATAGTTGTTATGTACATGTGGAAAGTTTGTTTATTTGGAAATATATTAATTTTAGAAATTAATAAACCTGCTAAGGAATAGCTATTACAATCCTTGTAGAGATGAATAATTATTCCTCATTTTAAAGAATAGCTATTCATAAGGAATAACTATTCCATGTAATAAAAACATAATCAAACTATTGAATAACTAAATCATAGGAATAATTATTACATTACAATGCTATTTCAGTCTACCAAACGTACCCTTACTTTATGATAACAACTAATTAGAGGAGATTAGAATGAATAGAGTCCTAATTTTTTGAATTTGAGACATGAATGAATTAGAGTCCTGATTAATCTAATATTAATCTGCAGTTTTTTAGAGATACACTTACTTTATGGTAACAATGAATTTGAGATAAGAATGAATTAGAGTCCTGATTAATCTAATATTAATTTACTTACAATCTTACATGATTAATTTTTATTTTACGCTTACTGTGGGGCCAAAAAGTCAGTCCGAGGATGAAAGTAAGAAGCCCAATTGCCCAAGAAACAATGTCGAGGACGATTCATTCCTCGGCCGTCCGAGACCATAAAGTGGACAAGCAACACACCATCAAGGGGAGTCTTCCTAAGCATCCCAAGAGAAAAGAGCAAGTACAACACGTCAGCTATGGAAGCATGGTGGAAAAGCAAGTCTAGGATGAACTGTCACCTTCACATTAAATGCCCTCAACTAACATCCTAGCCGCATTAATGAGGATAGAACTCCTGAACAGTGCTGTCTTGGTTGCTGCAACCCACAGGAAGAATGGGAATGCGGCTGATGGGACAGGCTCTCAAGTAGTGGCCTGGCTGATCAACAAATGTAGGGCTAGGATCAATTGAGAGAGATGTATATAATGTAAGGAGTCCCTCTTGAAAAAGGGGGACGAAAGATCTGAACGAAGAAGTACTGTAGCAACCTGTATTCTCTCAGAAAACCTTGTAATCAATCTTCAAAGAAATAAGAAGAACTCCAAGCTCTGGAGAGCAAGTCCAAGGAGCATTATTGTGCATCCCAATTCACGTTTAGGCTGTTAAACCCACATGCAACCATGCATGGCCGCTGCATTCCTCACTAGGGCCTAATTCTTAAGCTCACTCTCTATAAATTCATTGCAGGGCTAGCTGGGCTTAGGTCCACTCTCTGAACGCCATAGAAGTGCCCAAACTTGGTCCCCACAATTGGCGCCGTCTGTGGGGAGAACTCGTGCGTTAGTAAGGACAACAGCCAAGCATGGTAGGATCAGGCCCTCACCAAGGAAGTCCCCACAAACTTGAACCGGCTAAATCCCAGCACCAGGCTAACTATGGCGACCCTGGGCGTGGTCAAAATGAGGAGAATGGACGATTTCGAGAGAGAAGCGTGCATACCTCAGCAACTAGCAGAAGCCACACCCGCCGGGACCGGCACGTGCCCCAAAGGCACAACAATGGCCACGCCAAGCGATCGGAGGAGGCCCATAGCCACGCATCCTAGAGACAGGATGATAAGGTGGCCATGCAGCGCGAGATAGATGATTTGAAGAGAAAGATGCGCCGTGCACGGCGAAGATGGTCCGAACCCAGCCCTGACCTACCCTCTGACGACGAAAGTGATGACGAATACAGGCAAAGGTCAAGAACACCCCCGAGCGAGACTTTCTCTCACGAGGATGAGCGCTACCAGAGGCGTAAGCGTGACAGCCCAACTCCTAAGGGCTTAGGGAGTGACGCCATAAGTAAGGCACTGGATCGGCTCTCCAAGTCGCCCTTCACGCGTCGTATAGAAGAGGCAATGCTCCCTCGGTGGTTCCAGCAGCCAACCTTCACTATTTACAATGGCAAAACGGACCCTATGGAGCATGTGAGCCAGTTCAACCAGAGGATGACTGTCCACTCTAAGAACGAGGCGCTGATGTGCAAAGTCTTCCCGTCCAGCTTGGGACCTATGGCAATGAGGTGGTTCAACAGCCTAAGGACGAATTCCATAGACTCGTACAAACAGCTGACCCAGGCCTTTGGTTCCCGTTTTGTTACAAATAGCAAACCTCCTCGACCCATGAGCGCGTTACTGTCCCTATCCATGCGTGATAGGGAGACTCTCAAGGCTTACTCGGACAAGTATTGGGAGGTTTACAATGAGCTGGACGGCAAGTACGACGATGTCGCCATCAATACATTCAAGAACGGACTACCAATGGGGTACGGCCTGAGGAAGTCCTTAACTGGTAAGCCCGCCACCAGTGTGCGGCAGTTAATGGATCGGATCGATAAATACAAGCGGGTGGAGGAAGATCTACTGCAGGACAAGGGGAAGGAGAAGGTTACCCCTCAGGAGATGAGGGATTTCGCGGGATAATCTGGAGCGACCAATGCCCAGACCGTTAGTGCCGTGTTCCGAGAACCCGTACATAGGGTGTTGGAAAAGATAAAAAACGAACCATACTTCAGGTGGCCGAATAAGATGGTTGGGGAACCTAAAAGGCGCAATCAGAATCGCTACTGCCAATACCACCAGGACTACGGACATACCGCGGAGGACTGCAGGAACCTCTGGAACTACCTGGACCAGCTAGTCCGGGAAGGAAAGCTGAAGCACCTCCTGTACCATCCCAATAGTCATCAGGGCCAAACGTACCAAGAGCCACGGAAGGATACCGCCATGGGGCAGCCCGCTAGCACGATTAACATAATCCTGGCGGCACTAGGAAGAACGGGCACACACCCTTCACGAGTGTTGTCTATAGCCCAACTGCCTGCCGAGGAGTCCCAGACAGAGCCGAAGAGGGCTAAGAGGAGTTTCCGCCCACTCTTGAGCTTCTCAGAGGACGACAAGATTGGGACCACCCAGCCCCACGATGACGCTCTGGTGGTCACCCTCAGAATTGGGGGCTACGACGTGAGGAGAGTAATGGTGGATGGTGGCAGTGCGGCCGAGGTCATGTACCCAGACCTCTACAAGGGGCTGGGGCTAAAACCGGAGGACTTGACCTCTACAAGGGGCTAGGGCTAAAACCGGAGGACTTGACGCCTTATAGCTCCCCCCTAATGAGCTTTGATGGGAAGCTCGTCATCCCAAAGGGCATGATCAAGCTGCCCATACAGACTGGCCCAGAAGTGGTGGAGGTGAACTTTGTGGTGGTGGATACGTACTCCCCCTACACAGCCATCGTAGGGAGGCCCTGGCTCCACACCTTGGGGAGTGTTGCCTCCTCCTTGCACCAGAAGGTGAAATTCCCATCAGGGGACCAGGTTCTAGAGATCCGCAGCTGCCAGCCCATAGCGAGGCAGTGCACGGTGGCTGCCATATCATATCGGCTCAATGCACAACCCTCAGCCACTACTGAGGAGGGCTTATAGCAATCAAAGACCTCGGTAGCGCACCCTGATGTAGCTGCCGATGAAGCAAAATGTGAGGACTTGGAGAAAGTGGTAATTAATGATGACTAGGAGAAGTTCTTTCGGGTCGGGGCTCGGCTGCCTCCCATAGAGCAGGAGAAGCTAGTTGAGTTCCTCAGAGGCAATATCGACGTGTTTGCATGGGATGCTTGCGACGCCCCAGGGATTAACTCATCCTTCATCTGTCACCATCTCAACGTCAATCCATCCATAATGCCCAAGAAACAGCCGCCCCGACGCCCATCAAGGGAGCACGCTGATGCCATCAGGGAAAAGGTGAATAAACTTAAGCGTGCTGGGGCTATCAAAGAGGTTTTTTACCCCGAATGGCTAGCCAACACTATGGTGGTCAAGAAGAAGAGCAGAAAGTGGAGGGTCTGCGTGGACTTCACCAACCTAAATAAGGAGTGTCCAAAAGACCCGTTCCTTATGCCTCGGATCGACCAGCTGATTGATGCAACCACGGGCCATCCTCGGATGAGCTTCCTAGACGCCTTTCAAGGCTATCATCAGATACCACTAACCCTGGAAGATTAGGAGAAGACAACCTTTGTGACGCCCGTCGGGAACTACCACTACAAAGTAATGTCGTTCGATCTGAAGAACGCAGGGTCCACCTATCAAAGGATGATAACGAGAATGTTTGAGCCAATGCTGGGCAAGAGCATCGAGGTCTATGTTGACGATATGGTGGTGAAAAGTAAAGTGGTATCCAAACACTTGGGGGACCTCGGCCGCACATTTGACGTCCTGAGAAAGCACAAGATGCGCCTAAACGCCTCAAAATGCTCGTTCGGCGTAGGTTCTGGCAAATTTCTGGGATACATGATCACCCACAGGGGAATCGAAGTCAACCTAACCAAATCAAGGCTATTCATAATCTGAAGCCTCCGCAGAACCCCAAAGAGGTCCAAAAGCTTACTAGGATGATTGCGGCTCTAAACCGATTCATTTCTAGGTCGACTGACAGGTGCAGGCCCTTCTATCTCCTGATCAACAAGTGGAAAGGATTTGAGTGGTCTGAGGATTGTGTCATAGCTTTCCAGCAACTCAAGGAATATCTATCCCGACCACCTATCATGTCCAATCCTGAGGCCGACGAGGTCCTATACGCATACCTTGCCGTAGCGCCCCACGCAGTGAGCCTAGTACTAATACGGGATGACAATGGCGTTCAAAAGCCAGTTTATTACGTTAGCAAGTCGCTGCATGAGGCGGAGGTCAAGTACCTACCTTAGAGAAAGCCATACTGGCTATGGTCCACGCCACGCGAAAGCTCCCCCATTACTTCCAAGCTCACACTGTGGTTGTCTTAACCCGACTGCCCTTGAAGTCTGTACTCCGGACCGCGAAATACACAGGAAGAATCGCGAAGTGGAACACAATTCTAGGGGCCTTTGACATCAAATACATGCCTCGGACCTCCATAAAGGGCCAGGTTCTAGCAGATTTGACGGCCGAGTTCGCTGAACCAATTGTAGAAGTGGCAGCCGAGGAGAAGAGCTTTAAGGAGAAACTAGTTGGGGCAATCTCCATCCTGGGGTCACCATGTTGGAAGGTATATGTTGATGGCGCGGCAAACCAAAGGGGGTCTGGAGTGGGGCTAGTCTTAGTATCCCCTGAAGATCATGTCATAGAGAAGTCCTTGAGGCTCAGATTCTCGGCCACAAACAATGAGGCTGAGTATGAGGCATTACTGCAAGGGATGGTCATGGTACAAAGGATGGGAGGAAAGTCGGTGGAGATGTTCTCAGACTCGAGATTAGTGGTAGGACAGGTAAAGGGAGAGATAGAGGCCAGAGATTCGAGAATGCAAGAATACCTGAGCCAGGTCAATCGCTTGCAGTCGGAGTTCGGCTTCTTCAGCTTGTCTCACATTCCCAGGAGTGGGAACATCCATGCCGATTCATTAGCCACACTCGCAACTTCCTCGGCAGGGGGTCTACCTTAGATCATACTTGTGGAACATCTAGAGAGGGCGAGTGAAGTGGCAAAGGGAGCGATCCCTGTCCATCAGGTTGAGATGGGTCCCAACTAGATGGACCCCATAGTGAGATTCCTCAAAGGTGATGTCCTGCTTGAGGAGAGGTCAGAGGCAGAAAAAATACGAAGGAAAGCTCCTCAGTTCTGGTTGTCCGAGGATCACAAACTATACAGGCACTCCTACTCTGGGCTATACCTACTGTGCGTCCACCCCGAAACAGCAGAATTACTACTCGAAGAGCTGCATGAGGGAATCTGTGGGAGCCACACAGAAGGGAGATCCCTGTCTCACCGAGCCGTCACACAAGGATACTGGTGGCCAGGAATGTAGCAGGAGGCCCAAGAGTATGTTAAGAAGTGTGACCAATGCCAAAAGTTCACCCCAAATATCCATCAGCCAGGAGGGGTCCTCAATCCTTTGTCTAGTCCATGGCCGTTCGCCCAATGGGGCTTGGACATTGTAGGAATGCGCTAGGGAATAAGACGTATCTGTTGGTGGCCACGGACTACTTCACCAAATGGGTCAAGGCCGAGCCACTGGCCAATTTCAAGGGCGTGGACGCAAAGAAATTCCTTTGGAGGAACATCGTCACACGATTCGGGGTCCCACACACCCTCATCTCGGACAACGGGCTCTAGTTCGATAGCAAGGCCTTCAGGAGGTACTGTTGTGATCTTGGGATCACAAACAGATACTCAACACCAGCCTACCCTCAGGGAAACGGACAGGCCGAGGCTGTCAACAAGGTCATTGTCAATGGGCTTAAAAAGAGACTGGACGACGCCAAGGGGAGATGGGTAGAGGAGCTGCCCCATGTTCTCTAGACGTACCGAACTACACCCCGACGGTCAACGGGGGAAACACCTTTTGCCATGACTTATGGCGCCGAGGCGGTGATCCCCTTGGAAACAAACTTCCCGACGCTAAGGACGAGCTCTTTCACTCCAGGCAACAATGATGAACTGCTGGGGAGGAGCCTGGACCTGGTAGACAAGCGAAGGGAACGAGCAATGATCCAGCTGGCCTATTACCAACAAAAGCTCAAGCAGGGATATGACGCCAACGTAACACTCAGACCACTAGCACTGGGGGACCTGGTGCTGAGAAAAATCGTAAGGGCTGCCAAGAACCCTTATTGGGGAAAGTTGGGACCCAACTGGAGGGGTCCTACCGAATTATCTCAGTAGCAGGGATAGGTGCATATTATTTAGAAGATTTAGATAAAAAACCTGTACCTCGTCCATGGAATGTAAATAACCTGAAAATGTATTATTATTAATGAAGAAGTCTTTGGATTCAAATTCTTAACCTACCATGATTGTGTATCTCGCGTTTTGACGGCCAGACTTAAGTGTTAGACAGAACGAAGGCATTGCATGGTCCTCGGACGTAATCCTATAGGGAAACTAACTACTTCAAAAGGCTAAGTGTTAGACAGAACCAAGGCATTGCATGGTCCTCGGACTCAAGCCTATGGGGAAACTAATTACTTCAAAAGATTCTAAGTGTTAGACAGAACTAAGGCATTGCATAGTCTTCAGACTCAATCCTATGGGGAAACTAACTACTTTAAAAGATTCTAAGTGTTAGACAAAACCAAGGCATTGCATGGTCCTCGGACTCAATCCTATGGGGAAATTAACTACTTCAAAAGACTAAGTGTTAGACAGAATCAAGGCATTGCATGATTCTCGGACTCAAGCCTATGGAGAAACTAACTACTTCAAAAGATTCTAAATGTTAGACAGAACCAAGGCATTGCATGGTCCTCGGACTCAAGCCTATGGGGAAACTAACTACTTCAAAATTCTAAGTATTAGACAGAACCAAGGCATTGCATGGTTCTCAGACTCAAGCCTATAGGGAAACTAACTACTTCAAAAGACTAAGTGTTAGACAGAACCAAGGCATTGCATGGTCCTCGGACTCAATCCTATGGGGAAACTAACTACTTCAAAAGACTAAGTGTTAGACAGAACCAAGACATTGCATGGTCCTCGGACTCAAGCCTATGGAGAAACTAACTACTTCAAAAGATTCTAAGTGTTAGACGGAACCAAGGCATTGCATGGTCCTCGGACTCAAGCCTATAGGGAAACTAACTACTTTAAAATTCTAAGTGTTAGACAGAACCAAGGCATTGCATGGTCCTCGGACTCAAGCCTATGGGGAAACTAACTACTTCAAAAGACTAAGTGTTAGACAGAACCAAGGCATTACATGGTCCTCGGACTCAAGCCTATGGGGAAACTAACTACTTCAAAAGACTAAGTGTTAGACAGAACCAAGGTATTGCATGGTCCTCGGACTCAAGCCTATGGGGAAACTAACTACTTCAAAAGACTAAGTGTTAGACAGAACCAAGGCATTGCATAGTCCGCAGACTCAATCCTATGGGGAAACTAACTACTTCACAAAGACTAAATGTTAGACAAAACCAAGGCATTGCATGATCCTCAGACTCAAGCCTATGGGAAAACTAACTACTCTAAAAAGATTCTAAGTGTTAGACAGAAAGGGGACCTATGCTGGGAAGAACCAGAGCCCTACCTAGTCCTTAGGACATAAAAGGACTGCCTATGCATACACGCTTTCACGTTATTGCAACTACTGCCACGATTGGTCGAGATACAATTGATGTTAAAATTATGCAAAGAAAAAGAGAATGGATAACGCGCAAATGGATAAAAAAGCCAGAACAAATAAATGGAGAAATAAAGCTCCCATTACATTAAGTCCATAGAAGTTACACCGCAGGAGCCACATTACAATGATTAAAAAAAAAAAAAAAGATGCAAGGACAAAAGAGACGGCAAAACAGGGCAGACAGAGGCGCCAAGGGGCCTACTCCTTCCACTTAATTCCCCCCCCCCCCAGTGTATGGCTGGTCCATGGCAGCCTCAGGATCCTGTAGGATCTGACTTAGTGGGATGGCCTGCAGAGGCACGGCAAGAATGGCTACCTCCTCGGAGGAAGAGACTTGGGCATCAGAGGAGGGCTTCGCAACCTTTTGGGGCGCTTCCTCGTTGGGGCCTTTACCTGATCCAACCACCCTAGGAGGATCACTCCCTTAAACAGGCTCACCGGTAGGTCCAACGACCGAGGGTCCCTCACCCCGAGTAGCAGCAGTTTCCTCAGCAGCCACCTCGGCCTCAGAGCCGTCTGAAGCAGCCTCGCGGATGGCATGGGGGTAGTACACACTCTCCTCCTTCCACAGATCGGACGAGGCCTCAACCCGGGCTTGTTTAAGAGCCTCCTTCCAAACCTGGGAGCAGTAGCGCCTACATACCCCAAGGACTTGGGTTTTGTAGGCAGCTTCCGTCTCGGCCACGCCCGCGGCGTAAGCAGCCTCCTCGGCTTCCTCCTTAGAAGCCAGGGCCTCCTCCCTACCATAATCTGCCTCAGCCTTGGCCCTCACAACTTCACCCTTGGCCCATTCAGCCACATTTTTGGCCTCCTCAACAGCAGCCAACTTACTTGTCATGTCAGTGATCAACTCCTTGGCGATCTTCAGCTGCTCTTATGCCTCACCCAGACGCCTCGTCTAATCTTCGGCCTGCTTCTGGAAACCAGCAAGGCCTGACACTGCGTTGTCCCAAGCCCTGGTCATCGCCTTCAGCTCCTCCCGGGCCGCAGCGAGGTCATCATCGGAGTTCTTGAGGATCCGAGTGGCCTCTAAACGTCTCTCGCGCTCTGCATCCAGGGCCTTTCCTTGGTCGTTGGCCGCCCCCTCCAACCTAAAGGTGGCTTGGACAGCCTGCCAATCAAAACGAATGCATATTAAGCCGAGCTCAAAAAAAAAAAAAAAAAAAGGGAAGAAAAACTGAAACCAGAAAAAATCACAAGTGTTGAGGATCTTTCCATTCCCAGATATCGCTTGAGGCTGAGGAAGACCTCCCTACTCCTCATAGTCTCCAGCTCCGCCATGTCCGCAAGAAGTCACAGGCACCTCTCCAGCGCGTCAGCCACATACGCACCTTCGCCCTCTCTAAAATCTCTGAGGGAGGAGTCATCCCTCAGAGGTCCCCCATGGAGCATCGGGGTGGGAAGCCAGGCCTGAACCTCGGACTGGGCATCGACTCGTTTATCT
Source organism: Quercus gilva (assembly GCA_023621385.1). Classification (NCBI taxonomy): domain Eukaryota; kingdom Viridiplantae; phylum Streptophyta; class Magnoliopsida; order Fagales; family Fagaceae; genus Quercus; species Quercus gilva. The sequence continues at coordinate 59,768,122 of CM042481.1, forward strand.
TGGCCTTGGGAGCGTATCTTCAGTTGTTTCAAGGGCCGCCGAGTGTCGTTCCCCTCTTGCGTGGACCTAGACTTGTCCTCAATAGGCCTTTTGCCCTTATCCTTTTTCTGCTTAGGATTAGTAGGCTCGTGCCTGGATGGCAGACTCGACTGAGGTGGATGAGGAGGAAGCCTGGATTGGGTAGAAGCCAACCTGGTCTGGGCAGGATGAGTCTTAGAAGGAGGAGGAGGAAGCTTTGGCTTGGACTTCCCCGGTTGGCCTTCTATTAGGTCGAACAGACTAGATGGGATTTCTTCTTGTAACCCATCTTAAGCCGATGAGAGGATTCTGACTTTAGGAAGTCCGCTTCGGTCAGGCAAAGGTCACCCAAGTCCCCATAAGGGTCCTCGGATTGGTGGACTTGTTCAAACACGCCAAACTCGTCCTCGGCAGAGCCAAAATCAGCAACTTCCTCTTCCCTCTCTAGGTTCTCTTCTGCGGCCTCTGCGGATCTATGGAAGGAAGAGGGGCCTGCTAATGTAATGCCTTCTAGGATGGAGATGTCCTCGGGGAACTGGAACCCGTCCTCGGTCACAGTTATTTTCCGTAGCCAAGGGTCTCTTGCTCTGATCACGTGCTTCGAAGCTGCGAACGATTTTTGGACCGGGGTGTACCCCAAGATTTTGTGAGCGGCTCTAACTTGATGGTCAGCTTCGTTCTCGAAAACCGCCGCCCTTAGCACTTTCTATAAATCCTACCTGTTGACCAGGCTGAAGTGACGCGTGTAGGCGTGCGGATCTGCAGAAGGAAGACACATTCATGTTAGTAACCAAATGGTGTAAAAAAAAAAATGAATAAGATAAAGAATAAAACAAACTAAAATTTTTGAACCCCCTTCTACTCCCACTGCCCCACCTGGTGTCCCCTCCGTCGTTGGGCAGTGAAGGCCATCATGCTACTCTCCGGACATGATGAGAAAGTCCTTGTTTAGCCCCTTGCTGGACTCAGGGAGGCACTGGATAAGTCGAACCCTATCATCCCTTGTCGTCATGTAGTACGACTTGCCCTTCAGGCACTGGAGGTTGTAACACCAGTTTACGTCGTGATGGGTCAACCTTAGCCCCATCTTCTCATTCAAGGCGTCCACACAGCCCAGAATTCTAAAGACGTTGGTGGCGCACTGGGTGGGGGCTAGCCGGAAATACGTCAGGTAGCCCCTCATCACCGGCCCCATGGGGATTCTCATGCCACCTTCGAGAAAGGCAACGATAGGAATCGCCACCTCGCCCTCCTGCCTCTGAAGGAGCCACTCCCCTTCCTTACAATACCTCAAGCCCACGTTGCTAAGTATCTTATAGTCAGCGATGAATTTTTCCATCGCCTCCTCAGTGTAGACATACTTCTTAAACCTACCCATCCCAAGTGATGCCTAAGAGAGCTAAGGAGGAGCAAATGAAAAAGAAGGAAGAGCAGAGAGGAAGAAAGCTCAGAGAGGAAGAAAGCTCCTCGGACAGGCTTTTTGTGCTAGAGATGTAGGCGAAAATTTGGCTAGACTCAAGATGTATGCGCAAGAGCTCCTGATTGCGAGTAAAAAAGGGGAAGAGCAGTTCGAGTGGGTATTTATACCCCAAATCGAGGAACCGTACGGCTTTTTTCGCCCATAAATGCTAGGTGAATCCCCACCATTAGATTGCCATTCTCTCGTTGAACATGGGGAGCACAGAGCCGCCTGAATTTAATGAAGGACACGTTACGTGCACCGAAGCATCAGAAACACGCCTTGGGCAGATGAAAAGACCTCAAAACTGACGAGGGACAAGACTCGACAAGACAAGAAGCAGGCCCGAGGACGTCAAAATCCTCCTCTTCGCCCGAGGATGCGGACAGCAAGATTTTGAGGGGCTATTGTGGGGCCAAAGAGTTAGACAGCCCTGGCCCACTTTGCACCAGGCCCGAAGGCCCGCGCCGAGGAGGTGTCCAAGGTCCGAGGATGAAAGTAAGAAGCCCAATTGCCCAAGAAACAATGCCGAGGACGATTCATTCCTCGGTTGTCCGAGACCATAAAGTGGACAAGCAACACACCATCAAGGGGAGTCTTCCTGAGCATCCCAAAAGAAAAAAGCAAGTACAACGCGTCAGCTATGGAAGTATGGTAGAGGAGCAAGTCCAGGATGAACTGTCACCTCCACATTAAATGCCCTCAACTAACGTCCTGACCACATTAATGAGGATAGGACTCCTGAACAGTGCTATCTTGGTTGCTGCAACCCACAGGAAGAATGGGAATGCGGCTGATGGGACAAGCTCTCAAGTAGTGGCCTGGCTGATCAACAAATGTAGGGCTACGATCAATTGAGAGAGATGTATATAATGTAAGGAGTCCTTCTTGAAAAAGGGGGACGAAAGATCTAAACGAAGAAGTACTGTAGCAACCTGTATTCTCTCAGAAAACCTTTAAATCAATCTTCAAAGAAATAAGAAGAACTCCAAGCTCTGGAGAGCAAGTCCGAGGAGTATTATTGTGCATCCCAATTCACGTTTAGGCTGTTAAACCCACATGCAACCATGCATGGCCGCTGCATTCCTCACTAGGGCCTAGTTCTTGAGCCCACTCTCTATAAATTCATTGCAGGGCTAGCTGGGCTTGAGTCCACTCTCTGAACGCCATAGAAGTGCCCAAACCCAGTCCCCACACTTACTATATAATATTTTTTTTTATTAATCTAATATTAATCTATACCTACAATCTTACATGAAACAGATGTGAAACATTTTTTTATTTCTTTATTTTTTTTAAAGAGATAAACTACTTAATGATAAAAATGAATTAGAGTCCTGATAGTATACTATTCCTTTTTAGTTCCTTAAAAATCTAAAATTTTAATAAAATTTCTGCAATTTGGTGAAGTTTTGTGACATAATCACGGCGCCTTAATTTTTTGAATTTGAGATATGAATGAATTAGAGTCCTGATTAATTTAATATTAATTTGCAATTTTTTATTTCATTTTTTTTTAGAGATACACTTACTTTATGATAACAATGAATTAGAGATAAGAATGAATTAGAGTCCTGATTAATCTAATATTAATTTATATACAATCTTACATGAAGTAGTTTTTATTTTACGCTTACTATATAATATTTTTTTGATTAATCTAATATTAATCTACACCTACAATCTTACATGAAGCAGACGTGAAGTAGTTTTTTATTTCTTTATTTTTTTTAAAGAGATAAACTACTAAATGATAAAAATGAATTAGAGTCCTTGGTAATATACTATTCCTTTTTAGTTCTTTAAAAAAGGGTTCCAAAAAGAGGAAATTAATACCTTTTAGCAAGCATTTGAGTATTTGACAGCATTGGTAAGCTTCGACTTGTCATTCTGACTTCCAGTACTGGGATTGGAAAGTCTTTCATCATCATCATCTGAAATTTGCCCAAAACACAAATAACATTTTCAATTAAAATACCCAAAACAATTTTTCAAAACCCAAATTGTTACAAAGAGGGAAAAGCTGTAGCTGTTGGGTTCTGATTTACCCCATTTGACTGGTTGTGGGCATGATGTAAAATTTTGTAGGCCTTAACCTTGAGTTCCTTTAAGGCTATAGGGATTGCACCAAACCCTTTCCAGGTATATTAATTCTTGGCTCTCCTTGCAAGAACCTAAAAAAAATTGAACCAAAGCTTAAGTATGAAAAAATTTAATAGCTAAAAACAAATAAAGATGATTTCTTTTTTTTCTTTTTCTTTTTTTGAATTACAGGGTGAAAAAATTAAATCAAAGTTCAAATTTCGGAAACTTGTACCCCTTTCGTAATTTTTCAGAAACCAAGCAATGTGAAGAAAGAAAAATAAAATAAAAACTTAATTATATCAACAATTAAACACATATACACACATATACAGAGAGACATAACATTAAAAAAAAAAAATGTAAAAATAGAAGTAACCTTTTTAAGAGCAAGTCTCTGCAACGGCACCACCTTTCAAATAGTTGGATGTCCACTTTTAATTTGGGTGTGTATTTTTTGATAGTATGGGTGTGATTTAATTTGGGTTTTATTTTGTGTTGTTGTGTTCAAAGGTTTTTGTTATGTTTTAGGGTTACGTTTTTGTGCTTTGGTTTTGTTCTTGTGTTTGAATTTTGTGAGTATGTGTTCTTGCGTTAGTTGTGTGTATTTTTTTTTTTAGTTGCATTAGTTGTGAATGAATTAGAATCTTGATTAATCTAATATTAATTTGAAATTTTTAATTTTTAATTTTTTTTAGAGATACGTTTACTTTATGATAACAATGAATTAGAGATAAAAATGAATTAGAGTCCTGATTAATCTAATATTAATTTACCTACAATCTTACATAAAGTCGTTTTTATTTTACGCTTACTACTTAATATTTTTTTGATTAACCTAATATTAATCTATACCTACAATCTTACATGAAGCAAACATGAAGCAGTTTTTTATTTCTTTATTTGTTTTAAAAAAAGAGATAAACTGCTTAATGATAAAAATGAATTAGAGTTCTTGGTAGTATACTATTCATTTTTAGTTCTTTAAAAATCTAAAAATTTAATAAAATTTCTACAATTTTTTGAAGTCACGTGGCGTAATCACGGCGTCTAAGCTCAACTTTTATTATATATAATATGATATCATATATAAAAACAATGGTGATACTAAAATAGTACATTGCTATTGACTGATACCAAAATATTTTATTCCCTTAACCAAACCAAAATAGCCAAGTTCAATTTTGACAAATTGTATTGCAATGTATTAAAAAAACATCTATTTTGCGTTTTTTCATTATTTATTTGAATTTTTTTTATTAAATATTGTTGATATTATATGGATGCTAGTTTTGATTTTCAAGAAAATAAAATTTTTGTTCTGCTTCCTGGCTTCATCCTTGGAAGTAGCGTATATCGATTTTTTTTTTTTTGCATGGACATATGTCAGTTGCTTGGAGGCTAGCCTTGTTAGATTCTAATAGGCATACTATAGTTTTAAGACAATTTACAGATTACTGACTATTATACAATATGTTAAAATTAGAGTACAAATTTGATAAAGATGTGGGCCAAAACTCATAATTTACACCATCCAATAATAGTTTGCGATCTCAACATCTATAATATATATTAGAGTAAATTGCAAAGTACACCATGCTTGAATTTTACATTTTGAAGTTTGAGAAATTTGATTTTACACCCTAAAGTTTGATTATGTTAGCAAAACTCCACCCTTCATTAGTATAAAGTGTTAAGTGACACGGAGGCGTGCTGGCATGTTTTATTTTTCACAAATCAGTAATTCAAAATGACACCGTTTTAAAAGGAAGAAAAAAGGTACTGCTACCATCTCTCTAAACGGCACCGTTTTGCCAACTCAAAACAAAAATTCCAGGTATTCTTATGACACCACCGTTTTGCCCAAACTATAAACACAATTACACAAAACATAGGATCTGCATTCTACAACGTGACACACCATTTCTGCCATTCAACCTATTCCTAAAATTAAAACCCCAGGTACAATTCAGGAAAGGAAAGCATAAATTTGTTACTGATAAGGGAAGTTTTGTAGCATTGATAGACTCGTCCGTGTTAGGTGAAGGCGACGGCCCTGATGAACCCGTCGACCTCACCCACATGTCCATATCCTAAGAGACGAGAAGATAAGGTCGACAGCCCCACCTTAAAAGCTGACGAATGCACCTTTAGGGCGTTAAACACCTAAGGGTGACGACTGGAATATGTAGACGAGGAAAAGAAGCCGACGGGAGGAAGCTGAAGGAAATAATGGAACCTTTAATGGGTTTAATGGGTCTAACATGGCATGCCTTGGCCTACACGCATGAGCATATAAGGAAATATCTTGTGCATCACGCTCAACCCTAACCAAGGGAGTCCTATAAGCAAAGAACTCCACAAAATACACAAATTAAAGAGGATCTCTCCTACAAGGAAACATCTTCTTAACCAAGGCACGGATGTCAACCCTACACTACTATAAAAACCCCGAGACCCTCACAAATCAAGGTACGCATAATTCCCCTCAGCTTTGGCGCTTTAGAGTTACAAAAGTTCTTTAACTTAACCTTCGGAGGGTCTTCAGCTGGTAACACACTGGTACTCTCCTAGGGTTTTCTTTGTTTTTGTTTCGCAGGTCTAGTTTTGAGCACATGAGTATCGTGTGGCTTACTGAAGATTTTCGGCATCATCAGTTGGCACTGTCTGTGGGAAACTAGCAACTTGTAAGCCATACTATCACTTCCCAGACAAAGAGTTGCATGGTATTTACTTGCTTGATGACAACCACCAACAACACTCAAGGAGACGAACCACGCATGACAGCCCTCGAGAGACAGGTTCAAACTATCGCCGCTTTCGTAGAGCGCCTCACTAAACAAAACCACGGCCTAGAAGAATAGTAGCGCCAAAAGGATGCAGACCTTAATACTCAAGAGGAAGACTAAAAAGGCACCAGCGCTGAGAGAAGGAACCAAGAAGGGCCGGAAGGAAGTAACGCCCCAAGCAGACTAGAGCGACAGGACATGAGTCGGCCATCCGTCACAGATACGGTTCCACCTCACATGGTCGCCAAGATGCAGATGATGAAGGAATGGATGGACTTTATGATGAACGCCCGTAGAGGACGAATGTCTAGCGACCTCGATGACTTGGTCCATCGAACTGATTCGCCATTCACAGCATCCGTGACTTCATTCCCCCTTCCACCAAAGTTTCGTATGCCGTAGGCAGAAAATTACTACGGATCCAAGGACCCCTTAGATCACTTGGAGTCTTTCAAGACCCTAATGCACCTTCAACGGGTACCAGACGAGATCATGTGCAAAACCTTCCTCACCATGCTGAAGGGACCCGCAAGGATCTTGTTCAGAAGGTTGACGCCCAACTCCATTGGTACCTTTAAGGAGTTAAGCAGCCAGTTCGCCTTACACTTCATCGGGAGGCACAGGTATAAGAAGTCCAATGCATGCCTGATGAACATTAAGCAACGGGAGGACGAGACGCTGAGATCTTACATAACCCGCTTTAACAAAGAGGCCCTCTCGATCGATGAAGCTGACGACAAGATACTCATGGCTGCCTTCACGAACGGACTACGGAAGGGTAAGTTTCTGTTTTTCCTATACAAGAATGACCTAAAAACTATGTCAGATGTGATGTACAGGGCAACCAAGTACATGAATGTGGAAGATGCACTGTTGGCCCAAAAAGAGAAGCCTAAAAAGAGGTAAAGACAAGAAGACGTATGGTAGGATAGGGGGCGAAAGATGGCTAGGACCGGAGAACGGCGGGAGGACAAGCGTTCCAAGCCCCCCGCAGGGAAGTTCACGAGTTTCACCCCACTGACCACCCCGATCAACCAAGTCTTGATACAAATCAAAAACGAAGGAGCTTTGACATTTCCCGGTAAGTTGAAGGGAGATCCTAATAAGAGGTCTAGAGACAAATACTGCCGCTTCCACCGTGACCATGGTCATGACATAGCCGACTGCTACGACTTGAAGAAAAAAATTGAAGCTCTTATCAGGCAAGGGAAGCTGCAAAGGTTCGTTAGCAAGGAGAAAGCGGATCCGCCCCAAGAGCAGGCTCCTCGGATGGAAGAACGAGCGTTCTAGGCTGCCCTTAGGAGATATAAGAATGATTGTAGGGGGCATAATGGCTACTGGGTCGTCCAAAAAAGCCCGTAAGACTTACCTCAGGATGGTTCAGAATGTCCAGTTGATGGGTTCCATACCAAAGATGGTGTGGATCGACAAACCCGTCATCAAATTTTCAGAAGATAATGCTCGACGTCTCCTCCATCCGCATGACGATGCACTTGTCGTTAGCATAAAGGTAGGGGATTACAACATGCACTGGGTTCTGGTTGACAATGGCAGTTCAGCTAACATCCTTTACTACCTAGCATTCCAGTAGATGAGGATTGACAGAGAGTGATTGGTATCGACGAACGCTCTACTCGTTGGTTTTGGAGGAATAAAGGTGTTCCCCCTTGGCATAGTCACTTTGTCTGTTACAGTTGGCGACTACCCCCAGCAGATCACTAAAGATGTAACATTCCTTGTGGTCGACTGTTCGTCCGCTTACAATGCCATCCTAGGACGATCTATCCTTAATTCATGGAAGGCTGTAACCTCAACCTACCACTTAATGATCAAATTCCCTACATATTGTGGAGTAGGGGAGCTGCGTGAAAATCAGGTGGCTACGCGCAAATGCTACATAGCTATGATGGAGATGGAAGACCACCTCTAAACCATGAACATAGAAGAATATCGGACAATTATAGAGCCCGTTGAAAGGCTTGAAGAGATACATCTCAACGACTCTAAGCTTGATCAAATGACCAGGATTAGTACCCTCGCCAGCCCGACGGTCCGCCAAGCACTTACAACTTTTCTCAAAGATAACCAGGATGTATTTGCTTGGAGCCATGAAGACATGCCAGGAATAGACCCTTCGGTCATGGTGCACAGACTAAATATGTTGTCCTCATTTCCACCCATCTATAAGAAGAAGCGGGTATTCGCCCCAGAACGAGACCAAGCTATAGCGGAAGAAGTTTGCAAGCTACAAGAGGCGAACTTCATTAGGGAGGTTTATTACCTCGACTGGCTGGCAAATGTGGTAATGGTCAAGAAAGCTAGCAGGAAATGGAGGTTATGCGTAGACTTCACTAACTTGAACAAGGCATGCCCTAAAGATAGCTACCCCCTCCCACGGGTCGACATCCTAGTTGACTCTACGGCTCAATACCAGTTATTAAGCTTCATGGACGCTTTTTCAGGTTACAACCAGATTAGAATAGATGAGCAGATCAAGAGAAGACTTCTTTTGTTACTAGCCAAGGGCTCTTCTGCTATAAAGTAATGCCATTTGGCCTCAAAAATGCGGACGCAACGTATCTGAGGCTCATGAACAAGATGTTCGTACAGTAGATTGGGAGAAATGTCCAGGTTTATGTTGACGACATGCTGGTGAAAAGCCGAAGGGAGGAAGATCACTTGGAGGATCTCAGGGAAACATTCGACACCCTTCGATCCTACAACATGAAGCTCAATCCAGGCAAGTATGCCTTCGGAGTGATGGTAGGAAAGTTCCTAGGATTCATGGTGTCTCAGAGGGTTATCGAAGCCAACCCAAACAAGATCCAGGCCATAATAGAGATGGCACCCTCAAGGAACGTGAAAGAAGTACAAAGCATCAACCACAAAGTGGCAGCACTAAACAGGTTTGTGTCAAGAGCGACGGATAAGTGTATACCTTTCTTTCACATGCAGAATAAATTTTTTGAATGGACGACCGAGTGCCAGCAGGCATTCAAGGACCTGAAGATCTACCTCTCATCCCCTTCGTTGCTGAGTCCTTCCGAACCTGGGGAAGAACTGTTCCTCTACTTAGTAGTATCCTCGGCGACCGTTAATGCAGCCTTAATCAGGGAAGAAGATAAGGTACAGAAGCCTGTGTAGTACACAAGTCGAGCACTCTGAGGTGCAGAGGAAAGATACCCACCAATGGAGAAGCTCACCTTCGCTTTAGTTATAGTAGCCTGTAAGCTCAAGCCTTACTTCTAAGCTCACACGGTGATCGTCCTGACTGACAAACCCCTACGGCGAGCGATAAGCAATCTCAAAGCTGCCGGAAGAATGACATTATGGGCAATAGAGTTAAGTGAATTCAACATACAATATCGCCCGCGTACTGCGATTAAGGGACAGGTGGTCGCTGACTTCATTGCGAAATTCACTAACCTAGAATGCTAGGGGGCAGGATAGTATACTCAGTGGAGTATACACACAGATGGATCGTCCAACAGACGGGCTGGCAGAGCAAGTATTGTACTTCGTTCTCCAGAAGAGGATGAGATCGAATGCATGGTTCATCTCAACTTCCTTACGACCAACAATGAAGCAGAGTACAAAGCACTAGTAGCGGGACTAGATCTCGACAAAGCAGCAGAAGCCACGAGTGTGATTATTCATTGCGACTTCCAGGTCGTCACAAACCAAATGAACGATGATTACGAGTGTAAGGGCGAGAGGATGAAGAAGTACTTGGAGCAAGTAAAGAGGGTAGACGACCTACAGGCCAAGATTGTTCAAATCCCCAGAGGAGAGAACAAACAAGCCGACCACCTTGCCAAGACCGCATTAGCAGAACACATGGTCATTCCCAACAAGGTACTCTCCTTTATTTAGTGTTCGCCATTGATAGATGTCATCAATGTGTAGGACATAGGTTCCGAGAACAATTGGATCACCCTTGTAGTCTCCTACTTGAAAGACGGCAGATTACTCGTTAGAAAGCTGAAGGTTCAAGTGGCACGGTTCGTCTTGATAAAGGACGTATTGTACAAAAGGGGCTTCTCTCAACCATACCTAAGATGTTTAAACCTTGAAGAAACGGATTATGCCATGAGAGAAGTACAAGAAGGGATCTGCGCAACCACTCAGGGTCGCGGTCATTGGTACATAAGTTGATTTAAGTTGGATATTACTGGCCTACTATGCAGAAGGACGCCCAGACCTATGTCAAAGCCTGTGATAAATGCCAAAAGTTCAGTAACGTCATCAGACAGCCAATGGAAGAGTTGACCCCAATGACAGCCCCATGGCCATTCACTCAATAAGGACTCGACATTATGGGTTCATTCCCAATAGCAATACAACAGCTGAAGTTCCTTATAGTCAGTATAGACTATTTCACTAAATGGGTAGAAGCAGAAGCCTTGGCTACCATTACGAAGAAGGATGTAAGAAGCTTCATCTAGAAAAACATCATTTGTAGGTATGGGATCCCTAGAGTCTTGGTCTCAGATAACAGAAAGCAGTTTGACAATGACTCCTTCGGGGATTTTTGCTCATAATTGGGAATCAAGAACCACTACTCCTCTCCTGGCCACCCACAAGCCAATGGGCAAGTTGAAGTCACGAACCGATCCTTGCTTAAAATCATCAAGACTTGGCTCGAGGGGGCAAAGGGTGTATGGCCAGAGGAGTTGCCAAGCGTACTATAGGCATATAGGACGACAGTAAGGACACCTACTGGGGAAACACCGTTCTGATTAGCTTATGAGAGCGAGGCAGTCATCCCAGTAGAGGTTGAACTTATGAGCTACCGAATGGGTAATCATGATGAAAGAAAGAATGACGAGGCTACGCATCTACAGCTTGATCTACTAGACGAAGTTAGGGCGACATCTGAGTAGAGACTCGCACGGTACCAGGACCTCATGGCCAAGCACTACAACTCTCGGGTCAAATACAAAGACTTCAAGATTGGAGACCTCGTCTTAAGGAAGGTAATGGGTGCCACCAGAGACCCCACCCAAGGAAAAGCTCGGCCCTAACTAGAAGGGACCTTACAGAATCAAGTCATGGCAGAGGAAAGGCACCTATCACCTAGAGATGCTAGATGGACAAAAGTTGCACCATCCATGGAATACCGATCATCTCCAAAAATGCTACCAGTAGAAAGGATAGCATGAAGTGCGACACTCCTCATTTTCCAATTCATTTTAGTTAATTTTTGCTACAGTACTTTTTAAGCCCAAAGGGCAGGTCTTTTTTCTTTAAGGAACAATTTTTCTACATGCATTTATCGTAATAAGAGGAGTTTATTTGGTTATGACGGACGTATTTATCTGTTCCTACATGTTTATTCTATTTGTTTGTTAAGTCCACAAGTGGACGAGTTTAGAGTCCACAAGTGGACGAATTCATAATCAAGTCCATAAATGGACGAGTTCACCCTATAAGGATGAATTAATATTAAGTCCACAAGTGGACGGATTCATGATAAAGTCCATAAGTGGACGAGTTTAGAGTCCACAAGTGGACAAATTCATAATCAAGTCCATAAATGGACGAGTTCATCCTATAAGGATAGGTTAATACTAAGTCCACAAGTGGACAGATCCATGATTAAATCCATAAGTGGACGAGTTCAGAGTCCACAAGTGGACGAATTCATAATCAAGTCCATAAATGGATGAGTTCACCCTATAAGGATGAATTAATATTAAGTCCACAAGTGGACGGATTCACGATTAAGTCCATAAGTGGACGAGTTTAGAGTCCACAAGTAGACGAATTCATAATCAAGTCCATAGGTGGACGGGTTTATCCCATGAGGATGAGTTAATTAAGCCCACAAATGGATGGATTCATGATTAAATTCATAAGTGGGCGAGTTCAAAATTCCACAAGTGGACGAATCCGTGATTAAATCCATAGGTGGATGGGTTTATCCCATGAGAATGAGTTAACATTATCACGTCCAAGTAGATGGATTCACAAGTGGACGAATTCATTGTATGGTCCACCGTTGGACGAATTCATTATAAAGTTCATTAGCCCACAAATGAACGAGTTCAAAATGGACGAATCAAAATTATAACGTCAAAAAAGTAGACGAGTCCATAAGAACAAGGACTAAACATACACACCAACGAGCAACACATATAATGAAAGCGACGAATATAAAATACCATAAATAATGTAAAGTTTTTACAAACAAAAGCCCAAAAAAACGAAAGGGCATTAAAATTTACAACAAAAAGAAAAGACTAAGTTCAGGAGGTCGGGGGGTCTTGTGGGTTCTCGTCACCCTTAGGAGGGAGGTCCTGGAAGTCCTGAGTAGGAGGGTCTTCAGCATGACGGTTGGTCGACGGGGCCAAAGGGATGACGGGCTAGTCCATGGCAGGTTGGGCAAGAACGACATTATCATTTTTTGGATCTGCCTCGGACTCGGTGGAGTCGTCACTCTCCTCAAAAATAGTATTGCCTGCGGGTGTCGACAGCAGGGTAAACGGACTTGACCTGCTTTAGGCAGTCCTCAAACTCGACACCATAATAGACGGCACAGGCATCTATGAAAGGCTATGAAGCCTTAAACTCTGCCACGACATCAGCCCTGGCCATCTCCACTTGGCCTAGAAAAGCCGTCAACTCCTTTTCCACTGTCACCTTAGCTTCTTGTTCCTTTTTCTTCTGCCGATCCTCCTCCTTCAGTTTCTCTCTCAACTCCTTAACCTTTTGGTTGAGGGTACGAAGCGCACCCTTATATTGCTCATGCTCGTCAGTCAGGTTCTTGATGCGCTTGTGCAGATGGGTAATCACCCCTTATTTGGTGACACCTCTGTCTTGCAAAGCCTTCATACAAACCAATGCCTACAAGCCAAGACAACCGTCAGCTTATTGAGCTTAAAAGTAAGTAAAGAAAGAAAGAAAGGGAGAGACCCTACTCAAGCAAGGTCAAAGAGGCCTAATGCCCCCAGCTCTTCTGTCGCTTGCTCAGCACAAGGATTTAGATCCTTATCATTGATGATGGACTCCATCACCTCAACGGCGTAGTCCTTGTGGGTAAGCAAATGATGATCAGGTCCCTGAGTGATAAGGCTTGATGTCGTCATTAGCCCTTTACCAGCCTCGTCGCTTGTCTTGGGGGGCAACGGCTTCTTAGGAAGCTTATCCCCAGGAGTGACGGATGGCTTCTTAGGGGGACAATCGTCCTTCCTGTCAACCTCTCTCTTGGGGGCCCCTTTCCCAGCAGCCTTAAGGGCTAATAAGGACACCCCCTCCCCTTTTGCCTTATTCTCGTACTCTTTCCTTTAGGCAGCAGCAGCTCTCACCTACGCCCTCTACCTAGCAGTCTCCATTTTTGCAAAGGACATATGGCATGTTAGATCAAGTGACGGAAAAATGCAAAATAACGGGAGAAAATTTAAAATACTTATGACGACGAGAATAAGTATTTAGTCTACGAGTTTTCGGGGTTGGTTCTGGACCACCACAATATGCGTGCAACGTATTTAGGGTGATTAAATCCCTACACTTTCATTGCTTGAACGGGATTTTAAGAACCCATCGGATAAAAGCCTCTTGCTTGTCTGTGATGATTGGACGAACGCTGGCTAAAAGAGAAAAGAGAAAACGACGACGTTAAAACACTTGACGAATAAATGAAAAGTAAAAGCCAAAGCTGACGATGCTAAACTTAAATCTTTGATGATACCCCAAGTATTGTCAAAACCATGGGGCATTGTATCCCACTCTTCTGGATGGCATACCCAATCCGTCCCCTTAACAAAAAAGTATATGTCCTTCCAATTCCTGTTGGAGTCAGGAATGTCTGACACGAGTCTTACTGCCTTTTTCTGTGCAGCAAAATGGTACATTCCCTGGGACGAGACAATGTGTTGGGGCCTATAGCACCAAAAGAACTCGTCCAGCGATAGCTGACGGTTCCCACCACTAAGACGACCCCACAAAATCTCAGCTCCTATGAAAATCCTCCAGGCATTGGGAGTGATCTGGCTAACGGACAACCCAAGAAAATTAGCCAGCTGATGGTGCAACGCCGTCAGTGGCAACCTTAGTCCTGCTGCGAACATCGCATCGTACATACCGACGTCCACAGTCTTCCCCAAGTATCACTTCTCACATTTCCCAGGGAGACGGATTGGGATATGGTCAGGGATCTGGTAACGATCCCTCAAGTTCTTAAATATATTGACCGTCATCTTCGGTAAAAAATCGTTGACGGTCCACATTTGAGGAAGGATAAATGGACGGGTATGCCCACTCCCAGGGCTTCCTGAACTCCCTACTTCAAGGGGCCTATCATCAATGTCATTCTCACATCCGTCATCCTCCATTCCCTCGTCACCTTCATCCTCTTCCTCACTTTTAACTTCTCCCTCATCTATCTTTTCCTCATCTCCCTTTCCAACATAACTTTTCACGTCCTCGTCAGGAGAATGGGATGACGTCTCTCTATTTGACGACCAGGAAAGGCCCTCCTCGGGGTCATGACCTGTTTGGAAGACTTCGTTGTAGCCCGCTCCCTCACGGACTGACGATTGCTCACTAGTCACTTCTCTAGACATTTTACTTCCAAGTGACAAAGGTATTCTAAGTACCTAAGTTGACAGCCTCTCTAAAAAGTTATACGATCAACTAGAAAAAACAAAAAAAAAAATGAAAAATAGGAGAAAGGAAGAGGTGATTTACCAAGTAAAGCAGACGGTTTTTGGAAAGATGACTGTCTTAGCAAGAGAACGGTAACAAGGGCACGAGATTAGCAAGATGACGTAAGCAAAGTGATGAGCTCTCTCTTTGAAGATCAACAATAATGAAATAGGAGAAAATGAGGAAGGAATTGATATATATATATATATAGGATGAAAAATGCACGAAAGACGAGGCAAATTTTTGTGTTGAATTTTATAGTATACTACAGCCCATTTGGAACTGGAATTTCATAAAATTGAAATGCATTTTTTTTTTTTAATTATGGCATAACTTGCAATGTTTTCTGCTATTGTTGCCAACTACAATTCAAACCGCGTTTCATTAATGTTGCCGGCTTAGTTAGCTAGTAGTGTCCAAGTCCATTATTAGACTGAAGAGCTTCTCTTTCACGCCGTGACTTAATTCCTCCCATCATTTTATTTTTACATGACTAGGTCCTGTGGCTGTGGACCAATGTTGTCTGCTAGTGATAGATTTGAGCTATACACAGCGGAGTTAATTTGCAGCGTTGAGAGGATCCTGCCCCATCAAGAAGGCGAAAACTGTAAAACTATGACCTGGTTTAATAGTGTGCAAACTACAAATCTAGTTGACTAACTGGGTTTTGGCATGCACTATGCATGTGGACTTAACAGGTTACTATATCGAATTTTGAGTTCTTTTTAGTAGTTTGATTTTATGATTTTTTTTTTTTTCTTTTGATTTTGGTATTTGATTTGTAGTTAACAAGATATTGATGAAATTTTTGACTGGTTGTATAAACCAGTCATTAATTCTTAGAAGAATGACATTAAGTTGTGTTTAGATGACAACATTTAGATTTGGATTTGAAATCTGGTTGGATTTGGATCAAATCCAAATCCTTCTTTTTTTAAATTACCTAAACAAAAAATTTGAATTTGGGCTTCTCAAATCCAAACCCATAACATCCAAACAAACCATTAGGATCAAGCAAAATTATTGGTGCCTTATACGGTATACTTTCCCGTATAGTAAGTTAGTAACCTAACCTCCAAACGTAATTTCAAGGTTCTAAAGAGTGTTTTTTTTATATATATGTAATTTTCTATTTTTTAGAATGTAATAAGTATTCAAAGCATTATAATTTTGTCCTTAATTTATAAAGAAAAAGCTATGTAATTTTTCCCCCTCAAAAAAAAAAAAAAAACAAAAAAAAAAGCTATGTAATTTTCATTTTTGGTGAAATTTGATGTGGTTTTTGAGGGATTTTTTGGGTTAAAGTTGATGTGGCCACTAGATAGTAGATAGATATTTCCAACCAAATGTAATAATAATAATAATAATAATAATAATAATAAAAACGACTCCACTACATCATACACAGCCAAAACTACCCCACCTTCTATCAAAAAAAAAAAAAACTACCCCATATCTTATTAAAAAAATAAAAATAAAAATGTTAGGACATATGTGGTTCACATGTTAAGAACATATGTCATACTTATTTATGTAAATTGGCTAATCCTTTGACAAAACGCACTCTACTTGTATTTGGGTAGTTCTAGGTGTTTTTAATACTTCAAGAAACAAGGTTTCAAGATCCAGTGTTGAAGTCATCGAGTTTGTCCAAGAAAACTCAAGCTGAAGTGCATTTTCATTAAATCTCAACACCTGCTCGATAGCTCCTCGACACCTGCTCGATAGCTCCTCGACACCTGCTATCTGTCGAGATTTAAAAAATCAAATTTTCTGATATGATTTCTTGGGATCCGTGAATATGTTTTTGGGCCTTCTTTTCTTCTAACCCTAAACATATAAAAGGATTGTTTTAAGAGCCGTTAACATAGACACAAGTTGCAAAAGCAATGAGCAATCCTTGTTCAAGCAAATTGTGATCAAAAGACGAAGTTCTTGACCTAGTTCATCCTCTCTGAAGAAGTTGCTGTGTATTTGCACCAAAGAGTTTTGTGACCAAGCATCTTCCTGATCTTCATCGTGTAGGATGAACTGAAGAACTTTGCAACCAACCTCTTCTTCTAAGTTGGTGTTTGAAGTCGCATACTGGGATTCACGCATCTGGTTAGTCACGTACTTGGGAGCCGTGCATCAAAAGGGGGAATTGTCACTACAAATCAAGTCCAATTGGGTATTAGGGTAAGGGTTTAACTGTAGGTTGGTAAGGTACTTGAGATTCCTTTACTTGTAACCGCTTGATTTGATAATAGTGGAGTTTCGAGAGTGGTGACCTGAAAATCACCCAGTGGGGTTTTTGTCGTTAGGGTTTTCCCCATTCGTGAACAAATCACCGTGTCATTTTATTTCCGCTGCATAATTAGTTTATTGGTGATTTGTTTGTGCTGCCACGTAATTGCATGATAAATTGATTAATTAATAACTTGACTAATTAATTAATTGGTTTAATTACAAAGGGTCATTCAGTTTGTGGCCTATCAAAAAACCCACTCAAAAAGACAAAAAAACCAATTGCAACTCCGTGGAAAAAAAAAAAAAAAAAAAACTCTTTCATTGGTTCCTTTCTTCTCTTTTCCTAACAATGTGGTCCTCCAAACTGCAAATCCACAATATTTCCTTAGTTTCATCTTTGTTTTTTCATTCTATTTATAACGGACATTACTTTCTTCCGCACTCTTTCACCTTAGTACTTAATAGTATTACTTAAAAAAAAAAAATTTTAAATATGCTTTATAAGACCCTAGTTCAATTTATTTATTTTATTCACGTCAGATTATCAAAAATAAAGGCATAAGTAGATTCACTAAAAACACCCTATTAATCATAGTATATAGTATACATTAAACACAGCTAATTATTACTTCTTTATGGTTGCTATTCTGGCATGGTGGATGCTCAACTGTAGGAATCTTTTTATTTATTTATTTTTGTTCTTTCTTCTTTGGAATTTTTGTCAATGTGATCGGTTAGGTTGTCACCATGAGACCATTGAGTTCAATTAAGATCCATGAAATTCGGTGTGGGCTTTGTTGGGTACTATGTATTGTTGAAGCCTTTTTTATGGATGGTCAAGTGTCAACCATTAGAGGTATAGGCTTTGTTAAACCTATGTTTGTTTTTGTGAACCAAACTCAAACTTCAACATTAGCCCAAAGAAGACCAAAAGCTATCGTGCACCTTTTCTGCTTACAAAAGAAGCTAGACCCAAAATTCGAGATGCAAGATACGTGAGGAAAATAAACTTTGATCTATGTTCATTGGTAAAGCAAGGATCAAAACAATATAAATCCAGTAGGAAGAAACAAACCAAATAGCGAGTGTCGCAGTAGAATGAGAGAGATTATTATACTTTCCAGCAGTAAGAAGAAACACTATAATACACGTTTAGTGATAAATATAGATCTGAAACAAGACAATTTCAACTATTAGTAAAGCTCGACATCCAACCTTGAAAGATTCATAAATGATGTATACTTAGCCATAACAAAAACAATGATTGTTACTGCAATAGTAAAATTGTAAACCAAGATAACTCTTTCAATAATATCATTGGATTAAAAGGGTAGACATAGAGATAGAGTGTGGTGAATGGAAAGAGCGTGTCTAGTTGTGCACAACAATGGATTGGTCGAATTCCCTTATTTTTCAACCAACTTAGAGGAAAATGATCACTTCGATGATAAGAATTTGTCTCCTTTGAGGATGGCGTTCAGTAAAGTATAGTGAATGATGAAAATGTGAAGTATACAAGAAAATTTTTGGAGGTGTTTCTTAGTGTGGATGAGGATGGTAGTAAGTACTAAATTCCTTTGTTAGAATTAACAGTGAAGAAAGAAAATCTCAAGGGTCTGTTTGGATGGAGGAGTAGAAAAGTGGGAGGATAGAAAATTGTGAGAGGATGGAAAAGTGGGAGGATGGAAAATATTTAGTTTTTCCTCTTGTGTGTTTGGTTGGAGGGGTGGAAAGGTGAGAGGGTGGAAAACTCTTTTGTTTGGTTAGAGAGAAAAATGGAAGGATAGAAAATATAGTTTATCTAAATCTACTATTATACCCTTATTACATAATTGGTAAAAAATAGATTTATTTGTACTAATTAAATAATATAAAATTGACCAACAATTATATTTTTCAACGAGAAGTGTTATATGTCCACAACATTTTTTACAATACTTTTACAACAAAATTTATGTGGAAAATTGTTACTAGTTCTAATTTGAACCCACTACTGAAATTATTTTTTACTCATCAATATTAATTAATAACAATTTATTACTTAAAATTTGTTGTGAAAATATTACAGTAACATTTCACAAATAGAATCTTTTATTCTTTATATTATTTCCCCTTTTCCCCTTTTCATTTCATCCATTCGTTTTTTTCTTCTTCTTTTTTTCTTTTTTTCTTTTCTATGTTATCTCCTCCACACACGTTTGTCTCTATCCCCACCCCCCTTCTTTTTCTTTTTCTCTTTCCTTCACAAGTCTCAGCACATCCTCTCTCTTTCTCTTTTCTTCTCCAGCTCGCTCTCTCTGTGTGTTTGACTGTTTTTTTTTTTTTTTTTCATTCGTTTTTTTTTTTCCTACGCTATCTCCTCCACACACATCCTATCTCTATCCCCACCCCCTTCTTTTTCTTCTTCTCCCTCATTCAAGTCTCAAGAACAGCAGTTGCCCAGCTAAAGCCGGAGCCGGAGCCGGAGATGGGTCAGATGGCTTCTGTCTAAACTATTTTGTTTTTTTTTTTTTTTTTTCTTTTATTGTTATGATTTGATTAATTTAAAAATGTGTTTTTGAGTTTGTATTGTGATAATTTGATTATGCTTGAGTTTAGAGATGTTTGAGAGAAAGATTTTTGTGGTTTTAGCCGTTGTGTTTGTGTTTATAGCCGTTGTGTTTGAGGGCATTTCTGGAAAAGTGTTGGGAGAGCAATTTTCTCTCCACAGTTTTCCTCCCGATTTGGGAGGAAAAAAATTGGTGGGCTCGGGAGGAAAATTTTCTCCCGGTTTTCCATCCTCCCTGTTTTCCTCTGCTTCCCAAACAATGGAAAATACTGTTTTCCACACCATTCTCCACCCATTGTTTTCCATCCTCCCTATAATCCTTCCAACCAAACATAGTGTAAGTGTTTGTCTGGGAATAATTTATTTAGTTTTTTATTGAAATTGTGCTAAAATATATTTGTACTTTGAAAAAGTGAGGAAAAAAAAGTTTAATTTAAAAAAACTGTATATAAAAGTAAAAGAGCATAAAATTGGCTTATAATCTATTCCTAAACACACACTAGTGTTTATCATTTAGGCTTTTTCTTGTTTTTTGATAAGTGACAAAAATTTTATTGAAAACAGAATAAACCCAAGTATAGTACTATGGGAACAGTACAATTAAAGACCTAAAAGACAATGATCCAACATCTCAAAAATAGAAAAACAAGAAAATGTTGGTAAATCTGAACTCCATTGAAGTAAATTATGGAAGAATAAAGACTTAATCTCAAGAATAGAACGTTCACATCCCTCATAACTTCTAACCTTTCGTTCCCTCCATATACACCACATTATGCAATGTGGCACAAACCTCTACAAAGCTATATTGCGATGTCAACTAAACCTACCTTGCCATGAATCAAACACCTTAATGGCCTTTTGCGGCATAACTCAATGGATTCCAAACAAGCTAAACAACTTTGTCCATAACTCATACGTAATACGGCAATGAAGAAGGAGATGATCCATTGATTCTCCACACGCTTGCACACACAACACCAATCTATAATCCTAATTCTCCTATTTCGGAGATTATCTATAAAAATAATCTTACACAAAGCAATAGATCATGAAAAGAATGCCACTCTTGGCTACTTAAGGCTTAAGAGATTTTTTTGGGGGGGGGGGGGGGGGGGAGTAAAACCCAATGGGCGAGTGTATATTTGGTCTTTGGCTAAAAATAAAATGTTAGGGTTTAGCTACTTCACATTCAGGTTCCTGTGCCAAGGTCTTAAACCATTTAAAACCATGTTTTATTCACAATATAATTAATATCTTAGTTCTTGTCCAATTGAATTCATATGAATTGCCTATAGTTGATCAAATTAGATTTCAAATCATGATCTTAAATTGACTTGACAACAACAAATAAATAAAACACCTCTACACACAGACACACATACACATAATAAGAGAGAGATATGTATACCTTTCAGAGAGAGAGAGAGAGAGGTAGCAATTTAAAGAAGGTGAATATTGTTTAAGAGGCAGTGGTGGTTTGGTTAAGTCTTTCAATGTTGAAGACTAAGCACACAGATCTAACAAAAAATCCAAAAAGAAACTACGAAAAAAAAAGAAAAAGAAAAAGAAATTAGAGAGAGAAACAAATCTATGTTTGGACGAGTAGGAATTTAGAGATGGAGAGAGATTTGTGTTTACCTTTGGCTCAAATCTCCAAAAACAAGTTAGATTAGAGAGATCTGAGATAGAGAGCGCTAAAATCAATACCAAGGCACCGTTTAAACAAGAGAAAGAGGAAAGCGAGGGAGAGATGCAAGACCTAGACCGAAATTAGGACTGAGACTAAGATTGAAGTTCATCCTCAAATACAACCAACTTTAAAGCAAATATTGAAGAAGAATTTGTGGCAATTTCATATGAGGAAAGCAAACGAGGAAGAAAAAGAAAGAAGAGTTTGTACAAGGAGTTAAGGCCAGTCTCAGTACTAGGACAAAAAAGTGGGTCCCACTCGGTTGCTAAAAATTACAAAAATGTCACTATAACTCATTTCTATCACTCTAAAACAACAAAATATTGTTCTTAATTTTCACAACTCAAACTCAAATTTTGAGTATTGATTGAGGGAAATTGAGTTATAGAAACAAAACCAATTAAGACGAATTGTGGTGGAGCTCACAAAATTTGGAAAATGAGTCATGAAAGTAGAATATTGGGTGATGAAAATAAAGAAACTAAACATAGCCTTAGTGCACTTTTCTTGGGGGTGTAAACTGCCATGACTCTTAATTTATTCACTTTATTCATGTGTGGGGTGAAAATCCAAGGACCAAAAGATGATTGGGTCTAGATCAAGGCCCACTAGAATTAATTTGTAAAGATGGGTTTACAAGCCAACACTTAGATTCCTAAATGGTAGGTTATGCACAAAGATAAAGTAAAAACAAAATGGTTGGGTTTAAACAGGCTGATTAACAATAAAATGTTAAGTTTATCTTTCCTTGGAATGGCCGAAGAGGCCTTTACACTTGATAGGTTATAAGGATAAGTGTTTTCTTAGGATTTGATCCATAGTCATTGGGATCTCTTCTCTTTTATAGTGCTCCTGTTTCGTTCTTGTCTCTCCACATGGAGGGTTGTCGATCTCCCTCCAAGACACTTGTCCAATCCTCCCTTTTGAGGCTATGCTGAGTAGGTTACAGGCTGGATTGGCATTGTTCAAGTGTCATTCAGCCATTAATGCAGTTGACATGATTGGTGCGGTGCATTTAATGTGGAGGTGATGAATGTTTTTTTGGGAAGTTTCCTTTCATTCTTATCCACACTGGCCACTATTGTCTTCCTTGGATTGTATGCTCCAGCCTTATGTAGTTTTCATCTTCGTCATCCTCGTCTAAGCGCCTTCCTCGGACTAAATGACTCTTCGGTAAAAGCCCCTTTCTCAGTCCACTTGGGCTTGCATAAGTCAAATAAGTTGGTTATTAGGCCTTCGCACTCCTCAGACTGAGCCCAATTGTGCCCATCCTAGTGGCCCTCCCACAATTCATATAATTAAATAGACGATAAATTAAATTATTTATGATATAACGATAAGTGATCGAATCTTGTTCTAACCACAAAACCAATAATCTTTTTTTTTTTTTTTTTTGTATGTTTTGGAAATGATTTGTAATCTCTTATGACCACACAAAAATCAATCAATTTAGTGATATGTAAATTTTCACAAACATTGAGATAACTTGTTGTGATATATATATACACACATATTAAAGTTTCACTCGTGAAAATTAAGTTATTCTAATCATGAGTTTTTATTTCAATAAGTTGTGAATATAAAATATTATTCCAATTACGATTTTTCACAAATCTAAGGCATGTTCCGTACCCCGTAATAAATCTTGTAAATTGCAATAGTGTTCAAATCCTTCTATCCTAAATATCAAATTATTAATAAAAAAAATATTTAAAAAAAAAAAAAAAAAGGCTTGACACAAAAAACGTGTCTGATATTCTAAACTGTAATATGAAAATATGAGATACCTCACCATCTGACAAAGGACAAGTCAAAGGCATCGTCAAAACCAGATTTGTTTGCAAATAAAGGATAATGTTGAAACTTGAAAACACGAAACGATTAGGTATATACCCGTACGGCCTTATGTGTGAAATTTCTTGGTCTCTAAGTCTACGCACAGTCCTCTAGAATCTAGAATCATCCAATCAAATTCAAACCCCACGATGACCAACCAGTATTCTTAAGAATCTCAACCTGGCATTTCAGCAACTACAAAACACAAGCTAAAAAAAAAAAAAAACACATCAATAATCATATATATAAATATATATTTTTTAAGATGATAATTATACATGAGTATTATAAAAATAAAAATAAAAACAAAACAAAAACTTATACTTGATGAGTACAATCAGAAGAGTAAATTTCATCTTAGGGTAAAAAAAAAAAAAAAAAAACTCTAAACTTTCCTCTCAAATAAGAATTATAATTATTTTTTTTGTATGTGTCTTTAAAATGAATTATATATATATAATTGTGATTGTGGGTGGATGAGGATATGAGAATATAAACAAAGGGGTTAAAGACAACGTTGAGGAAGCGAACCTCAGAAAACACCAGCAAAACATCCTTTGAAAAATACAAGTGACCTTATGCAAGTACAGGAAGACTACAATGGACAAGGACTCTGAGGACTGAGGACGCCAACATGCCCTCGGGGAATCGAGAACAGAGGCTAAAAGTTGTCAAGTGCAAACTGAGGGCGAAGAGAAAGATTTGTCACCAAGTAGGGAAGAAAGGAAAGAAGACTGATAAAACATCCATCACCTCAACATTTAATGCATTGCAACCACTTAGCTGACTGCATTAATAAGGAAATGACCTATGAACAATGTCCACTCAGCTCATACCACAGTGTGGAAGCCTTTTAGTAAGGCCTTGATGGGACATGTATCAAAAAAATCCAATCCTAACCTTCTAAATGTAGGGCTTAGATACATCTTGGCTGACGATACAAAACTAAGAAGCCCCTGGATTGAAGGGGAGATTGTTGAAAAACTGAACAACTACTTGTAATCCCTACCTTGGACTAAACCCGAGGACCATAATGTGAGAGTTTGGATACAATTATTCCTACTTATTCCTGCGTTTGCGTTTTTGTGTTTCTTTTTTTTTTTTTTTTTTTTTTTTTTGCTTGCCGTTGTTTTTGACTTTTCAACCCGTTCATTGTTCACTTTTCATCAACCCGTGCACTGTTCACAGCAAAATAAGCAGTGGAGTGCACACCAGTGGGTCCTATTTACTGTTCACGAGACCCACAAACATCACTTTTCATCAACTTTTTCATTAAAAATGGGTCTCATGGCACTATTCACACATTTAAAAATTATTTTGCTACAGTGTTTTCAGTTTTTAGTTTCAACAACTTTCAGTTTCAACAACAATAAGTTATATCTAAACGGACCTAATATAAGCATCTTAAAATTGTTCAATATCAGATATCACCTGTTTATATGTGAAGTTAGTTCAAACACTCCCACTTCGTCTTTTCATATTGTTAAGGGCATTTAAGGTTGGTTGAGCATCCCACTTCTTAAAAATTAATTGTATGAGCAATAGTAACGAGTTTGTACCTAACAACCTTCGTACTTACTTTTTGCCCGTCACAATGATTATGTCTAATACTAGCTTACTATTGTATAAATAATTTCATCTGTAAGATAATCACTTTGGATTTTTATTTTTGGGTTTAAATGTGGGAGGGGAGATGAGAAAAGTAGTTTTTTTTTTTTTTTTTTTTATAAGAAGTTAAAAGCTTAACTTGTGGATTAAGCTTAAGAGATAGGAAAAGGAAAAGACAAAAAGATACAACCACAACTTACAAGACAAGGAAAGGAAAGTATATTATATATACATTCATCTTTTAATTTTATGGTGTCAACTTCGGTTTAACAGATTGCTGTGAAGTGAAAGAAAAAAAAAAAATTTTTATTTTATTTAGTTTCTTAAATTAAAAAAAAAACCTTAAAAAATTAATAAAAATATTTTCTTTGAAAATATAAAATAAAAAAGTTTTTTTTTTTTTTTTTTACCAAATTGAGGAAAAACATGTCCAAGACCTCCCCTAGTAAACAAACATAAAAACATGGTTTTGAAACCCAGACCGGACCGTACGGTCCGACCGGGAAAACCGTGAACCTTTCACCACAACGGTTCTTTTAGGCATAAGAACCGGTCTCTGCCCAAAAAGCAGGGAACCGTTCAAACCGCGGTTCAACCGCACGGTTCTGAGGACCGGATTCAGACCGTTTTTCACGGTTCCTTTGAATCTGAACCTTAAAAAAAAAAAAAAAAAAAAATAGAAAAACAAAAGAAAAAGAAAAGCCCAGAAAACATTTAATCTTTGTTTTAGTCTCTTTGCTTCACTCTCAAAAAACGTCTCACATAATCCAAACACAAAAGAAAATCCAATTCTTACAATAAATTTGAATCAGAACAAGCAAATATGAAAAAAAAATGAAAAAAAAAAGAAAGAAAAAGGAAGAACAATCCGATCTGACCCAATCTGGTGGTGGGGAGGAGGACGAACGGCGGTGGGGCGGCGGACGAGGCCTTCGATCTCCACGATCTCCGCCGGCCTTCGATCTCCACGATCTCCACCGGCCTGTTCGATCTCCACGATCTCCACCAGCCTTCGATCTCCACCGGCGCCGCTTCAACTTCAGATTCTCCTCCGGCCTTCGATCTCCACCGGCGCCGCTTCAGCTTCAGATTCTCCTCTCTCTCTCTTCTCTTCACTCTGATGTGAATGTTTTTTATTTTTTTGAGAAAGCCTGATGTGAATAATGAATATGTGAGTAGGAATGTAGGATAAGTGAAACGGTGAAATAAATGTGGGGTAGAGAGTTGTAATAAATGGGGTCCGTATGAAAATGTGTGGCTGTCTTTAATCTTTATCTCTAATTTTTTTTTTTTTTTTTATGTAATCGGTGTGGTTTTTTTTTTTTTTTTTTTTTATTTTATTTTATTCAAAAGTGTGATATTTAATATTAAGAAATGACAATTAAGAAATCCTACCATAATATTTTCACAATAAATTTTAAGTAATATATTGTTATTAGCTAATATTTGTAAGTAAAAAAATAATTTTAATAGTGCATTCAAATTAGAACTAGTAACAATTTTTTACATAAGATTTTGATATGATTCTTGTAAAAAATATTGCGACAAATATTGTGGATATAACATCACAATTCTTTCTTCATCTGCTTTTGTTTGTATTGCTTTTTTTATCTCTTCCTTTAATTTCATTCACTTTTGTTTCTAGTGCTATTTTAGGTTTGTGAATGCGAGGTAGACAGCTAGTCACGTGAGCATTGAAAAGTAGAACTTAGAAAGACAATCTAATGCTTTTAATTTTCTTTTTATAAAAAAATGGTTATTATTATTGGATAGATATTTCATATTTGGGCTATAGATGGATATATTAGACATAGTTAAAATATGGATTTATAGTTTTAATTAGACTATTTTAGTTAATTTTTCTATTTTTCACTAATTTAATATTTTTATATATATTTAAAATAATTATTAAATTAATTATGACGTCATCACGGTTCGACCCCGGTTCGACCTCAGTTCGACCTCAAAAACCTTGAATCTCTCCCTTTTACGGTTAAATGAACGGTCCGGGTTTGAAAACCATGCATAAAAAATAAAAAAAATAAAAAATTCTTAACTCAAGAAAAATAAATCAACAATAAAAACCCATATAATCTTAAATGAAGAGAAAAATAAGTTATTTAATTTGCTTAAAATCCACGTCTTATCTAAGCTGTTATTAAATTGATAAATAACCTATCTTTTTTTTTTTTTTTTTAAATTAGCTATTTTTAAAAAAATAATAATAAAAAATTCGAGAGGCTAAACTCACCTAAATCATGTCTTTACTTCTTTATTTTTCTTGCAGCTTTATATATATATTTGATGGGCTGAATTTTATATTTAAGATTTCCTAATTAATTTTTCTGAATCTCTTTTAATTGTTACGTTACCCCGCAAAAAAAAAAAAAAATCTCTTAATTTTTATTTTGAGTATGAAATGAGAATTGTTTTAACAAATTAAAAGATAAAACTATTTACCTTATAATTCTACTGGTTTATATATATATATATATATATATTTTTTTTTTTTTTTGATAGAACTTTGTCAAAAGAGAGATGCTACGTCTACAACAATTTTACAATATTTTTACAACAAATCACAGGTGGTTAGTTGTTATTGGTTCAAATTTAAAACTAACACTAAGATTACTTTTTTGCCCCAACAATAACAACCAATAACAACCTGCCACTTAAGAAATGTTGTAGAAATGTTGTAAAAATGTTGTAGACATAGCATTTCTCTTGTCAAAAAGAAGGATCGAACGGGGGAAAGAAAGTCAGAAAGCCCAAATGTCCACTGGTTTATTTATATTATAAAAAAAGAATTATACTACAATGTTTAATTCTTTAAATACTTCCTTAAAAAAAATTAAATTCTAATTAAGTTTTTTTTTTTTTCTTCAGGAAAAAAAATACTGTAATAAAGTTTTTTTTTTTTTGGTTGTTGTTGAGAAAAATAAATACTAAATAAGTTAAGGTACAAAAACTTTACCATATTGCCTCCAATAATTTAATAATGTATTAAATCCTTTTAAGGCAAAATTTCAGGTCTCTTCCTTGTCTTGACTGGAAACTGCAAAGGTCTCTTCCCATCCCATATAAAAAGAGAAAGAGAAAAGCGAAAGAGAAAGAAAAAGAGAGGAAGATAAAAACTTGTAGAGAAAAAAGAGGAAATGAGAGGGGGAAATGGTGTATTGTCACCGGCCAAACAAGCGGAGTTACTCAAGAAAGACGGCAACTCATACTTCAAGAAAGATCGTATTGGAGCCGCGATTGATGCTTATACAGAGGTACTATTTGAATTTTCTCAAATGGGTTTGCCTTAAATTTCAAAAGTTTTTGTTGGGTTCTTGTGGTTTTGTGTGTTTTGAAAAAAAACTGATTGTGGGTTTGGATTTGATTTTTGAAGGCAATTACGCTATGCCCAAATGTTCCTGTGTATTTGACGAATCGTGCTTTGTGTCATCGCAAGCGGAAGTATGTACGGGCACTAACCCTTTTTAAGTTTCATTTCACTTTGCAATGATTCTTCTTTTTGTTGTTTTGGGGTTGAATTCAATGACCCTTTTTAGCTTTCACCTAGTTATGGCATCTGTTTTTGTAGAGATTGGCTAAAAGTCGAGGAAGATTGCCGGAAAGCTATTCTGCTTGACAACTCTTGTGTTAAGGTATGCCATTCTTTTCATTCTTATTTCTACGGTTTCTCAGAAATTTTGCAACTTTCCCAGTTTTTTCTCTCTTTTAAGATGTCAATACAACAACAAGTCTTATGTATTATTTATCTGCTTGTTTAATAATTTGAAGGTCATAGTTTTGAATTAAGAGTCGTTTTCTGGAATTTCTATAGAGGCTCAATCTAATAAGAATTGCAATAGGTGTTAATAATTATAGAAGTTTGAGTTTTGAGTAAATGCCTTGATGTGTTCAAAATTTTGGATTGAGCTTTCTCATAGGGGTTTCTAATAGCTCCATTTGGGTGCTTGATTTGTTGGGTGATTTGAACCATTTTACGGAACACACTCAGAGTTTGTGTTCTCTGAGGTGTGAATTGGGTTCTTGGGGACTTGATTGCTGTGGTTAGGAGTTTGAAGGACTTCCAAGTTCTGCTAGGGCTTTTGCTCCTAACATTGCTCCCTCTTTAAAGGACCTGTCCTCTTGGTTAGGCCTTATTGTTGCCTAGTGTGAGTGGATCTTTTCACCTTTAACTATCAATAGTCTATCCTCAAGGTCACCTTACAATTAGTCAATTCTTTAATGACATTTTGATCACCTTGTTACTACACTTGTTTTTGGCGAGGGGTCTTGAGTTCAAGATTATCTGACCCACATTGATTGACCACCCTTCAATGTATCCCAAGAAAACTCCAAACTTGTCTTAGACTCTTGAATCTTCCGTTGTTCAATGATCTCTGCATCTTCGAGAACTTTTTCAACTCTTGAATTGTTGGAGTTGTTAGCCCTTACATCTTCGATGGTTCTTGACTTCTTGGACCTTTGGCATTTGATTTATTGGCTCTTGAATATTTTATTCTTGAATGGGTTGGACAAGAGCTTTGAGTCATATAGTCCACCACCATGTGAGCCTTCATTATTGCATCATGGATTTTTGATCTAAACCTATATTGTAGGGTGTTTTTGAACTCCACCCAATTTGTGAATATGCCTGATTCCTCCACTTTTTGGAACTGCACCAAGGATTCCTCCTCCATGTGGAGTGAGGACATTAAAATCCTTTGGTGCACCAGTGTGTCGTGTAGTAGTCGAAGAATTGGTTGGCTTTGTAAATCCAACACCACGGATCTCTGCCTTTGAATCTTGGGAATTCCATCTTGGTGGACCTTGGTATTTAGAGATTATGAACACACCATTGTCTTTGGCCTTTTGGTCTTGAATGAAGATGGCCACATGCTCTTTAATCTTGTTAAGGTTGTTCTTGATCGCTTCTATGGATCATTTATGAGTTGCTCCACATTCAGTCATCTCGGGTCGACGGCTTTGATACCAATTGTAAGGAAAACATTTAGGATTTTGTG
This sequence comes from Quercus gilva, assembly GCA_023621385.1. Taxonomy (NCBI): domain Eukaryota; kingdom Viridiplantae; phylum Streptophyta; class Magnoliopsida; order Fagales; family Fagaceae; genus Quercus; species Quercus gilva. Next base: position 59,798,045 of record CM042481.1, read on the forward strand.
TTTCTTGAGATGTGAATTCGGTTCTTAAGGGCTTGGTTGTTACAGTTAGATGTTTAAGGGACTTCTAGGTTTGGCTAGGGCTTTTGCTCATAACAACCATACTTTTGCTTTTGTCGCTTGATTTATAAGCTCAACGTCAATTAGTTTTGAAACTATTGTTCTAGTTCAATATAAAATTTTCATCATATATTTATTTTACTAGTCCATCACATAATTTTTTTTAATCATTATTTATTATAAATTGGAACTTCACATAAATTTCAGGGGCCAAAATATGTGTGCCAATATTTACTAGCTCAGAACAGATGTAGGAAATCTGTCTATGCGTGCTTTTTGTGAGTTTAGGGTTGGGCAAATTTGTGGCTCTTAATGTTTAGAGTTTGTAGAAAGGGTATTACTCAAAATTGACTAGAGTTTGATAAGATGGGAGTACATTTGTCTATGCATTCTTGTTGGGTTTTAGGCTATGAAGCATGGACATAGCCACAGACACAACATGACATGAGATATGGTGATGTGACAATTCTTGAAAAGTTAGGACATGACATGGCATGGCAGAGATATCACAATTAATTAATTAATTTTTTAGACATTTATTTATATGCATATTGAATATTTATTTATCATTTTTCAAAATAAATTACAACTATCAAAATATTTTAAAAAATATCTAAAAATAAAGGATTCTTTTTTCAATAAAAAATATATCTTTCTCCCAACATAATGAGTAAATGCCTGCAGAAGTGTCCTTGGGGTGTCAAACATGGACACGCTGGGGTTTCTTTGTGCCTTACGCTCTGTTTGTTTCAACATTAAAGTTTTCTGGAAAACGAGTCATTTTTCAAAATTTTTTTCTGGAAAACTATCTCATTTTCATGTGTTTGGTAGCAACCTTGAAAGTGAGTTGGAAAGCTTTTCCTGGTGCTTGGTATGCACTATATGTCAATGTTTATTTAAATGCATATTAGTTACAAAATTCATTCCTCTCATTCCACTATGCCTAAAAAACTATAGAGCATTCTAATCAGCTAATCCTACAAAAATCCAAATACATAAAAAAAAAAACTTCCTTGGAATTGCATTTCCTATTAGTTCTCATTTCTCAACAATTGGATACCTGTAAACATTGATTAATTGGGGCAGCCTATGCCGTTTGTTATTTAATATATTTTTTTTTTTGTGTAATGATTTTGTAGTTTTCTCCCGCTAAGCATTCCTGATCCATAATAGTAGCTATCATGATGCCAATCTCTAAAGCTACAACATGAGAAGTATTGTCAAGTTAGATTCAAATAACAATTTACAGAATCATAACTGTAGAAAAATGGTCAAACATCCCATTTGACGAAGTCAGCAAAAGTTAAAAGTGTAAACCAAAATGATGTTCTAAATGCATATTATATGCAGTACTCATCACTGAAAGTGAGTCACAGAGGGAGAGACATGGAAGAGATACAAGAGAGGGCTTACAGTGAGACTGAGTGTAAGATATGTTTCTGTTTAGCTTTTTTTCCACAAAATTTTAGCAGGAAAAAATCTCTAAAAAATAAAGTATATTTTTAATATGGTCTTTCTTTGACCAAAGATAGTTTTCCTTTGACTCAATATATAAAATCTTTTTGAATACTACCAAACAAAAAAAATGTGGAAAACTATTTTTACAAAAGGCTTTCCATCGAAACAAACTAATTGTTAGTTTGCAAACGCTAGATATGGTGAAGTCCTGTGATTGCTTTTTTAACCAGTGGCTTCTATTCTTCTTGTGCACTTTTGACTTTGAGGGATAATTCAGATGTATAGATGGGGTTTCTTTCTTGTCTTGTGCGTGGTGTGCATGCTTCCATGTGTGGAGTGAGAGAGAGAGAGAGAGAGTCATGGTCTTTGTATCTGATCTCAGCCTTCCTTCCCCCCCTTGTAATGAATGATAGGGTCATTTGCGTGTGTTTGTGTGTGTGAGATGATATGATACTATTATGCCATGGAGGAGGGATATTGTGGCTTTTGCATGCATGCAAACACGTCTTTGAAGTTTCCTTGCCCCTTTTGTCTAGGATGATAGGATCATGTGAAAGTTTCTCTTGGCATGTGTAATAGTGATAAAATCATGCTTTAGAGAAGGTTGCTTGTGGCTGTTATTCGTGTGTGTGTGTGTGTGTGTGTATTTGAGACTTCTCCCCACCCCCACCCATTCCTTAGAAACATGGATATGGGCCCATATGATACAGAAATGAAGACATACAATTCTTGAAACGCTGGACATGACACAGTGGGGGACATGACTATAATAATTTATTATATAATTTTAGGAATATTTTATTTATTTTAGATAGTAGTCAGATTTTCTAAAAATTGAACGAAATATTATAATTAAAAAAAAAAAAAAATCAGCTAAGTGATCTGCTTAATAATTCCTTAATAATAAAGTTGAAAAAGAGAAGTGAAAAACATATATATCATGCTTAACAATGACTTTGAAAAAAATTACAATAAAAAGTTAGAAACTAAGTTAAATTACTCCAACCTCTCTTTTCATGAAATGATACTCCTTCAAATGATTCAAGAAATGAAACTTCCACTCTTGAGGTTTTCATAATTGCAATAGATAAATCCATGCTCTTTCACACCTTAACTTCCTTGATGGAATATTCCATTTAAAAAAAAATTATTCCTACAAACCTCAAGGGGAGAGTTTTATTTGTCCACTAACCTCAAGGGGCGAGTATCATTTTTTCTATATGGCTTGGATAGGAATATTTTTTTAATTGGAATATTCCATTAAGAAAGTAACTGTTTGAGAGGGCATGAACTTATTTGTTGCATTTATTCTAACTTCAAGGGGCAGAGTGTCATTTCTTGAAACACTAGGGAGGGGGGGTCTGTTATCTCATGAATCCTCAAGGGAGGTTGGTGTAATTTTCCCTAAAAACTAATATATTGGGTGAGTGAGTCCACAACTCATAAAGAAAATAAAACTTGAAAAGTAAAAAATAATAATAATAATAAAGCAAAGAAGACAAACAATAATCAGAGAAGTAAGAGTTCAAGAATATATATATACTGGGCAAGAGAGAAAGAAAGTGTTGATGAACTGCAATCGGTGCTGACTTGATTGGGTGATGGTTGATTTGAGTGGCCATGGAGACAGAGTAAGAGGGTTAATTGTTGACTGTGTTTGAGATTAATTTTTCCTCTTCTTGTGTTTGAAATAAATTTTTTTCCCCTGGACCCAGCATTGATACACATGCAACCGTATCTCAAAGGTTTTCGTGTTCAACACAAACACAGTGACAGGAACAAGCCTAAATGGGGCTTTTTCCATACCCATGCTTCTTAACTGCCTTCTTATAAAGAATGATATGATCATTCTTGAATGTGGAGGAGGATTGCTATGGCTTTTGCATGTGTGCACGTGTGTAATCGTTGCATTCTTTCTGTTGTTGAGGATGATAGGATTATAAAGTAGGGTTCATGGCTTCTAAGTGAGTGTGTATCTATGTTTGAATGTGTCTCCATGCATGAATGTGTAACTTGAAGATCATGCTGTGGAGAATGGCTGTCATGGCTCTTACACGTGCATGAGCGTGTAGGTAATTTTTGAGTTTTGTTTCCCTTTTATGAAGAAGAAAGGATCAAGTTGCAGAGGAGGGCTGTCATGGATTTTATGTGTGTTTATGTATGTGTGTGCCTGTGTTACGGAGTTTTGTTTCCCTTTTATGATCATAAGATCATAATGTGGAGGAGACCTGTCAGGGACTTTACATATTAGGTCAGTTATGGGATCACGTTATGAGCCTCCTTAATTTCTTGTGTGTCTGAGTGTGTATACGCTGACTTTGACAATGCTACCTCAGATTGATTTGCTCCTTTTTGGGAGTTGACTTGCCAACAGTTTGTATAATCGTTTTTGGATGTAACTTAGTGGTGTGATGAAATTGTACCCATTTTACTACATAGTACCTACACTGATTGGCAGGTCCTTTTATTAATGGTATAGCTATATGTTTGCTTAGCTTATTATTATCGTTAACGAGATGATTTGCTGTTGGGGTCTAATTATTTTCTTGTATTAAGTGAAATTTTCTCCATTAGATCATTATGATCTCAGAGATAGCTTTGAAATTTTTGCAATAAAACAGGCTCACTATTTGTTGGGACTTGCATTGCTACAGAGGCAAGAATATGTTAAAGGAGTCAAAGAACTTCAGAAGGTACAAAGCGTTTTCTGATCTGGATTGTTCTTGAAAAATTGTTTTCTCCATTGCTGCTGATGTTTTCTTTGTCTAGTTAAGCCCATTAAGTTTTTGGATTAATTCTACTTAATCAAAAAAAGTTTTTGGATTAATTCTTATTCAACGTTATTACATGTGGTTCAACTATGAACTCATAGGACAGGTACAGTATCCCAATCATAAATTCTATTTCCATTACTGTCACTGTTGAAGTCTTTTGCATTTGAGGTTGTTATTGCTAGTGATACGTATGTTATTTATTTATTTATTTATTTATTTTCCTTAAACATTGTATTTATGTCTCTGTACATCATCGTCGCTATTTTCTTTGGAGATGCTGTTGATGTAGGATTTTTAGAAATGCAGCCCTAAATTAGGATTCTTGATGAGATCTTGAAGGATTCGTTCTTGAATAGGTTTGATGATACAGGGTTTAGGTAGGCTTAGGAAATAAAAAGATTGGATCTTGAATCAATTGATAACTGTTTGTGTTGATACAGTAGATAGAACGAGAAACAAAGAAAAAAAAATCCTAGGCAATCACACCCGCTAAGCTTAAAATAAGGTGCTGAAATTTTATTAAATTCAATCTCTATTTTTTTTTTTGGATTACATAAAGGCTTTTATATAGGCTATTGGTCGATCATTTTTCTGGAAGACTAGTACTACAAAAATAATAACAAATCATTTTATATATGCTGTTATAATACCTTTTCCAAGAAAGACTAGGATTATTAATAGCAAATAAAAGTACTTAATAACTTCTAAACCAATTTGAAAAAGGACTCAAATATAAAATAAGATCTATGGGCCTTTGGGGTAGCCTATTACAGCCATTCTAGTAAATCTAGAGATTAACAAACCAACCTTGCTTGTAGTAAAACCTAATTGAAACTGAACCATCAACTTTCAAAATTCTAACCTATACTAAATGAAACTTTATACTAAGGCTCAATAATAACTAAAGTAGCCCTGAGAAGGTGCCAAGAAGGCCTCCCATCGAAACTAGATCACAATTCTTGACTCTTTTGGTATTTAATCTTGTTTTTATTTGAACTCTTTGTTGGCTGCATCACTTGTTAAGTAGTAGAAGACAGTTCTTTTGAGTGTTCATTTTGGCATACTTGTCTTTGATGCAGATGTTCTAGTGGGAATGACTGAATGTCAATTAGAAGAAATGATGTATGGTAATTGAACTCCAAATTTTTGGAGAATTTTAAATGTATGGTGGACTATAGAGGGTAATTGTCTCATTGATTGATTGACAAATTTTCCACCAGATTTTAGGCAAATTTTTAATGTTATAATAGAATGGACATCTCATACATAAGTACTGTATATTTAAGTAGCACTCATGATTTAACTTAAAATCATGTCTGTATAGGTGGGATTCTTTTCCAGACTATTTCCAAACACATAATAGGATGGCTATCCATGTTAATTTCCCCTCGCCAGAATGTCTTTACTGGGCCATTACTCTATGCTTTTCACAATTTGTTTAGGACTTGTATATACTTATCAATACCCTATATCTGGCTTATTGATAAGCATGCTTTAATTTATTTTTCTTGAGGAAGATGTTGTATATTTTCCTCCCTTAATAATGGGATTTGAGGTAAGGTCGTGGCTTCAAGACTCACTATGTGCGTTGCATATGTAGATTTTAAGCCTGGAAGTTGCCTGTTTTCTGTTTCAAGGTATTATTTAGTAGTCTGATTATTATCTTTATTGTTTTGTCCAATGGACCTCGGACCAAATGGATCTCCTTTCACTTAAAAAATGGTGGAAGGTGAGGACACAAGTTCAATCCTGACTGAATGATTTATCTATGAAAAAATTACTTCGTTGTTAACCTTCTACTATGTTGAATTTTACACTAAAAACTTTGTAATTTGGATTAAATAGGCATTATATTTTAACGTGTTACTTTTATTTATGAATTTCAGATTAGCTCTAGTTATGAATATTTGCTTTTTTCATTTGCTGTGAAATTGAGAGCAGGCCTGGAATTTTCAGTTGTGTTGTTTTGAAGTGTTAAGACATGCAAACAAACACCTAAAAATGGGAAAACATTTTACGGAAAATATTTTATTTTAAAACAAATTGAGCGTAATATAAATTGGAAAAAGTGCAACAAGTGTGATGCATGTTGACTTATGTTATGGTGCTTGACTTCTAATAGCTTATGCTTTCTTAGGCAGCATCTAGTGGCTGATAGGAGAGCTCCTAGTGTTAGCTGGAAATATGGATAGTCAAGAAGTAATGATTTCCTGGTTAAAATGGTTTTCTTGTTGGTTTTAGTTAGCGCAACTGGTAAAGGCTCGTGTCCTTGAATAAGAGACTAGGATTTAAATCCTGCTTATACCAAAATCCAATTAGTATCTTGACTTGATGATATAGAGCAATCATTATGAACTGGATGCCATAGGTTCAAATCCAATTATCTATTAAAAGAAGGATAAAATTTCTTTTTTGGTGATCTCTGTTACGGGGCCTTCATGATTTTGAAGCTACAAATGATAAAAGGAAGGTTGACTGGAGGGAATTTAGGAATGAAGATCAGTTGGGCTTGTTGCTTGTGGGACAGGTGACAGGTGTCTTGCCTGGACTTGATTATTATGCTGTTTTATGGTTTGTGGGAAATATTTGACGACCTTACCTGGATATGAGATTTCAAAAGTTTAAATAGACACTTAGTGCTAGTCCAGTAATTTACAGAGTTTGTGGGCATATCCTTTTTCCCCTTTATTGCAAAGAAGTTTTTTATAATGTCTACTGTTACTTTACTGCTCTTCGGAGTCAAAATGTACAAGATATTTTCGTAAGCATACTACTTTATTGAGATCTGATCAATTTTCTTGTATAGGCTTTGGATCTGGGAAGGGGTGCTAACCCAAAGAGCTACATGGTGGAGGAAATCTGGCAGGAACTCGCAAAAGCAAAATACTTGGAGTGGGAGAATGCATCGACCAGCCGTTCATGGGAACTGCAAAGCTTGAAGTATGTTTTCCTAGTGAGTTTCATATATGATGTTGGAAGGGGTCACCCTTTTTTGAGTAGTTTCTGCATGTTTGTTTGCCATTGGCTCTTTTCCAGCCTTTTTCATATAGTTTCTGTTTATGTCTCAGAGAAGCTTGTGAGACTGCTCTTAAAGAAAAACATATACGTGACATTTCTCAAATGGAAGGGTTCCTGGATGAATCTGACAAATCTCTTACTTCCCACTTGGAACTATTAGAGACTCTAAGAAGAGTGTTTAGAGAAGCTGCAGAGGCTGACATTCCATCAGAGGTGAGTACTTGGGTACCTCTTTTTAATGGAGTAATCTTTGAGTCTTTTTTGATGAATTGCTACCTTATTTTGTTGTGGAGACTGTATTTGTCAGGTGCCGGACTACCTCTGTTGTAAAATCACGCTTGATATTTTCCGTGATCCTGTCATCACTCCAAGTGGGGTAACATATGAGAGAGCAATGATTCTTGACCATCTTGAGAAGGTGATGTTGCTTTTAGATATAGCGTGTTTAAGTTTTGAGTTCTTAAATTTCCTTTCATTGCATTGATATCTGATTTATTTAAAATCTAGGTGGGTAAGTTTGATCCAGTCACTCGTGAACCACTTGACCAGTTCCAGCTGATACCAAACTTGGCTATAAAGGAAGCAGTGCAAGCATTTCTAGATGAACATGGTTGGGCCTACAAGACAGATTGAAAGTTTGTGCTCATCATGTAGACTATAATGGGGTCTAACTGCAGTATTCTTTTTGTATGGTTGCGCCTCTTATTTTATGTTTTGTGTGCAACATCAATCATGTCTACTATATCTCCTTGCATAATCTTAAATGTATCATGCCATGCTACAGTCATATATGAGATGTTCCTCTTCTTTTGAATTGTACAGACTGTTATTAGTATGACAACCTGTTCACTAGCATGTACAGATTGTGTACTGAAGCTTACTAAAATTGCCCTTAAAAGGGTTGGTATTTTTTGGATAAATAGAAAATAGGAAAAACATTAGTGATTTAGACTTAATTGCTTTAGTAGTTAGTAGGTTTTAGTTATTTTCTAGTCTTACATTTGTTATGGCTTTGATAACTTTTTATTATACGTATTTTTTCCTCCCACAAGAATGAGTGGAGGGTGAGTTCTGGGTTTAAAATCTACTTGATGTTTTAAGTTTTTAATAATTGAAAAAAGTAGTGTACCTGACAAAAATAGAATATGTTCAAGCAAAACAACTAAAAGAATGTGGTTGCACCCAAAAAAAAAAAAAAAAAAAACTGAAAGAATGTGGTCGGATTGTTACGCAAGCACTGACTAGACCCTTTTATGAATGATGATTGAGCATCAATTGAAAAGTTGTGACTTGTGATCATTCTTGTTAGTGTCAAATGGAAATTACTTATCTGATGGTTAGTGGTAATTTGAAAATTACCGCACTTTCAAAATGAAATCGTCAATTGTTTTCTCCCTAATTGATGGATTCATGCCACAAATACGTTCAGAATGAAACAAGATACATAGTTTTCAAAATGGGCGAGAATAGAGCTGGTTATGCCTTTAAATCTAAGTTAAGGAGTCATTTAATTGTCTTCTTATGATACTTTAAGGTCATGTTTTTTAACCATTTATTTCCTTCTTATGATTTTTTAGTTGCCTTCACCACCTCCATTTGTTGATCACGGTGATTCGCTCGCTTATCATCCATTGGTGACAACCAGACTTTGGCCATCAATTGTGAGCTGTCGCTGGCTGCCACCCGCCTGCTTTCATCATAATCATCTTCGACCAACTAGCATTGGTGCCACCACTACTCTCCTCCCCCGAACTATTATTATTGCTGAGAATATTTAATACAACCAAATGTTAAGAAAATAATTTTAAGAGTTCGGAAAATAATTCATTTTCCCCTGGAAAATATTTTTTTCGTTGAAATAAATGGGGTTTAAGTTAATGTTGAGGGCTAACCAATGGCTAAGTTTTGTGTTGCAAATGATGTGTGTGAAACATGGAAAACTCATCAATAAGAAGTAAAGAACAGAAGAAAACCGGGAGACCCAGTAAACAAAATAAAACTATATAAGTGGGCCAATAAACCGGCACTCAAACCACAGAGTCTAACGCATGAAATAGGCTACATAAACACTTAAGGTATTCTTACCAACGTATTCTTGGAGGACTTTAGATGCCTAAAGAGTTTGGGCAAAAAGGTCGCAACACATATTAATTCTAGATTATGAAGATTTTCCCCCAAGAAGTGCGAGGACTTTCTTCCAGTTTCCAGAGCTGGTGTAATAAGTAATGACCAATTGAGCATCATTCCACCAAAAACAAACAAGCAAGCAAGGAAAAAATTTGATTTAAAATATTCCTATTGACCTTTGTCATAGATTTTGCTGATCTTATGCTTCATATGTTGGAGGTTTCATTGCATGCTCCTGAAGATTCCTATTATAGTGCAACTTTGGCTTTTTTTAAGGACAATGATGATATGGCCTAGACTCTAAAAATGAAGGCCTAGACCTTTGAGTGAGATGCTCTTGAACACTTTATATTCCCTCCATGATTTGGAGTCAAAAAAGAAAAAGACTCACTTTTTCACTATTCATCTATTACTATTCATCCGTTATTGTTCACCTGTTACTTTCACCATAAAGGGGGAAGGGGACACACAGATGAAGGGGAAAGACGGAAGCACAGTGATAATATAGTGAAAGTAAATGTAAATAGCAAAGTTTGAACAATAATAAGGCGGTAGAACTAGTCAAGCAATATATATTAAAATAATTCAAAGTAAATGAAAGCAATTTAGAACCGTCCGGTATGGCGGTAATCCGTCTAAGGTGGCGGTAGCAACAAGTAGTATAATAAACATAAACTGAAAATACTTGTTTATTGAAAGTAGGTAAGCACTTACAGTAGTAGTAGTGAATACAAGATCTCAACAGTAGAGGTTAACAGTTACAAAGCTTGAACTAATCCTAGTTACAAGGTTTGTAGGAATATGGTAGTAGTGAACAAGGTAATAGTGAGTAAGGTAATAGTGAATATAAGAGAATTCTCTCAAAGAATGTTTCTAGGGAAGAAAACTCTCTCTAGAAAGAATTCTAACAAAAAACTTCTGCCTTAAACATAAGGGACAACCCTCCTTAAATAGGTAAAATTCGGAATGAATAGTAACAGGTGAACAGTAACGGATGAATAGTGACAGGTGAATAGTAAAAAAGTGAGTCTTTTCCTTTTTTGACTCCCAATCATGGAGGGAATATGGAGTGTGCAGGAGCATCCCACTCAAAGGTCTAGGCCTTCATTTTTAGGTCTAGGCCACATCATCATTGTCCTTAAAAGAAGGCAAATATGAGAATCTTCAGAAGCATGCCATTGAATAGGAACTTTGTGACATGGAATCTCCAGCATATGAGGCAATATCATGGACATAAGATCAGGAAAATCTCTGACAAAAGTCCAAAAGGAATATTTCATTGAACATCACCATGCACGCATGTAGTTGAATAATGTCTTTGAACATCACCATGTACGCATGTAGCATTTTTGAATTTTGTAACACTTTTAGCCATTGTGCTGGCTAGACAAATAGAGAACAGTAGTAACACACGATTAATCAGTAGAAGGAGCATTGGATGGGTATCCATCAAATGGATCAAAAAGACCTTGTGGAGAATCACATTCATGCTCATGGTAAATAGCATATTGGTTGCAAAATCCACTATATAAAATTGGCTCACCCATTGGTCTTCTTCCTGGGATGAGAAGGCTCTTCGGATTACAATGATCTGTAATACGCAAATGAGCAATTGCATCAATATGTGGCCTGGGACCAAAAATAGAAATTCTATCAGTGCTTCCTATGAAATGATAATCTTTCCACAGGTTCTGAGCAACTTCAATAATTTGATTATTAAAATAGTTTCCCCAACATTTTGCAAGAGTATAAGGATCTTTGAAGGACAAATGAGAATTTCCTTCAAGCCATTGCCCCTGATGAGTGTGACCATTAATGAGAATAAGATGTTTCGAGGGCTGGACATTCATCCAGTTATCTCTTTCCCATTTAGGCAAAGTACTCCAACATCTGATTGAAATAGAAGGACCAGTAAATTTTTTAATGGCATCTTGAATAATTTGAGGAAGTTGACTGGCCTGATAATGGCTTGTTAATTTTAGGAATCTGATAAAGCCATATTCGAACATGTGGGAAAGCCAGTTAGGATCCCTATCATCATCATCATCAGCAACAAAGTAACCATCATCATAATTAATTAGGAGACCGGGAAATGAATGTGTCTTTTTATACACTCTGAGGGTACTCCCAAAGTGTTCTTCCCATTCCAACTGGATAAAGACATTTTCTCCTTCATCTAGTTCATCAGGATCAGGAATAGTGGCTGTAACAAGTTTTTTGAAACATTTGAACCATAAGTTGAAAGACCTGAACATAGCCTTGCTTCTCAGTATACGTGATTGTATATCTGATGGCAAGTTGACAAAAGCACTTCTTAATATAGATTGGGACTTAAGGCTCAATCTAGAATAATCAGTGCCCATTATAGTCATCTTATCCATTGAATGGATATCCTCTTTGCCAAAGAGTTGACTAGTGTAGGGATTATGTGTAACATTTGGATAGTTAACAAGTTGGCTTCTAAAAGCCCCATTTTTTGGAACAAGGTTTGAAGCAGGGTCATTTTCTGAAGCAAGGGGGTTTTCTGAAATAAGATTAGCATAGTGGCTTAGATAAGCCTCATTCTGAGCAGTAAGGTTAACAAGATGGATTTCCAGGGCTCTGAGAGTGCATTTAAAAAGATCATGGTGGTTTTTAATAAAAGCAACTTGAAGGTTATCAAGAATAAATTTAATAGAATCTGGAAGTTCTGAATAGGTTCCATTGTGGAATTGTAAATTTTTTGACAAAACTTCCTGTAAAGCAATTACTATATCACCACAGGAATATGCCACCGTTGCCGGGACATACCTTTAAAGGGATGTCGATCCACTGGGTTTTATCCTAGAAGATGCGCCTTCATGCATTTTGCTTTGGGAATAGTCCTGTACATGAGCTTTTCCCTTGTTTTTCCTCTCAATAGAGGGAGCCATAATAATCCACTTATTAGTGGTATAAATACTAATATTATCCCACTTACTAGTGGTATTTATCCTTGCATCAGTGCTCGATTCCTGCAAAGGATCATTAAAAATATTAGAGTCATTGGTAATAGTAGATAATTTGGCACTACTAGGATTACCTTCAAAATTGTCTATGAAGCATTTCATCTTTGATTCATGATCAAATATAGTAGCAGGAGAATCATAAGACAGGTCTAAAGCATTATTAATATAAATTTCAAGTTTAGAAACAAATTTAAATTTTACTTTTTGTCCAAAAGGATCAGTAGTAATTCCATCATTATCAACAAGGAAGGGATACAAAGCATTTATAAATGGCAAACCAAGAATCACTTTATCAGTCATATTTTTAACAAGAACAAAAGGAATTTTAACAAGGAATTTTGAAGGAATTAATCCTTCCTGAATACAATTCTTATCTGCCCCAGAATCAATCATAGCAATAGCAGTGAAATGATAATCATGGGAAACAAAAATTTTTACTTTTGTGAACCATTTTGGGGAAAGAATATTGTTAATATTAACAAGACTAGGTTGAGTATCATTAATACCTTCATCAGAAAGAAGAGCCTGTTGACTGGATTCATCTTCATCCTTGTGCTCATCTTGTTCATTATCAGACTTATGTTGATCAATTTTTAGCATTAACATTTCTTGTTTAAGATTATGGTTATCATTTTTAATATTTTTAAATTCATTTTTTAATTCACTTATTTCTTGTTTAACAATATTAATTTCATGTTGCAAATCATTAATAGTTAATTCTTTGGATTTTTTTTGCATTAAATCTTTCCAAAGTTTCTTCAAAACTTATTGTTGATTTGAGTTTTTTACTGGTTTCATCTTTCAACAAGTTTTTCTTGAACTTATCCAAATATTCTTTTTGTAATTCAGGATTTTCAATTTGACCAATCAATTTAACCAACAAGCTTTCATTTTCTTCACCTTTAGTGAGAACATTAATAGATTTAATAACATTATAACAGGAATCTCTACAACCAATTTTAATATTAGGAGAATCAGATGAATCATTAGCTGAATGATAGTAGGAATCAGTTGAAGAAGAAAAATCATCTTCCAAAGAATCAGACGAATTGTTTGATTTGAGGATTCTGAATAATTCTTCTTGATCATTATCATCAATTTTCAATATGTTAAACTTGTTTTTTAACTTACCAGGCTTTTGTTTACAATCTTTACTAAAATGACCAGGTTTTCCACAGTTGAAATATTTACCTTTACCTGACTGTTGGTTAACATATTTTTTAGAAACATTTTTCTTTTTAGCATAAAAATCATCAAAATTAGTTCTGTATTTTTTATGTTTTTTATGGCTATAATTTTTGTGACTTTTATCATGTTTTTTACTCAGTTGCCTAGAATGAGCAATAGGAGGTAAACCATATTGTTCACAAAAATTACCCATTTCATATTTAGTTTTTCTTTTGTTTTTTAATTGATATTTTAACAATTTTTCATCATTGCACATATTAATCCCGAGTTTTTTAATTGTGCTTAAAATATCACCATAGGTTAAATTATCATAATCAATAGAATCATTTTTACCAATTAATTCTTGTTTTACCTTATGAGCAAGGATAGGAGGCAGACCGTCAATAAACTTTTCTTTCCAATAAGGCTTGAAACAGTCTTTCCGCTGCATTACTCTGGAAAGGAAAACATCTTGATACCATCTATAATCAGACATAGTAGGGCATCTCAAATTATTTAACAAAATCAGAAATTCGAGATGAAACATTATATGGAGTACCAACAAAATGTTTGATAATGGTATAAATCAAGGTATTAACACCATCAGGAACACCTCAACCATACGATCATCAAAAATAAGCAAGCCTTCATCATTCTTTTTAACAGCATGTTTAATAGAATCTCTGGATTCTTCTGTGAGATATGAATCCCACCATCCACAAAGAGTACCAGAAAAACCAGTAGCAAGTAAATCAACAATTTCAGGTTGGTCAAAATCATGATTATTTTGATAAGCAATGCCAACCATGGACATATGTCCCATTTTGTTAATAATTTCTTGTCCAGAAAAGCCATCAATATTCCATTCATAAATCTTATCAGCAGAAACAGAAAACTGAGTTTGAAAAGCTCTTTCTTCAAACTGCATATCAGGAGGAGTAGGTTTTGAATACCAATTTTTTGTAAGAAACATGGGCTTGGAATTTCCAACAAATCTTTTAATTTCTGGTAAACCATCATCAAAAACCTTTTTGGCAGGAACAAAAGAAACAGAAGAAACATCATCAAAATCTGTATTTTCATCAAAAACAATTTCATTTTTTGAAATAGTTCGAGTAGCAGGAGTACTTGTAGAAGTACCTTCAGTTTTAACTTTTAAATCAACAAGTATTTTGTCAACAGTTTCAAGAATTTTAGACTGAGAAGTTTTAAACTTGAATTTGTTGTCATGACTGGGTAAATTAATCAAAGGTTTCTCAGTCTTGATAGAAACAGGTTTTTGAACAGAAACAGATTTTTCAACAGTTTTTTCAACAATTTTTTCTTCAATACGGTCAAGCTGTTGACCAATAATATGCAAATATTCATTAGTAAAATTGTTTTATTCAATAAGGCTCACAACAGGAGTTTGATCATCAACTATTTTGAAAGGAGTAGCTTTAACATCAGTTTTGCCAATATTTACCAAAATAGTCTCAAGAGGTGGATGACTAGACCTAACAATGGTTTTGTCATCTTTAAAAAAATTAGACTTCTTTATCATGTTCAAATGATTTTTTGAAACTTCATCTTTTGAAACATAATAATTTTCAAGAAAATCAAAGAACAAAATATGTCTTTTCAACTGATGCATTTTTTCTCTCCATTTTCTTTTAACACGGTCTTTTTCAGACTAAGCAAAATTATTTTGGAAATATTTCCTTTTAGGTCTGTTTTTTGGAAGCATAAATTCATTGAATAATGGAATCATATCAATTTCAAAATTTTCATTTAAAAAAGTTAAAACTCTTAAGTGGTTAACATTATTTTCAATAGGAGGAAAATCAGAATCAGATGGGCAAACAGATCCAGTATCTTCTTCTTCTTCATTGGCAGATTTGCCATATGGAAAGGAAGGTTCAGGTTTGGTAGAATAGTAAATAGAGCTGATTTGAGATTTATCACTTGAAACACCTTTTAATTTTAGATCAGTGGGTTTTTCAAAATTCTTTTGTAAGAACTCATTGAGATCTTGATCTCTTTTTGAAATACTTTCAGATCCAGCAAAGGAATGTCTTCCTTTGTTGATCCTCAAGGGTTGATTGTTTTGAAAACATATTTTAACAGTACCATTAAGATATTGTTGAATATTTGTGAGATCTAGCTCATCAAAAACAGGTTTAGGAACAGGGGATTCTTGGTTCAACAACCATTCAGTGGGAAGCTTAATATCTTGCCATTGAATCATTTTTGGAACTTGAATTTTAGCATCAGGAGTTGAACATATGATTAACATTGTTTTACCAGAGGGTTCTCTAGGAGTCAAACAACCAGGATTTAACTGAGTACCCAAAAGTCTGTAATAAATACGATAAATCAAAACAAAAGGTTTACTACCTTCGTCCATGATATAACCAGAAGAAGCAATATTCAAAGTCAAAACTTTAACAATATTAGGATCATCCAAAGCAAGAGTAATATCAGGATAACAGTTAAAGTAAATAGGACCATCATACAAAGAAGCAGTGATCATACCAAGAATGCTATCTTTAAAGACCTTAAATCTAGCGTCTTGTAAACACATAAGAATAGAAGCATTAATACCCTTTCGGGTGAGTGGTTTAATAGCAACTTGAACCATACCAATATGCAGGTAACTGAGTTTTTTAGCAATGAAATCATTAATATTTCTTTTGGAAAACAAGCAACATTTTTCATGAACTTTTGAAATAGAAAATATTTGTTCAACAGTTCGAACTTTGTAAACAGGATGAAAAGTGGTTTCAGCCCAACTAGTTTTGTAAATAGTTTTAGTATCAACTTGGGGAATGTTCCATTTTCAGAAATCAGGAATCTCATTATCTTCAATAGTGTGATCTTCTTCATTCACAATATCAAAAGGACAACCAGTCCTGGAGCTGACAGAGGAGTTGGATCTCCACAACTTATCCATATTATCCTAGTTTTAACACTCAATTATCATATTTTTCTCACAACTGTTGCATTTCGTAACACATACCCTAAGCAACCCTATACCACACACATGCCCTACACGCCCTCCTGGCTCAAACGGGCCTTACAGTCAGGTTCTAGGAATTCACTTTACAACTAGGGTGGCGCCAACAACGGTAAGAAGGGAACACAACAACGAAGCACCAAAAGTTCGGACAGATACGGACAAGGCACAAAGAACACAACCACACTATCACCGGCCAGAAAAGAGTGGCTCTGATACCATAAAGGGGGAAGGAGACACACAGATGAAGGGGAGAGACGGAAGCACAGTAATAATATAGTGAAAATAAATGTAAATAGCAAAGTTAGAACAATAATAAGGCGATAGAACCAGCCAAGCAGTGATGTAATCATAGTAAGAATAGGGGATGGGGGAATCAGGCATTGTTTTGGTAAAACTAGGGAAGGGACCCCATTTTTCTTCAAAAATAACATTGACCATGTAAACACCATGGTAGATAATTTTGGAGGTATATATATATATATAATTCCTTGTTATAGGTGGTAGGGGGATTTGATGTATAATTTATATATACGCTATAAAACTGAAGTCTATTAAACAGTAGTTAACTTTTTGTAGCCTCCACAAATTTACACATCATTATTAATTTATTAAATTATTTAATTTTAAATTTAGGGTACGTTTGGTACGTTGTAATAGTTCCTGTAATGGCATAGTTATTCATGTATAATATCAATTCGGTCATTTGGTTGCATTTTTATTACATGGATTAGTTATTACATTGGAATAACTATTCTTTAAATTGAAGAATAGTTATTCCTCTTTAAAATGGATGTAATAGCTATTCCTTAATGCATATAATAGGTTTTAAAATTAATATATTTCCAAAAATATAAAGTTTTCTTATACATTATCTTTTACAAACTTTCCATATGTAACAACCAAACTTATGACTAGTAATAGTTATTCTATTACAATGTCTTTTATTCCTAGTAATAAAGATTAATATTCCTAATGTAATCTACATTTAGTGTACCAAACATACTCTTAGTGTTTTTTTAAGAAACACGTTTAGGGTCATTAGGGGTTTTAGAGAAACAAGTTTATAGTGATTGTGTTCTCTTAAAAACCTATAACCATAATCAACGCACCTCACCCAAAAACCCTCCACATCACTAATTTTTTTTATAAAAAAATTAAAAATAAGTCATATTAGCCATTAGGACTCAAGATTCTTGAAATACTTATATCATTATTTTATTCATATGATTTTTTAACCAAATTTCATTTAAAAACTCCAAAATCCCTACGTTAACCAAATTTCACAAGAAGATTATGGTTCTGATCATAGGGCTTTGTTATTAGTGCAGTGATGGTTGATCTCTATTGAGTAGTCACATATTTTTATTTATTTTTTTGTTTTGTTTCAATAAATTCTAGGATTATAATCTTCTGAATCTTTATGACTTTTGGAACTTTTAACATCAAAATTTTTTAGTTTATCAATAGTCATGGATTATTCTTTTAAGGGTATCTTCACCTGCAACCATCAGCTTCATAAATTTACACCTCATTATAATTTATTTTATTTCTTAATTTCTTTAATTAGACTGCAATATTAGGAGTTATTAGAGAGACACATAGTAGGATTAAGATTTATTAGAGAGACTCATGTTAGAATTACGATTTTTGTTGTTTGGGTTCTTGGTTTAGGATTGTCTACTTACTTTTTTTTTTTGTTTAATAAATTTGAATTTAGGATGTACATGATGATATATATATATATATATGTCTCTGTGTGTGTGTGTGCATGTGAATGTATTGGTTGGTGTAGGGTTTGGTTTGAATTCTGGGTTTTCTGCTATTGCAATTCACTAGAAAATTTTACTGTACTTGAAAAAACGAAGTTCTTTTTAGGGTTTAATCTAATTTAAAATTGTAGATTCTCACATTGTTTGGTTAGGGTTACATTGCAATTAATGATAAGTGAATGTATGTATGTATGCCTTGGGCTAGCTTTAGTTTGATGATTTAACATATATTTGTTCATCTTCTTGGCATTTGTGAATTAAAGATTTAAAGAGAAATTTTTTTTTAGCTGATGATACTGGATTATTATGTGATTTTGTTTGAGTATATTTGTATTTTTATATTATAGCAGGGTTACATTGATTTTTGTTGATAAGTTTTGGTTTTGGGAGAAAAAAAAATTTCTATTATAACCGCATTCCACATCTTGTGGATTGTTAGGGGTCACATCTGGGTTTTGGCTAAGCATGGAAGCTGCAAATTTCTTCCAAGAATGATTTGTTGTGTTATAGATATACAGTGGAAAAGAATACATTTTGAGAGGACCACAGTTATGAGAATGATTGGCTTGCACCTTTGATTGTTGGCCATCTATGTTATGACCCAAATTTGAATAAGAAGTATTTAAATTTAGGCATAGTGATAAATATTTATGATAGGAATTAGGATTGGTTTTTTTGTTTTAGAATTTGTTGTTGAGATTATCTCATTCTTAGCTATTTATGTATGTTAAATGCATTATTGAGAATTAAATACAAAATTAATCAAAAAATATATTTTCTCTCTCAAGTTTAGAAAATTGGTCATCTTGAATTAATTAACTATCTTTTAGATTTATTAAATTATTCCGATTCACAATAGTCTATTAGTGGTAGGTGATGGTGGTAATTGTATTATTGCTGACCACTCAGCCACCACCACCACCATCATTTTACTGCCACCAATCACCATTTTCTGAGAATTTTATGTGTAAATCAAAAGTTAGAAAGTTCTATTTTCAACCAAAATGACGGAAAACAAATAATTTTCCCCAAAATCATTTTACTTCCATATCTTGTGGATTGTTAGGCGTCACATCTGGGTTCTGGCTAAGCACAGAAGTTGCAAGTTTCTTCCAAGAATGATTTGTTGTGACAAGACCCTCTTTTCTAGACTTAAGGAGTACAAAACTTATCATACTAGCTAGATCAATACCAAAAGGATTGGGTAAAAGTTCCCACTCCTTTAATATTGGGTCAAAAGCCTCCATCTAGCCTAAGAGATATGATGAAGAATCTTATTTAAAAGAACCACCAAAAACATATGTCTTACTGTCTAGGACGGTAGTTGCAGGGTCAAATCTGGGATGAGTCATTGGAGGACATGCTTCCAACATTGGCTAGGATTGGTCAGGTATAGTGCCTATACTTTAGTACTATTGTTCTTAAATTCTCTATCACTCAAAATTAGGCCACCAAAAGAATATAGATGAGAGCCTAGGACTGCATGGTACGATTACTTATTGCTGTAAATGACAAAATATGCAGTTCTTTGAAACAGGCAATTGGGAATTGTATCTTTGTATGACATAAAATCGGGTAGAAAAAACGGATTGAGTTGCTTTTTATTAAAGGAACTCAATACAAAGCAACTCAATAGGCAAAATAATATAATATTTATTAAAAAAAAAAAAAAGACTCAACTTGTTGCAACAGTGTTGTTTTTTGTAATAAGCTATGACATTTTTCACATATTACAACAAAACCTTACCTTTGAAGCAATAAGCTATTACCACAAAGTTATTTGTTGTAATAAAGAAGTTATTGCATCAACTTGTTTGTTGCAATATGTAGAATTTATTGCAATGAGATTTTTGTGTTGCATAAACCTATTGTCTCAAAGTTTATTACAATGACTTGCAACAACTTTTTCGTTGTTACAATAACACTTTATTGCAATGGCTTTGTAGTTATTGTAACAATTTTTCCCAGTAGTTATTGCAACAATTTTTCCCATTGTAAGATGCTTTTTTTTTTCTTATAGTGTGATATTGGATTATTATCTGATTTTGTTTGTGTGCATCTGTATTTTTATATTATAGCAGGGTTTCATTGATTTTTGTTGATAAGTTTTGGCTTTAGGAGAAAAAAGTTTCTATTATAACAATGTTCTTTTTCTTAGACCTCAAATCCTACATGAAGCAAAAGTCTCTGTATGATTTTGTCATTATCAAACCTAACTTAGTAAAGAGTATTAGCAACACCTACCACTCTAGTAGAATCCACATCTAATGGATTGTTATGGGTCACATTTGGGTTCCAGCTCGACACAGAAGCTGCAAGTTTCTTCCAAGAACTATTTGTTGTGTTATAGATATATAGTGGAAAAGAATTACCTTCCAATATCCAAGAAGTGACAAGGATCTCCTTCCTGGACTCAAGGAGTACGAAGCTTATCATACCAGCTAGATCAATACCAAAAGGATTGGGTAAAGGTTCCCACTCCTTCAATACTGGGTAAAAAACCTCCATTCAGCCTAAGAGATATGATGAAGAATATTGTTTAAAAAAACCACCAAAAACATGTCTTACTGTCTAGGGCGATAGTTGTAGGGTCAAATCTGGGATGAGTCATTGGAGGATACGCTTCCAACATTGGCTAGAATCGGTAAGGTATAGTGCCTATACTTTAGTACAAAGCAACTCAATAGACAAGATAATATAATATTAAAAAAAAAAAAAAAAAAAAAAAAAAAAAAAAAAAAAACTCAACCTATTGCAACAAGGTTGTTTTTTGTAATAAGTTATGACATTTTTCACATATTACAACAAAACCTTTGAAGCAATCAGCTATTGCCACAAAGTTATTTGTTGCAATAAAGAAGTTATTACAACAACTTGTTTGTTGCTGTATGTAGAATTTATTGCAATGAGATTTTTGTGTTGCATAAACTTATTGCCTTAAAGTTTATTACAATAACTTGCAACAACTTTTTCGTCGTAGCAATAACACCTTATTGCAACGGCTTTGTAGTTATTGCAACAACACAAGTTGGGATGAGTCATTGGAGGACACGCTTCCAACATTGGCTAGGATTGGTCAGGTATAGTGCTTATACTTTAGTACTGTTGTTCTTAGATTCTCTATCACTCAAAATTAGACCACCAAAAGAATATAGATGAGAGCCTAGGACTACATGGTACGAGGACTCATTGCTGTAAATGACAAGATATGCAATTCTTTGAAATAGGCAATTGGGAATTGTATCTTCGTTTAACATAGAATCGGGTAGAAAAAGCGGATTGAGTTACTTTTTATTAAAGGAACTCAATACAAAGCAACTCAATAGACAAAATAATATAATATATATATATATATATAAATCAACCTATTGCAACAAGGTTGTTTTTTGTAATAAGCTATGATATTTTTCACATATTACAACGAAACCTTTGATCTATTGCCACAAAGTTATTTGTTGTAATAAAGAAGTTATTGCATCAACTTGTTTGTTGCAATATGTAGAATTTATTGCAATGAGATTTTTGTATTGCATAAACCTATTGCCTCAAAGTTTATTACAATGACTTGCAACAACTTTTTCGTCATTGCAATAACACCTTATTACAATGGCTTAGGAGTTATTGCAACAAACAAGTTGGGATGAGTCATTGGAAGACACGCTTCCAAC
Organism: Quercus gilva; assembly: GCA_023621385.1. Lineage (NCBI taxonomy): Eukaryota > Viridiplantae > Streptophyta > Magnoliopsida > Fagales > Fagaceae > Quercus > Quercus gilva. Next base: position 59,820,068 of record CM042481.1, read on the forward strand.
ATTGGCTAGGATCGGTCAAGTATAGTGCCTATACTTTAGTACTATTGTTCTTAGATTTTCTATCACTCAAAATTAGACCACCAAAAGAATATAGATAAGAGCCTAGGACTGCATGGTACGAGGACTTGTTGCTGTAAATGACAAGATATGCGGTTCTTTGAAACGAGCAATTGAGAATTGTATCTTCATATAACATTGAATCGGGTAGAAAAAGCGGATTGAGTTGCTTTTTATTAAAGGAAAAGGAAAAGGAAAAGGGGGAGGCATCTATTACCTTTTTTCGAGAGGTTGACATCAATGAGATACCACTTGTATTTTGGTGGCTAGCCCGTACCGTCGTGATACCCAAAAAACAAAATCTCCATAGTTGCACAAAGGAGGAGGAGAGGAGAAGGTAATTAAAGCTATTGGTAACTTTTCTCCAAGTTTAAATTCAAAGTTAGGTCTATCTAAAACAATCTTTTCTTTCTTCGGCATTTAACATGATTTTGCTAATATTTTTGTTATGTAAATAAAAAAATAAGTAGCATATCAAGTCTTATTAGGGCATGTTTTGTCCACTACTTATTATATCTCAATTCTCATATCAAGCTAAGTAAATAAATCAAACTAGCATGTATTTATAATATACACATTCAAATTGCTTAAATTCAAAAGTGATAATATATTACAAATGACCCAAAAATAATAATTTATTTTCATCATCATATTGTATGATCAACCCCATCTAAGTCAATGCTATTATCACGTTTATCATTTTGCAAATTTATTTCTTCATTAAAATTTTATTCATCATCGTTAACATTTACTTTATCTTCTTGTTCTTTTTTTTTTCGATAATTTTTTTAAAAAATTCTTCTTGGCATTCTAGTTTCTTGGACTTATAACAATAATGAAAAAAAATAAAAAATAATTATATTGTCAATTAATATCTTATTTATAGTGTAAGTGTGTACTATGTAGTCCAAGTTTTGTAGGAGAAAGAGAGGGGAAAAAAACTTATGAATATTTTACTTTATTAGACTAAATTAAGTAATGATGGGATAGCAAAAAATTACCATCTATGGTTCGTCTAAGGGAATCGTCCATGATCGCCAATTAGCCAAATGGCTAGACCATCTCTGATTTGTCCAGATGGGTTGTCCATGTGCAAAGCTCATGGACGGCCACACAACATCAATCTATATACAAAGAGTTGTCCATGGGCAAAGCACATGGACGACCATGTAACACTTGACAAAATTCTGGAGTGGTTAATCAACCCATGTTCATCGCCAGCAATTTCTCCTAAGCATGTAACTTCCATCAGCGGTTACTACTTCTATAGCCGTTGGGGAAGTTATTTCTGTAATTTCGGATTTCCACGAATCTTGGGGAGGTTACTAAACCAAATAACTGCCCCAAGGTTCCCTATATAAGGACCGGTCTGATTAGGTAAAGGTATGAGAGCATTCTGGCATTACTCCAATACAGTTAGAATTCCATTTGTGAGGAAGATACTAACTTAGCCATCGGAGGGTCTTAGGCCGGTCTACCCCAGTCTCCTTTGATATTGTTTCTTTTTCAAGCCTTCGCTACCGCCTTTAGCCCATCAAAGCTAAATTGTCCAACCTACAGATTCTGTTAAGCATCAGTTAGCGCCGTTTGTGGGGAATAAGTTTTACTAAATTGTTTTACGATTTATATTTCTGCGACAAAAGGTTGAATAGTTCAGACTAGATCTAGGGCTACCAGCCCAGGCCAGCAGGGAAGCAAAGATGCTTCAAGCAACCCCTATCGCGATCGCCAATCCGCACCGGTCATGCCGGCTTCCTCTGTCCAAGATGTTCAATCTATGGTGGCTGCCATGGCAGAGTTAACCCGCCAAAACCAAGAACTAAGAAGAGAGATCAACCAAAGAAGGCAAACGCATGAAGAACAGGAAGGAGGAGGGCAGACACAAAGGCAAGAAGATAGAGAGGATGCAGAAAATGGAAGTCAGTCCAGAGGCACCACTTCACGAAAGGTGCCACACTTGGAAAATGAGATGGGCCAGATGAAAAAATTCATGGAAGAAATGAAAGAAAATATAAGAAGGGCTAATCTCGTAGAAGATCTAGTCCACAGAACCAATTCCCCCTTTACGGCCTCTATCAACGATCACCCTCTACCACCAAAATTCAAGTTGCCTTCCCTAGATTCATATAATGGGGCGCGAGATCCTTTTGATCACATAGCCACCTTCAAGACCACTATGCATCTTCAAAGAGTTCCTAATGAAATAATGTGTAGAGCCTTTCCTACCACCCTCAAGGGGCCAGCGCGAGTGTGGTTCAACAAGATACCTCCAAACACGGTCAGTTCTTTTGAAGAATTGAGTAAGTTATTTGTCAATAACTTCATTGGAGGACAAAGGCATAAACGCTCCTTATCCAGCCTGTTGACTATAGAACAAGGAGAGAATGAAAGTCTGCGGTCCTTCATCACTTGTTTCAATAGGGAAGCCTTGACAATAGATGAGGTGGATGACAAGCTACTATTGGCAGCCTTCCACAACGGGGTTAACTCGGACTTATTAATTCACAAGCTGTATGAGAAAGAGCCCCAGTCCATGGCCGAACTCGTCCATTCAGCCCAAAACTTCATGAATGCAGAAGATGCAATCATAACTAAGAAGAGGAAAAGAGCTGAAAGAATGGAAGCAAACCCCGCTCGTCATTCAGACCAAGGGCCTCGTCTAAAGAAGGGACGAATGGAAGATAAGAAGGAACGAGATAGCAGGAAGGCAGGCCTTTCAGTAAGGAATCAGAATTACACACCCTTAAATGCCCTACTCGATCAAGTGCTCATGCAAATTAAGGATAATCCTTCCTTGAAGTGGCCAGAGAAGATGAAAGGAGATCCGAACAAGCACAATAAGAATAAATATTGTCGCTTCCATAGAGATCATGGGCATGACACAAACGAGTGTTACGACTTGAAGTAGCAGATTGAAAATCTTATCAGACAAGGAAAGTTGAGGCATTTCGTTGGAAAGGACCATAAAGATGAGAAGCTGAAAGGGAAGATGGAAGAGTTATCATGGCCCCTACTTGGAGAGATAAGGGTTATCATTGGTGGGAGTTTGACAGGCTAATCTTCCAAGCAAGGAAGACGTACCTCAAAGTGGTGCAAAATGTCCAACTCTCTGGACGATCCCCAAGGACGAGGGAGACAGATGAGCCAACCATCTCTTTCACAAACGAAAAAGCTGAGAAGATCCATCATCCACATGACGATGCGATTGTCATTACCCTACTCATTGCAGATTATACAACCAGGAGGGTGTTGGTGGATAACGGAAGCTCAGCGGATATATTGTATTATCCCACCTTCTAGAAGATGAGGCTTAGACGAGACCAACTCCGTCTAACATGTTCACCACTGGTAGAATTTGGAGGAATGAAAGTGCACCTCGTGGGCGTCATTACATTGCCTGTGGTAGTGGGATCATACCCGCAGTAGATAACTAAGGAGGTGAATTTCCTTGTGGTGGATTGTTCTTCCTCGTACAATGCCATCATTGGAAGACCAACCTTAAACAGTTGGAAGGCAGTAACATCTACCTACCACTTATCAGTCAAATTTCCTACGGAATACGGAATTGAACAGGCAAAAGGAGATCAGTTGGCGGCCAGAGAGTGTTATCTAACCATGTTGGCTTTGGACGAGCAGGTGTAGATTATGAGTATAGAAGAGAAAAGAGTTGTTGCGGAACCTACTGAAGTATTGGAGGATGTTTTATTGCAAGAAGGTGATTCTGAGAAGTTCACTAGAATTGAAACAAGTATGAAGGCGAAGGAGAAAGAAGACCTCGTCCAGTTTCTGAGAAAGAATACCGATGTTTTTGCATGGAGTCATGACGACATGTTTGGTATTGATCAGAGCATAATTACTCATCGGTTGAATGTGTTCCCCTCTTCTAAGCCTGTTTGGCAAAAGAAAAGGGTGTTCGCTCCTGAAAGAGACAAGGCTATTAAGGAAGAGGTTCAGAAACTGACCACAACGCAATTTATCCGGGAAGTCTATTACCCGGATTGGTTAGCGAATGTGGTGATGGTGAAGAAGGCAAATGGAAAGTGGAGGATGTGCGTAGACTTCACTAACTTGAACAAAGCTTGCCCCAAGGATAGTTATCCTTTGCCGCGCATTGATCAACTGGTGGATTCTATAGCTGGCCATCAATTGTTGAGCTTCATGGATGCCTTTTCAGGATATAATCAGATCAAGATAGACGAGGCTGACCAAGAAAAGACCTCCTTCATTACCAGTCAAGGTTTGTTTTGTTATAAAGTGATACCCTTCGGTCTGAAAAATGTAGGGGCAACTTATCAAAGGTTGGTGAATCACATGTTCCGTCCGCAGATAAGACGGAATGTGGAGGTGTATGTGGATGACATGCTTGTGAAGAGCTTAGACGAGGGAAGCCACTTGGATGACCTTCAGGAAACTTTTGAAACACTTAGACGATACAAGATGAGGCTGAAACCAAGTAAATGTGCATTCGGAGTATCGTCAGGAAAGTTTTTAGGATTCATGGTTTCACAGAGAGGAATTAAGGCAAATCCAGACAAGATCCAAGCCATCTTGAACATGGAACCACCGAAGAACATCAAGGAAGTCCAATCCCTCACTGGACGAGTTGCAACTCTGAACAGGTTTGTTTCAAAAGCTACAGACAAGTGTTTACCCTTCTTCAAAGTTCTTAGGAAGGTATTCGAATGGACGGACGAGTGTCAAAAGGCCTTCCAAGATCTAAAGGATTATCTTACCACGACTCAATTGTTAAGCCTGTCCGTGCCAGGAGAAGAACTCTATCTATACTTGGCAGTGTCCCCATATGCCGTGAGTTCAGCATTGATTAGAGAAGAAGGGAAGGTGCAAAAGCCTGTGTACTACACTAGCCGAGCACTCAGAGGCGCAGAAGGAAGATACCCGTTGGTGGAGAAATTAGCTTTCGCCTTGATCACAACTTCCAGGAAGTTAAGACATTACTTCCAAGTTCATATCATCAATGTCATGACGGACCATCCGCTCAAGAAGGTAATTAACAAATTGGAAGCTGCAGGATGACTGATACAATGGGCAGTCGAACTTAGTGAATTCGACATCCGGTACCAACCAAAAAATGGAATAAAAGCTCAAGTTTTGACAGATTTCATTGCAGAATTCACTCCAAGTTGTGAAGGCTTAGGTGAAAGAGAAGACAATAACAAGTGGGTCGTCCATGTAGATGGATCATCTACACAGCATGCAGGGGGAATAGGAGTGGTTTTGCAAACACTAGAAGGAGATAAATTGAATCACAAGGTTCGCTTGTAGTATCAAACAACTAACAATGAAGCGGAGTATGAAGCCCTTCTTAAAGGGTTGGAGTTGGCTAAATCTGTGGAGGCAGACTCAATACTCGTCTTAGGAGACTTTCAGTTGGTCATAGGCCAAGTAAATGGAATGTGTGAAGCCAAGGAAGACAGAATGAAGAAATATTTGAAGAAGGTGATACGCCTTGTGAAGAAATTCAAAGAAGTTTATTTTGTTCAAATCCCGAGGGAAGAGAACATAGAAGTAGATACTCTAGCGAAGGAAGTCTCCACTAATGAAGTAATGAACAAGTTTGATGAAATACAATACATGCCAAGCATAGACCTCCCAAAGATGTTACAGATAGAAGGTGAGGAGAATTGGATGACCCCAATAGTATCATACCTGAATGACGGAAGGCTTCTAGAGGGGAAGGACGAAGCCAAGAAGCTTCGAGTTAAATCAGCCAGATACATCCTGATGGACGAAGTACTGTACAAAAGAGGTTTTTCACAGCCTTACCTGAGATGTTTAGCTCCAGACGAGGTGAATTATGTATTGAGGGAAGTTCATGAAAGAGCATGTGGTAATCACTCGGGCGCTAGATCACTTGTCCACAAGGTCATCCATGCAAGGTACTATTGGCCAATCATCCAAGCTGATGCTAAGGCATATGTTAAGGTATGTGATCAATGTCAACGCTTCAATAATATTCCTAGACAGCCATCAGAATATCTTACCCCGATGATGGCCCCTTGGCCTTTTGCACAATGGGATTTGGATATTTTAGGCCCCTTTCCAACTGGAACTAGACAAATGAAGTTTTTGGTGGTGGGAATAGATTATTTCACAAAGTGGGTGAAAGCTGAACTTTAGTGAAAATTACACAACAAAATGTCAAAAATTTCGTCTGAAAAAGTATTGTATGCAGATTTGGAGTACCAAGGGTACTAGTATTTGACAATGGACGACAGTTTGACAACACTCCCTTCAGAGAATTCTGTGAACAGCTTGGAATCAAGAATCATTATTCTTCACCCTCCCACCCACAAGCTAATGGACAAGCAAAAGTAGCAAACCGATCCTTGTTGAAAATTATCAAGACTCGGCTTGAAGAGGCAAAGGGAGTATGGCCAGATGAATTACCAGGTGTTTTGTGGGCTTACAGAACAACAGTAAGGACTCTCACAGGAGAGACTCCTTTCAAACTGGCTTATGGGAGTGAAGTAGTTATACTTGCAAAAGTATATATGGCCAGCCATAGGGTGATGAAGTACTAAGATAAGGAAAAAGATGAACAGCTTCGTCTTAGCCTTGATCTTGTAGATGAGGTAAGGATGGATGCGGCAAAGAGCAGCAAGGTACAAAAATCTCATGGCAAGGCAGCACGATGCCATGGTGAAACCTAGGCGCTTCAACATTGGGGATCTCGTCCTAAAGAAGGTTTCTTTGGCCACCAAAAATCAGGCCCACGAAAAATTGGGACCAAATTGGGAAGGACCTTACAAGGTAATCAACTGCAAGAGGCAAAGATCCTACTACTTGGAAGCCCTGGATGGAAGGAAGCTAGAACACCCTTGGAATGTTGAACACCTAAGAAGGTACTATCAATAAAGGGTGATCATGGATGAACATTGCTGTAGGACGAATGCCATGGACGATTTGAAGCATGAAGTATTGTTTTCTTGTGTTTGCTTATTACTACTATTGTGTTTTAAGTGTATAAGTATTTTGTGTCACTCATGGACGAAGTTATGTTGTATAAGTATTTTTAGTTTCCTAAAAGCACTAGCTCTCAAGCATGTGCCATGATTATGAACGAATGATTACATAGTATGGATTTTCAAATATATATATGATGTATTTCTAAGTATATGTATGATTGTATGGGAATCCTTAACTTTCTATGGTTCAAGATGATCCATAGAAGGTGAAAGGCCAAAGACGAGTGAAATCCTTGGAAGTTAGGGAATACTGTCTATTAGCTTTCCTTCAAATAAGGATAAAGCAGGAGAAATAAAACCTAAGGTATGTCCATCTAAACTCAAGACGAGATAAAACCTAAGGTATCTCCGTCTAAAGCTCAAGATGAGATAAAACCTATGGTATAATCGTCCAAACCAGGGACGAAAAATATGCTTGAGGGAACAGCACAAGCCCCTAGACGAATCTAAACAGACCAAGCAATCCAACACATGGACGAGCAATTGTTGAAATTACTTTCATCAGGGACGAGTAAATAATAGCAAGTTTGAATAAATCCTTAAGCTAGCCAAAAGACGATGTTCATGGACGAATTAAAGATGGCGTTTTAAAGGTTCATTTTTACTCCAGCTTTGTGACGAAAAGAACTTCGTCCTTAAGTTCAAGCTGAGATAAAATGTTTTCCTAATGGTATGGACGATACTAATAAAGTATGTCCGTAAATCCTTAAACATGTTCAAATATGATAGAAACAATGAAAAGAAAAAGCATTCATTCATTCATTCATAAACTCTAAGGGTAGACGACCACCGTCCAAAAACCTTTGAAAGTAGAGTAATATTTAATAAAACTCATCCATAAATTTGGACGAGGGAATTGTACTTGAATGAATTTAAAAAAAGAAAAAGAAAAAAGAGAGAGAGAGATAAAGACCAAAACACTAGGGCACTTCCAAAACAAAAGTAAAAATATAAAAACTTTCTGAAGCTGAAGTCACTTTGGTGGATTGGTCTTCAGATCGTCTTGGGTCACCTCATTGTTAGCATCGTCCTCCACATTGACATCCTCAGAACCCGTCACAAGCAAGGAACTCTCTGCAGCGAGAGGGATCTTAAATGTATCGAAGTTCAAGTCAGGGAATGCGTCCTTGGCATCAGCACGGAAGTCCTCATACCCAACAGCATAATGGCTGTCTAGACGATTCTTGTATTCGTCAGACTTCTTAAAGGCTGATATGACTTCCTCACGTGCTTTCTCCAAGGACGAAGGAAATTCTGAGACTTGTCCCTCCAAATAAGCGATGCGAGTATCCTTCTCAATAGCATCTGCTTTAAGTTCCTCGACCTCGTCTTTCAATTTCGTCTCTATTCCTTGCAAGCGATTGAGATCCTCAGTCAACCTGATCACTTCCCCCTTTTTCAATAGAACTTCATTATTCAGCTCTTTGGCCTTCTCTTTCACCGTCTTTGCCTCCTCAGCAAGTTCCTTGGCTTGGCACGTCGCTGTATAAAACTTTGACATAGCCTGTGCATGGACGAAGGAAAGTTAGAGGTTCTATTTTAAAAAAAACTTATTGAAAACACACAAGGACGAATAAAGGTCCTACCTTAAAGAGGTCATGAATGCCAAAACGTTCAAATTCCTTCACTGACATATTGTAACATTCGTTAACTTCATTGTCAGTGATGATTCCTTTGAACGTCCTCCATGCATAGCCCTCGTCCAGCACCAAGTTAGAAAGACGATTAGATGGTTCTAACGGATGAGGCTTGCGAGGAGTCTTAGCTAGAGGGGGAGTAGGATCAGTTTGAACAGGGTGAATTATTTGGACAAACTCCACGTTGGTAGGCGGGTCGTCCAGATTCACCGTCAGAGGTGTGACTTTGGGGATCTTAGGAAGAGATGAAGTCTGGGTGGTTTTTGGTTTTTGGGGCCTCAACGACTAGAAAGGTTGTCTAGGTCCACAGCACTAGAAATCTTTTTAGATTTTCTCTTCCCAGCACCTATAGGGCTGGTAAAAGGTGGAAAGGGGGGCATTACTCACATCTACTGGGTCCCCAGCCCAATTTCCAGAGATAATAAAAAACTCTTTCTTTCAGAGCCTGTTAGACGAGCTACGGCCCTTAATTAAACTATAGTATGAGCCTCTGGACGAGAACTGGTAAAAACCAGCAAACTTTTTTATCTTCGAGGGCTTATAACAGTAAAGGAACTCGTCCACTGTTATAGGACAGTCCCCTTCCAATGCCTCACGCCATAACACTTGCATGGCCACTACCGTCCTCCATCCATTGGGGTTGAGCTGGTTAGGTCCAATACCCAACCTATATAGAAGACCTCTACAAAAAGAATTTAAAGGAAATCTAAGGCCAGCGAAAAGGTAAGATGCATACATTCCTAAACCAGAAGAATTGAACAGCACCATTCCCCTTCCCTGGGTAGATGAGGGTTGAATTCCCTAGGAATCTGGTATCTATCTACAAGAGTTTTTAACTTAGGGGCGTCTAAGGTGGACGCTACTTCAGGTGGCGCTCTGGATGAGCTAGTCCTAGCTCCAGAGGCCGTCCTGCGTTGCATTTCCTAAAATTCTTCTAGGGAAATGCCAGGAACCCCGGACGAATAGTGCTCGTCCGAGGAACTACTGCTACTACAACTTGTGTTACCTTCACCACTCTCATAACTCCCAGACGAGACGTCCTGATACTCGTCTATTTCTCTCTCTATACTACTAGACGAAGACATGACTGAAATTAAGATTAAGACAAAAAAAACTAAGAAAGGAAGAGGAAATACCTGAGAACTAGGATGAAGGGCTAGACGAGACTCTTGGACGAGATGGCAAAAGGGAGATTATGAGAAAGGTGAAGGGTAAGCAAGAGAAAGTGCCTATTTATAGGGCTCAGAAGTGGGACCAACGAAGCGACACCATCCATTAAGATAACGACACGTGGCAATTACTTGGGAAAATGTAATCGACACAATGTGTCAACCAATTAAACCATGACACGTGGCTGTGTAAAAGCGTGGGTTAAATCCCCACAATATCCTTGGACGATCCCTGGACAAGGGGGCAACTGATGGGATAGCAAAAAATTACCATCTATGGTTCGTCCAAGTGAATCGTCCATGATCGCCAGTTAGCCAAATGGCCAAACAATCTCTGATTCGTCCAGATGGATCGTCCATGAGTATTGATTAATTGAATAGACCTTAGGCAATCAGGGTGGAAGAGTCATCCATGTGCAAAGCTCATAGACAGCCACACAACATCAATCTATATACAAAGAGTCGTCCATGGGCAAAGCACATGGACGACCATGTAACACTTGACAAAATTTTGGAGTGGTTAATCAACCCGTGTTCATCACCAACAATTTCTCCTAAACATGTAACTTCTATCAGCGGTTACTACTTCTATAGCCGTTGGGGAAGTTATTTTCGTAATTTCAGACTTCCATGAATCTTAGGGAGGTTACTAAACCAAATAACTGCCCCAAGGTTTCCTATATAAGGACCAATCTGAATCAGGCAAAGGTATGAGAGTATTCTGGCATTACTCCAATATAGTTAGAATTCCATTTGTGAGGAAGATACTAACTTAGCCATCGGAGGGTCTTAGGCCGGTCTACCCCGGTCTCCTTTGATATTGTTTCTTTTTCAAGCCTTCGCTACCGCCTTTAGCCCATCGAAGCCGAATTGTCCAACCTACTGATGCTGTTCAGCATTAAGTAACATAATAATTTTGTGCTAAAAACAAGTCTAACAACTTGTTAGATTCAAATAAAATACAAATTTTAACAAAAATGATCATTTTAAGGCATTTGTCTATGTATCGTACGATATAATATGATTCATACAATATGAACATTGTATCCTACAATTCATAAGCACTTATAATACGTTGATACAATACGTATCATACAATACATTACGTATTGTATGATACTGACAACTCTTAGTTATCATAATATGATTTGCCGTTCTAAAACAATTTATTCTACGAGGCAAAAAGCCAAACTACATACTTGTTCCTACTAATCGAAGAAAACCCCAAATTTCCATTCTAAAACAACTTGTAATGGAGCGACGAAAGCAAAACTATACACTTGTTTCTTACTAATTCAAGAAAATCCTTAACGTAATTTTTTGGGGTGACATCATGATAACAAATCTTAATAGGATGGATGTTTAATAAAGCATTGCAATGGCAGGTTCTAATGATCCACAAATACTTTACATACCAAACTAGTTTATTTATTTAAAAACTCTTGGCTGACCCAGAGTTGGTAAATGGGCATATCTCATTGCCTCAAACGTCGTAGGTTTGCCACGGGTTGCATTTGCAGTCAATTTTATTCAGTACACTTTGTTAGTGAGAATGATTTTAATGTTGAAATCCTAGTTCTTACCCTTGATCATTGTTATTTTCATTGCTGTTTGCTGTTTGTTATAGATGAGTCAATTTTGATGTTGTCACATTCTTCAAAAATCTTTGACCTTTCTTGTGTTTGTTCCATATCCTAATATTTTGATCATGAATTGCCACTCCTTCCTTTGCTTAACTTCGCGATTTGCTTTCTTGTTTTTGTTATTTTGTGGTGAATTTCTATCGTAGGTTGCTCGATACCTAAGGCGGCTTCATACCATGAATTCTCATAGTTCTAGAGAGATCATAGGGTGGTGAACATTATTTATTAGCACATGATTTAATATTTTTCTATTGAGGTATTGATGCATATCAGCTAGGGTCATCCATGGGCCGACTTTGTGCCCAACCTGAACTAAACCTGATGACGATCTGCCGCCGACCATGAACAGCAGTCGGTTTGGGATAGTTGGATCTCCACGGGTGGTGGTTGATTTTCAGATGGAGTCAGGAAGAGCAAACTGGCTGAAACTCGCCTGGTATGGCTAAAAATACCTCGGATTTGGCTGAAATTCGGCAGGATCTGGCGAGTTATCCTTGGATTTATCGATATCTCGATGAAATCTAGTCTGATCTTTTGAGATCTCACCGAGATCTAGCCAGATTGAGACAAGATTTCGTTGGATCTATCTAGATATGATTGGAGACTACTTGATACAGGTGGAGAAATGTGAATTTAGTGGGGGGGAGGTTTGTTGGGTTGGTTGGAATAGATTTTTGTGCAGTGACTCGCCAATTGACCAATTGAAATTGGTTTTTGGCAGCAGAGACCCGCCACTAACCGTCATAGGTGTCGGGTCAGAGCGGATAGATGGATAAGGCTCACCGTTTAGATGGACACCCTTACTATTAGCCATTGCTTTAATGAAGTTTGGTTTATGTAAGAATTTTTCAGAGTTAAGCCTAATCCCATCCAAAGAGCACTAGTTAGGCTGCAATCTAAAAATAAATGTAGCGACTTCATTCTATAAAAAATAGCATTAGGTAGTTTGCAATCTAAAGATAGATAGACCGGTTTCATTCTCTTCTTAGTTTCATAGAGATTAAAACAAGCTTTTCCAATTGTAAGAACTAGCCAAGTTAACACATGATGCCGAGTTCACGCACGATCTGGTGCATTTTGTTATTAGTTTCCTCTGATATTTTAATAATTTTCCTTTGTAAAAAATTGTAATATTTAAAATAGAAAGACAAAAAGAGAGGTGTAGTTATTTTACCATACATGTATTTATAAATTGAAAACTGCATGAGAAAATGATTTGTATAGATAGGCATGTTTCATGCCTACTCAAGAATGCAAATAGTGTTTTGACAAAATAAAATTGTAAATGTCTTTCAATTATTTTTTTAACTTTCTTGATTGTGTTATTAATTTTTTTTTCTTTTTTTGTTGAATTTTTTTACACTTTTCTTAGGAAAATGCTAAAATTACAAACTTTTTTACAATCTGTTGATACAATGAGATTAAAAATTTTCCACAACAAAAATTTGTGAAAATAGTTTATGATGGTAACATTACTTCTCTTCTTATCGTTACCTAAAGTTTATTTATTATACTCTTTCTATTTTTGACACTGTTCTTCTTGTCATTACCCTTCTATTAAAAACAAAAATGATTTGAGCCAAAAAAATTTACTTAAAATTTCTTTAATGTGACTCATAATACACAAATATTGTCAAGCAAAAAATAAAAATAAGAATTACAAGTACACAGCAACCCTTACACATGGAAGAGAATATTTCAATTTTTATATGTGATAAATTTTAAACATAACATTACGTTTGCAGGATGCACTAAAGGCATAAATTAGTCAATAAAAGTGTAAAGATAACTTTTTTGTTTTCTGATGCAATAATGTCAGAAGAGTAAGCTAGAATTAGAGTTGCAAGCCCCAAAATAAGTTCATAAAAGACTTTGAAGCAAGAGTAGCCAGGGCCTTATCCTCTGAAGTGACTCTCCTATGGACAACATTTATACGGAAAATTATTATATAGTCCAGAACTGTTCTCTCTCCATGGGGCCTACCTTTCTATAAGAAGAAGAGAGTATAGTCTCAGACTGCCCAATATTAACAACCCCATTTATACACCACTAGCACTCTCCAACTTCCATGTAGGTATGCACTTGTGGCCTTCAATAAGCGCAGCAAGTTGAAACAGTTATTTCTCAAAATGAGGTCCTTACTCTTTAACTTATCGAAACAAGTCCGCAAAAATCAAGCTGTATAGCCTAATTTTAACAGACGGGCATCTAGCTGCATGCCAAAACCATCCCATTCACACAATCCATGCTAGTTTGTAGTATCCCTCAATTGTAAGCAACACCTACAAACCCTCCACAATTGGTCACACTTGCCTTCGTACTTTCCTGCAGTTACTCTGATCTACCTGGTTGCATGAACACGCCAATTTTGGCCACATATCCTTTTCGGATACAGGCACTGGTAAGACACGCCTCAGAGAAGTACCAGGTGAAAAAAAATATTAGGACAAATTTTAGCTACAAAATTAGTTGTAGTCTTAGGCTACAACCTTACTTAATAAAATAAATATTACTACATATTTTGAAAAGCAAAGTTCACATGCAACTCTTCCATGATTTTTATCTTCAAAAGTTCAAATCATTCAGGATCTTTAGCTTACGATGTACCATCATATAATAGCACTCGATACCCATACCTTAAAATGGGAATCCGTCAATAGGGTTGGCATTGCTAGGGGGTCCATTGCGGTAAGTATTTATATGGATCACTGTCAACCTATTGATCATCAAGTGTAATTATGTTAGTGACAAATTTATAACTCTCAATCAACATCAATCTCAAAACTTTGCGTATGAAATGTCAACAACTTGTTACAACCTACGATACAGTTATGACATTATGTTCCAACACCTCAACCAAATTTGCATATACTCACCCCACATCATATACGAAAGTAGTCATTACCTATTTCATGTTCTTTTAAAATTCTAAATCGTTCTGGGGGCATGACTTTCAAAACCCATTCAAATAAGTTATGATGAACAAAAATATTATACCACGCCACTCATTATCCATTTCATCTCTGTTACAAATCTTAAACATATATATCTAGAAATAATTTATGCTAAAAAGACTACAAATACTATCTTAGGTATCAAACTCATAGTCCATTTCATACCCATGATAAAAACCTTACAATACTAAATATTCCCAATAATTAATCACAATATTTACAATACTAAATATTATGATTAATACTAAATATTCCTAATAATTAATCACAATATTATTATTTTTTAAACCTAGCAAGTAATTAATCACAATATTTACACTAACAAAACTAAACAAATATTCCCAATATTTAGAATAATATCTTAAACAAGTTGTAATAACTTCACTCAATAAATAGATAACATAACTCAAGTACAAAATTATATAAAACATTACCTGTGAGATGTAAATTTACTTCCATTGTGAGAGCATGGTGTGAGAGTGGATTAATTTTGTTGAGGAAAAGAGTGTTGTGTGAGTGATAGAGAGAGTGTGAGAGCTGTGAGGTGTTGTGACTGAGTGAAAGAGACGGGTAAGGGGGAAAAAGGCACGACTAGGACCCACATTACACGTGGAGGGGTTGGTCACCATGCATAGAAATCGAGTTCTTAAGACTTAGTTTTCATTAAATCAAATCGAGTCTAACGGGCTCAAGTTCAGTATGTATGCACGTGGCCAAAAAGCGTGAAAAAGGCACCGTTGGGATCCACATAGAAATCAAGTTCCTAAGCCTCAATTTTCATTTAAGCAAACTCTAGTCCAACAAACTCGATTTCAATAAAATAAACTCGAGCCTAACGGACTCAATTTGCATGCCTACGTAGACAAAATGTCCACCTCAGCTCCTGCCACAACATAGGAATCGAATTTGTTATACTCGATTTTGCACAGCAAAATCTAGTTCTTTACTCTCTAGTTGTTAGATTGCTAAATAGTTTGAAAAGTGTGCTAACTAACAAAATAGTTTGAGTTTTAGTGTTATTTTCCAAAAAACCTTTCTTTATGATCTATAAGTTTATATTTACTTTGTTTCAATAAGATATTATTTACTGTAGGGACTCAAAATGTCTTGGACCCTGGACAATAAAATTTGTAGAGTGTGGATGTAAGAACTAGTTCCTGTAAGTAGTAGTTCCTGTAAGTAGAAAAAGACGTAGTTTTTGGCGCAACAAAAAGAGTTTTTCTTCGATCTCCTTCTCTCCTCCAAAATATCTCCCCTCTCAATGTATTCCAATTTCACTTTATATACCAACTGCTCCGTCTTACTTTCACCGTACACGTGTATGCTCCCTTCTGAGAATTTCCTTCTGTCCCATCCAACCTTCCCGGATCCTCCGCTTAGTGGTTATAAAGCTGCTTGGTTACTGTTCAGGTATCACCTCCACATTAATGCGGCCAGAGGGTTAGGTGGGAAGCATTTAATGCGGAGGTAGTAGCTTTGAGAAGATATTTGTTATCTTTTTCGGTTCCTCCTTTGATCAAGATTCATTAGTTTAGTTTGCATGTAACTCCGCAAAGCTCTTTGACAACTAAGATAGTTACATCCACTTCGCAAGCTGGTTTGAAGAACGGATCTTATCTTCGGACAGAGGAGCATCCTCGGACAGAGGAGTGTCTTCGGACGGATGAGTGTCCTCGGACTGGGCCGTTGGGCCACAAGCCCACCTTCTATGGACTCTGTTAATTTTTCGGGCAACTGGCCCCACAATAGCCCCTCAAAATCTCCCTTTTTGTCATCTCGGAAAAAGGGGGATTTTGATATCATGCCCTTAAATCCTTCGATGGGCAAACTTCTCACAGCTTTGAAAATGACCTAGCTTCTACCGTTTTGCCTGCTGGGGAGGCTTCAAAGGAGAAGGAGAAGGACGTTCCTCATCAGGAAACAGCAAAAGTTCCACCACCCAAGATACAAATAAAATTAAACAAATAGTTGATGTAATAATAAATTTTTTTTTTTTTTTATGTACGTTTTTTACTGTGACTCATGGTTCCTTTCTCAGACTTACATACGACATCATGGGTTTACCTATTTCTTGTATAGTTTCCTGCACGAATAATCTTTTACTTTTATATTAACTTAGGCTCTAGAAGAGCAGAATCAGACACTGTAGAAGAAAATTTAAACTTATGTATGTCAATTGAAAATCAGACCAAATTGGAGATAGCGTTCCGAATAATTAGTCCCTGGAGGTATTGAACACTCTAAAATGCTTTAAGTGATGTTCATGGAATTTGTCTTGATGTATAAGGACAATCGCATAGACCTCATTTAAGAGGTACCGACTTTCATTGTGCACATTAATTTTCATGATTTAATCTCTGCCTAACGCTTCAATGGAAAAGATTGTATTAATTTCCACCAAGTTGCGATCCGAGGACCTGACATTACTTAGTTTTTGTTCAACACTCATTTTTCTCATCTGAAGTATCTGGTTTCCCCAGAGGCTTGAGTCCGAGGACCATGCAATGCCTTGGTTCTGTCCAGTACCTAGTTTTCTCATTTGAAGTAGTTAGTTTCCCCTGAGGCAGGTGTCCGAGGACCATACAATGCCTAGGTTCTGTCTAACACTTAGCTTTCTCATCTGAAGTATCTGGTTTCCCTAGAGGCTTGAGTCCGAGGACCATGCAATGCCTTGGTTCTGTCCAGTACCTAGTTTTCTCATTTGAAGTAGTTAGTTTCCCCTTAGTCAGGTGTCCGAGGACCATACAATGCCTAGGTTCTGTCTAACACTTAGTTTTCTCATCTGAAGTATCTGGTTTCCCTAGAGGCTTGAGTCTGAGGACCATGCAATGCCTTGGTTCTGTCCAGTACCTAGTTTTCTCATTTGAAGTAGTTAGTTTCCCCTGAGGCAGGTGTCCGAGGACCATACAATGCCTAGGTTCTGTCTAACACTTAGTTTTCTCATCTGAAGTATCTGGTTTCCCTAGAGGCTTGAGTCTGAGGATCATGCAATGTCTTGGTTCTGTCCAGCACCTAGTTTTCTCATTTTAAGTATTGTATTAATTTCCACTAAGATGCGGTCCGAAGACCTGACATGTCTTAGTTTTTGTTTAATACTTCAAAAGACTTAAGGAACACAAGTAATAGAACTCCAATTGAGTTAATAAAGAAACGTAAGACAGAACTGTTTATGTTAATAGTAATACCTCTTTAAGTTGTTTACATTCCAAGGGTGGAGTACGGTTTTCTCATCTAGATCTTCTAAGTAGTAAGCCCCTATTCCTGCTACTGATGTGATACGATATGCTCCTTCCCAATTGGGCCCTAACTTTTCCCAAGCTGGATTTTTGGTATTCCCTAAGACTTTTCTCAACACTAAGTCCCCAGGAGCTAGTGGCCTTAGCCTCACATTCGCATCATAGCCTTGCTTCAGCTTATGTTGGTAATAAGCCAACTGAACCATCGCCCTTTCTCGTCGTTCATCTATCAGATCTAAACTCTTTCCCAGAAGCTCGTCATTGCCATCGGAGGTGAAAGTACTGGTCCTTAACGTGGGGAAACCCGTTTCTAGCGGAATCACGGCCTCCACCCCATACGTCATTGAGAATGGGGTTTCTCCTGTTGACCGTCGGGGGGTTGTTCGATAAGTCCATAACACGTGTGGTAGCTCTTCTACCCATTTTCCTTTCGCGTCGTCTGGCCTCTTCTTGAGCCCACTCACAATGACCTTGTTGACAGCCTCAGCTTGCCCATTTCCCTGTGGATAAGCTGGAGTGGAATATCTGTTCTTTATTCCCAGGTCAGAACAGTACTCCCTGAAAGCCTTGCTATCGAATTGAAGACCATTATCTGAGATAAAAGCATGAGAAACCCCGAATTGGGTGATGATGTTCTTCCAAACAAACCTCTTGACATCTACATCCCTGATATTAGCCAGCGGCTCTGCTTCGACCCACTTCGTGAAATATTCCATGCCAACTAGTAGGTATTTCTTATTCCCAATTGCCTTAGGGAAAGGGCCAACAATATCTAAACCCCATTGCGCGAAAGGCCAAGGACTAGAAAGAGGGTTAAGGACTCCTCCAGGCTGATGGATATTTGGAGCGAACCTCTGACATTGATCACATTTTTTAACATATTCCTGCGCTTCTTTTTGCATGCCTGGCCACCAATACCCTTGGGTGATTGCCCGGTGAGACAAAGACCTTCCTCCTGTGTGACTCCCACAAATCTCCTCGTGCAGCTCTTCTAGAAGTGCCTCTGATGCTTCAGGGTGCACGCAAAGCAGATAAGGCCCAGAGAAAGAGCGTTTGTATAATTTCTTGTCCTCGGACAGCCAGAATCGAGGAGCTTTTCTTCTTATCTTGTCAGCTTCCAACTTGTCTTCAGGTAGTATATCCTTCTCCAGGTATATCGTTATAGCATCCATCCAACTAGGTACTGAGCTGATCTGGTTGACCTGAATAGAGTCCTCCACAATTGGAGTGGGTGAGCTTAAATCTTCGACCACGACAATCCGAGGTAGGTTCTTTGCCGAGGAGGTAGCAAGGGTAGCCAGAGAGCCTGCATGTGCATTTCTACCTCTAGGGACGTGGGATAACTCAAAAGATTCAAAGTCCGTTTGCATACGCCTAACTCGGCTCAAGTAACTTTGCATTCTGTTGTCCCGAGCTTCCAGCTCACCTCTGACCTGGCCCACGACCAGGCTTGAATCCGAGAACATCTCCACTGTTTTTCCACCAAGCTTCTTTACCGTCGCCATTCCCGCTAACAAAGCTTCATATTTCGCCTCATTGTTGGTGGCCGGGAATCCCAACCTTAAAGACTTCTCGACAATGGCCATTTCAGGAGATATTAGGACCAGCCCCACTCCTGACCCCTTTTGGTTTACTACTCCGTCCACATACACCCTCCAAGGGATGAGACGCTGCGTGGATATAAGGCCAACCGATTTTCCATCCATGCTGTGCGGGCTTGCAACTATTTTTTCAGGGCCTTCAGCAAATTCGACTAACAAGTCGGCGAGAACTTGACCCTTCACAGAAGTACGAGGCATATACTTTATATCAAAAGCCCCAAGTATTGTGCCCCATTTAGCAACCCTGCCAGTGTAGTTTGCACTCAGAAGTACAGCTCTAAGTGGATACTGAGTCAGAACAACCACAGTGTGTGCCTGAAAGTAATGGGGAAGTTTTCTTGTAGCATGCACCACTGTCAAAATAGCTTCTCCAATGGTAGATACCGTACCTCAACCTCATGAAGTGATTTGCTCACGTAGTATACTGGCCGCTGTACGCCATTATCCAATCGTATCATCACAAAGCTAATAGCATAAGTGGCTATCGCCAAGTAAGCAAAGAGAACCTCGTCCACCTCAGGACTGGACATAATGGGTGACCGAGATAGATATTCCTTGAGTTGCTGAAATGCTAAAGCGCATTCCTCTGTCCATTCAAACCCTTTCCATTTGTGGAGTAAAAGGAAAAAGGGTCTGCACCTGTCCGCTGACCTGGATATAAATCTGTTCAGCGCAGCGGTCATCCCAGTCAGCATCTGGACTTCCTTGGGATTCCTAGGTGGTTGCAAGCTATTTATGGCTTTAATCTGGTCGGGGTTCACTTCGATTCCTCGGTGGGTCACCATGTATCCCAAAAACTTCCCCGAGCAAACCCCAAAGGAACACTTGGAGGCATTCAATTGTAACTTATGCTTCCTCAAAACTTCGAACGTGCTGATGAGGTCCGTCACATGTTCGGACACCACCTTGCTCTTTACTACCATGTCATCAATATAAACCTCTATGTTGTTGCCCAACTGTGGCTCAAACATCTTCGTCATCATCCGCTGGTACGTTGACCCCGCATTCTTCAAGCCAAAGGGCATTACCTTATAGTGGTAATTTCCATTGGGAGTGAGGAAAACTGTCTTGTCTTGATCACCCAATGCCAGTGGGATCTAGTGATAGCCCTGAAAGGCATCTAGGAAGCTCATCCGAGGATGACCTACTGTTGCGTCAACCAACTGATCTATACGTGGCATAGGGAAAGGATCCTTAGGACAGGCCCTATTAAGATCCGTGAAATCGACGCATACTCGCCATTTTCCATTTTTCTTTTTCACTACCATGGTGTTCGCTAACCATTGAGGGTAAAACACCTCTTTGATAGCTCCTGCCTGCTTGAGCTTGTCCACCTCGTCCTTAATAGCCTCGGCGTGTAATTTGGAAGGACGCCAAGGTGGTTGTTTCCTCGGAATAGCTGATGGATTGACATTCAAATGATGACAGATAAAATCTGGATCAACCCCCGGGGCTTCATAGGCATTCCATGCAAACACGTCTACGTTCCTTCTTAGGACCTCAACCAATTGCTCCTTTTCCGGCGAAGGTAATAACGCTCCAACCTGAAAGTACCTATCCGGGTCATCACCAACAGTCACTCTCTCCAATTCCTCACACTCGGCTCCCTCGGCGGTAGTGCTGGAGAGGGTTCCTAGGTTCTTTAATTGCTATAATTCATCCTCGGCCCTGGCCAGCGAACTCATCTCTAGCTTGTGCTGAATATCTGCCACCATGCACTGCCTTGCCATGGTCTGATTTCCCAATATTTCTAACACTTGACCGCCTGACGGGTACTTTACCTTCTGATGAAGGGTGGAAGAAACAGCCCCCAGGGTATGCAACCAAGGCCTTCCCAAAATCGCCGTATAGGGAGAAAAACGTCCACCACAATGAAATCCACCTCCGCCACATCAAAACCAGTCTGCACAAGTAATCTAATCATACCCATCGGAATGACTGTTCTGCCCTCGAAGCTTACTAAAGGGGAACTATAGGCCGTAAGGTCTTGGGGTGTCAAATTCAACCCTCTGTATAGGTCGGGATACATCACCTCGGCTGTGCTCCCATCATCAATCATCACCCTCCTTACGTCATACCCTCCAATTCTCATCGTAACCACCAAAGCATCATCATGCGGCTGTATGGTTCCTCTCTTGTCCTCCTCTGAAAAGCCTAGTACCAATGAGGTGTTCATCTTCGCTTTCTTCAGCACTAAGTTCGAGCCTGCCTCCGAACAATGAGATACGGACAATATTCTGGAGGGACAAGATCCCGTTCACCCAGGGGCCGCGAATATAACATTTATGGTGTCCAAGGGGGCTCCTGAAGAGGCATTTCCTCTCAACGTCGGCCTTGTCCGACTTCCTCGGGTACTGGAGTGGTATAAAAGATTGGTCAACCTCCCTTCTCGGACCAGCTCTTCCAAGTGGTCCCACAGGTTTCTGCAATCCTCAGTAGTATGCCCATGGTCTCGATGGTACTGACAGTAGAGGTTTTGGTTGCGTTTCGCAGGGTCCCCTGCCATTCTATTGGGCAGTCTGAAGAAAGGCTCGTCTTGTATCTTCTCTAGAACCCGCTGTACTGGTTCTCGGAACACCACGTTAACTGCCTGGGAGTTAGCAGGTCCTGACTACCCTACAAAGTCTCTTCGAGGTCGATTGTTGTTATACCAATCCGACCTGAATTCCCTTCTGTCCTGAGGGATCGCCTTAGACTTTCCTCCACCCCGTATCTGATCTTCCTCTATCCTTCTATACTTGTCAATCCTGTCCATAAGCTGTCGCATGCTGGTGACAGGTTTACCAGTTAGGGAACTCCTCAGATCGTGATCAGTTGGAAGACCCTCCTTGAAGGTATTAATAGCTACACTGTCGTTGGCTCCATCTACCTCGTTATACATTTCCCAATATCTGTCAGAATATGCTTTCAGTGTTTCCCCCTCTCGCTTAGACATGGATAATAACGACCCTAAGGGCTGGACAACCCTCCTGCAAGTAATAAAGCGAGCCCCAAAAGCTTGAATGAGTCCCTCGAAGGAGTTAACGGTATTCTCTTCCAAACCATTAAATCACCTCATCGCCACCGGACCTAGGCTTGAGGGAAAAACCTTACACATCAAGGCCTCGTCCCTAGAGTGAATGGCCATTCTCTGATTATAATGGCTAACATGCTCCACCGGGTCCGTCTAACCATTATAAATAGTGAATGTAGGTTGATGGAACCTCCGAGGAAGACTTGCGTCCTCTATGCGTTGCGTGAACGGCGACCTGGAAATTTGACTCAGTGCTTTGTTCAAAGCCTCGTTCTCTAAGCCCTGCTAAGGTGGATTCTTATACGTCCGCCGACTGTGATGCTCTTTATCATGGGAAAAAAGTTCACTGGGCGGAGTTCTAGACCGTCGCCTATAGCTTGTACCGTCTGACTCATCTGAGGGTTGCTTCGGGTCCTGAGTCATTTGCTTTCGTCGTTCGTAGCGTAATTCCCTTCTCAACATATCAATCCCATGCTGCATGCCCTTATTGTCCATGCCCTTATCGTCCTTCGCATGGGAGGCATGGCTCTTTCCCCGAAAATGACTCTTCTCCCGAAAATGACTCTTCTCCGTGTGGGTTGTTCGCAAACTTCCCTCGCGATCTCCCCTTCGCTCATGGATCACCAACGGGGTACCATGTTGAGGTCCCCTAGACTCTGCTTGGTGTGGACTAGTATTCCCCTGCTGCGGTGCTCCTTCTGCCATCAGCTGTTGCACTTGTCTTTTCCTACGATTGTGATAGGCCACAAACTGAATGACCCCTTGTGATTTAAACTAATTAATTAATTAAGTCAAGTTATTAATTAATCAATTTAACATGCAAATACGTGGCAGCACAAACAAATCACCGAATAACTAAATATGCAGCGGAAAATAAAAGACACGGTGATTTGTTCACGAATGGGGAAAAACCCTAACGGCAAAAACCCCATCGGGTGATTTTCAGGTCACCACTCCCGAAACTCCACTATTATCAAATCAAGCAGTTACAAATAAGGAATCCCAAGTACCTTATCAACCTACAGTTGAACTCTTACCCCAATACCCAATCGGACTTGATCTGTAGTGACAGTTCCCCCTTTTGATGCACGGCTCCCAAGTACGTGACTAACCAGATGCGCGGATCCCAGTACGCGACTTCAAGCACCAACTTTAGAATGAGAGGTTGGCTGCAGAGTTCTTCAGATCATCCTATGCATGAAGATCAGGAAGATGCTTGGTCACAAAACCCTAAGGTGCACATTACACAGCAACTTCTTGAAGAAGATGATCTAGGTTAAGAACTTCGTCTTAGAGCACAATTTGCTTGAACAAGGATTGCTCAATGCTTCTGCAACTTGTGTCTATGTTGACGGCTCTTAAAACACTCCTTAAATATGTTTAGGGTTAGAAGAAAAGAAGGCCCAAAAACACATTCACGGATCCCAAGAAAATCAGATTAGAATTCTGACTTTTGTAAATCTCGACAACTAGCAGGTGTCGAGGTAGGTGTCGAGCAGGTGTCGAGATTTAAAAATTCTGCACTTCAACTTGCTTTTTCTTGGACAGACTTGATGACTTCAACACTTGATCTTGAAACATAGTTTCTTGAAGTATTAAATACACCTAGAACTACCCAATTACAAGTAGAGTGCGTTTTGTCAAAGGATTAGCCAATTTACATAAAATGTGACATACGTTCCTAACATGTAAACACATATGTCCTAACAATCTCCCCCTTTGGCAATCCGTGACAAAACCACAACCAACAAATGAACATATGAGAGAAGTCATGAATCACTCAACTCATATTCACTTGTTACATACAATAAAATCTATCCTAACACAAACTCTTGAAGAACTTTGCAAAAAGAGAGTTTATGGCAAGTAGACTTTGACAACCTGTATTTCTGAAACACTTATAAACAAAACTCATCAAGGCATCTTGTGTGAAACAGAAATAATTAGATTGCATACAAATATAAAGAACATGTGTATAAAGAGAGAAAAGAAACAACACATGAAGAGGTAGGTGAAAAAAGAAAAACATACATCCACATATATAGAAGATAAGTACAATGTATGTAAACTGATATACAAGGCCAATGTATCTAATAAGACTAGAAAAGAAAAAGATACATCAAAAGCCTCACTACATCCCTCAAAAAATATGAAAAGCCTCACTACATCCCTCAAAAAGTATGAAAAGCCTCACTACATCCCTCAAAAAGTATGAACACTCCCCCTAACAACAATGTCCTATCCTAACTCTCCCCCTAAGATGACTACTCTCATAATCCAAAACTACTCCCCCTTTTTGTCACGAATGACAAAGGGTAGAGTGTCATGTAGACATCTCATCAGTAGAGCTAGCATCTCCATCATCATCATCTGAAGCATCATCGTCATCACCATCATCATCATCATCCTCAGAGTCAGAATCTGAAGCCACTGGAGGAGGTGGTGGAGGAGAAGCCTCAGAAGCAAAACCACCCATGGTCGCCTGCCGTCGTGCAATACGACCAACACGAACATTCACCTGATACAACTCAGTGGTGAGTGTATCGAGGCGAGCATCCATGCGCTGCAGCTGCGCCATAATGTCTCCAAGAGATACATCGTTGGAGGAAGGAAGAGGAGTCGATGTAGATGGAGTAGATCTGGATGGAGCCGAACGGGAGGGAGGAGTGGAATCCGGCTGTCTCGCCCTGAACTGTGCCTCACTACGTTTTACGGTAGCGGCATCTATGGCAGAGATGTGTGTGAAGTGGCGGACGAGGGGAAAGGGATGGAAAAATGGCGTAGAATCCTCGTGATAGCGGAAGGAAAGATGAGCTTATCACGGGACGCCGCATCTAAATGAACATCTATGATAGAGAAAATGAAGTGGGAAGGAAAATCTATCGTGAGATGCTCAAGTAGAGAAAGCAAGAAACGAGCACGAGGCTCGGTGATAGAGTTATAATGGGAAAGAGGATGAAGTACACAAGTCATCACCATGTTAAGGAATCTAGGACCTTTAGCAAAAGGTCTACATGATGTGTACATATGCTCACCCCACTCAGAAGGGCGCTCACAGAAAGCAGAAATGAGCTCATCCCTGGACACAGTCCTCAGTCGCTCACAAGTAGGATAGTCAGGAAACTCTATCCTAGGAACATGAAGCACATCCGCAACCAGCTGCGGTGTGACAGAAATGCGCGTACCTCGAATGCGAGTATGAAAGAGAGGTACTGAACGATCAATCCCGTACATGTTGGAGTAAAACTCCTGAATAAGTACGAGAGGACAAGTGATCGGGACGTCACACAGTGACTCCCATCCCCTACTGTGAATGACAGAGGGAAGGTCAGTGTCAGCAAAGTCTGCCAGAACAACGTGGCGTTCCGAATGAACACCTCGTTTAGAAAAGTTCTCAGTAAATGCCTTGTAGGCATCTCCATCACGGAACCGAAGATTATGAGGAGCAGTATCAGAAGATGAAGAAGCTCCAGAACGCAGAGGGTTCCGAGCAGGAGTGGATTTACGTTTAGGTGCCATAGATGCAACTAAAGTAAAAGAATGAGAAAAGAGATAGAGAGGGAGACAATCAGAAAAGTCCCAAACAGTTCAAATATAACAATATCTTGAACAAAAATGGACGTATGCATGGGAATGCATGATCATGTGACATGCAAACATAAAAAGCATCATGGGCTCAGCCCAATCCAATCCTAGCAGCACACAAACAAGAATCACACAACTAAATGCATGAAAACATCATTCTGATGCACATGGAATGCAATGTATGACATTTTAAACACTTTTTATTGAAAACCCAACTCAAAATTTCAATAAAAACTTAATGATTTTGAAAAACCCAAAGTTTTCAAAGAAAAACCCAAAGTTTTCAAAAACTTTAAAACCTAAGTTTCAAAACCATGAAATGCATGAAGAATGAAGGAAAACAAGATCATACCAGGTGATTCGAAGCAAGGAAGTGCCAGAAATCACGTTGGATGAAGGTTGGAGTGAAGAAAATATCTCTGGAAGTTGAACCGCCTCGGACAGATCGAAGAGAGATCGAGAAAGTGAGAAGAAAATCGCGATCGCAGCTTTTATAGAACCTTCAGTAAATCTCGACAGCAAAGGTGTCGAGAGGTATCGAGATGGTGTCGAGACAGGTATCGAGAGAAAATGCCTTCGACAGCTAAGGTATCGAGGAGGTGTCGAGGTACCAAACAGCTCATCCAACATCAGAAGCTCGATCGATCGACGTGGTGTCGAGGAGGTATCGAGGAGACAGAGATTTTCTCGATCGATCCACCAGGTGTCGAGGAGGTATCGAGATTGCGATAAAGAAAAGGCTTAGAGGCTCGACAGCTGAACAGGTATCGAGGAGGTATCGAGAAGGTGTCGAGCCAGCTATGAAATGCAGTTTTTCGAGAAGTGAAAAACACAAACATGAATGCAATCAAGACATGCACCTCAACCATGATCCAACCAACATATAAATCTCTCAAACATCATCTTTCAATGAAAATTTAAGCACATGGATCTCCCAAAAACACACACACACACACTAAACAAGTCTAACTAATTTTATATTTCAAAAATAAGCCATGACAGTTTAGTGAGCATACAAAAGCACATGTAAACCTTTGTGATGGCCAAATCACATTGTACCTGCACATGTATCAAAAGTAGCAAAGAATATTGCGTGTTGTGTGAAAAACATCGCAAGATTGCATATGTGTATACATGTTATGACGATCTGAGATATGAGCAGATAACTTTAACTCACACACAATCATAACTGTTTGATGGGGACTATCACCTTCGAGGTACATCCTATAACTCCCACATCTCCTAGAATACACGCTTGCAACCATTTTTAAAGCATTTTTAATCTTTTTGCTTTTTATTTCTTTGCATATTTTCTTTTTAAGCATATCATACATGGGCTTATGAGAAAGAAAAGAAATACCCATTGATATTTTGACATTTCAATTTTGCTATGCCTAAGCACACAAATGTCATTGACATCACACTTTTGCTATGCCGAAGCATACAGATGTCATTTATGATTGGCGGGCAACAGTGGTGAGATGGTTATTTATGCCTTTCTCTTAGGATTTTCTAGTCCTACCCGTCAAAAAGAGTGATATGAGTGTTAAGTCTAAGAAATAACCTAATCTTACTCATCACAAACACGAGCCACAAAGCTCACTTGCTTAGTTGTGCATAGGAATGCTCATCTAAGCTACAAGAGATACAAAGTTTAGAAAACTTTGTTTCATTGGCTATCTAAGGTACACAAGTACCAAAGTACACAAAACACACACTGTTTTTGTATTTTTCAATTTTTCAATTTTTTTATTTTTTTTTATATGAAAAACAAAATAAACAAAACTGAAAGTAAACACACAAAGACATGTTAAGAAAAAAAACAAAACAATGCATAAAACTAGATGCAAATGCATGAGGAAGGGAAAGAGGATAGGGAAATCACTCCATGGAGATAACACCAATGTTTTGACGAAGGAATTCAAAGCGTTTGCTGTCAAGAGGTTTGGTAAACAAATCGGCCTTCTGATCATCGGTGTGAATGAACTCAAGAGTGAGAATACCATCTTCGACAAGTTCCCTAATGAAATGATGTCGAATCTCTATGTGTTTGGTTCGAGAATGTTGAACCGGATTCTTAGAGATATTTATGGCACTGGTATTGTCACAATAGATAGTAAGATGATCTTGACAAATACCATAATCATGAAGGAGTTTTTGCATCCAGAGGAGTTGTGTGCAACAGCTACCAGCAGCAATGTACTCAGCTTCAGCAGTAGATAAGGAGATGGAGTTCTGCTTTTTGCTCATCCAAGAGACAAGATTGTTGCCTAAATAAAAACAACCCCCTGAAGTACTCTTCCTATCATCAGCATTCCCAGCCCAATCCGCATCGGAATATCCAGCTAAGACATTATTAGTGTCCTTGCTGTACCACACACCGAACTCAGCGGTAGTTTTGACATTCTTTATAATTCTTTTTAAAGCAGTCATATGTGATTCTTTGGGATTAGCTTGATATCTAGCGCACACACCCACACTGTAGCTAATGTCAGGTCTACTAGCAGTAAGGTAAAGAAGACTACCTATCATGCTTCTATAAAGAGAAGGATCAACACTCTTACCTAACACATCTACAGTGAGTTTAACATTAGGGCTCATAGGGGTACGAACAGAACTAGCAGATTCCAAGCCAAATTTTTTTACAAGATTCTTAGCATACTTAGATTGGGATAGAAAAATACCTGAATCTTGTTGACGAATCTGCAATCCGAGGAAGTGAGTCAGCTCTCCAATCATGCTCATCTCGAACTCTGCTTGCATGAGCTTTGAGAAGTCGTGAGCAAGTTCATCCTTAGTTGAGCCAAAGATGATATCATCAACATACACTTGAGCAACCATCAATTCACCATCTTCCTTTTTGATGAAGAGAGTTTGATCAGCTTTTCCTCTTGTGAACCCATGTGACACCAGATATTGTGTGAGTCTGTCATACCAAGCTCTAGGGGCTTGCTTCAACCCATAAAGTGCCTTTTTGAGATATAATACATGATCCGGAAAGTGTGGATCAATGAATCCTTTTGGTTGAGCCACATAGACATCCTCCTTCAGCAGCCCATTCAAAAAGGCAGTCTTTACATCCATCTGATAAAGTTTGAATTTCAGGTGACATGCTAGGGCAAGCAGAATTCTGATGGACTCCATTCTAGCAACTGGGGCAAATGTTTCATCATAGTCTACTCCTTCCATCTGAGAGTATCCTTGAGCCACAAGTCGAGCCTTGTTTCGAATCACATTGCCTTCTTCATCGGTCTTGTTGCGGAAAATCCACTTTGTGCCAATGATGTGCTCGCCCTCCGGTCTAGGTACAAGAGTCCAAACATCATTCCTCTGAAACTGGAGCAGTTCATCATGCATTGCTTCAACCCAACTTTC
The DNA here is from genome assembly GCA_023621385.1 of Quercus gilva. Classification (NCBI taxonomy): domain Eukaryota; kingdom Viridiplantae; phylum Streptophyta; class Magnoliopsida; order Fagales; family Fagaceae; genus Quercus; species Quercus gilva. Next base: position 59,849,324 of record CM042481.1, read on the forward strand.
ATCTTGTAGTGCTTCCTCCACTTTCTTGGGTTCAACCTGTGACAAATAGCAAGAATAAGACACAAAGTTAGCAACACATTTATCAACTGTTCGTTTCCTTAATGTGAGTTCATTCAAATTTCCCACAATAACTTCTGGAGGATGATTTAATTTAATCCTTGAGGAAGGTCCTTTCTCCTGACGAGATTCAGAATCAGGTGAAGTAGGAATTTCTGCAGACTCTTCCACAACACTTGGAGTAGTTGGAACATCAGGAGATGCAGGTTCTCGGTCAATAATGTCTTGAACTTCTGTAGGCTCAGTGGGAGGAATTTCCTTGGGAAGTTCATCAATGCCTTTTTCAAAATTGAAATCTGAAGACTCATCAATGACAACATTTACAGTCTCCATTACCTTCATAGTTCTTTTGTTGTATACCCGATAGGCCTTGCTGGTAGAAGAATAGCCTAGAAATATACCTTCATCACTTCTAGAGTCAAACTTTCCCACATTTTCTCTATCCTTGAGGATGAAGCAAGTACTTCCAAAGATTCTGAAATACTTCACATTTGGCTTTCTTCCTTTCCATAACTCATAGGGAGTCTTTTTGGTGCCGGGTCTGAAGTACACCCTATTTACTGTATGACATGCAGTGTTTATAGCTTCTCCCCATAGGTTTCGAGCCACATCTTTGTTATGCAACATGGCTCTGGCCATCTCTTGAATAACTCTATTCTTTCTTTCTACCACACCATTCTGTTGAGGAGTAATCGGTGCAGAGAATTCTTGAGATATACCTGATTTTAAGCAGAAGGATTCCATGTAGGAATTCTCAAATTCTTTACCATGGTCACTTCGAATTCGATCAATCTTCAAATTCTTTTCATTCTGCAGTCTTGTGCACAAGGCCTCAATGTGCTCGGGAGCATCCGACTTGGATCGAAGTAAGATGACCCAAGTGTATCTGGTGAAGTCGTCAACCACTACCATGATATATCTCTTACCACCGAGAGATTCAGTTCTGGTTGGACCCATAAGATCTAAGTGCAACAATTCCAACGGTCTGGACGTAGCAGATGCCTGAGTGCTTGGATGCTTGGCTTTTGTCTGTTTCCCAAGTTGACATGGTCCACAAACCACATTGCTCATTCTACTGAGCTTTGGTATCCCCAAGACAGATTCATGCTTAGAGACAATGGATAGATGCTTGTAACTAGCATGTCCCATCCGTTGGTGCCATAGATCTTCATTAGGCAAACGAATGCTATTACACACTATATCAGCATCAGGTACCAATCCATAACAATTGTCCAAAGTACGAACCCCACTGATGAGATTCTTTCCGGACTCATCCATGACAAGACACTTTCCTTTTGAGAACAGCACCATGAAGTCTTGATCACATATCTGACTTATGCTTAGTAGATTCACCCTCAGGCCTTCTACATAGAGAACATTTGCAATGTCCGGCAGTCCTGGTAGAGATATGATTCCTTTCCCTTTAATCTGTGACTTGCTTCCATCACCAAAAGTCACATTTCCACCTTTCTTAGGCTCAAAGATCTTGAAGAGAGATCTATCTCCAGTCATGTGTCTTGAGCAACCACTGTCAAGATACCAAAGGCATGTATCCATCACTTTGAATGCAGATTTCATCATGAAACATACTTCATGCTTGGATGACAAGTCAGATGGAACAGTTCTTTCTCTCAACTGCCATCTACTAGCTAAGCCTTGAACTTTTACTCTTCTCAAACGAACTCTTTTGCAGATTTTCATTCTGAGACAGTCTAGTTTCTTCTTAGCCAAACTGAGATCTTTTACCATAGTCATTATAAGTGAATTCAAATAACTTTTAGACTTGTGTTTTCTGAGACACTCAAACAAATAGTGATTAGAAAAACAAGATGTATTTGAAAACCTAGATCTCTTAAAGCCGGTCATAGCCATGACAAACAGGGGTCAATGGATCAACACAGCAAAGATTAACCTAATCAGAGTGTGCCTGCTCTGATACCACTTGATAGGCCACAAACTGAATGACCCCTTGTGATTTAAACTAATTAATTAATTAAGTCAAGTTATTAATTAATCAATTTAACATGCAAATACGTGGCAGCACAAACAAATCACCGAATAACTAAATATGCAGCGGAAAATAAAAGACACAGTGATTTGTTCACGAATGGGGAAAAACCCTAACGGCAAAAACCCCACCGGGTGATTTTCAGGTCACCACTCCCGAAACTCCACTATTATCAAATCAAGCAGTTACAAATAAGGAATCCCAAGTACCTTATCAACCTACAGTTGAACTCTTACCCCAATACCCAATCGGACTTGATCTGTAGTGACAGTTCCCCCTTTTGATGCACGGCTCCCAAGTACGTGACTAACCAGATGCGCGGATCCCAGTACGCGACTTCAAGCACCAACTTTAGAATGAGAGGTTGGCTGCAGAGTTCTTCAGATCATCCTATGCATGAAGATCAGGAAGATGCTTGGTCACAAAACCCTAAGGTGCACAATACACAGCAACTTCTTGAAGAAGATGATCTAGGTTAAGAACTTCGTCTTAGAGCACAATTTGCTTGAACAAGGATTGCTCAATGCTTCTGCAACTTGTGTCTATGTTGACGGCTCTTAAAACACTCCTTAAATATGTTTAGGGTTAGAAGAAAAGAAGGCCCAAAAACACATTCACGGATCCCAAGAAAATCAGATTAGAATTCTGACTTTTGTAAATCTCGACAGCTAGCAGGTGTCGAGGTAGGTGTCGAGCAGGTGTCGAGATTTAAAAATTCTGCACTTCAACTTGCTTTTTCTTGGACAGACTTGATGACTTCAACACTTGATCTTGAAACATAGTTTCTTGAAGTATTAAATACACCTAGAACTACCCAATTACAAGTAGAGTGCGTTTTGTCAAAGGATTAGCCAATTTACATAAAATGTGACATATGTTCCTAACATGTAAACACATATGTCCTAACAGATTGGATCAAGCTCTTCCCCCAGATGGCGCCAATTGTAGGGACTCAAAATGTCTTGGACCCTGGACAATAAAATTTGTAGAGTGTGGATGTAAGAACTAGTTCCTGTAAATAGAAAAAGACGTAGTTTTTGGCGCAGCAAAAAGAGTTTTTCTTCGATCTCCTTCTCTCCTCCAAAATATCTCCCCTCTCAATGTATTCCGATTTCACTTTATATACCAACTGCTCCGTCTTGCTTTCACCGTACACGTGTATGCTCCCTTCTGAGAATTTCCTTCTGTCCCATCCAACCTTCCCGGATCCTCCGCTTAGTGGTTATAAAGCTGCTTGGTTACTGTTCAGGTATCACCTCCACATTAATGCGGCCAGAGGGTTAGGTGTGAAGCATTTAATGCGGAGGCAGTAGCTTTTAGAAAATATTTGCTATCTTTTCCGGTTCCTCCTTTGATCAAGATTCATTAGTTTAGTTTGCATGTAACTCCGCAAAGCTCTTTGACAACTAAGATAGTTACATCCACTTCGCAAGCTGGTTTGAAGAACGGATCTTATCTTCGGACAGAGGAGCATCCTCGGACAGAGGAGTGTCCTCGGATGGATGAGTGTCCTCGGATTGGACCGTTGGGCCACAAGCCCACCTTCTATGGACTTTGTTAATTTTTCGGGCAACTGGCCCCACATTTACTATATGATCTATAAGTTTACATTCTATGTATAATTTTAAACTATAAAAACTTGTAATTTAAACAATTTATTGATAATATAGTTATTGATCTTTAATTTTTTAGAAATTTTTTAAGTAAGAAGGATATAAGAAGAAGATATAATCCAATGGTGAATTTATCAAAATTTAAACTACAACAAATTTTATAGCTAAATTTTGTACCATTATTTTATTCTAGATATGGCACGGACACTGTTGTGACACACTGGGTACGTCCTAGACACGGGAGAGGCTAAAACAGAAGAAGAACATCGAGATTTTGACATCTGGCACAGTATTCACCGTTGATCATGTTAAAGGCAGCAAAGATCAAGTAAAAACTATGACTGTCTTCTTTTCTTTCTCTCATCGAACCTACAACCACCATTGCCATTTGCACCTACTTGGTTTCTCTTTTTAAACTTACCTTTTTGTTTGATTTTTGATAGCAGCTGAAGAGCTATTTACTCTTTGTGGGCAATGTTTAGCCATGTCATGTTCTTTTATTTTAAGGTCAGATGGTTTTTATTTCATGGGCAGTTTAGGTGTGTTTAGTACATGTGTTTAAACAATAGTTTTTAGTGTCTAAACATTGAAGCACGTATTTCCACAACACTTTTTAACTTACATGCAATTTCAAAATACTTAAACAATGACACTAAAAATGTCCAACCAAACGGGCCCTTAATTCCATGAGCATGAGCATATTGGGCCAGCAAATGGGTTGGGCATGGGCTAGATTTTTTGCAAATTATTTTCAAATAAATCCCTATTCTTTTTTATTTTGAAATTTTATTGCTGTTATTTAATTTTAAAACTTAAATAAACATAAATTATGTCCAAAAATATTTAAAATATACTTAAAAATAAATATTAATTAATTAATTAATTGTCGTACCCCAAATGTATCGTATCCTATTTTTTCAATAATTGTTGTTCTCCCGTACCCGTATCGTTCTTGTATTGATGTACGTGTCTGTGCAACTTGTGCATTAGAGACTTCTACTTAATTGCAAAACAAAGCTTTACTAAGCATCTAGGAAGTATGAACATGGAGATAGACACGAGTATAGGTATGGGTTGACTCGGAGATATGTTAATTTTTGAAAAATTAAGATATGACATAATGGGGATATGTGTGTCAATTATTTTTATTAAATATTTTTTTATATATTTTTAAGCATTTATTTATTTTATATATTATTAAACATATATCTATTAAAGAGGAATAATGGATAATAAAATGAATTTATGGAAAATTAAATGATGTTTAAAATACAATTAATTATATTGATTATCCATTATTAAATGATGTTTACAATTAATATGTTAATTAATTATTAAATATATTTTTATTTATATTTTTTATATATTGTTAAACATATATTTATTTAAGAACAATAATGAATAATAAAGTGAATCCATGACAAGTAAATGATGTTTAAAATACAATTAATTTCAAAATAAAAAAATCTAACCTATCAAATACGAACTGGACCATCATTTATTAATAACCAAATCTTATAATTTTAACAATTAACAAATATTAAACAAATAATTAAAGTTAAAAGTCAAGTGATTCTTGAACAGAAATTATTATTTTTTGGCAGGACACGTTGGGGACACGCAAGTAGCTGTGTCTGATACGTGTTAGACACGGACATGCAGCCCATTATACGGTGTCCGTGCCTCCTAGCTGAGCATTAACACTTCTTCAGTAGGCCCTTAAACATTAATCTAGAGAACATCACATATTCCTATTTTTAAAATTTTGGATCCTCCAACCATTAAGCCAGCCACTGCTTCAAAGAGCAAGGAGAAATGAACTCAATTTTAAGGTCCAAATCTAATCCAAACAATACAACTTGAGCAAGAGTGCACTTCAAGAATAATGATCCAAGTTTTACTCTTTCTTGGTGCATAAGACACATTTACTATCACTCACTATGATTCTGCTAAATTACTGATTGTCTCAAAAACTTAAGTTATTAAGAAATTGTAAATTTAATCACTTAATCATAAATCTAACAGTTTCATTTAACTATTTTGTTTTAATGAGTAAGTCCTCATGCCCAAACTTCAACACAAGAATTATTAACTTCAAAGGAAGCTTCAATCCCCATAGATGCCTCCATCTAAGAGCTATGACCCTCCATTGAGAATCCTCCTGAGTTCCCCCTACTTCCAAAGGTAGCTTCTTTTTAACCTTATATCGACCATGTTATGTGTTACATTGAGGCCATATCAGCTTATTAGTATCTCATCTTGAGATAGGGGTGGTTAAAATTTAAGCAGTCATTTCAGTAGAGCATCACTCTCTAACCATGTCCTGTTTCCAAGTCAAAGTGTTTAAAAGTAACTTTAAATACCTATTAACAAATGCAGATTGTTTTGTCTTCCTTAAGGAAATCCCAAAATATAATATAAAAAATATAAAATTTTCTAAAATGAATGACAATGATTATCAAAGTGTTGCATCTTTCCCCTGTGAAATATAATACATTCAACCAAAATAACAAACCCAATGGGAAGAATGTGAGAATACTTAAAATTCTAAATGAAACACAACAATGATAGCAACTTTGCAAGTAGGACAGGAGGTCTTACCCATCTAGGCAGGCTACCTTTTACAATTTTTAACCTTTGTCTACACAGTTGCTTACTTTCTCGATTCTGATTACTGTAAAGGTGAATATACCTCAGATGTGGTTAGAAATATATAATCAAGTTTGTTGTATGGTCAACTTTTAATTCTAATTTTAGTCAAGTCTCTTTGATAGGGTATAACATAATTAAGCTACGACTTGAGATAGGTCTTATGGTTCGTTTCAGCTTTGCCTGGTCATGATCTGAAATGGGTATGAGGAACCTTCAGTTGATAATTTGATTCAGACTGAAAGTTTTAAAAACGTGGAAGAGCTCTCAAGCACAAAAAAAGGCACAAACAGAAAAGCCTCGATGGTATAAACTTACATAGTCAAAGAGTTGCTTCATAATAAAAAGAGTTTTAAAACTGTTAATATTCAGATTCAAAGAAATTCATGTGGTAGCACACATTTTCTTTCAAACTCGACCGAGATCATATATATACGAAACTAATTTGAAAAATCTAGTAACAAGAAGCAGAGGAGAAAGAGGTTACTTTAATATTATTAAGGTCTCACCAATGCTTCTACACAAGCATTACATAGGACAATGACGTGAATGGTGATTTTCTTATATAAAAGCAGCACATGGCTAAGGCCATTTAGTACTACATGGTACATACTATTCAATATTCATATTCTATAACTGTTAAATATTGATCCATTACGGCATGTCTAATTATCTAGTAATATATAGTCATTTATAACACTGTTTTTGGTGACAAATAAATCGAAATGAAATGCTTTTAGCTTTTGAAGATTGTCTCCTGCGAGTGCTTTTTATTTAGTTGATTATCAAACATCTATTTACATAAAGATACAACTGAGTGACACATCATTCATCAACGACAAGATTTTTTATTTAATCAAACTGTTCTTGACCAATTAAAACTCTTTATATTGCAAACACCACCCATGCTATAAGGATAAATACTACTACACACTTGTTCTTACACCCAACTGTATACACACTTTTTGCACTAAAATCACTACAGTATACGCACTTGGTGTTTTTTGATAGAATACGAATATTTTTGGAAATGTGAACTCTGTGCAAGTATCCACATTTAACAAGTCGTATACATTCACTAAGTTCTTTGGTCAGGTTTGATTTCTTTGTGAGTAGCAGAGAAGATAGAGAATAGTAAAAACTCTATAGAACAAGACTCAATTAGTCCTGAGGTTTGGTGGTGCATATCAGAGAGTTGCATAAACAGCAAGAAAGTATAATTTAAACTCGAGGAAATCATGGGGTTCAACCTGACAAAGTCAGTCCATCAAACGCACTCAATCCCTAAAATATACTTTCTGTATCATTGAAAATTATAAATGTTCTGAAAAAGAATGACAATGGTACATACATATAAATCGTTTTTAGGAACATTGAAACAAAGGAAAAAAACAACACGAGGAAAAGAGTGCAAGATCAGGAGTCCACTGTATACCATTCAAGCTAATGTTCATAAAGTAATGGAACACTCTCTAAGGTTTGGACTTGCTACCATTCAAGCTAATGTTATAACACTCTTTAGAGGTCTGGACTTGCTTATTCTGCTGCTGCTGAGGCTTTTCTTTGTGTCTAAACTATTAGCTACCCTGCACATAAAAATCAAACTTTTACTATACACGACCACATTAGTGGCAGAGAAAGGCTCTCTCTTCCGGGTTGCCTTGTTCCTAGAAGTCCATAGAACATAAAATAGAGACAAAAGACACTGAGAAGTACTTTATGTTCTCTAAATTCCCCCTGATGCCTGTCAGCCAGATTTTGATCCATGCCTGAAATCAGTTTTAATGGCAAGATCGAACCAGACCAGATTGCTTGAGATGTTAAGAAAAAAATGTCCTAGTAGTGTATCTTGGACCCAAAACGGCATATAATTCCTCAGTAATGATTTGTCTTCTCAATTCTGCCCTCACAGGATGAGCATTCAATGCTATTAATATTACTGGCTGATGAGGCAATTCATGTGATAGCACCCATTTCCATTCAAACTTGACATTATATATTCTACTAAACTCCTAAATGTATGAAAAGAAGAAGAGCGAAAATAAAGAAAAATCTAACTGACAAAATACAGAGGAAAAAGGTATATATGTATATCACTTTTAAATGAGACTCAATTATTATTACGTTCTCACAAAAGCTTCTGCACAAGCATCACATGCGATGATGAGGATTTCCTAACATTGAAAAATAGAAACAGATGGTTAAGGACAATTAGTAATATTGGCTAATCAATACTATCTATTATTCTTTGCATAACATAGCTCTCTTTTTGTAAATCACTGATCTGATATGACAGTCTAACAATCATGTTTTCTTTTATAAGTAATAAAAATATATTAAAATAAGAGAGGTGTCACACTTGAGTATATAGGAAGTAAACATCAAGGACAAAAACAAATCAAGTGCATAAAATACAAAAGTCCATGAAACCATGGACTAAAGAAAAGAACGAAAGCCAAACACTGTAACCCAATCTAGAAGACTCTTAAGGAAGAAGAGTTTAAAATCAGAAACTGATCTCTCTAAATCCTCAAAATGCTGGTTATTCCTCTCCCTCCAAATGCACCACATCAAACAATGGGGCACAGCCATCCAAATAGCAGAATTCCAATGCCTCCCAAACTTTCCTTGCTAACAAGCCAACAGTTCCAGCACTGTTTTCGGCATAACCCAATGAATGCCAAACAGAGTAAACACCATTAACCATACATCAAAAGCAATAGAGCAATGGATGAGGAGGTGGTCAACTGATTCCCCATTTCCTTTACACATACAACACCAATCCAAAATCAAAATCTTCCGTTTTGTAAGATTATCAATAGTCAAAATATTTCCTAAAGCTGCAGTCCACACAAAAAAAACAACTCTAGAGGGGACCTTAGACTTCCAAACAGTCTTCCAAGGGAAAGACTGGTCGAAACTTTTTGTCAACATCTAGTAATAAGAATGAACAACAAAACCTTTTCCCTTAGCAGGTTTCCAACACATCTTATCGTCCCCAACTCCTTTCAAAGAAGCTCCATAAATTCTAGATATTAAACTGTAGAAGGATTCCAAATCCCAATCTTCACTGTATCTTCTAAAAGTAAGATCCCAAAAAAGAACACCATTTGGGAACTTCTTCAACTCAGCCACCGAGGCCTCCTTATTTTGACTTAAAGAAAAAAGTCTTGGATAGAGCACACACAAAGAAGTGTCCCCACACCAAATATCCTGCCAAAATCTAACAGTAAACCCAGCCCCAACCTCAAATTGGATGTGACGAACAAAAAAAGGCCAACCACGACTAATAGACTTCCACAAACTAACACCAAGAGGGCCAATAATGGGAAGAAAGCACCAACCTCCCCCTTCACAACCATATTTTGCCCCTATCACTCCTCCACAAGGCCTGACACTCATTCCCAAATTTCCATAACCATTTTCCAAACAAGGCTTTATTAAAACTTCTCAAACTTCTAATAGCTAGACCTCCAGAATGAAGAGGAGTGCAAACCTCCCCCTTCACAATCATGTAATATGCATTTATTCGCCACATTGTTTTCATGATAGGTGGAGGATGAGGTGAAGGGATAGAAGGGGGGTAGTGAAAGTGGAGGAAAAGGAGAGGGGACATTTAGAATTTGAGTGCAGAGATAATATGAGATCTGAGGTGACAAGACTAGTTAATATTTAATAGTTTACAACAATAATGCTCTTTGCTGCCGTCCATCTCAAATCCCCCTATGCTAGTTGCTACATGTCACTAAATGCTTTTAGCTTTAAAGTTTGCTAGTGGCTACATGGGACTAAATGTGGAGTTGACTAATATTTTTTATCAGGCCACTAGCCAAAAGGCCTTTTGGGCCAAGTGAAGTGGAGTGGAGTGTAATGAATGGAATGCAATGGAATGAAGCAAAAACTGATGTTGCAACTAGAAATCTTTAAACACTGTTGTAATGGGTAGGGTTTCGTTATGTAACACTATTGTAGCCCTATTTTCTCACATAGTGGATTTTTAGCCGCCCATCCCATTGAGGTAGGCATACTGCTGAGCCACATAAATTTTCTGCATAAATTGATTTTTCCTATCTGGTTGATGATTGCACACCAATTAACACTAGTCACAAACCCGCACAAAGCATAGGAAAGTTCCTACTATTAGGAAACATTTCATTGCATTTCAGAAGGGTACTTAGAGAATACTTCACTGACCATTAGTGACATGATTAACATTTTTGTACCTTGTCTTCAATTACAATAATAAATTCATTTACCAACGAAGGTTGGCCTGAGTGGAAGGGGCTCTGGTCGCTTAAGCAAGTGGTCTCGGTTTCGAGCCCTTGTGGATGCAGCAAACTTTCTTGGGAGAGGTCCCTGCCTTAGCGCTCGACAGTACCTCGAAGGATTAGTCCTGGGATAAAAACCTGGGGACACCAAAAAAATAATAATAATAATAATAATAAATTCATTTTGTTTGCCTTTTGCATCTTCATCTAACAATGTGTGAGTATAATTGCTGTTCATAGCATTAGAGAGAGTTAATTCAAGCAAACAAAAAAGCAGTGCAAAAAGAAGCACAACAACCACAATATTTCAAAGAATATATATAAAAGCAACTATTTAATAAATAATCATGTCTTGAGAATTTTAATGCAGCAACAGACAAAACTACAGAGTTACCAAGAGCCAAAGGAAAGGAAAAAAAGTTAATGCAGCAACAGATAAAACTAAAATTAAGAAAAAAGTAATTTACAGATAATCAATAGCAAAGATAGGAAAAAATAATTTCGATTCATTGACTTACAGAGTATTTGAACCCATTTTTCAAATTCCATCAACCTTCCCGGTCACTTTCACTAGATTCCTGGCAATCACTTAACTCCTCACAACATTCCATATACTCACTTGACTCCTCACAATCAGAATTACCAAGGGCCATAAATTCAGGGACTCTTTCAATTCTTTTTGGATGTGGTATGTCATCAGAGCTTCCTTCTCCACTAGGTCTAGTCCCATCATAGTCATCACGACTTCGCTTGGCTTTGCTACCTTTTGCTACCACTGCTGAATTGACAAAATTATGATGGAGAACATCCAAGCCCTTATAAGGAATGATGTTATTGTTGCTACTTTGAGCCATTGTTTGGTTGTGATCTCCGATGTCTTTCTTGTATACCATACGCAACCCCCATTTCTTCACCTCAAAGTCACGAGCTCTAATGCTAATGCCAATCTTACTAAATCCATTCTCATCACATCCCCACAATAATTTTATCAAATCTTCTTCTCCGAAAAATTCAGGAAACAAATAGAGTAACCACAGATGATCTGATGAAACCTTAGCCACCCTTGTGCCAACTGGAGGATATATACATTCTCCATTGGCTATCAATTCAAAGGAAATTTGACTACCAAATAAAAAAGGGTCAACCATTTGGTTATGAGAACAAATCACAACACAAACAGCAATTCCCACCCACTCATCATAACATAAATGAGAAGGTTCTTTTATATTCACTTCAGCCCCCATACTTTGATGACAAAACCACTCTGGAATTTCACTTCCAGGAATAACCATATCGTATCTATTCGCAATAGAGTGTCCCTGAAACATACAAGGCATGTTGTTTAGAGTGCGCGTGCACACAGAGAGAGAGAGAGAGAGAGAGAGAGAGACCTGAAGGATCTTTTTTATCACTGCAAGAAACATGTCAATGAAGCCCTGATTGTCAACCAGTTTACTGCAACCTGAAAGCCAAAGTTCTGCCTCACATAAAGAATTTGGTTTCAATAGATTTGGTACTATTTCCAGTGAGGTACAACCAAATCCCCAAATACAATCAATATTTAATGGAAGCTTCGGCAACGATAGAAGGCTTGTGCAATTCTTTACGCTCAAAGATTTCAGAATAGATAGTTGAGCAATGCTTTCTGGTAAGCAACCAAAATGATTTCCACTTAAATCTAAATGTTTTAAGGAGAATAAGCAGCAAATGTCATTGGGGATTGCATTAAGATTGCAATAACTTATATCCAAATCGATCAAAGAACACAAACCCAATGGTGAAGTTGATAATGAGCCCATGGGATCAGGACTCCTCAACTTAAATCCTCCAGAAGCTAGTTTTTTAAGAGTTTTGAAGAAAGCATTGGAAGAACACATCATTCTTATAGCACTTCCACCCACATCAAGCTCTTCTACACTTTCAGTAGTCCCCAAATTCTCTAGTAGTTTGCAAAGTTTTGAGCATCTGGAAAAATTGATATTTACAAGCGACTTCATATTAAAAAGAGTGAGAGGAAGTGACATAAGATTTTTGCAATCTCTTACACTCAATGAAGCAAGACTAGTCAAATTCCCAATTGAGGTGGGTAATTTTGTAATAGCAATGTCATCCAAGTAAAGCCCAGATACACGTCCCATGTTTTCTGCAAACTCTAGAATTCTTTTTAGTTTTAAGCATCCTGAAAGAATAAGAATATCAAGAGACTTCATTTCAAATTTGTTTGGAAGAATTTTGAGGCTTTTGCAACCTTTTAAATTAAGAAGTGTAAGCCTTTCATGAACTCCAACTGATGGATGTATCTCACATAATTTTACGCAATCTTCAAGAATCAATTTCTCAAGAAATGGGACTTCGGTGATGTCTGGGGTTTCAATAAGTTTTAGGGACTTGTTACATTCGATGAATTTCAACCTCTCAAAAGACTGTTGGAAACCACCACACACCCAAAAAAAAAAAAAGAAAAAAAAAAAAAAAAAAAAGAAAGAGAGAAAGGAAACAATTAGCTTCTACAAAGTCTTTTAGTTTAATGAAACTTAACAAAAAAAAAGGTTTTATAAGGGTTCCTAAATTACCTTTGTTCCTTTCCAAAGTCATTCGATGTTACTGCAATTCAAGCGAAGTTTAACAAGTTCATTTGATTGGAAACTTGATGGCAAAGATTTTGAAGGGTACTCACTCCAATCAAGAAATCTTAAGCTATTAGGAAGATGTTGGGATCATGCATTAGTTGAACACGATGAATTTGGAGCAATTTTAGACATTTCATCTTTGAAAAGGCTTCAGGATCCCAATATACCTTTTTCGGTTCAGATGGCTCTAATACTATGCTTTGAACTACCTCTGTCCCCTATAATGAGGAAAGGAAGATTAGTGTAAAATGAATAGAACTATTGTAATTTAAACTATGTTGCTTAATGTGTGTGTGTAAAATAAAGTATTTGCTCGTGTCGTTTAAATAACATCATACCATATTTTTTGTTAGCACATCGTCAATGTCTTTATACAACCACAATCTACTACGCTTCCCAGGATCTTTGAAGCACTCGTGACGAACTATGTCTTGACCCATTTGTTGTAGTAAATCATGCATCCACAATTGTTTGCCATAGAATTTTATGAGAGACTTTTCAATAAGAACCTTTAATTCAATTTTAGGGAGAAGCTCAAGATGATCTACTATTTCTATGATAGTATCTCGATTCATGTGATTAAAGAAGCATGCAATATCCAGGAAAATTTCCTTCTCTGTTTCTTTAAGTCCATCATAGCTTATTTGAAGCACGTTAAGAATTTTTCTTTCAGGAAATTTTTCGAGTCTATCTAATGCACTTTGCCATTCATCTGTACGTCTCTTGAACAAAAAGGAACCCAAAACCTCAATAGCTAAAGGAAGACCACTAGCATAATGTACGAAGGCTTGGGACAACTCTAGATAATCTTTGGTAGGATGCTCTTTTCCAAAAGCTTTCAAATTAAAGAGTTGAAAAGCTTCATCATAATTCAATCCTTCAATCTCATATATTCCATCTACTTTTCTTGTCGTTAACAAATGTACATCTCTTGTTGTTATGATAATTCTACTACCTGAACCAAACCAATCGTGCCCCCCAACTAATTTGTTCAGTTGGTCTAATTCATTTGCATCATCAAGAATGAGAAAAATCTTTTTGTGACGTAAACTATTCTTGATGAGAACTCCACAATCAACACCTTGTACATTCATATCATTATGCATCAAAAGTTCATTCAAAAGTGTTTGTTGTAACCAAAGTAAACCATATTTTTCAAAAACTTCCCTGACATTAGCAATAAAACAAGAAGCTTCAAATTGATTAGAAATCATACCATAAACAACTCTAGCAAGAGTTGTCTTACCCATTCCTCCCGTCCCACAAATTCCTATAATGCGAACATCGTTTGACTCCATGGCTAAATGTGACTTCAATTTCTCAACTCGGAGATTTATTCCTACTAGTCCATTAGTATCTACTAAAAATGTGTCACTCAATTTATTTAATATCAGTCTCACAATGTTTTGGATAAATTTGGTCTCAGGCCTGCAAAAAAGATAGAACAATAAGCTGCAAGTCTAAATTTACCATAACAGGATCCCAAATAAAAATTTAGTGGATATGTGGCATTCAGTTTAGTTAATTAAAACTGAAATCGGAACGCATAAATGTAATTGAATGCTCCAAGCCAGAATCGAAAGAACTACCCATATAAGTGTTGTGTTATAGTTAATGTTAACAATGCAATTGTTTATCAAAAAATAAAATTAACTATACAATTATGGATTGTTCCATGAAATATTTCTTAATTTCCACAGATAATTGCGTTTATAGGTTAGTAGATTTTACATTATTGAAGTTCCATTAGAGTTTTATTCAATGTATTTCAGTCATGTAACTTAAGAGATTATTTTTAGAAGAAGTTTATATCTATTTTGTTTCTAAAATTTCATAGACATTAGTAAATTATATCTTTAATATACACAGGATATTTTTTTTTTTTTATCAATCCATATAATAATGCACATGAATACTGCTTTTGGCTGCTAAAATGAACAGGTGAAGTGTAAAGGTGCTGCCAAATTGTTTGTAGTAAAAAATGAGTTCATCTGTCAAAACTCAAAAGTCCCATGGCTCAACAGTCAACAGCACAATGTGGTTCTTACATTGAGAACTTGGGTTCGAATCACCCTTCTTTAGCATGTCGTAAGCCTTTAAGAAAAAAAAGGAGTTCAATGGAGTTTTAAGATAACTAGCCCCCTTTTGATTTTTAAGTTTTGATATCTAATTAAACTCAAGTTATGTGAAATTAGCAACTAAAAAGTAGCATACACCTCTACGTAATTACATTAAGTCTACTTAGACAATAAGTTGCACAACATTGTTCACAACTATTGAGTTGACCAATTGTGATTGGTGCATAGTAAAAAATGTGTTAGTTGTGGACTCATATGCTAGCGATGTTCTACCAAACATAATTTACCATCTCAACAATTTGTGATATTTTTTTTGTCTCTAGTATTATTCATAAAATTATCGATGTTATTTTCACACAATGGGAGACTACACAACTTTGCTATGGAGAAAACTTATTCCACAACTTTTTTCAAGATTTGCTAAGATTTCACATTGTGAGCAGTGGAAAATTACTTTCACATGGACTTACCTGACATCACTTACAACTCACCACTCAAACAAGTTATAGAAAAAATTGTGGAACAAGTTATATCCCTAGAATTATTATAGGACCATAATAAGAACTACTTATAAAAACCAATAGGCCATAAGAAGTAAACCATGCTTCAAAATTAAAGATATTTCACAAAATAAAATAAAGTAAATAAAAAACGCAATCGAATATAAAGATGAGTTGAAATGTTAAGAAATCGTTGTTCTTATACAGTATTTAATGATCATTGAAATTAGACTAGAATATACTGGCTTATATTCTAAAGGGACAATAGATTAGTTGATTGGCCAAAGAAGTTTAAGTTGTTCCTAAGATGGAGGATATAACGCCAAGCACTTCCCCATTTAACCCCACACACACAAATGTGTATATATATATTAATCATTTGTCCCACTCTGAATAGTCCACTTTATGCTTCACCAATCACAAGCAGAAGATTTTGTATTGTTATAGCTAAAGTAAGTGATCATTTCAAGTTCTTGAGAGGGGGAATTCAAAATTATTAGTTTAATACTGTAGTTTGGTGAATTATTTCTGGGCTCCACACAATCTTAATGCTGTTATAAATCTCAAACTATTGATTAATAGAATATGTTTTATTTTATACATGATTAGTAGTATTCTAGGGCACAACATCATCAAAATTAATATGTAAATTACAATTAATTTAATAACTGATAAATTATTGATTATCCTAACGGTTTAAGCTATTAGAAAATTGTGAATATTGAATCATTTAACCAATATTCTAACAATAATATTATTAGAATTAATTAACAAAATAAAAAGTAAACAAATCAAAGTAAAAAAATATATACAAATTAAGTAATAGAAGCTGATTATGTAAGTCTGGATTTTTATCACTACTTCTAATCTATTTAGAACCATGTCAAGCTTAATTAAAACCACTTCTACCGATTTTACTTGAAGTCTAATAAAAAAACACTTTTAACTCATTTTACCATTCCAAGTTTTCTTTACACACACACATACACACACACACACACACACACACACACACACATATATATATATATTGTATCAATAAAAGAAACTATTATTAATTCAAACATAAAAATTCAATGAAAAATTTTACTATATTCTAAAATTAGCTATTCCTCTTCAATAGATCTTCATAATAACTTGATTTTCATAACTTATTTGAAAAATATAAATATTGAATAAATTACTTACATTACCATAACAAAAATTACATTAAGAAATAAAATTAAGTATATAAATAATTTAGCGCACTAACTATTCTTTTAAACTAAAATAGAGCAATTAAAAATAAATAGTTTGCATACTCTAGCAAATGTTATCCTTACAAGATATTCTCAAGAATTGATAAAGCTTTTGGACATCAGTAGTATTATTAAAATGGACAAAACTTAGATACAATACTTTAGGTGCAGTTCAGCCAAGTGTCTGCTTAACTAAAAAATACACTTCCTTCTCATGAGAAAAAATCTACATGGCAAAATCTTAAAAGGAGAATTTAAGGAACTGTACCTAAGTCTTGCTCTATTAAAATTAGTTAGGAACATTTAATATGTATGTAAATGTGTTTATCTTTAACCACGTTTCTACTTGGACATGGACCTCTCTTCATCACGCTTATTCTTTTTATCACTTTTTCAACATTTAAGATTTTTCTGTAAATTCTTCTATTAAAAAAAAAAAGATTTTTCTGTAAATTTTTTGACAATTAAAAGATGAAACTATCAAATTAAACATAGCATATATTATACGCAAAATTCTTGTTGCATTTTTTGACACTATAATTCATGCTATATATATATAGAAAGAATTATTTGAAAATAAAATAAAATAAATAAATATGTTAAATTAAATTACCCGTTTTGTAAATGCCACCCGGTGAGATTGGCTACTTCTCTTAATGCTGCTCTCCATGTTTGCACCTTCTCTATGTTCTCCTTGAAATGTTCTTCATGTTCAAGAAAAGCTTTTGCAAAAGTTCCCGTTTGTTCTCGTACATCAGATGGATCAACATTATAAAAAATAGGTAGAATTGTCATTCCTGTCTCTTTCATGCATCTTGTGACATTTGCAAGTTCATCTAGGCACCACGTTGAAGACGCATAGTTTTTTGAAAAAATGACAATAACAAATCTTGATTCTTTTATTGCTTTCAAGCGCTCCAGTGAAATCGATTTTCCTTTCACAAGTTTTCCATCGTCTTTAAAGGTGAAAATGTCCTTTTGTTTCAAGGCATCATATAGATGATCCGTGAAACTATAGAGGGTGTCCTCACCTCTAAAACTAAGAAAGACATTGTATTTCCACTGTGGTGTTGAAGAAAATGATAACGAAGACGAGGCTTTTTCCGTACTCATGGAGGCCATTGGAAATATACTGCCAGATCGTGAACCACAATAAATAAAATAAAAAAAATCAATTTAAATAGAAAAAAAAAATTACAGAAGAAGTGAACGATTTGATGTGAATTTTTCATTTCAACGATGCATCATTCATTTAGTTTTGCTAAACCTAAAGGAATACAAATTATATCATTTTTTTTTTTTTTAATTATATCATATTCACAACTATTCCCTAATATGCCAACACACTTAGCTTGTCACATTATAATAGCAATAAACAAAAAAAATTCCTTATTTGACAATCACAATTGCTAGGCTACAGATTAGAAATTCAGATATAATACAAAAAGAAAACACATATACACACACAAAAAGCCAGAAACAAGTTTTGCGTTCCTCCCAAATCTAATAAATAAATAAACGAAAAACAGAGAATTCACACAAATAATTAGCATTGCATAAGAGAAGAAAGGTGACCTTGAGGATGCAGATCACGTTGTCAGGTCCAGTAGATGAAGAGACTCAAAAATTGGTTGCAGAAAATTTTTTTTTTTTTTTTTTTTCTGGGTGCTCAGTTTGAGAAAGAAAATAGAGAGAGAAAACTAAATGAAGAGGAAAACTATGGTGGGATTGAGGAAAAGAGAGATGCCAGTACAGTAGAGAAATTGTGGAAGTTCTTTTCAGAGAGTAGAGTAAAGTTTTTTTTTTTTTTTTTTTGCTAAACGAGAGTAGAGTAAAGTTGTTGAAGTTTCCTTTTATTCCACTCGTTGGGACCGGGAAATTGAAATTGAGGAAAAAGAGAGAACAGTGCAGAAATTGTGGACAGTATTAATTGGTTACAAATTCGCGGAAAATTTCAGGTGCTTGATACATGAATTTAAATGTTTAAATACTAAAATACGAGTATTTTTATGATACTTAGATAACTATATTAGAAATCTCTAATTAAATAGGTTCTTATTTTTTACATCATTCACAACCATTCGTACAAAAAATTTTATTTTATTTTATTTTAACATAAAAATTATTTTTCTTATTTTACATAATTATTTCAAAAATACTTACATTATATTATCTATTTTTCACTACTGTTATTAAACTATTATTTCTTAATGTGTTTTTTATTTTTCTCTCAAATCATCTCTTTTTGTGTATGTGAATAAAGATGTATTAAACAATAGATTTGCATGTGAGTTAAGATGTATTAAACAATAAATTTGCATATGAATAAGAACTGTATAAATTTACATGATTATTGTAGTAATAATCTAAATTTATACAAATTTATATGAACTGATGTCGGTAATTTTTGAATTTTATTGTGCAAAATTTACCACTTATGTTATTATACATGAATTGATACGAGTGCTATAATAATTGTAAGTTTGTAACAAGCTAGATGAGTTTTGTATGTGTAATATGGTTTACCGACTTGTTGCATGGTCGAACCAAGAATTAATGGGTTATAGTTTATAAACCTATACTACACCCTTTGTAAACTATATTTCATTTATATTTTCAATTAAAATAATTTATTTTGTAAGTAATTAGAGTAAGAAATAAACCAAGAGAACTCATGACTGGCATGGCGGTTAACTAATAGAGTGGGGAGAGTCCATGAAGGCTTTTTGAAGTTTATAGGGTTTTTGAGCTTGTATGAATTTGTTCAAGTATTCTTAAGGCAAAATTTATCCAGAATTTTAACATTTAGAAAAATTGGTGTAAAATAAGATCGATGTCCTTTATTTATAGTGATTTTTCAAGATGATTTCCATTTTAAATTGATCTCCTTAAGAATAAGTAATAGATTCTGTAGGGACAAGATATGTGGCCTAAACCCAAAAGATACAGGATGTGAGTCCAATAAACTCAATACAATAAATTTGTGAAGAATGGGTAAAAGAACTAGACAGTTTGTGAAATACACAACAATTAACCAAGATTCTAGAAGAAAAATCAGTATGGAACACATGATTTAGACTTGAATTAATTGATGTCCGAAGAAATACATTATTATCTTAGAGGCTAATACCATCTCTATAGCTATAGTAAATTCTCTCTATTCCTTTTCTTCCCTTTTTTCCGATCCCCATTTTTAGGGATCTTTTGCATTTATATAATCATTTCTTTCCCCATCTTCGTTGTACACTTGTTCTCCATCTAAGCATTCACTTGAGTACTTATCCTATCAGGTAATGTCTTCAGCTCTTTATGAGTGGTGGCCGCTGAAATGACATTGTTCAGGCGTCTTCTCCACATAAATGCGGTCAGAAAAGTTACTGCAAGGCTTTAAATGCGGTGGTAGTAGCATTTGTTTGAGATATTTCTCTATTCTTATCACATTTGTATGTACCTGAGGTTCGTCCTTATCATTGGAAATTCTTGAAAGTTTATTCAAATTGCCCAGGTACTGCCCTAACCGACGTCCTTCAAGTCCGAGGGGTATACACTCCTCAGACTATATTCATTTATTCTTTCCTTAGGTAATTCTCCACTCTGGGGTTTTTTTCAATCGTTTATTCCTGCTCGGACGTACTCACATCTTCAAATAAGGTCTAAGTCCCAATGTGCGAATTTGGGCTTTTACCCCCACATATTCTAATTGACACAAAATCAGAAAGTCTTACTAGAATATCTAATAATTTTTTGAATTAGACAATTTTTTGGATAGGATATCTAACAATTTGGACAATTGATACATTTTGTAACAACTCTGTGGATACATTTTGTAACTAATGAAGCTACACAAACTTGTTAGATTTTATATTTGTCTTTGATTAGCTTCTAGTCTAACACAAATTATATTTGAAAATGATGAATATTTTAAATGTAATGGTAAAGTTCATTTCTATGAACCGTGAAGTATGCAATATTTAAGAACCAAGTACAAAGTATCAAGCATCAAGAATAAAGAACAAAATAACCCCAATCACTACCATCACCAACCTTCACTGCTCAAAGCTAAAAACACCTAAAAAAATAAAAATTCTCTCCAAAAAGACTCACATATATCATTTCACTTAAAACTCCCTCAAACAAAAGACAAAGCTTAACATTAAGGGAACTGAGATTTTTTATATCCCCAGATAACAAATCTACAGGTAGAAATATGACCATAGGTCGGAGAAATAAAGAGATTGATAAGGAGGGTAAAATCACTGTCATATATATATATATATATGTATATTTATTTGCCACTATGCTTTTTGAAAGTTCTAACAGCGTGACATGTGGGTTATAATGGGCTCTTAGAATATAAGATTTACCTATATGGGCTTCTTAAGAATATGATCCATAATAAAGGCCCTCTTTGATGACAGTACTCAAAATCAACTTGGGTCTGAGAAAAACTCCTTAACCGAGCTCGGCTTCAACCTTGGCTAGTCTGGACACGAGCGAAAAGAAACTTGGCTGGACTACGGGCCTCTATCATATCAACCAACAGGATGTTACTACCATAACGAATCCCCACAAATGCAATTTTATATCTTGGAAAATTTTACATATGTTGTGGCCATCTTTTCTCTACTTAAGAATCATGCAAAAGCAAGGTTTATAAATGTGCACAAAGTAAGATAAAAGAAGCAATGAAAACCTAGTTTGAAAATTTAGAAAACACCTTTCCATGATCTTACCGGAGCGAGTCTTGAGTGAGATATAGGCAAAATTTAAGTTGATTTAATAACCTTCAATAGCAAAATGAGTAAACAAATACCCTGGGTTCCATTATAACAAATAATGAGGAAACTTAGTGCGAGATGAAAGGAGAAAGAGAGATTCCAGCTAACACAACAAGATCATTATGATGTCAGGGCATGTTCATAAATATAATATATGTAGTGAGTAGTGAGAGTCATTTTGAGTAGTATGAGTAGTGAGAGAAGGTGTTTAATAAAGCTACTAGAGCTTTCTGCTGTGAATAGATGAGTGCTTATAAGTAGAGGTATGAGAGGTATTTGTGAGCTGGGAGCTGGAGAACTTAGTTTATAATCTTGAAGCTAAGAGCTCAGTGACTTAGAACTTTGCTAGAGGTTAAAGGAGGCTAAACAGAGAAGTTAAAGAAGAGTTCTTCTCTATTAGTGTATCTCTTAGTGTATGTGGGTCTATCTTGATCTATATTTTTCTGTCTTGAAGGATTAGTGCAGAGTTCTATTTATAGTTGAGTTTGAGGGGATAAATCTTCCTCAATCTTTAGAAAATTCTTAGAGAATCGTTCCTAGAATTTGGCCAAGAGTGGTAAGTTCAGCTTTAGAGTATTCTTTGTTGTTTTGGGTAATGGCAGTTGGAGTTCTGACTTAGCATTAAATGCTAATTGTCCTCAGCTGATGGGATTAGAGCATGTATTAAGTTAATGATCTTGGTTTTGCTGCTACTAGAATCAAAGCTTCCTAGGACAAATTGTGTCACCCTAAGCCAGGTATCAATCTTGGAGCCCTTGTTAGGAACTCTACTAGAGATCCCTTTGGCGCCTTCCAAACCATATTTCCGTATGTTTCCCCATTTAGGTTCATGTGCTTAGTCCATAAACCAAAAAGTACATGTTTTTTGGCATGATAATAAGCTGTTTTTTGAGTAACTCCAAGAGCTTTCATGATCTGGTTATAGTTACCGTTAGCCTTTGACCAAATGTGTTAGAGAAGAACGGGAAGACAGCTGGCTGAAGCTTCCCAGCTTTATATCATGTCATCTCAGTTTTATGTCACATGAGAAATGATGTAAATGAACTTGGCAAGGAAGGGTTTAACCCCTACTAGACACGTGTCCTCCTCTAATTTGATTTGACAAATTGGAAATGATGGTAATGGGTCCTAGCTGCCAGGCTGTGCTAAACTATGACTTGACAGCTCACGTGAGCTTTAGCTACTGAGATTTGCATGTGAGCTGGGCTGGCTCAGCTGAGCCTTGTAGTTGAGCTTCTTTAGGCTTGTTCATCCCTACAAGATAAATAGTTTTGCCATGGGTGATATACATAGACTTTTGTAGTTAGTTGATTATGGAAAAAATAAGCATAATTCCCATAAATTTTGTAAAAGAAATATTATTGAGAGATGAGTAATTTATATTTCCCATGAGTTTGGGACTTTAGTAAATGAAAATATGTTTTTGCCAAGAAATAGTTTTGGACTTTTATAAATAGGTGCCAAATATTATTGGGCTTTATGAGTAGTTGCCAAAATAATATTTGGGCTTTGTAAATATGTGCCAAAATAGTATTAGGCTTTATAAATATGTGCCAAAATAGTATTTGAGTTTTGTAAAATAAGTGTCAAAATAGTACTTGGGCTTTGTAAAATAGGTGCCAAAATAATATTTGAGCTTTGTAAAATAGGTGCCAAAATAGTATTTGGACTTTGTAGGATTTCGTAAAAATGTTGTCGTGTAGTAACAGGCTTTAGTAAGAGTGCTGTGTCATAATGGACTTTTAGAGGTGCCATATCATAACAGACTTCTAAAGTGCCGTGTCGTAATGAGCTTTAGTAAGAGTGCCGTGTCGTAACAGACTTTTAGAGGTGCCATATCGTAACTGGCTTTTTAGAGTGCCGTATCGTAATGGGCTTTAGTAAGAGTGCTGTGTCGTAACGGACTTTTAGAGGTGCCATATCGTAATAGACTTTTAGAGGTGTCGTATCGTAACAGGCTTTTTAGAGTGCCGTGTCGTAACGGGCTTTAGAGATGCCATGCAGTAACTGGCTTTAGAGTGCCGTGTAGCAACGAACTTTTAGTAGTGCTGTGTAGTAACGGGTTTTTAGAGGTACCGTGTAGCAATAGGCTTTATAAGAGAGTTTTGTTGGACTTTTTTTGTGAAGATAATATAATTTTGTGGCCTAATTTTGGTAGTAATGTGATAAGTATTTTTGTAAAAACTTAAGTTAGATAATATGTGGGATATAATAGGTAGTATTTGTGAGAGGGCTCAAAATAATTTATGGGGCCTTATATAGGAAATACTTGTGGGAGCCCAAGTTGGGTAATAATATGAAGAGTATTTGGGTAATATGTGGTAAGTATGTAGAAAATATTTGTGTGGGCTCAAAATAGTTATGGGCTTATATGGGTATTTTTAGTAAGCGGGCTAATGAAATTAGGGTCCGAAAATTTGTACCTCAATACTATATTTGTATTTTGATCAGCTTCTAGTCTAACACAAATTATATTTGAAAATGATGAATATTTTAAATGTAATGGTAAAGTTCATATTTCTAGGAACCGTGAACTATGCAATATTTAAGAACCAAGAACAAAGTATCAAGCATCAAGAATTAAGAACAAAATAACCCCAATCACTGCCATCACCAACCTTCACTGCTCATAGCAAAAAAACACCTAAAAAAATAAAAATTCTCTCCAAAAGGATTCACATGTATCATTTCACTTAAAACTCCCTCAAACAAAAGACAAAGCTTAACATTAAGGGAACTGAGATTTTTTATATCCCCAGATAACAAATCTAAAGGTAGAAATATGACCATAGGTCGGAGAAATAAAGAGATTGAGCTCTTATATATATATATATATATATATATTTATTTATTTGCCACTATGCTTTTTGAAAGTACTAACAGCGTGACATGTGGGTTATAATGGGCTCTTAGAATATAAGATTGACCTATATGGGCTTCTTAAGAATACGATCCATAATAAAGGCCCTCTTTGATGACAGTACTCAAAATCAACTTTGGTCTGAGAAAAACTCCTTAACCGAGCTGGGCTTCAACCTTGGCTAGTCTGGACACGAGTGATAAGAAACTCGGCTGGACTACGGGCCTCTATCATATCAACCAACAAGTTGTTTACTACGATAACGAATCCCCACAAATGCAATTTTATATCTTTGAAAATTTTACATATGTTGTGGCCATCTTTTCTCTACTTAAGAATCATGCAAAAGCAAGGTTTATAAATGTGCACAAAGTAAGATAAAAGAAACAATGAAAACCATGTTTGAAAATTTAGAAAACATCTTTCTATGATCTTACCGGAGCGAGTCTTGAGTGAGATATAGGCAAAATTTTAAGTTGATTTAATGATTTGCTCGAGTGCATTTCCTTTCTTGCTTGAGTGAATTTGTCCTGTTCACTTAAACGAGATTCACCTTCACTCAAGTAAGCTTCTTCAGGAGTTTCAGTACAATTTTTAACCATGGTTTTACATTGAATGAATTATTACAAGAGACTTGAATTGGATCACAACTAATGTTATAGAATGGGCCTACTAAAATCCTATCAAATATTAATACAGACATCTACAAGATATCAAGGACAACATTGTTGAGAAAATTATGGACTATCTCATTGAAATTAAATTTAATTATTGGAACTTAGAAGTCTCTAGATCCCATCATGTTATTGGGATGCAACTCACCAAAGTCCATTGATTTAAGGTTGAATGATATTCAATTATCAATTCTTGTTTGATAGATGATCAAAAGTGCATGAAGATCCAAAAAGAGAAAAAAGAAAAAAAGATTAACTCATCAATTGGTGGATTACAAGTTTCGAAAGAAGATTTTAGGCTTTTTTGGATCTATGGCCGATACAAAGTAGCAGCCAAAAAATTTTATCTACTTTTCAAGATATTATGCAAGGATCAAATACGTCATGGCAAATTCAATGTGTTTGAATTATTTAATTTTTTTGGTATGGAAGATTCTAAGAGTTTTGGAAGTTAATTCGAGGACAAGTTGATTCTAATTTCTAAGGGAAAGAGTTTAGCATTGACCATCATATGTGGTTGGAATAAAATTTCTTTTAAATATCGCAATTTTTTTAAAATTTAATGGAGTATGGATGGCAATTGGTTAAATAAAGTGGGTTATCCGACCTAGTATGATGCTACAGTAACAGTTTGGGATTTTTATTTTTTTATTTAAAGTTTGGGTTTAAAATTGTAAACCCGTTAGGTTTTGGGTTTTACATATTAGACACATATATCTAAGCTGATTATGCCTTTAAATTGCCAAAATACTGGTATTATTAATTTTATTTACACAAAATTAGGTTTCTGAAGAAATTTAATTGGTGTTTTGGTTTCTAAATGTATTTTGGATGGTTCAAACTTTTTTTTTTAATAGAGAAGGATCAAACTTAAAAGTTGTGTGATATCAACAATTTAAAATGTTATATAGTATTTTAATATGGAATCTAAATTCTAGAAGATTCTTTATGAAACCTTCTATATTTATACATTCCATTAGAATCTTGTCATGTTGTATTTTCTTCAAATAATAGAATAGATTTTTTTAATATAAGATAGAAATTTTACTCTAACATAATCTAAGTGTATATCTGTGTAAAGTTCACATCTGGAGACTTGAACCCTAACTCTTGCCCTCCACACTTTACAAACATTTATATCTGTAGAGTAACTATTACACTAAGGGTGCACAGTGGTCAAATAATAGAATAGATAATTTCATATACAAATACAATCATAATAAATGGCAATTAATAACTATTATAATTATACAATTTCATATTTTAGTGAAAATTTTCTCTAAGAATTTTTTGATGTTTAATTGGATTTTTCTTATGAGTTGAAGGAATTTTCTAAATTTAATTACATACTTGAGCTTCTTCAACTTTCACGTTGTGTCAAGAAAAGTTAACGGAGCCTTAAGGTTATTGGTTTAAAAAATAGTTTTAGAAAAGAATTTTTTTTTTCAATTATTTATATTTTCTCATATAAGTAGTATCAAAATTTTTCAAAAATGGACCATTAACAAATGTCCTTAGGGCATCCATTAAGTAAACTCAATTACCAAGAGAAAAGTTAACGAATGCCATAAGGAAGGATTTAGTTTGCCATGATGTGTTCTTAATGTGATATACCTTACCTTAATATGATATTAAGATGTTTGGTTTATTTAATTTTTTTCTAACATTACTGTAATCTAAGATTACAAAATATATCACATCATCTTTTTAAAAAAAAAAAAAAAAAAAAATTTATAAGCAAAAAAAAAAAAAAAAACTTCGATAATTTTTTATGAGAAAAAAATTTTAGAAACTTTTTATGAGAAAAAAAAAAGTAATTGATTTTTTTGACAATTTTTTCTATTTTTTATAAAAGTGATATCAAAATTTTCCTAATATGGTCTATTAAAAAATTCCCTAAGAGCAATTATTAAGGTTAAGCGGATTCAATTAACAAAGAGTAATGCTACAGCCACAAACTATTTTACAACATTTTTACAAAATATTGATGTAGCCAACTTCTTATTGGTTTTCATCTAAACCCATCATTAATATCATTTTTTTATTTACCAATAACCACTCACTACATGAACCATTTTACAATCACAGCAAAACAATCCAAAAGGCAGAATCTTATAAATAGAGCTTCATTTATATTTATTCACAGAATCAAATTAACAAATTCATGAACCACTTACCAAAATCTTTAAAAGAAAAAAAAGAAAAGAAAAAGAAAGACATCATGATCCTGCAATTGAAATTCACAGAATGAGAATTAACAATACAAAATGAACCATTTTGCAATCACAGCAAAACAATGCAAAAGGCAGAATCTTATAAATAAAGCTTCATTTGTATTTATTCACAGAATCACAGTAACAAACTCATGAACCACTTACCAAAATCTTTAAAAGGAAAAAAAGAAAAGAAAAAGAAAGACATCATGAACCTACAGTTGAAATTCCAGACAGAACAAGAATATACACAAGGGCAATTGAGAATGATCCACACAAGGCCTAAGAGCAGTGTTAAGGACTATAAACAGCTGGAAATATAGGCAGAATTTACAAAGTAATGCATTTTGTTGTGGTGCACAACGTAAAATTATTAGGTACTCCCAGAGTATAACGACATGGCACTCCTTTCTCTCACTTAAATGGTGGATTATGCCATAAATTTAATTACTAAAACCCACAATTATGTGAGAGGAGAGAGTACAACGACATTGTACTCTTGAATTACTGAATACTTACTTGTGCACAAGTGAGTTGATCATGAAGTATGCATTATATTAACAATCCTGTTCAGTCTCTCAAGAATGCTGCTGGCCTTTCTCTTGGCTCTTGAAGTTCCATTCTTAGCAAGATCAGAGATGGTTCCATAGGTGTTCTCTTCTTCTCTCATTTCCTTCCACTTAGTTCGATCATTCAAACATATAGAGTGGAGGATCGCAATGCAATTCTCCTTGTTCCGTCCACAACTGCTCTCTCTAATAATGCTAAGCAAGCAAGGAACAGCTCCAACTTCTCCCATTTCTTCAATGGCCTTTGGATGGTTTGAGAGCATTGCAAGGATAGCCAACAACTCATCCACATGCATACGGTCCATGATCTTTTTCAGAATGACTCTCACTGCACCATCCCGCACAGCTCTAGATCTGTTCTCATGGATCATGCATAGGCTAAAGATTGCTGAAGCAACATCTTTCATAGCTAAAGGATGTCCCTCTTCTAGTAGGTCAATGAGTGGTTTTAGTGCACCAGATTTCCCAATAAGTGCCTTGTTTGAATCAAGAGCTGACAAAGTGAAAAGGGTTGCAGCGGCATTGGTCCTTGTCTCAATGGTTCCTGACCTCAATGCTTCTGTAAGTAGAGGAATTACCTTTGGAGTTTCAGCAACAAGCTTTTTGTTACTGTCATGGATTGAGAGATTCAAGAGTGTCGTGATCACGTCTTCTTGGAGATCCGGGTGGATACTGGTTTGAGATTTGTTTTCAGAAAAGGGATTGAGCAATTGAGGAATGGCATCTACAGACTCACCAAAGAGTGCCCGGAATGAGGGCATCCTCTTTGTCAACAACCGAAGCTCTTTTGCAGCTTTTTTTTGTTCAGGAGGTGTCAAAGACATCTTCTCCAGCAAAGAAAGAAAATGGTCACGAACTGCATCTGTTACCCCTTCATCATTAATATTGTGAACAGAATCTGACAATTCAATGCCCCGGCTTCTACACCACTGAGATATCACTCCTCGGACCAAGTGATTTGGAGTAAGAATTGTGTGAGGGAGAACTTGTTGGGTTAGAGGGCATGTCCGGTTGCCAGCATTTAGCCATTTCTGAATGAAGGGTCTATCATATGTCTGAACAATGAAATCAAAACAAATTAAAAACCACAAAACAACACAAGAAGTATGGTTTGACAAAAGACGAAGAATGTGTGAATGACAGCACTGCCAATTTCCTAGCTAAACTAGTTTCTTTCACATATGGGCCCAGCATCAGGATCATAACAAATCCAAACAGCATTTGGTACAAACAAAGGAGCTTAGATCCATTAAGTATGGTTTGAAAAAGGATGCCAAATAAATGGATTAAAGCATTACCAATTTTACTGAATGTCAAAACAAAGCAAAACAGCAATTGTTACAAAGTGCAAACAAGAAGCTCAGATCACCAGAGTTTAACACCAGTGAATTATGACAAAGACTCAAAATTTTTATCATGATTAATTTTGTATCTAAAACTGCAACACCAGTTACTCAAAGAATTATGAATTCTCAACGTGTTTTTTTTGTTGTTGAATTTTCTACTGTACTTATCCAAGAAAACTAATCAGATTCATCATTCTGACATGCTTGTCTTCAACAAAACTTAGAAAGTAACACAGGTGGAGAACAGCTAATGTAGGAGTATAAAATTTCAAAAATTCATGTCTCCATCAAACATGTGCTACCTCGATACTCATTTTTCAGTGACAGTGCATAAATGATAAAACACAGTACTTCCATAAGGCAACCACCAGAAATTCAACCTCCTGATAGTAGTAAAGAAGAGAAACTAACAGTAAATTACATTGCATACCTCGAAATTTTAGATTGCTTCTTTTGATTTCCAAGAAGATAAGAGGGAAAAAATAAAACAAAGGGAAAAGAAACTCACTTAAACTACGCAACAGCAAAACTAAAGTATGGATTTGTTTGTAATTTCTTTTCTTTTTCCCATAGTTTCTTGGCCACCAAACAGAGCAAAGAACAAACAAAAGCAGCACAATGAATCCAAATCCAAAATTCAGAGATTGAAAGATAATTAAAACGATCCATGAACTACGAAATTAAAAAACAAAAATCCAGAAAAAGAATTACTATCCACTTAACAACACCCCCCCCCCCCCCCCCCCCCCTCTTCCAAAAAAAACCACTCTCCATTTGATTGCCTACAAAACAAAGGAAAACAAAATTAGATGCCAAGATTTATCCTTTTAGTTTTAGCACTTTATCTTAATTGGGTTTGTAAAATATGCAAAACCCACCTCAATTATCCCATAATTAAATCTCAAATTACTGCTTATCTGTCCTTTTTAAAAATTAAAAAAAAAAAAAAAATTATCAGTGGAAAATATTATCTGTCATTTCCTAGCTCCCAAAAATCCTTGAAAAAAAAAAAAAACAAACAAACAAACACAAGAAGTTCATTTCAATTTTAATTCACACTCCATTTGGTTGCCTAAAAAACAGAGGAAAAGAAACTTAGATGTTAAAAGTTTTAGCCTTGTAGCCCTTTATGTCAATTGGGTTTGCAAAATATTCAAAACCCACCTCAATTATCCCATAATTAAACCAAAAAAAACACTTAAATTACTGCTTATCTCTGATTTCCCACCTCCCCAAAAAAACATTTGAAGTTCATTTTATTACAATTTCCCAGAAACCAAACAGAGCAAAATTACACTGTGATATAGATATATACCAACCTGGCCTGTGGCAAGCATAACAGGATCTCTCATCAATTCCTTGGACAAAGGGCAACGAAACTCCTCAGGGCAAGTCAGAGAATCAAGAAGCTTCAACGAGAGCGAACGCTGGTTCCTCCTCTGCTTCAATTCCTTCAAAGCACAAAGCTTTTCCTTAGCCTCATCAATGCTTTCAATGCTACAATCCTCATCATCATCAACCATAGCCTTCACCAATCTCTGCAACTCTTTCTTCAACTCTGTCACTTTCGCCATCACAGTCGGATCAGAAAAATCATTCACGTCTGTCTTAGCCATTAATTAAATAAATAATCAATGGCTTTTCTTTTCTTTCTTTTTTTGTTATCAGCTATCACACTCACAACTACAAATGAATCGAAATGCTCTGTTCCATTCCATTCTCTGCTGTTTTGTGTTTGTGTTTGTGTTTCTCTGTCTACGTGTCTCTGTCTCTCCAAGCTGTGTGTTTGTTTTGCTTCTCTTCTCTGCTGCTTTCTATTTGCAGTAAAATTTCTTTGAAACTCATTTATTTGAGGTTACCCCACTTTTCTTATCATATAAGTTTCACCTGACTATATTATTTGTAGTAATATTTTGCCACGTCTAATATCATGAAAAAAAAAAAAAAAAAAAACTAATTGGGACCCAATTTTCTAGCCTAAATGTCCTGCTTTAAATAATCTTTCACGTGTGTTTTTTTTTTTTTTAATTGGATCAAGATTTCAATATAAATCTCAAAAAAGATTTCAATATCCTTGATCCTTGATTAGCCAAAAAAAGATTTTTTTTTTCGGCTTTCTAAAAATGGATTATTTAGCAAGGTTGTAGTTGGATTGAGGTTTTGTAGAACTTTGTTATAAATTTTTCCATAACTATTTTGAGTGGTGTACAAGCACTTTTGTATAAATTTTTTTAAAGAGAGTTTTTAACTTGTAACGTCTGCATCTGATAATAGTTTTTTATCATCAAATCAAGGCATCAATAAGTTTTTGGTGTAAGTGGAGATTGAACACAAGATCTCTTATTCAACCATCAAAAACTTTACCAATTGATTATTATTATTTTTTTAACTTATCACAACGGACCATATTAAAGTCGTGACATAAAAGTTATATCTCTAGAGTTTCTCCTCTAAATTTTTCCAAAAAAAGAAAGTA
The DNA here is from genome assembly GCA_023621385.1 of Quercus gilva. Classification (NCBI taxonomy): domain Eukaryota; kingdom Viridiplantae; phylum Streptophyta; class Magnoliopsida; order Fagales; family Fagaceae; genus Quercus; species Quercus gilva. The sequence continues at coordinate 59,881,281 of CM042481.1, forward strand.
TTTTAAAAAAGAGTAATTTTATACCATGTTCTCTCAAATAGGCATTTATGAATTATCATTGTTTTGGTGTTTATTAAAATTTAATAATAATAATAATAATAATAATAATAATAATGAATTAATCTAAACCACTCAATTATCCACAAATGGAACCTTTATGTCATTATTTTGGTATTTATTTAAATTATTAATGATATAGTAAAATTTAAATTACTCAATTTTTATTGAAGGGTTAGGACTTTAAAATTTTTACTTGGAATTATATGTGGTTGATTTTTTTTTTATTGAGAATTTATTAGTGGTTTTTCTATATATAATCTATTAAGGTGATCAAATTTGGGACCCCAATTATTATTTTCAAGATGGTTCCCACTTCCTAATATATATATATATATATATATCTCTGACAGGGAAAAGTATGCATTTTTTATATCCTCCAAGCACTAAATATTTTCCTTACATATGTATTAAAAATTTCAAAAAAATTTTAAAAAGTGTATATTAAAAATATATTTTTTTTATTTTTTGATTTTTTATAGAAACTTCAAAAATAGGCATTTGGTTGTACACTTGTACTTAGACATGAAATTAATGATCTCATAAAAAAAAAATTAATGCGTCATAATTATATTGTAGTAAAAAGTCTGAATTTTTTATTTCAATGAAGTCATCATTTAATAAAAGTATCTTTTTTGAAAGACATAAAATAAAAATCTTTAATGTTTAATAACTATGGAATCTTTTCAGCTTAGTATTAATGAAAGGTTTTTCCTTTTTTTGTTTTTAGTCATCTTATTTTTGATATAACACTCTACCGTTTTGAATGCAGTCAATTTATAAAAATCTGTAACGTACAATCACTGAAAGAATGGGATATTTTCTACTTACAAATACCGCAAAGTTACGGGTTTAAAAAAAAAAAACTGAATAAAGCTCTATCAAAAAATAATTTTCTCATAAAAATATTTTTATATATTTTTTATAAATATGATAAAATTTTAATTTATGGATTCGTTATATTATAATTATTCATTTTCATCAAGCTAAGCACTAATTGGTTTTGTGGTCTAAGAAGAATTTGAACTTTAAACTATATTTTTTTTATTCGACTACGAGAGATTTTATTAGTTGAATTAATTGAAATTGACATTAATTTTTATTTTAAAGTCTATAAATTATTGCCATTTTAAATAAGACCCTTTTTACTTTGCATGAAAACATAAAGCCTTCTTCTTCTCTCTCTTTCTTTTTTCTTTTTTTTTTTTTTTTTTTTTTTTTTAATTTATAATGTTCTACTATAAAGTATAAACATACATATCTTTTCATTTAAATATTTTGAAATTTTTTTCAAAATCAATAATTTTTTGAGTTCAAAATACCAAGGTCTAGTTTCAACTTAGAATAAATGAACTCAATTAATATTATTTTTATTTTTGGATTGAAAAAAATGCAATAAAATGATGACATGGGTTCATTAAAACTCATTCATTCTTCCTTTTACTATACAATTACTAGTATAATTTGTTAGTCTAAAGACAAATTTAGCATGTAATTATTTCCAACCAAATGCATGATAGAAAAACAAACCTCAATATTCATGAGCATCCATACTAATAATTGCACTATCAAGAAAATAATAGCACTGCGAGAAATCAAGTAGATAAAAAAAGAGAAGTTATATGTCTACAAAATTTTTACAATACTTTCACAACAAATTATAGTTGTTATTAGATTCTCAAAAAAATAATTGTTACTAGTTCCAATTTGAACTCACCACTTAAATTAGTATAAATTGCAATAAATTATTTTTATTATTGTTATTATTAGTGGATAGAAAAATGCAATCAAATGATGACATGGGTTCATTAAAACTCATTCATTCTTCCTTTTAATATACAATTACTAGTATAATTTTTAAGTCCAAAGATGAGATTTAGCTTGCAATTATTTCCACCAAAATGCATGATAGAAAAAAAAACCTCAACATTCATGAGTATCCATACTAATAATTGCACTATCAAGAAAATAATAGCACCATGAGAAATCAAGTAGATTAAAAAAAAAAAAAAGTTTTATGTCCACAATATTTTTTCAACACTTTCACAACAAATTTTGGTTGTTACTAGTTCTAATTTGAACCTACCACTTAAATTAATATAAATTGCAATCAATTTTTTTTATTATTGTTATTATTAGTGGGTAGAAAAATGCAATCAAATGATGATGCGGGTTCACTAAACTCATTCATTCTTCCTTTTAATATACAATTACTAGTATAATTTGTAAGTCCAAAGATGAGATTTAGCTTGTAATTATTTCCACCAAAATGCAGTATAGAAAAACAAACCTCAACATTGATGAGAATCCATACTAATAATTGACACCATCAACAAAATAATAGCATAGAGAGAAATCGAGTGGTTATCAAAAAAAAAAAAAAAAAAAAAAAGAGAGAGAAGTTTAATGTCTACAATATTTTCACAATATTTACACAATATTTACACAACAAATTATAATTGTTACTAATTCTAAATTGAACTCACTACTGAAATTATGGTTTTGCTACTAGTAACAGTCAAAAATAACTTACTACTTAAAATATATTGTGAAAGTGTTGTAAAAATATTGTAGGTATATATATATATAAAAAGAAGGGGTGAAATTAAATATATGTTCTTATACAGTATATGGGTATATGACATACTAAATAATGGAATGCATTATTTAGTATTGAGTGGTGGCTTTAAAAGAGAAAGAGCAATAGCATGTTAGAATGAGTGAGTGGTGGGACAATCACAATATTGATGGTCCATAATCCATACACATAGACTATAAGAGTAGCAATCACGGAATCCATGGCCTAAACAGCTGGCACAACTTGTGGGTAGCTTGCTTTGTACCTGTCTTTCTCTCATATCCAAACCAAAGAATTGCTGCATAATAATAATAATAATTATTATAATAAGGAGAATGTTAACCAGCACCGGCTGGTGCTGGTTAAGGACTGAAAAGGCAAAAAAAAAATGTCAGGAAAAGTCAAAATAATTCTGAATAGTACTGATAAAACTGAAAAAATTGACATGAATAGTAAAAAAAACCAAAAATTATATCAGACAAAGTAAAGAATATTTGTGGTCGAGGGACACCGTGCAATGCCCGCTAACACAACCCTCGTAATAAACAGCCAGAAAGTCAAAGAGAGAGAAATAGATCCATAAAGAGAGGAGCTCAGTTGTTCAGTTGATCAGTTCTTCTCTGATACGGTAAAATTACCTACATGATACATGATAAAACAACAGGTCCGACAAAATTATTTAATTTTTAAAAATGTACTCACTGGTCACAGGTGGCATTTATTTAGGACCATGACTCATGTGGAAAAGTGGACAATTTTTATGATAACAGATACACGTGTCTACTCTCATTCTCTGCCACAGATTTTGTGACCTGTCTTACCAGCCAGGCACCCAGTATAGCATTTCAAATGGAGTAAAGTCTAAAACCTTCTGCCACAATTGTTGCTCAAACCGATAAAAAAAAAATAGTTTTTTTACCATGTTATCACCATCGACCGCTTTAACGAATTATAAAATAAAATATTATAATGATTTTCTTTTGAGAAGAAAGAACAAAAACTTTATTTAAAAGAAAATTCAACCTAAACATATTTAAAAAGTTTAGGTGGTTTTAAGGCTACATATATAAAAGGAATATTATAACTTTATTCGCGTAACATTATTTTATTTTTATATGAAATTATACACAATCAAATTTGGTTATAAAATTAGTTGTAGTTTAAAGTTATAACTTTATTCAATAAAATAAACATTACATGTATATGTTCTTTATGCTTTTAATATACATATCAAATTTTGTATTAATTGGACATTATTTATTATATAATTTATAAGTTTATATTTTATGCATAATTTTAAATCACAAAAATTTGCAATTTAAACAATTTATTGATGACATAATTATTGATCTTTAATTTTTTAAAAATTTTATAAACACAAAGAGTATAAGAAGAAGATGTAATTCAATAGTGAATTTGTCAAAATTCATCTCTAATAAAAAAATATTAAATAAAATTATAATTTAAAATTACAATTAATTTTGTAACATAACTTTGCCTATTACTTAATTTATAAACTCTGTCAATATTGCGAAATTTACTGCGCTATAGACTTATCATAAGGCCACCAGTTACAAGTGGCCACAAACATTAAAGCTCGTTTGATAAAAAAAATTTAATAAGGTTATTTGTATTTTTTAAAAATATATATGAATAAAAAAATAATAAAAATACATATAATATTCGACAGTATATTTTAAGCTGATGGCACTAAAATTTTAAGCAAAAGTCAGGCACCGAACAGATATGGCGGAGTGTGGCAGTCTTTAACTATAAATTACTATATTTGAAGAAGTCATCTGGAGGACCACCTGAACATTTTATGCTTGAAATGTTACCCAAGCCCAACATAGCTATACCCTATAGGTTAGGTTAGGTATGATTGCCGACAAGTCTGAAAGTGAGTTTAGAATCTTGTGTGTACCGAGGAAGGCTCTACATGAAAGTCAAACCTACTATTTATTGATGGGAGTCCTGCACCTATCTTTTTAAATTGACCTTTTTTGTACCATTACTTAAAGCTGAGGGCATGTTTCAATTTTAAAGCTGTAAATATAGCTTAGAAGATTATTTTACTAAGGAAAAGGAAATGTTTCAGTACATATATATTTTTTGGAGAATCATCTCCATATAAATTAATATCAAATTATTAGGTGGAGTTACCACTTATCACTGTTTATATATATATCATGATAGAGGATTAATGATTAATTGCATATCCAATCGGGCCATAGAACTGTGGCTCAAGGTGACAGCTTTGATATTCCTATTTAACAGGTAAAGAGAATGAATCCTCTAATTGGGAATCTTAAGATGGAGACTCAATAGTAGGTATTATTCCTATTTAGATTAAGTAATTTGTTAGAGTTTAGTGAGAGAGTGTAATTATTAAGTGTGTGTTTTTAACCGTTAGTTTGTTTCTCGAAAAAGAAAAAAAAAAAAAAAAAACTTTATTGATGAAGAATTTAAATTACATGAAATGTTTGAATAAAATTATATTACAGGATAAGTGTTAGGCACACATCCCGTCAAATTTAAGATTATTTTCCTAAGGTACTATGGTATATATATATGAAGCAACTTACTTATCTATTATACAATTATTGAAAAAAGATAATAAAAAAAATTATAACTCCAAGAACATATCGTTTGCATTATTAAAAATAACAACCAATAAAACATGACACAAACCGCAAGTTTTCACACTAAACAAAGATAAACATGAAATACAACTTACAAGCATTATGCAAACTATTTTATTTTCAAATTTATAAGGAAATGTAGAATGATAATTGATAATGCGAGGACAATCATTAAGCCAATCATCCAAACTGGAGCTCTAGAAGACTTGGAAGAAAGCAACGGTCTATTGGAGGGCACTAATATAGTGCCGGCCTAAGCTTCTTTGATACTTTAAGTTAAAAAGTCACAAGAAACCCAAGAATGAACTCAAATAGTAAGAGTTAGGGTTTTTCACTCATACCTCATAATGAAGGAAGCTTGGTGTTTATAAAGGGGCCTTGAATTGACCACCTTTCATGATCCTAGCCACTTTCTAAGCTTGCGAATTTCCATTAGTTTCCTTTCATGGAGTCATTGTCATCTAAAGGGTTGCATAAGTGAGCTAAGGGGCAGGACGAGGTTTCTTTAGTTATTAGACAAGTCATCATTCTTTTGGATGATTGGCGCATTCGGGTTAGGAGATTCTTCAAGTTGGGCGGTGTGCGTCGGACTAGTAGTCTTAGTCATTGGGGGTGGCTTGGTTATTGAATGAGAGGTTCTTTCCCATCAATAATATGTTTTTTTTTTTAATGATACTTTTATGTGCCTTTTCAAAATAATTTTTATCTATTTATTTTCTTGTAAATGAGAGAGAGAGATCACTCATTTCCATTCTCTCTTTTTTTTTTCCCTTGAATTTCATAACATAATTTGAGGGGGGAAGAAAAATTAATTATCAATGGTATCTAATAAAATTGTTAGTTACAAGAGCTTTATAACTCAACTAGTATTTTCTGGTATTTTTAAAGGAGACTCCATGGTTCAAATCCCCCTCCCCCATGCAGCTATTAAATTTTCAAAAAGAAAAGAAAAAACCATAATGTTAGGGCTAATGTGGAGTAGTGTGAAGGTGTAAAGAGCTTTTGTGTAGTGTAACTTTACTACCTAAGTTCCAAAAAAAATTAAAATATTGATCCAAATAAAAATCTGTTATAAATATTTTATAAAATTTAGAAGTGGTTTCATTTTAAATTAATTTAATCATCTACCATTATTTTTGGTTTTTTGATAAAACTCAGCTTACAATATTTCCACCATGTAATTTAAGATAATAGTTTGTTTTATTTTACGATCCATTTTATTGTTTAGTAATAACTTTAGTTTTGTGAAATATTTCCTTCAATTTACATATAAAATTTAATAAATTTCAATCATACTAGTCATAAAAATAAATACTTTGAAGTTTGAATCGGATATCTATGGATTCTAATTATCTCAATGTTTCTTCCATGATAATATCATAGAAGCCTATGCTTAGATTCCATCATGTGTCATGTCTGGAGGTTTCACTAGTTGACATGTGAAGAATTCTTGCAATCATATAAAATGATTTGTCTTTACAAACAACTCTCTTGTGAACGAAATGAAAATCTAGCTACTTTGATACGTTTTATTCTCACGTGAAAGATTGGGTTTGAACTTTGAAGCAAAAAATGAAGAAAAAAGCCAAAATCTTGTAGCACTGTTTGTAACTAAGAGAACAAAACTTAGCCATGGAGAATGACATTAATACAGTAGATTGTTTCTTGAGAACCTAGATAATGGGATCACAAGTCACAACCAAGAAGTGCTATATATAAATCCACATGAAATGTCGGTCTGAGGGGTCCCTCCAATTTGTATTTTCAAAAGAACAAATTAAGATGTAGAGGGCTAGAATGCAAACCTAGTAGTCTAGTCTCTTATGTATTACCTTTACCTACTACTTTGTATGTGGCCATACAATAGTGAGGTTGAGGTGAGAGATCGTTTACCTTTTACATGTGTATATCCTTTTGTGTTTAAAGACATGAATATCCATCTATGCACAATGAATCTGAAATTTTAACATGTGCTAACTTTGAGTGTAAAATACAAACCTAGTTGTCTATGAGATAAGTAAAGGTTGTGACAGTTGTTAGTAGCTGCAATTACATCTCTCTCTCTCTCTCTCTCTCTATATATATATATATATAGTACATGTGTGTGGGTGTTAGAAGGAAAGTGTAATGCTAATCCACTAGTCTATGAAATTAAAAGATGAAGACATGAAGGTTGTATTACTTGAAAACTTATGCTATGTTTGGATGTTGGAAAAAGGAGGGGGAGTAGAGCAGAGGGAGGGAGAATAATTAAATTACTTTATTTGGATGTTTTTTAAGGAAAGAATGAGAGAGATTTGGAAAGATTTGGAGGGGTTTGAATTACTTTTAACCCGTCATTTTTAATTCTCTCAAATTTGAGAGATTTGAAGGGAGAGTGGAGGATAAAAATGCTTGATAAAATGAATTATCAAATTTACCCTTACTATATTAACAAAATTACAAATGAAAAGACTAATTATTCTCCTCCCCTTTACTTAATTTTTAAAAACATCCAAATAAGGTGGAGGATAACTATTCTCCACTACTCTCCTCCCCTCTACTCTCTTTTACTCTCCTCCCTCTTTAAACTTCCAAACATGTCATTATAGTTAATTAATGCCTTGTTAGTCGTTACCCAGTACTACTTATCATATATGCTTCCAATAGTAAAGTGAATTTTTTAAGTGTAGATAATAGAATTTAAATATATAAAAACTGCTCTATGATGATTATTCTTATTATTAGACTACGACATTAATTAATTTTTAAAATTAGATATCAAATTTCATATTCAATGACACTAAAGTGAAATACGTAAAAGAAAAGTGAACAAAACTTGTGTCACAGTCAAAGGAAAAAAAAAATCTTGGGCCAAACAACATAAAAGAAGAAGGCAAAAAAAACCTGATAATATTATTAAAAAAAAGGTAAATTCTAAATTTAATAAAATAAAATAAAAAGCAAAAGGAGTGTGGAATAATCAGATTCACAATTCACAAAGCAACTGCTATAAGCTTTTGGTGGTCGACATAAGAACCCAGAAGACCACTGGTCGCCAATCTCTTCATCCCATATGATTACTTTTTGCGGCGGTCTATGCTAAATTAACGGGATCACCATCCATCACTCTCGACCTTCAAACTTCAAAGGTATAAGACTGTATATAAAGGTGGACTGTCGGTGTAAAATGAAAAATCAAGAAGAGAATATTCTTTACAGTTTATAAAAGTAACTTTATTCTTTGATACCTTAATCATTAATTATTAAGTGAAAGAAATGCTTAATAATTTTTGTCATATATTTTAATATCTTAATTATATTTAAAATAATAATTCAAAAATAGAATGTATCATTTTATAGTAGTTTATACTACTATTTAAGGGTTTTGTCTTGTGTAAAATGGATAAAAAGCTACCATCAAGAACATATACTATAGGTTGAAATTCTTTTTTTTTTCAAAAAAAAAAAAAAAAAGTCAACTTAAATTTATTCGGTCAACAAAATATTAAAATCTTTTTTTAATTTTTTACAAATTGTTTAGTAAAATTACTATAGAATCTTCTCCTAAACAAGTAAGAACTAACTACTCTTAGACTCAAGCTGTCAATTTTTGTTTTTCATTCTATTTTTAAAATCACGTTTTATGGTTATGGGATATCAATTTTGCCTTGCCATCAATTTTTTAATACTTATAAAATACTATATTTTTTATGAGACAATTTTTCTTCACATGATAATCATTCACTGGTTTCGGATTAAAAAAAAAAAAAAAAAACCCACGTTTTGGGGTAATGGATATCCAATCTCGCCTTCCCATCAAATTTTTTATACTTATCTAGTTATCTTTATTTTTTTGGACAAAGTATTTTTAATATTTATCAAATATTTTTTTGTGAGACGGTTTATCTTTATATGATAATAGGTTTTCTTCTTCCTAAAATATTGCCACCACTTTTCCTATTGGTTTTCAAATTCAAACTCAACCACAAATTTATTCGGTCAACAGTTTTTATTTTTATTTTTTACAATTTTTTTAGTAAAATAACTAGAATTCTTTCCTAAACAAGTAACTATTCCTAAACTCAAGTTGCCAATTATTGATTTTTTTTTTATTTTTTATTTTTTAATTAAGCCATGTTTAATGCTATTTATCAATTTTTTTTTTTATGTGAGAATTTTTCTTTACATGATAATTGGTTTTCTTTTTCCTAAAATATTACTTACAAAATAAGACCATTTTTCCTGTTAGTTTTCAAATTTAGACTCAACTACAAATTTATTCAGTCAACAATTTTTATTTATTTATTTTTTTACTAATTCTTTCGTAAATGACTTAGAATATTTTTTTTAAACAAGTAACTACTCCTAAACCCAAGCTATCAATCACTAGTTTTATTTTATTTTTAAATTTTAATAAAGCCATGTTTTTATGGTAACGGATATCAATCATGCGTCAACATCAAATTTTATTTTTATTTTTGACAAAAGAGTGTTTAGACCTTTTCGAGTATCTGACCATTCCCTCGGGTATATGTAGTCTTTCCGCCCCATATGCACCAAGTTATTACAGGGAGAAATTCCATGGAGGTGGTTCAAGATGTTGGCAAGAGATTTCGAATCCAAGATCTCGTAGATATCATTAGGCCTTAAGAACCACTAAGCCAATCCCTTAGGGTTTGCCATTAAATTTTTAATCCTTATAAAATACAGTATTTTTAATGAGACAACTTTTCTTTACATGATAATCAATCACTCTCGACCTTCAAAAGTATAAGACTGTGTATAAAGGTGGACTGTCGGTGGAAAATGAAAGATCGAGAAGAGAATATTCTTTAGAGTTTATAAAAGTAACTTTATCCTTTGATATCTTAATCATTAATTATTAAGTGAAAGAAATGCTTAATAATTTTTGTCATATATTTTAATATCATAATTATATTTAAAATAATAATTCAAAAATAAAATATATCATTCTATAGTAGTCTATACTACTATTTAAGAGTTTTGTCCGGTTTGGAATGAACATTTGGTTGATTCAAAAATACCCTATACCTCTACATTTAAGTATAGACAACTCAACTGTAATATTGTCTACAAAATAGGATCACTTTTCTTATTGATTTTCAAATTCAAAGTCAACTACAAATTTATTTAGTCAACAATTTTTAAAATCTTTTTTTAATTTTTTCCAAGTTGTTTAGTAAAATTACTAGAATCCTCTCCTAAACAAGTAAGTACTCACTACTCCTGAACTCAAGCTGTCAATCTTTGTTTTTCATTTTATTTTTTAAACCACGTTTTATGGTTATGGGATATCAATTTTGCTTTGCCATCAATTTTTTAATACTTATAAAATACAATATTTTTTTATGAGACAATTTTTCTTCACATGATAATCATTCACCGGTTTCGGATTTTTTTATTTATTAACCCACGTTTTGGGGTAATGGATATCCAATCTTTGCCTTCCCATCAATTTTTTTTTACTTATCTTTATTTTTTGGACAAAAGTATTTTTAATAGTCATCAAATATTTTTTTGTGAGACAGTTAATATTTATATGATAATAGGTTTTCTTCTTCCTAAAATATTGCCACCACTATTCCTATTGGTTTTCAAATTCAAACTCAACTACAAATTTATTCAGTCAACAATTTTTATTTTTATTTTTATTTTTTACAAAATTTTTAGTAAAATGACTAGAATCCTTTTCTAAACAAGTACCTACTCCTAAACTCAAGCTGTCAATTATTGATTTTTTTATTTTTTTAATAAATCCATGTTTAATGCTACTTATCAAATAATATTTTATGTGAGAATATTTCTTTACATGATAATTGGTTTTCTTTTCCTAAAATATTGCTTACAAAAGAAGATCACTTTTCCTGTTGGTTTTCAAATTCAAACTCAACTACAAATTTATCCACTCAACAATTTTTAATTTTTTCTTTTTTGTTTCGTAAAATGACTTAGAATCTTTTTTTAAACAAGTAACTACTCCTAAACTCAAGCTACCAATCACTAGTTTTATTTTATTTTTAAATTTTAATAAAGCCATGTTTTTATGGTAATGGATATCAATCATGCGTCACCATCAAATTTTATTTTTATTTTTGACAAAAGAGAGTGTTTAGACCTTTTTGAGTATCTGACCATTCCCTCGGGTATATGTATTTTTTTCGTCCCACACGCACCAAGTTATTATAGGGAGAAATTCCATGGAGGTGGTCCCAAGATGTTGGCAAGAGATTTCGAATCCAAGATCTCGTAGATATCATTAGGCCTTAAGAACCACCAAGCCAATCCCTTGGGGTTTGCCATTAAATTTTTAATCCTTATAAAATACAGTATTTTTAATGAGACAACTTTTCTTTACATGATAATCAATCACTCTCGACGTTCAAAGGTATAAGACTGTCTATAAAGGTGGACTGTCGGTGTAAAATGAAAGATCGAGAAGAGAATATTCTTTAGAGTTTATAAAAGTAACTTTATCCTTTGATATCTTAATCGTGAATTATTAAGTGAAAGACATGCTTACTAATTTTTGTCATATATTTTAATATCATAATTATATTTAAAATAATAATTAAAAAATAAAATGTATCATTCTATAGTTGTCTATACTACTATTTAAGAGTTTTGTTCTGTTTAGAATGAACATTTTGTTTATTCAAAAATACCCTATACCTCTAGATTTAAGTATAGACAACTCAACTGCAATATTGTCTACAAAATAGGATCACTTTTCTTATTGATTTTCAAATTCGAAGTCAACTACAAATTTATTTAGTAAAAAAATTTTAAGTTTTTTTTTTTTAATTTTTTTCCAAGTTGTTTAGTAAAATTACTAGAATCCTCTCCTAAACAAGTAAGTACTAACTACTCCTGAACTCAAGCTGTCAGTCTTTGTTTTCATTTTATTTTTAAAACTACGTTTTATGGTTGTGGGATATCAATTTTGCTTTGCCATCAATTTTTTAATACTTATAAAATACAATATTTTTTTATGAGACAATTTCTCTTCACATGATAATCATTCACCGGTTTCGGATTTTTTTTTTATTAACCCACGTTTTGGGGTAATGGATATCCAATCTTTGCCTTCCCATCAAATTTTTTATACTTATCTTTATTTTTTGGACAAAAGTATTTTTAATAGTCATCAAATATTTTTTTGTGAGACAGTTAATCTTTATATGATAATAGGTTTTCTTCTTCCTAAAATATTGCCACCACTCTTTCTATTGGTTTTCAAATTCAAACTCAACTAAAAATTTATTCAGTCAAAAAATTTTATTTTTTACAAAATTTTTAGTAAAATGACTAGAATCCTTTTCTAAACAAGTAGCTACTCCTAAACTCAAGCTGTCAATTATTGATTTTTTATTTTTATTTTTTTAATAAATCCATGTTTAATGCTACTTATCAAATAATATTTTATGTGAGAATTTTTCTTTACATGATAATTGGTTTTCTTTTTCCTAAAATATTGCTTACAAAATAAGATCACTTTTCCTGTTGGTTTTCAAATTCAAACTCAACTACAAATTTATTCACTCAACAATTTTTAATTTTTTTTACTAATTGTTTCGTAAAATGACTTAGAATCATTTTTTTTTAAACAAATAACTACACCTAAACTCAAGCTGTCAATCACTAGTTTTTTTTTTTTTTTTTTTTAAATAAAGCCATGTTTTTATGGTAATAGATGGATATCAATCTTTCCTTGCCATCAATTTTATTTATTTATTTTATTTATTTTTACAAAAGAGAATGTCTAGACCTTTTTGAGTATCTTATCATTTTCTTGGGTATATGCAGTCTCCCCATCCCACACGCACCAGGTTATTACATAGAAGAATCCCATGAAAGTGGCCCCAAAATGCTAGCAAGAAGTTTGAAACCCAAGATCTCGTGCATATCATTAGGTCTTAAGAACCACTAAGCCAATCCCTTATGTGGTGTTTGGAACGGGGTAATATTTTAGGATTCCCAGGAATGTTTAAAGATTCCTATATTTGGTTGCAAATTACGCCAGAGAATCAGATGCTAGGAAAATCTAGATTCTCCCTTTAAACCCCTCTTAGTAGGAATGTAGATTCCCTTTAAAACATGTGGGTATTCAGATTCTCAAGTTTAAAGGAAGTTGTATGTTTTATAAATTGACAATTTTAACATTTTTTCCTAATCATTTAAGCAATTAAGATAAAATATAAAACAAATCATCAATATATTTTTCCTTGTCTTTATTTTTTTCCGCCAAAATAACATAAACAGGATAGACAACTCTGTTGATATATTCTTTAACAAAATTCTATTTAGGTTTCACGTGTGGAAAAAAAAAGTTTGAAGAGGACCCTCAATTATTGCGAGGTATTCATTTTTGCTATTGTGTGTGTGTTGCTCAACAAATTGTTAATAATTTGTTTTTCTTTTTTCATTATTTATTTAGAGGAAGATTTTTTTTTTAAAAGACTTGGTAATTCACATTCAAATTTAAGGATAGAATGAGAAAAATAAATAATTCATTTAAAATTCTTGGGAATAAACTAAATATTATTATCTCACATTCCTAAGAATTTTAAGAGATTCCTAATGAAACCAAACATAGGAATAGTTACATTCTTAGGCATCCAGATCGCAAGAAATCACATTCTTAGGAATCTGGATGTTAGGAGTAATGTGGATTCTCCCGTACCAAACACCACATTAAGGTTTGCCATCAAATTTTTAATCCTTATAAACTACAATATTTTTAATGAGACAACTTTTCTTTACATGATAATCAATCACTGGTTTCATTTATTAAAATAAAACTGCGTTTTATGGTAATGGTAATCCAATCTTGCCTTCCCATCAAATTTTTAGTACTTATCAAATATTTTTTTTATTATACAATTTTTCTTTACATTATAATATGTTTTTTTTCCCCTAAAATATTGCCTACAAAATAAGACCACTTTTAATGTTGGTTTTCAAATTCAAACTCAAGTACAAATCTACTCAGTGAACAATTTTTAATTTTGATTTTCAAATTCAAACTCAACTACAAATTTATTTAGTCATTAAGGGATGGTGGTGTGGTGCTATAGTTTCTTGGAGAATTAAGAACTTTGTTACTAATGTGAGATTGCTATTGGGGATTTGCGAATTCTAGTGTTAGTTGGGTTAACCGTGATGCAAATAGAGCAGCCCACTCATTAGCTAAATGGTCTATGCTTAATTCTGTTTTTGGATCTTTTGATTTAGGAAATAGCTAGCCCTTCTGCATTTGCAAATGTAATTTTGGAGGAGGCGTGTCAGTAAGTTTATTTGCTGTTTCGTTTTGCCTATTTCGGTTTTCAATAAAGGTTTTCTATTATTAAAAATAAAAAATAAAAAAAAATGATGCTGATCTTACAAAATCTAAGCGGATGGCGTCAAAAAGGCAGAGCCAAGGATAGGGGGCAATTGTCCCCGACCCCGCCATACAAATTTCTGTTATATATGCTTATAATTTATCTTTCCTTTAATTGATTTCGTATATGAAAATTAATTAAATTTCTGTAATATATATATATATATATAAAATATGTTATTATATTTTTCATGCTTTAAACTTCATTCACAAAAAAAAAACTTTCCTATTTTATCAAATCTTTTAAGCATAAAAAATATCTATAATAGTATATAATCAAATATGGATAGGTGCAGAAAGGAAAATAAAGCAGAGTATTAAATAAAAAGAGAAAAAAAAAATTATAGTATCCTTTCGAAGTGATAAAAATTTGATAATAAGATTTCAAATTCTTTATGTAATAATTAACCATTCTTCAAAATAGTTTGGGTAAAGTAATTAATTATGGGGATAATTACATAACAAACTCCATATTTTGTTATTATTTTAAATTATACTTTTTTTTTTTGAGAACCATTTTAAATTATACTTTGAAATGAAAAGGTGTAAAGGTGTTCATGATATATAGTTTTAAAGTTGAAGATCAATATATATATATATAGCTTTAAAGTTATTACAATTTGAACGTGGTATGGATATCTATTAAAAATAAGATAAATTTATATAAGTCATAGTTGGATTTTTATAGACACCAAAAATCCTTGTGAATTGTAAATTGAATTTTGACTTCTGAAAATTTTGGAAAATAGATTTTCATGTGCAAAAAACTCTAAAAAATAAACATAATATAACAAATATGTTATCACCTTTTTGATTTAATTTCTTGTATTAAAATTTTAAACATCACTTAATATTTAATTACATGATTGGCCTTTTATTTTCCGAATTGCTTAATCCCCATTTTCTCTCTTCAAATCCTAGCTCTCCATCACTAGATGGGGCTCGTTTGAAGGGCTGAGAATATACAAGGTAATTTAGGACTTACAGGGCGAATGTATAGGAGCTTTGTGTCGAAGAATACAGGCTTGCTTAATGAAGGTGGACACTCAAGCAATAATGGCATGTATGGAGTATATTATATTAGCATGTGTTTAAAACATGTTGCATTATCTTAGTCAGCTTTTGATTTTGACTAAAATCTTGATTTTAGCCTAATCGAGGCCTAGGCCTAGGTCCATATAGATCAACTACTTTGGTTTTATTATATATATATATATATATATATAAATATATGTACATTAGTACATTTAATATACGGAAATATAGAGATTATTTCATAACCTACTTTGTTCATTCTTCCATTTTAAACAAACGTAAGTCAAGCCCCAAATCAGCATCACAATGGAAGATTGTGCCGTTCGTTTCAAAATAAATTACCTTATGGGCTTCAGATACCACCTAACAAATTCAGATTTTCATCATGGAACTCATGCTCAATGAGCATTGCTCATTTAGATATGCTGTCATGTAATGATTAATTTGTTTGAAATTTACGAAGTAGGGAGGCTGCAAATAAACTGTGCCTTATTATTGCTTTAAAATCATTTGTAACGTAGTAGTAAATTTGATTAGTAAAACATTTGGCAAACAATATACAAAACAGATATAGCATTGTTTTAGATTTTTCTACATCTAGCAAGAATTCAGACTTACCAAGCATATGTGTGCGTTGGTTTGTGTGTGTATAGATGCATATTTATGAATGGCACATAATAATGTAACAGTTCTTAAAAAAGAAAAAAGAAAATAGACTACAGCAGTTTTTTATAAGTGCTAAAACTTTTGAAGAAGAAAAAGAAAATAGAATTGTGGGGAAGAGATTAGTCCATATCTTGTTACCAGCTTATTAATCTTTTGCCATCAATACAAATATTGAGGCATGAGCAGTCTTGAACCAATCCTCGCCAATTTCTGGTTGGCATCTTCTAATCAATTCAGGACAATCTGCAACTCCAAATAATCTCAGAGCTGTGAGGCTTCCCATTGGCAGAGACAACAACTTTGTGGCAACTTACAATTCCAAATTTACTGACACAAAATTTGGCAGCCAATCTGGCAATGCAGTTAAGTTGGGACATTCCGCAATAGCCATTACTTGTAAAGTTGTTGCAGACCGTTGACTCCACTGGGGCAAAGCCACCAACTGTGGTAATTGATGGTGCATCAGTGTTTGAAGGCTAGTCCGGAATTCTTATTGATTGTCTTCCCTTTCAGTTAGATCAAGTTTTTCACAATTACTGATAAACGGAACCTCTAGAGTGTTAGGTGTTTCATGGTACGCGACAAGATCATGTATTTTGAATCTCCACACATGGCCACAATCCATATAATCTTCAAGGAAAGATCTTGAATAGAGCTCATCTATATATTGGTTTTTGATATCTTTTAACTCTAGGTTTTCATTCGGTGATTGAAGCAGTCCATGTGCCATCCAAAGTTGAATCAATTCAAAAATTTTGTAGTCATAATCTTTTGAAAAAAGTGAGCAGTAAGCAAAACATTGTTTTAAGATGGCATTTGATTATAACTCAATTGTAAGGTAGGCAAAATATCCCTTTCTTTTCGTTCCAGTTTCCACATTTCATTATCCTTTACAAATAGCCAATCACGTCCATTGAGCTTTGAATATAGTAAGCTCCCTAATGTCTTCACTGCTAGGAGAACTCCTTTGCATTTCTTCACCATCTCATCCCCAATTTCAATGAGTTTGCATGTTTTCTTGCTTCTCCTTCACCAAAAGCCCTTTTTATAAATAAAGACAAAACACTTTTTATGTGGAAGAACTTCTAAGTTGTAGAAGGATATGGTACACATAATGGATGCAACTATTAGGCTGTGTGGTGTCACGAGGATCTTACTTCCATTTGGTATCCTCCATCAAAAAATTCCTCAACTTAATCCATTTCCACTGATTCTCATTCCACACATCATCCAAGACAAGTAAGAATTTTCTAAGGCGCATTTGCAATTGCTCTACGTCCAAATCACTACAATTTTCATTAGTTATAGATTTGATTAATTTGACCAACAATTGTTTTATGTCAAATTCATCAGATACAGTTACCCACATTCTCAAGTGAAAATGGCCGGCCACTTCTTCATTGTTGAGCACCAATTTAGCAAGTGTAGCCTTCCTAAGACCTGCAATTCCAGCTATAGGAATAACACAGACCTTTTGACCACCATCACAAGGATGCATTATAAGTTTAACTGTTATATTATTTCTCTATCCCTGTCTCTTCCAATGACATCTGAAGTCTGCACAAAGGAATAAGTCATCACCCTTCTCCCATGCATGATATGCCTGTTGCTGTTTCCTAGTCTTTCCGAAGCATGAAATTTAGCATTATAAGTTTGACTATTAGAGACTCTGACTTCTTTGATTTTATGACCCACCCTAAAGCAGAATACGAGTGGATTAGAGCTAGAAAGAAAGCAACGTACCTTGCTGGTGCTGCTCCCATATGTTTTCACCTCTTGTCTCCTCAATGCTTCACACTTGAATTCATCCAGCACATCTTCTGCATCATAAAAGATGCTTTTCAGCTACCCATGCCAGACAGTCTGCTCCTGATTATGTCCCTGCTGTTCCTCTGCATCCAACAGCACGGCTATGACTGTGGTCAAGGTGTCCTCAAGCTTTTCTAAATCGTCTTCAACACCCCATGTCAACTTGACTTCTTGAAAGAAAGGGGAACTGATCTTCACTAGAAATTTTACTGTGATGTTGAAAAGAAATGATTCTGCCATATTCTTTTGAAGGACAAACAAGAAGCTGATGGTTTGCGAAATGGATACGGCTGTGTGTGAAAGGGTGCGCTGACACCATACCCTTTGACACGGTAATCCTTCGACTATTTCTCAAGGAGGTAATGTTAGCTACTAAGCAACTTAATTTATACTTTACAACTTTCTCTCAAAACAACATTAACAATAACGTTTGTTCTGTGTACACAATAAAATTTAAGCAATGAGATCATATAGAATAAGTCGTCCCATGGTAGATAGTAGATACCATCATTGACTTTGGACGGTTTGGTGTGACAGAGTTGGGATCTGAAAAGGTTAAAGAGCCATTCATCATGAATTGTCATCAAAGAGTTCTTAGTGTTGGTCTTAGACAAGTATTGTGATCCTGCAAATGGTGGTGATCACGTGGTAGAAAGTTCGAATGAATTAGAAACTCAAATATCCTGAGATCCCTCTTATTCATGGAAGTGTTTGCACCCTTCCGTGAACCATCAATACTCATATCTGCAAAGGATTGTGTCTCTCAAAGGTCACAACTCTTCCCCAAACAATACAATCATCCGTAAACCCTCATTTTATGGGAATAATAAAGTTAGACATGGCAATACGGGTCAAAATTTTTTGACCCGACCCGAAACAAAAACTGGTTGACTTGTGACTCGACCCAATTTTTTAAATCCAGATAACCCATGACCCGACCCGTTAAAAAAAAGTCGCTAAAAAATATTTAGACTACGTCTTGATACTAAGTGCATAAAGCACAAAGTACCAAAACTAATAGTCAATATATTATAGATATAAAGTTATAAATAAGTAAAACTGTTGTCAAGATATGACATGAGAGAATGACTATTTGAGCTTCATCACAACCAATAAGAGCTAAGCTTCACAGACATGACATGAGAGAATGAGACAAGACAACACAAGACTGTCAAGACAATCATTAAAAAAAAAAAAAAAAACTCATTCAATACTAGTTGTAGTCCAAAGCCAAAGGCACAATGCACAAACCTGAAAGTTGAAACGTGACAAACCAAACCACAAAGGGCCGGCCCAAAGCTTCCTAAGTGAATTGCATTTTGTTTGGTATATGTTGTGCTATGTTTTTTTAATAATAAAGATTGTAATGTTGTGTGGTATTATTTTTCATTGCAATTTTTTTTAATGATTAGGAATTTGATCATTATGAAAGTGGTCGTGGTGCCAAAACAAAAAAAAATCTATTGGACTTGTATTTATAAAGTACATGAGGGTCACCACGCCATGTGATTACACTCATTGAAAAGTATAGTTTGAACCCCTATACAATTAACAAGATAGTGTGACACAGAGAATGGTCACGAAGTCAAAAACTTTAGGAGAACCTCTTTTAAGGAAAAACAACTACAGGGACAAAGACATTCCTATAAAAAAAAAATCACTATTAAAGAAAGAGTTACAACAGTCAGCGACTTACAAAACCTGTGCTAACCTATAAACTCTATGCAACCTCTGCAAATGCATCGCTTGCATTCCTACCTTGGTAGTTCCAAACCTCTAGAATCCTTGTATAGTGATTTCCTCCAAGACAGAACCTCCGGCACTGCAGTGAATCTCAATGAAGATTTGGCTTTGTGGTTTAAGGCTCAAACATTCTCTTTGGGGATTGAAAGAAGAGTGGGATAGTAAAGGGGGCATTTTATCAAGCACCTGGTGTGGGTTCTTTTAGTGATTTTGGCTATGTCCAAAACACAACAAGAGAAAAAAGAGAATTTTGGAGCTAAGGTTTCTCTGCCATTTAAATTTTTTATTTTTATTTATTTATTTATTTTTTTTAAGCCAAGCAAAATGCTCTTACTGTTGTTTTCTCTCGGCACAGGAGCTTAGCACACCATTCTCTCTAGTTGCTTGCCTTTGTCAGAAAAGCATAGGAGCTTAAACTCTCTCTAATCTCTGCTCTCGAATAATATGGCTCAGGAGGATTAAACCCAATCCTTGCCTCTAGAGAGCTAAAGAAACAAAGCTATACCCATTTGGAATGGCCAGCTGCACTAAGGCTTACTTATTAGTATATTTTCTTCACCAAAATGGCTC
This sequence comes from Quercus gilva, assembly GCA_023621385.1. NCBI lineage: Eukaryota > Viridiplantae > Streptophyta > Magnoliopsida > Fagales > Fagaceae > Quercus > Quercus gilva. Next base: position 59,901,763 of record CM042481.1, read on the forward strand.
AACAGATTTTATATAATACTCCCTTTTGGATTCAGAGCTCAGCTCAACAAGCATATGGCCTTAAAAGATTTCGTTTTGGCTTTAGAAACTTTAGGCCTCAGTTTGGTTAAAAATTTTTAGTATGGGTGTTTAAGGGGGGAATGTGCAGAATAATGATGGAAATTATTTGTATATAATTAGTTAAGCACCGCTTAAAACTATAAGGGAAAGAAGACGTCTCGAGTTTTAGAAAATTGAGATGTATTTTCATAAATCTCGAGTTTTAGAAACTCGAGTTCTATGCAAAATTTTTTTTAGTTTTATCGCCTCTATAGTGGCGTTTTTAAGTCTTATAGTGACATTTTAAAGCCCTATAGCGGCATTTTTCTGCAAAATTTTTTCATAAATGTTCAATATCAGGTTCGGGGGGCCCTATAGTGGCGTTTTTATGCTCTATACTGGCGTTTTAAAGCCCTATAGTGGCGTTTTTCTGTTAAATTTTTTTATAACTCTATTTTTAACCCCTATAGTGACGTTTTTAAGCCCTATAGCGGCGTTTTCCGAACACGAGTTTTTAAAACTCGATTTTCAGTTGGATTTTTTTTTTACAAATCAAGCCTCAAAAACTTGATTTTTATGTTGGAACTCGAGTTTTAGACACTCGGGATTCTAGTTTTCAAAATTCTTTTGCAACGTGACAACTAACTAAATTTTTTAATATTTATTGTTATTTAGAAAAAAAATTCGTGTTTAAGCGTTACGGTGGGTTAAAAAATATTCTGGAAATACGTGTAAAAATGTTTAAACACTAAAAACTGTTATTTAAACGTTCTTACCAAACACTCCTTAGTGTTGAAAGCATAATCCCAGGCTTCTTCAACATGCTGTTGTAATTAAAAAAACAGTTTTGATTCTCTTGCTTCAGCAGGAATATCTCTTGCTCGAGCAAGATTCTTCTGAGATCAATTTCTCTGAGAAGCTCTAACTCCAAGGCTGATTGTTTTTTGGAACAAGACATAACTCTGTTACAAATTACAGTGTCACGCATGCATATTTTGCTAAACTTCTAAATCCTAACACTAATGTCTCCCACATGAACACACCATAGCTACAGCCTACAAGTGGTTTGTTGTAGTCTAGCGTGATCCCATGGTTGAATTAATTTAGCCCATGCATGTTAACTCTCATCTGTGGATAAACAGATTGACGTTAGTTAATGACTTGGCTACATGTGTGCACACTTTATCAAACTTAACCAAATCCTTATTGGATGACTTTATCAGATGACCTTAATTATTACAATGCATATTCAGTTGATTTTCCATCCATGTGATCCTCATAACGAGTCATAAGTGCTTTTTCAATCTTTAACTGGCCAATTAATGTCTCCAAACAGAAAGTGCCAAGAAATGCATTCATCCTCATGTCCTCAAATCCTTCCGTCTATGCGATTAATCATATAACAAACACCTAGGTGTTTCAAAAATCCGAATTTTTATGCACACCATTTGAATTCATTTTTAGACATTACCCAATGAAATTTTTTTTTTTTTTGAGATTTAAAACCATAAACTTTCATTAAGGTTTAACTTAAAGAATAACAATACATCATATTTGCTCTGTTCCAAAATATTAAGGGAAAATTGCTTGATTTTAAAGTTTTAGGAGGAATTGTGAACTACTCCAAACATAAAGATGAAAATTGTTTTAATCCCAAGTTTTTGTTTTGTTTTGTTTTTTTGTTTTTTGTTTTTTTTTTTGTGTGTAAAAAAAAATAATAAAAAAAGTTAGCCAAGAAAACTGTACATGAAACAATGAATTTTGGCTTAACAAAATTGACTAAACCCAAAAAAAAAAAAAAAAAAAAAAATTTCTAGAAACACAACCAAATGACACAACATTTTCGTAATACCTTTATAACTTTGTTATATTTTTCTTTGACTTATAAAGAATTGACATCTCAGCAATTGTAAAAATATTATGACAACAATAAGATGTCTTAACATTTTCACAAGAGAAATGCTATATCCTCAACATTTTTATACAAATCATAAGTAGTAGGTTGTTACGGGTTGTTATTGGTGGAAAAAATAATAATTTTTTTGGTAAGTTTAAATTAGAACCTATAACAATTTACTACCTATGATTTGTTATGAAAGTATTGTGAAAAATGTCGTAGATGTAACACTTCATTTTTCACAATACCTATATTTTAATTTGTAGTTGGTTCCATTATGATATTTTATTTTGACCTATAAGGACTTAACACCTCTAACAATTGTGAAAATATTATGAAAATTTGCTTCTTTAATAGAGTTCAAACAACAATATTAATAAAATAAAAAATAAAAAATAAAAAAAGAAGAAGAAAGGGTCAGCAGAACAGTGCCACTTGAACAAACCAAAAGTACATGGCGGTAATCATTCACTCTTTTTATATATAGAAATTCATTTATTGCTTCACATTATACTTGATATTATAATTTATTAAACAGATACATACAATATTGCGCACATTTGCAAAAAAAAATATATACAACATTATACATATCAATGTCCCCCATTGTTCAAGCTATTGCTCTTTTTATTTATTTATTTATATATAATTAATTAATTAATTTCATGGGAAATGTCTATTAACTTTTTTTTATTGGGTTTCATAAATTAATTTCATGTGAAATCTATTATATCTTTATATATATTTGAATTTGTTAGGTTTTAAGTACTTAGGAACTTATGTATTAAAACTCTAATGTGTATTGTTGGCAAACCATGATCAAAACATGTTGTTTAATCTTGTTAGACTTACTTAAAGTTGTGTCTTTTATGTAAAGTTGGAATTGAGCTAATGCAGAATTCAGTATGCATTTCGGCCTAGCTCAATTGATCGAAGCTTAGGTTCGATCGATCGAAAATTAGGCAGAATGCATTTTTCTTCAGAATTCCAATTCAGTCCTATCTCATTAAAACGTTTAGAGTTTTATGTTTTGCCTTAGGTATAAAAGGGAAACCCTAGCCACGTTTTTGTGTTGCTCAGATTGTTGTTTGTGTGAATCTCTTGTGAGATCAGAGAGGAGCTTTCCTTCACACAAGCTTAGGATTATCAAGAAGGAGATTTCTTCAAAAGCTTGATGATCATTCAGTTGTTGCCATAAGAGCTTAAAGATACACAAGCGGGTGTGCTTGTACTTACTGGAGAATCCAAGAAAGAAGGAGTCTATGGTCTCGGGACTTGCATGTGGTCGTGTCAGTAAGTTTTTACTGATGGGTAGCAATAGGATGTTAGTGGTCTAAGTCGCTATTGTAAAAATTCGATTCTTTATATAGTGGATTCAAGTTTACTTTGAGGATAGCTAGGTTAAATCCTCCCCAGGTTTTTTACCGGTTTGGTTTTCCTGGATTATCATATCATTGTGTTATTTATATTTCTGCTGCTATGCATAATATAATTGTTTGATTATGATAACCTAGATTTAGAATTTGGACTAAGTAATAACTTGGCTTGTTAACTAGGTTAATCCAATTGTGTTTTAAGGGGTCTAAAAACATACAAGTGGTATTAGAGCATGTTGCTCTTTTGTTGTAGATCTTTTGATCTTTGAGCTGATCTTTGACCCCTGTTGTCATGGAACACGGACCCTTTCTTGTTATTCCTCCTCACTTTGATTGGAATAATTATGCTTATTGGAAAGTAAGGAGGAAAGTAAGGAGGAAAGTAAGGATGAAAGCATTCCTGAAATCTATTGATGAGAGGGTTTAGAACTCCGTTGAGTACGGATGAGAGAAGCCCACTACTCCTGTGAGTGAGTGGCAAACTTCTCAGAAAGAAGCAGCCGCTTTCGATAGCAAAGCCATGAATGCTATTTTCAATGCTGTTTCTATGGAGGAATTTAAGAGAATCTCTAATGCTGAGGTTGTTCACACTGCTTGGAATATTCTTCAGACTGTGCATGAAGGCACTAAGGCAATTAAAATTAATAAGTTGCAGCAATTAACTATTAGATTTGAGAGCATTAGGATGTCTGATGATGAATCATTTGATGAATTTTATGCTAAACTTAGTGATATTGTTAATTCTGCATACAACTTGGGTGAAGTCTATGATCAACCTAAAATTGTTAGAAAGATTCTTAGATCCTTAACTGAAGATTTTAAACCTAAAGTGACTGCCATCATTGAGAGCAAGGATGTGGACTTTATCCTTGTTGATGAACTTGTAGGATCTCTTTAATCCTATGAGTTGTACCTACCCAAAACTAGCAAATCCAAATCAATGGCTCTTAAGTCAGTTGATGATGTTGATGTTGGTAGATTTGATGATAAGCTCTTTGCTACAGAGATTGCTTACCCTGCCAAGAACTTTAGGAATTTTTTGAGAAATAGCAACAGAAGGGCAAGAGGTATGAACACTACTGAACCTAAAAAATTTAGGAAGAATGATCCCGCTAAGGTTAACAACAATGAAAAACCTAGAGAAAAAGTTGGTCAATCTTCTAATAATTCTATGGGTCCTCAATGTTTTGGATGTTAAGGGTATGGTTATATGAAATCTGAATGTCCTACATACTTGAGGTCTAAGGGTAAGGCTATGGCTGTAAGCCTTAGTGATAATGAAGTTTCTGATGATGAGTTTAGGTGTGACGAGGATGGAAACTTTATTGCTTTCACTGCTACTGCTGTAGTCAATGAAAGTGTGTCTGTTGAAGAGAACTCTTCTGATGGGGAACTCTCTAAGGATGCAGATCTTCAAGAAGCCTACAATAAACTTTGCAAAGTTACTGCAAAAGATGCCATGAATGTTGAATTAGGCTTAAAGAAAATTGCATCTTTTGAGCTTGATAAGAAAAATTTGCTTGTGAAACTGTTTGATGCTAATGAACTTTTGAACAATGTGAAAACTGAAAATATGCTTTTGCTTGATAAAGTTAAGAATTTGGAACTTGATTTATCTGTTGCTAAGTCTGCTAATTCTAAACTTGATCATATGTTAAGTGTTCAAAAGTCTCCTTCTAATAAATCTGGATTAGGTTTTGTTGAAAGCATCTCTGTGTCTGCACCCCATTCCAAAAACTTTGTTCCTTCTTCTTCCTCTCTTCTTCCTCTGAACCCCCTAAGAGTGAGGTTGTGAGTGAGACTATTAAACTTGTAGAGGTCACACCTCTTAGGAAGATTGGGGTTGAACTAAAAGAGTCTAAACCTAAGGAGTCTATATTTTCTAAGGACAAGTTACATGGTAAGCCTGCTTGAGTTTGTCATTTTTGTGGAAAGTCTGAACACATTCGTCCAAACTGTAACAAGTTGCAAGCTACTAAGAAAGCAAACAAACCAAAAGTACCTATGCCTCAAGCACAAGATCTTATGGTACTCATTGGTGAATTGGTAAAGGCTTTAAACTTTTATTCAAATCCTGGAGTTGGAAATCATTCTCAAGAGAATAAAAAATCCAATGCTCGTGGTGCATTTAAAAAGTTTTGGATGCAAAAGGCTCGATCTAATTGAGTCTTTCTGACATGGTCCTTGTGCTTCATTGCTTTACTCTCTATGACCATTGTTCTTTGGTTTTTGTTTTCTTTGTTTCTAGGATTTGCATTGCATAACATTCATGCATTTCATTCTAGGACTGTTTTTGTTTCTTCTCTTCAAAATAAATAAATAAAAAAAAAAAAAAAAGGAAAAGGGAAGCAAATTGTATTTTGTATTTATTCTCTTGGTTTTTGAAAATAAGGTTGGTCAATTTATTTTCACATAACATGTCTTTGTATCTTATTTAGCTTTGATGAGCTTATCTCTTGCACTTTACTAGTTTGAGTTTTGTAGTGCATGTTGTGTGGGAAAGATGTTTATGGTTTTTGATTACTTTGTCTTGATCTTGAAGTCACATGTCTTTGATTGTCGGACTTAAACCTTTTGAGAAAGGCATAAATAATCATCTCACCATTGTTCACTAGCCAATCATAAACACTTTAGTGCATATCGTAAGATTTTGTGCTTGAGAAAGTGTAGCACATGCATAAAAGAACATAAGGTGTAGCCTCGGTTTAAATGCTTAAAATTGGTGTGTACATTATTGGACTTAAAGCTAAATCAAATAAATAAAATTAGTGTGTGTATTATCCCGGCTATTTTAAATAAGTTTCTGATCAATTAAAATTGGTGTATATATTATGAGACAAATCAAGAAACTTACATGATTGCAAGCTTATGATTTATGAGATGTGGGAGTTATATGATGTAACTCTTTGGGTGATAGTCTTTTTCAAATTCTATGTGATGAATTTTGTAAACTTTGTGTTTGATTTCTATTCACATATCATCTCACATGTATCTCAAACTTTTGCTAGTTGCACACACTACACAAGTTACTCTTTGCTAAACTTTGTACATGTTATTGTGTATGTTTTTGGTCTGACCAACCAAGTTTGAAAATACCTTGAGTTTTATGCAAAACATATTTGATGCTTAAGAATTTAAAGGGAGAATGATTGAAAATCTTAATTTTGGGAAAACTGGGTTTAAAACATGTGTTTTTGAAAAACATTACATCTCATACTTATGCATTTTATTTATGAAATTCAATGCTTTAAGGAGTTTCTTGCAAAACTACTTTGTTCTTTTCAAAAATTTTGTTTTTCTAGAATTTCGATCAATCGAGGCTGTTTTTCGATCAATCGAAATTGCGATTAAAAATTTAGATGAGTCTCTGTTTGTTTTGATCAATCGAAATTGATTTTTTATCACTCGAAAATTGTGAATAAGGCTTTTAAAAATCTGAATTTGACTTATTCAACTCATCTTTTTCAAAAGTTCTCAAGCTTTTCTTTCTCTCTTTGACTTGGACAAGGCTCAATCATCAAATTTTTGTCATTTTCTTCCAAATTTTTGCAAGGTTTTTCTCTTTATAAGCCGGTATGTCCATTTTACTCTTCCTTTTGCATTTTATTTCATGTTTTCATGCATAAATTCATGCATTTTGTTGGGATTTTCGAACCTATTCAAATTTGGGGTTTTTGACGATTCAAGCATTCTTTTCTGAAATTGATCATTGGGGTTTGTTCCTATAATGTTATAAACATGATCTATGATGTTTAATTTGATCAATTTAATGTTTTGTGAGAAATTGAAAATTCTAGGGCTTGAATATACCCGAATTGGAGATTTTGTTCAAATTGAGTTTAATTGATGAAATTGGTTTGTTGGATTGATGTAATTGATCATTATAATCTATTTTCTATCTTGTGTAATGATCAATTGGTCAATTTTTTAAGAAAATGAACAAGTGGTTTTTCAAAATTTTGGGGTTTTTGTTATAAACTCTATGCTTAAGCCAATTTTGTGTTTCTAAACTTAAATTGAACTTATTCTCACTGCATTAGAGCATGCATTATGACATTTAACTGTTCATGCATCATATAGATTGATATTTCTATTTTTGTTGTGCTAACTTGCAGTCTGCCCTTGGTTTTTCTTTTTGTTCTTTTTGTCTCTGTTTGTGTCTTTGTCCTTACCCTAGCACCATGCCTAGGAAGATTAGAGCCCATAGGACACCCTCCACTTCTTCTGAGTCTCCCTCTAGGAGTGACTTGTTTCGGAATGACAAAAGCAGAGAGACCCATGAGACGCTGAATAGTAAGAGAAAGATTTGGGTTGAGCGGAAGGTTGTGTTAGATGAATTAGATCCTACCATTAGGAAAAATTTTGAGAGTAGGGGCTAGTTGTCTTTGTTGGAGATAGATCATCCACCCCCGACTACCCTAATTAGAGAGTTCTACTCAAACCTCTCTTGTCACATCTATGATGCCAACACCTTGGTTCGGAGTTGGATACGAGGTGTAGAGTTCACCATTACCCTAGGATAGTGGCTGATGCTCTTGGTGTTTCGATTGTTTGGCAGCCCGTTTATCCTTATGCGGAGTCTCCACCCCTTGATGACGTTATGTCATACATCACTGAGTCTTCTATCTAGTGGGGTTCTGATCCTTAGATCACGTCTGCTGAGCTTACTGAGACTACCTATCTCTTCCTTCGGATAGTGTGTCATTCCTCGTGGCCCATTTCTCATCTCCACACCATCCCTATTGAGCGATGTGTGTTTTTATATGCCCTTGTTTCTGGTACTTCTATTTCTTTCCGTCGTCTGTTTCTTCGTTCTTTGAACGAAATTCATAGGAGTAGTGCTATTGGTTATGCTCTTGTTTACTTTATTTTCATACATAGGATTTTGTTACACTTAGGGTTAACTGGTTTCCTCGCGTCTAAGCCCGTACACATTACTGGTCCCATAGGTGCCACTTTCCTTCGGCAGAGAGCTGCTCATCTGAGAGCTAGAGTTGAGCCTTTTGGTGCTGTACCCTCTCCTCCCATTTCTACAGGTGATGCACAAGCTAAGGCGTCTGGTGCTGCTGCTGCTGCAGGTGATGCTGATGTTCCTCCATCGACTACTTCGGATGATTCAGACATTCGACGTACGTTGGATCATGTCTTGACCGTTCAGGTGGCTTATGGACAAATTTTGGTGGACTTGCTCGATGAGGTTCGTGCTTTGCATGCAGCATTGGCACATTTTAGACGATCCCCTTCGCCACCTCCTTTTGATGATGAATTTTGATTGCCTTTTGGCATTCTGTCACAAAAAGGGGGAGTGGCATTTGTGTAGCTTGTTGTAGAGGTTGTTTTTGTTGATAGGGGGAGTATTGATTGTTTTGGAGCCTGTGGTGATTAGATTGTATCTAAAAGCTGCACTTTGTGTTTACTTTTTTGGCTCTTGATGTATTTTGTTGGGCTATTCATGTTAGGGGGAGATACATTTATTATGTTACATGTTTCTTATTTCACTGCTTATTGATTTATATTTATGAGTTATTTATTGATATATGTCTTTATTTTGTGTTGTGTGGAAAATACAAGAATGTTCTGTTTAGGGGGAGTTAACATTGTTTTTGATGTATCTAACTTAGGGGGAGAGTTAGTTTGCATATTTGTTGATTTATTGTTTTTTTGTCACACATGCGTTTATACGTTTTGTTTAGTGTTTTAGGAAATATACATGTTGGTTCAATTGAGCTGCTGTCTACACTTGCAACTGATGGATAGTAGTTAGGATTGGATTTGTTGTAATGAGTAATTTGTTTTGTAAAGGGTTTTTTCTTTGTAAACTTTGAGTTTTTAGTTTGTGTTTTGTCATGGATTGCCAAATGGAGAGTTTGTTAGGTTCTAAGTACTTAGGAACTTATGTATTAGAACTCTAATATGTATTGTTGGCAAACTATGATCAAAACATGTTGTTCAGTCTTGTTTAAACTTGCTCAAAGTTGTGTCTTTTATGTAAAGTTGGGTCTTTTATGTAAAGTTGGAATCGAGCTGATGTAGAATTCAGTATGCATTTCGGCCTGGCTCGATTGATCGAAGCTTAGGCTCGATCGATTGAAAATCGAGCAGAATGCGTTTTTTTGCAGAATTCCAACTCAGCCCTATCTCGTTAAAACGTTTAGGGTTTTATGTTTTGCTCTAGGTATAAAAGGGAAACCCTAGCCATGTTTTTGTGTTTCTCAGATTGTTATTTGTGTGAATCTTTTGTGAGATTAGGGATGAGCTTTCCTTCACACAAGCTTAGGATTATCAAGAAGAAGATTTCTTCAAAAGCTTGATAATCATTCAGTTACTACCATAAGAACTTAAAGATACACAAGCGGGTGTGCTTGTACTTGCTGGAGAATCTAAGAAAGAAGGAGTTCGTGGTCTTGGAGCTTGCACGTGGTTGTGTTAGTAAGTTTCTATTGGTGGGTAGCAATAGGATGTTAGTGGTCTAAGTCGCTATTGTAAAATTTCGATTCTTTCTATAGTGAATTCAAGTTTACCTTGAGGATAGCTAGGTTAAATATTCCCTAGGTTTTTTACCGGTTTAGTTTTCCTGGGTCATCATATTATTGTGTTATTTATATTTCCGCTATTATGCATGATATGATTGTTTGATTGTGATAACCTAGATCTAGAATTTGGACTAAGTAATAACTTGGCTTGTTAACTAAGTTAATCTAATTGTGCTTTAAGGGGTCTAAAAACATACCGAATTACTTTAGGAATTTTTTCAGTTTTTACTAATTTAATATATTTATTTATATTTTAAATAATAATTAAATTAATTATGACTTCTTCAATTTTCAACCTTAATTTCACCCCATTAGACTTCAAAAATTTTAAACCTATTTTTTTTGGTTCATTGGACAGTTTGGATCTGAAAAATATATTAAACAAGAGGATAAAAATATAGTCCGCCTACTCCCAACTAATAAAAACAAGAAACTGTTTCGTGATTTTCATTCTATATTGCATAATTTCTCATGATTTTGACCCAGGAAGCCGTCATGTTATTCGTAAGAAAGCTAGACAACAACGATTTCCACGTCAAGGTTCAACTACTTTGAAAGCTCAATAATTAAATATACAGCTATAACTACAGCTAGAGCAGAACTGTAATTTTTCAGATGAGGCAACTTCAATTCAGCAAAAAAGAAAAAAAAAAACTTCAATTTTCATATCAAATGGCAGAAACAACCATAAATCCTGGGATTAAGAGGTAATTTTATCTTCAATTGCTCTAATCTGTCCATTTCACATATAGAACTGAGTTTATATGCAGATATCCTACTTATTAAAATTTTTTTTTTTTTAACTTCTTACCCAAGGATTGCAGTTGTAACCGGAGCCAATAAAGGGATTGGATTTGAGATATGTAGACAGTTAGCTACAAATGGGATCAGGGTGTGGTTTTAACTGCTAGAGATGTAAGAAGGGGCAATGAAGCAGTTGAAAAACTCAAGGCTGCAGGATGCTTTGATGTGGTTTTTCATCAACTAGATGTGATGGACCCAATTACCATTTCTTCTTTGGCAGATTTCATCAAAACCCACTTTGGGAAGCTTGACATATTGGTAAATACATCTTTGGAGTGATTCCAAGTGTTATTTTTGAGAGGGTAGATCTTTGTTTTGTTTCTTATTATGTTGCAAAGAATCCCTAGGATTTCTGAGGAATCATATATAGGTTTTGAATTTAAAAACATACATGCTTGTATTGGTTGATTTGGGGGTCATCAGATTATAAAAAAATAAATAAATATCTTTTCTTGCAATGACCAGTTTGTAGTTCTAAACAAAGACGAATCGTCTAGTATTCTTTCTCCTCCCCATCCTTTTGTAATTAGGTTCTTTTAGGTGGCTCTGACATTGCTATTATTTCAAAATTGCAGGTAAATAATGCGGGGATTAGTGGATCCATAAGCAACCCAGAGGAACAAAGAAAAGTTATCATTGATCAAGTGAGTCTCTCAAGTCTCAGAGTTAGGGGGTGTGCATGGGTCATGGGATTTTTTTAACCAAAATGACATGATGTGTTAAAAATAAATTTCAACCCAACCTAACTCATCATGAGGTCCAATCCAACCCACGCGGATTAGGTTGAACCCATGGATTTGATACTTTTGTTTTAATTATTATTATTATTATTATTCAAGAGTGGCGTTATGTTTAAGCCAGGGGTTCAAATGAACCCATTGACTTGTCAAAATTTATATATATGTGTGTGCGCGCAAGCGCATGGGTCATGGATTTCTTTAACTGAACAGACCATGATGTGTTAAAAAAAATTTAACCCAACCTAACTCATCATGAGGTCCAATCCAACTCACGTGGATTGGGTTGAACCCATGGATTTGACCAATTTTTTTAATTATTATTATTATTATTATTATTATTATTATTATTATTATTATTCAGGAGCAGTGTTATGTTCAAGCCAGGGGTTCAAATGAATCCATTGACTTGTCAATATATATATATATATATTTATATATATAATTTTTTTAAAACTTTTGTTTTGACCCCCTAAAATAAAAATTTGAGCACCCTAACTCTAAAGTCTATTTAAACCCAATTAAAATAAATTTGAATATGATCATTTTTTTTTTTTTGAGAAGGTGAATATGATCATCTTAATACTACTTTCACAATATATTCACAATAAATGTTATATGGAAAGTTGAAACTAGTCTTTATTTGGATCCACAATTAACATTACTTTTTACCTACTATTAATAACTTGCCACTTAGATTTTGTTATAAAATTTTGGCGAAAGTATTGTGTATTTAATTTTATTAAAAAAAATGTTTCAAATTTTTGCTCTTTCGTTTAAAAAAAAAAAAAAAAAAAAAAATCTTTGGGACTCTAGCTTACTTTAACGTTGACAGTAAAATGAAGCTGTTTATCCTTGTACTTTTTTTTTTTCCGTCATAAGCAAAAAATTACACTACTGTTACTACCAATAGATCTCTATCTACATATGTGATTCTTTCCCATTATACTTATCTCTCTTTCTCTCTTCTATATTTTCTTAATTTTTTTTCTTTATTTGATCAAAAAGTTTGATAAATACTCTATAGATTTTCAAGTCCAAGAAATCTTTTAGTGCTTGCTCAAATTCCAAGAGAGTGACCACGTGTATGATTAAAAAGCCATACACTTTAAAAACAACAACTTATACTAGTTACTATTTTTTTCTTAGTTTCACATTTACTCCTAGTTCTACTCCTAGGTGTGTTACTATTATTCTTTATCATATATTTTTATTTAATTGACAATACAAATAAATATATTAAGTTATTATTAATTTGAAAAAAAAATTATGATTAATTATTTAATTATATTTGTTATCTTACTGATATTTAAACTATTAATAACTTTTTTAGACTTTTGTACAATATAGTTGTATAGTATATTGAATTATATTTAGAATACTATTTTAGATTATTGTATATAATATGGAAGTTGTACGTGTAGAAAAAAAAAATCGTTTTATTTTTTACTTACCCTCCATGACAAATTTCTAGCTCTGTCATTGCTAACCCCCTTAGAAAAAAATCATAGAGTTTCCACTGTTATTATTAAATTGAGCATTAGAACAATCCCACCATAAATGAGAGCAAATTTATAACTAAATAATCTTGAAAATAACATCAAACTAACACAAACTAAATAAGGAGAACTTAGGGTTTGAGTTTTATTTAGGAAGAGGGACAAAAAAGAAAATAACAAAATTGTATAATATATTTTTTAATATATATTTTTTAATTTAAAGATATATTAATTATAGGCAGGTTGGGTCGAGTCAGTTTTGGCGGGTTGGCTGCACATGACTCAATGTTATGTCATCGCTTTCGTTGAATGATGTTGTTTTGGGTCAATTTTTTTGAAAAATTTAGACAATAAAACTGTTGAGATTGTTATGGCAAATTTTTGAAAATTTTGAAGTTTTTTCTTTACAAGTAATTTCATCCATCATTAAGTTATTGTCTGTATGAGGGGTACATCATAGTAGGGATGTCCACGGGTTGGGCGAATAGGGTTTGAGGTTCACTCATTACTCGAACCGTTCAAGTCGAGTGGAAGAAGTGAAGACCCATGGCTAATTGCCAACAATCTCAAGTCGAGTTGGATCGAGCTTTGGCGGACTATTTGTCGGTTTGGTTGAAACTGATGGAGCGGTGGTGGGTGGAGGAAGGTAGATCTTTGCCCAATTTGAGCAAAGGAGAGAAAGGTTAGGTTGGATTTGAGTGGATCTGAGCCAAACATTGCTGGATCTAGGCAAAACTCTGCTGGTTATACCTAAGAGAAACATCGTTAGATTTGAGCAAATCTAAGCCAAAAATCACCAAATCTGAGCAAATCTAAGTTAAACATTGCTGGATTTGGGTGGATCTAAGTGGAGAAAGCCTAAACATGGCTGGATCTAAGTGGCGAAGGGCCTAATAGTTGCCAAATCTGGGTAGATACGAGGGTTGCTTGAAGTGTTTTTCGGTCGGGTAGGGTGGCTTGGTTTTTCGTGGAAGACACCTGCCACATAACTTGTTGGAGTTTGTTTCTGAGAGAAGGGACCCGCTGTTGACCGATGAAAGGATCGGATTGGGCCACCAATGGTCGGTCCTGTTGAGTTTTTGGGTTACTTGGATAAACCTACATCATAGTATGATGTGAATCATGTGATCACTCATCATAACCATACAATAACATTATTTTATCATCACATGTAGTCTTATATAGTTGTGGATTCCATATGTTGTTAGAGAAAACGATACATATCCTTTATGCACAACATGCTTTCTCTCAAATTGAAGGCATATCCCAAAATTTTGATGACTTTCAATACGAAGAATTTAATATGGCTTGAGGTTGTGGTGGTGGCCATAAAAAGAAAATCATAAAATAAAAGGAAAATAGAAATTAATCAAGTTTTATAAAGAAGAGTACTGTGGCATCATTTAATACCTTTGCATATAATGATACAGCTTTTAGGTCCAAATGCCATACCTCTAAAGGAAGTCATAAAGCAAACTTATCAAACAACTGAGGATTGTTTGAGAACAAACTACTACGGAACCAAGCTAGTGAGCGAAGCAGTTATTCCGCTTCTTCTAGCATCCAATTCAGGAAGAATAGTAAATGTATCCTCCGCCTTGGGACAATTAAAGGTACAGAATGTAAAACTCATCTTATTAAACCATTTATAATCAGCTATATTTGGTCATGAATATTTGACGGCAATTTAGAGTGCAAGATTATGGCTGCGACGATCGTGTTGGACCTGCACTAAACATTTGGTTCTAGGAGATTGCTTGAAATTTTTTTTTTTCAAAAAATTAAAATTTCAATTATGTTAATATTTCAGCTTATTTCAAATGAGAATGCAAAGAAAGAGCTCGGAGATATTGATGGCCTCACAGAAGAGAAAGTGGACAAGGTGGTGGAAGGATTTCTAGAAGATGTGAAGGAGAATTTGATTGAAACCAAAGGTTGGCCTGTTAATATTTCTGCTTACATAGTCTCCAAGGCAGCTCTTAATGCATATACAAGGGTTCTAGCAAGGAAGTACCCCAAAATAGCAATCAACTCCGTGTGTCCAGGGTATACCAGCACAGACATGAACCACAACAGTGGAGTTTTAACTGTTGAAGAAGGTGCAAAAAGTCCTGTGATGTTGGCTTTGATGCCTGAAGGTGGGTCCTCTGGCCTCTTCTTTGATCGAATGGAAGTATCAACCTTTTGAATAAGAAATGATGCTACCCAATGAGTGCATAAGCATAGGGAAGAAACATGGAGAACAAAAATATGTGTTATGGAAGCTTCTTTAAATCTTATAGTTGGTTTATTTCAATCTTGCTTTGATCAATAAAAGCTTTAGAAAGTTTTTTTTATTCTACTTTACATTATTTGAAAGCTCTTTCAACACTAGTTGTTAGAGCAACGTTATACTTGTCGAATAAGAGCTTTTTGACTCATTTATATTGTTCTATTTCCTAATGAAAGAAAATTTAGGTTACTTTAAATTATTATATAAATTTGTATTATATATAGTGTAACTTTAAGTAATGTTACACACTCAATATTCTCTTAATAAATGAAAATTTTGACAAAATTCACCATTTGATTACTATCTTTTTTATATTCTCCATTCTTGCAAAATTTCAAGTTGGTCAATATTTTAATAACTATTTCATTAATCAATTGTTTAAATTTAAGCTTTTGTAGTTTAAAATAATACATAAAAGATGAGTTTATGGATTAAATGGTAAATTATATCCGATTGGCATGAAAATTTGCACGCATTTTAAGAATATATAGAACATGTAAACCAATAGTGAGATTTTCAAAATATGAATTCAATAATAAACTATTGAGTGTTGCAATATTGCGTAGAGTTACCTCAAGTAGAACTTGAACACAACACTATATATATATATATATATATATATATAGAGAGAGAGAGAGAGAGAGAGAGAGAGAGAGAGAGAGAGAGAGAGTATTCATTTTTCTATACATTATTAGTTCAAATTTATCCTATATTTTGGTTTATAATGTAAAATGATTGGTCACAACTCTTGTTGCTATAAGTCCTTGGAATGTATATTTTAAACAGTTCTTTTCATTTCATTCATTTTCTTCCTACCAAATGGAGTGTTGGGGATGTTATTTTGGATGAGTATAATTTGTAATGCTTTTCTCTTTTGGCAATATTTTTTTTTTCGTTTCCTCTAGTTAAATTAGTCTAAATATTGGATGTTATTTTGGATGAGTATAATTTGTAATGCTTTTCTTTTTTGGCAATACCTTTTTACTTTTTTCATTTTCTATAGTTAAATTAGTCTAAATATTGTTTTCGTCCCTAAAGTTTGCATGATCATTGTTCGTTTTTATACTTTAAAAAGTTCATTTTTCATCCCAAACTAAATAAATAAAAAATCTTTTACCCTTTCCTATTTTCATTCTTAAACCATTGAAAAGAGCTCTTTGCAAAATTTAGGAAAGAAAAAAAAAAAAAATTAGGAGTAGAGATGAAAAACAGAATTCATGCAAACTTAAGGGACCAAAACACAATATTTTAGCCAAAACATTAATATTACATTAAAAATGTCATTATATGCTTATATATGTTATTGTGAATATTTTTGTATTTTTTTTTTTTTGCATTTTAAGATCAATTTTGACCTTTTTTAAGTTTCTTATAAAATTATTTATTTAACTTTTAATTGAACATCTGGTTAGACCAGTAATCCGTTAGTTGAAAGTTGAAACAATGGTCTCTAGGGACCCAAAACCTATATCAAGTCAAGTTCCCATTTGGGTTTTACCATAATGGGAGTCCAGATGTTGTTCCACGAATGAAATTTATTTTTGATAGCCCACCAATCTTCTTCTTCTTCCTTTATTTATTTATTTTTTTTTTCTCTCTCTCTCTCTCTCTCTCTAATTCATTTGTTTTGTACCAATGGTATTTACTATTTAGGACTTAGGAGCATAGAAAAACGTCATGGCCTACATATTGAGTTGCAATAAATAACTTATCCTAAACTTCAATTATGAGATGACCCTTAATTAACAAAGTGGGATAAAAACAAAAAGCTTACTTGGGAATCTTTTTATTTATTTATTTTTTTTAAAGAAAGTTTCAACTTATGATGTTCGCTCTTGGGGATTATCATTAGACTACAACACCAATTTGTTTTTTTGTGTAAGTGGAGATTGAACCCCAAATCTCTCATTGGGATGGATGTTGTAGCTTACATAGGCATAGATCGAGATAGGAAAACGTCAACGCCTACTTATAATGTGGAAAATTATTAGGTAATCAAAGTGTTATGATGTTCTATCTCTCATATTAATGATGGACCCCATGATGAATTTGGTTAGTATGATTCATCATGAATATGAGAGAATGAGTATTGATAGACCGAGTAATTACCCTCGTATAGGAGAGCCAGCCTGGAGGAGGATGTAGCATCATAAAAGTAGCCATTCAATGCCCTGACGGTTACATATTAGTAAGAAAACCATTGGAACCTCCATTAAGACTGAATTGAAGTAGACCTGGGATGTTACCTAAATAGCCTTTAAACCACCATTTAAGAAGAGCAACGGCTACTAAGGAGAGCCTATATATAGGACCTACCAAATCCAAGACAAGGTAGATACGCTCTAATCATTTTTACCCTTATTACAGAATTCTTTATCTCTTGAGTTTTATTCGCTGACTTTAACATCGGAGACTTCATGGCCGGTACCACATCGGTGACCACTTTGAGAGGATTCCCCTTTTTTGTTATTAACCTTACAGGAACTTGGACGAGCTTGCATTGATCAGTCTAGACGAACCCATTTATTGACGATTTCAGCATCATCAGTTTGGCGCTGTTTGTGGGAATGACAAATTTAGACTTTCATTTGAAATTGTAGTCTCGTTTGGTTCCGACTTCCAGATGGAATCCAATACTCCACAAGATTATGCGGCATTAGAATAACAAATTCAGACACTTACAACTAGCGTGGAAGAACTCACTGAGCAAAACCAGGAGATGAGGCTACAACTGCAACAGGAAGAAAATAGTTCACCCACAAGGATTGAAACCAACCAGAACAACGATGAAGATATCTACTGGAGAGATGACTACTGACGACCAAACTCTTCGGATGAAGCGAATTCAGATCTCTTCAGAGACATGAGGTGGGAGATGGATGAGTTGAGAAACGTGAAGAGAGAAAAGATGGACTAGAATCTAGACGGGATGGTTCGAAGGACAGATTCACCCTTCACTACCAAAGTCCTAGAGTGTCCTCTACCTACAAAGTTTCGACTTCCGCAGCTTAAATCATTTGACGGCTTGAAAGATCTGTTGGACCATATCACCACCTTCAAGATGACTTTGAGTCTTCAATAGCCCTTAGATGAAATCTTGTGCCGTTCCTTCCATACTACCCTGAGGGGAGCGACGCGAGTGTGGTTTAGTAAACTGGCAATGCTGTCCATCGACAATTTTGAGCAACTAGGTAATTCCTTCGTGCGCCATTTTGTCGGTGGGTAACGTAAAAAAAGACCAGCAGACCATCTACTCACCATCAGGCAAGGAGAAAGGGAGCCCCTGAGGTCATATGTGAAATGCTTTACTAGAGAAGTCCTAGAAGTTGATGAAGCAGATGACAAGGTACAGTTAATCACTTTCAAAGTAGGATTAAAATCCAGGGAGTTCGTAGTTGCCCTTGCGAAAAGCCCGTCAAAGACAACGGCTAAGATGCTACTGAAGGCCTAAAAGTCTATGAATGCAGAGGATGCCCTAGCGGTGATAGGGGAAGCAAGCATGCCTAAGGAAAGAGAAAGTGCCAAGGAAGACCGAAAAGGACGCAAGAGAGAAAGGAAAGATCGTCAGACTAGTTCTGACAGAAGCAAACGAAGTGACGATAAAATTCCGTGGACGGTAAAATTCACTCCCCTAGTGATGCCAGTTGACAAAATTTTAGCGCAGATTAAGGACGATCATCATCTCAAATGGCCAAAACCGTTTCATTCTTCGCTCAATGTGAGAGACTAGAAGAAGTATTGCCGCTTCCATAAAGACCATGGCCATTATATCGAGGATTGTAGAGACTTAAAGGAGCAGATAGAAGAATTAATCCAGAAAAGGAAGTCGCAGAAGTTTGTGAAGAAGGGTAAGTCCAGCCGACCTAGGGACGATCACAAGGAGAAATCAGAAAAACATCCCATAGACTGAGATGGTTCAGACAATCGTCCGCAGAACGCAATCGAGGAGATAAAAATGATTTCTGGAGGACCGTCCATTGGTGGATCTTTCAAATCCCTATGGAAATCCCAATAGAGATTTGTGAATAGCGTTCTTGGGATACCATATTTGAAATAGAGAAGATGGACAAACATGGACATCCTGTTTTCGGAAGAAGATGCCAGAGGCGTGAAGCAGTTGTATGACGACCCCTTAGTCATCATGTTTATGATAGAGGGATTCAACACCAGACGGATTCTGGTCGACAGTGGTAGCTTTGCTGACATTATTTACCTCTCGACTTTCTAGCAGCTAAAGATGGATCTCAAAAGGTTGCAATCATTTAAATCTCCCTTTGTCAATTTTAGTGGAGATCAGGTGTACCCTAGGGGAATTGTGACATTGACGGTTACAGCAGGTTCTTACCCTTTACAACTCACTAAATAGCTTGACTTCCTAGTGGTGGATTGCCCGTCATCGTATAACATGATCATTGGGAGACAAACTCTCAATCGTTGGAAAGCAGTAACGTCTACGTACTGCTTGAAGATAAAATTCCCAACAAAACAAGGCATAGGCAAAATCAAAGGGGACCAAGTGTTGGCCAGGGAATGCTACCAAGCTGTCTTGGCTACCAAGGAAAATCATACTTGGATGATCAAAGAGGAAAAGAAGCAGAAAGTGGAACCCTTGGAAACGGTAAAGTTAGTAAACAGAGAGCCGATGAAGATGACAAGACTAGGGACAAACCTAAATAATCAAATGAAGAAGGAGCTGATACAGTTACTCAAGAAGAACTTAGATATATTTGCATGGAGCCATGAGGATATTCCTGGCATAGTGGCGGAAGTTATTCAGCATCGTCTGAATGTCAACTTTGAAAGGAAACTTGTCCAACAAAGACGACGAGTCTTCGCCCCTGAACGTAATAAGGCCATCATGGACGAAGTGGATAAGTTACTTGCAGTCGGTTTCATCCGAGAGGTCTACTACCCTGACTGGTTGGCTAATGTCATCTTAGTGAAAAAAACAAATGGGAAGTGGAGGATGTGCGAGGATTTCACCTTCCTGAACAGTGCCTGCCCTAAAAACAACTTTTTGTTGCCAAGAATTGACCAGCTTATGGATTCCACTGCGGGGCATAAACTTTTCACTTTCATGGATGCCTTCTCAGGCTGTAACCAAATCAAAATGTTAGAAGAAGACCAAAAGAAAAATGCCTTCATCACTAGTCAAGGACTTTACTGCTACAAAGTAATGCCCTTTGGGTAGAAGAATGCAAGGGCCATTTATCAAAGACTGGTTAACAAGATGTTCAGTAAACAGATCAGGAGAAACATGGAAGTATACGTTGACGACATGCTTGTCAAGAGCAAAGAAGAAGACACACACCTGGACGTTCTTAAAGAAACCTTCACGATCCTTAGGCAGTATCAAATGAGGTCAAACCCCAGCAAATGCACTTTTGGGGTATCATCAGGGAAATTCCTTGGGTTTATGGTATCTCAGCGAGGAATAGAAGCAAATCCATAAAAGATACAGGCCATATTGGATATGACCTCTCCAAAGATAGTGAAGGAAGTACAGACATTGACAGGAAGGATCGTCGCTCTTAACAGATTCGTCTCAAAAGCTATAAACAGGTGTCTGCCCTTCTTCAAACTTTGAAGCAAGCTTTTGCCTAGACAAGCAAGTGTGAAGAAGCCTTTCAGGAGTTGAAGCGCTACCTGAACAATCCTCCCTCCTGAGCCCATCACAGGAAGGTGAAGATTTGTTTTTATACCTGGTGGTATCAACCACGGCTATGAGTGCAACACTGATTTGAGAAGAGAACAGGGTACAATTCCCCGTTTACTACGTAAGCCAAGCATTCCATGGAGCTGAGGTGAAATATCCACTCATAGAAAAGGTTGTCTTCGCCTTAAACGTTGCTTCATGTAAGCTCCGTCCCTACTTCTAGGTGAACCCCATTCTGGTAATGACGGACCAACCTATAAAGAGAGCAATGAACAAGCCTGAAATGGCAGGGAGGTTAGTACAATGGACGATCGAGTTAAGTCAATTCGACATCGAGTACCATCCCAAAACAACCATCAAAGCTCAAGCATTGGCCGACTTCATCACCGAGTTCACAGTTCCGGACAACAAAGAAACACAGGACGTTTCAGAAAATTGGACAATACAAATAGATGGCTCATCAATTCAGAAAAGAGGGGGGAGCTAGGGTCGTCATCAAAAACCCTTGAAGGAGAAACCCTTAAGTACGGGGTACGACTTCAATTCCCCGCCACCAATAACGAAGCGGAGTACAAGGAAATATTGACAGGACTCAAGATTAAGAAAGCCCTAGGAGCCAAAAACATACTCCTCAAAAGCGATTCTAAACTGGTGATAGGGCAAATAAAAGGAGAATATGAAGCAAAAGAGGGCCGGATGCAAAAGTACCTGAAGTTGATGAACCAATTGATCCAGGAGTTTGACCAGGTGGATTGTATACAAGTTCCACGAAGCCAAAACTCAGAAGCAGACAAGGTAGCAAGGCAAGCATCATTAAAGGAAGGAACAGACCCGCTCGACTTAAAAGTAGAATTACAGAGACATTTAAGCATTGACGAACTCCACACTTTCACGATCCTAAACCAGAAAGGATGGACGAGTCCAATCATCTCTTTCCTCTAAGATGGACACCTCTCAGTAGAGGCGGACAAGGCGAGGAAGGTTAGGAAGCGAGTAACCAGGTTTACCATCCCAAACGATGCTCTGTATAAAAGGGGCTTTTCAATGCCCTATTTGAGGTGCATCAAAGAAGAGGAAGCCAAATACATCCTAGAGGAGGTTCATGAAGGAGTTTGCAGAGACTATACAGGGCTGAGGTCCCTGGTTAGCAAGATTATCAAAACAGACTATTATTGGCCGACCACGCAGAAGGATGCAAAGGAGTATGTGGAGAAATGTAATAAATACCAGAGTTTCGGGAACGTTCAACGTATCCTTGGATAGAGGATGACGACCATAACCTTCCCATGGCCCTTTGCCTAGTGGGGGATTGACATCATGGGCCCCCTACCACAAGGTAAAAGGAAAGTAAAATTTCTGTTAGTTGCAATTGATTATTTTTCTAAATGGGTGGAGGCAGAGGCTCTATCCACAATCACAAGTGCAAAAATCCAGGGCTTTGTGTCGAAAAACATAGTTTGCAGGTTCAGCATCCCAAGGACGATCATATAAAATAATGGCAGACAGTTCGATAGCCAAGAATTCAAGAGCTTTTGTTTAGAACTTGGAATCAAGAACTAGTTTTCCTTGCTAGGACACCTATAAGCCAACGAGCAAACAGAAGTGACGAATCGAACATTGCTGAAGATCATCAAAGTTCGACTGAAGGAGGAAAATGGAGTGTGGCCAGAAGAGTTACCAAATGTCTTGTGGGCCTACAGAACCACAGCTAGAACTCCAACTGGAGAAACGCCCTTCAAGCTCACCTAATGGTGCTGAGGCAATAATACCTGTCGAAGTAGGACTCACCAGCATGAGAAGGGAATTCTTTCAAGAAGTTAGCAACGACAATCAATTGAGGGTTAACCTGGATTGTCTTGACTAAACAAGGAGGAAGCATCCAAGAAAATGACCAAGTACCAACAAAAAATGACCAAATACTATAACAAGAGAGTAAAGCTCTGAAGATTGAACATAGGAGACCTCGTTATATGCAAAATCACACTAGCAACAAAAGACTTAGCGTAGGGAAAACTCTGACCAAATTGGGAAGGGCCTTACAAGATCATCCATTACATAAGATAAGGGAACTATCATATGGAATCGATGGATGGGAAGAGATTGTCGCGCCCATGGAACATTGAGCATCTGAAGAGGTATCATCAGTAGAGAATTATCACCATTGTAACTATGAAAGAAACTCTTTGTTGATGAAAATAAAGCAGTAAAAGTATTATTCAGCAAATAATCTCAAAAATTATATACAAGTAAATCACTGATGAAGCTAAGTGATGAAATTCCTTAAATGGATGTAAATCACCTAAAATGGCTGAGTGATAAGATTCCTTAAACGGATGTAAATCACTGATGAGGCCAAGTGATGAAATTCCTTAAATGGATGTAAATCACCTAAAATGGCTAAGTGACAAGATTCCTTAGAAGGATGTAAATCACTGATAAGGCCAAGTGATGAAATTCCTTAAATGGATGTAAATCACCTAAAATGGCTAAGTGACAAGATTCCTTAGATGAATGTAAATCACTGACAAAACAAGTGATGAAATTCCTTAAATGGATGTAAATCACCTAAAATGGCTAAATGACAAGATTCCTTAGACGGATGTAAATCACAGACGAGGCCAAGTGATAAAGGTGCTTAAGTGGATGTAAATCACCTAAAAATGGCTAAGTTATTAGATTCCTTAGTTCGACATAAACCAGTGATGAAGATAAGTGACAAAGGATAATTGCCAAAGAAGAAAAGCAAACAGTACAACCCTTAATGAAGACAAGGATCATTCAAACAAGGCTCAAAGAAGCAAACGCACACATCAAAGGTAAGGAAAGCAAACACATGATATATATGCATATATATAAAAAAGTGTAATTGTTCGAGAGTTACAATCTAAAGCCCAAAAACATGCTAGGCACCCAAAAAAAGAAAAAGAAAAGAAAGATGATAAAAGCAAAATCTTGAAGTTGTAGCCTCTTCCCCTCTGGCTGCATTAACAGGAGCTTCCTTAGGTTCAGGGTTGTTGCCCTCTGGAGCATTCTCTTCAACAATAACAGCAGCTTAGGCAGCCTCGTCGGCCTTCATCTCTTTGGCCACCTCCTCGAAGTCTAAGTCTTCTAAGTTGACTCTAGAAGGATGCTTTACCATGTACTGCCTAAGGAGATTAAAGCTTTTGTAATGCCAACTAAAGAGCATTGTGTTGTACTCTTCAATTTGCTGAAAGGCCCGAACAGTCTTGGTAGCCACAGACTTGACCTTTTAGTTCACAGCCTGAAGCTGTTCGTCCTTTTGCATTCGTTAGCTACTTCTTGACCTTAAGCTCGTTGGCCAGAGTCTTGTTTTTTTCCTTGGCTGTGTTGGCTTCGTCCATGACAGTAATGAGGTCCCTCTTTAGCTTCGTGGCCTCAGCCTCTAGGGCCTCCACCTTGGATCCTGCCACCATGACCTTCTCCTCCTGGCTGAGATACTTAGAGGATATGTGGATTGCCTCTCCTAGCACCTAAAAATCATAAGAGAAGAAGAATTATAAACATTAAAAGCCATCCCACTCTATGAGTTACAAAACCAACTAGAAAAAAAATCTCACTTGGACGAGTTTGTGAATACGACGGCTAACAACCTTGTGAGAAGGGATGCCTGAAAGCACCTTAAAGTCCTTAGTAGTGACGGAAGAGTGGGCCCTTGCCAAGGCAAGGCCAGCATCGTCCTAGACACTAGACGTTTGGGAGACCACCTTCTCCTTTCCATTGGTCAACGTCCTTTGCCTTTTTGGACGAGGAGTGAGCTCTTTTAGAGAAGTGGTGGGAGAGGCTGTCCTCGTGGCCTCAAGGATGGAGGTAGCTGGAGTGATCGGGGTCCTTTTCTCAATGACCTACACCACTTTATTTCCCAGGCTTACCACTTTATTTCCTAGGCTTGAGAGATGCTTGTTCTATTTGGCCTTCATCTTGGCGTACATCTCTTGGTTAAACTTGGTTGTCATCTCTACATGCCCAAAAGTACCTGTAAAAAAAAAAAAAACAACAACAACAACAACAAAAGGGAGAAAAAGGGAAGAACGAAGAAAACTCAAAAGCTAAACTTACTTTTTTCTTCATTCTCAATGGCGCGCAAGACGATGGGAGAAGGCTCGGGACCAAGACAGTGACGAGCTAAGGTTCTAGGGTCGACGAGATTGTCAAAGTCGTCAATCATTTTTGCAATTTCAACAGCTACCTGGACGCGTGCCTTATACCTACTCTTAAGCTTGGGACGCTTCTTAACTGCAAAGACAAAAGAAGGTTAGTAACGAGTTAAAAAAGGAAGAAGAAAAATAAGGAACTAACGAGAAGTTGGAAGGACAGTGCACCTAGACTCGGGGCCATCCACCAACGAAGCAACTTAGGAACTTCACCCCAGAAGTCACCGGAAAGAGTATCCCATCCATCCCCAAACACAAAGAAGTATGTGGACTTCCAATACCAGAAGGATGAGGGAAGATCTGTGACAATCCTCGCCTTCCTGACCTAGGGCACAAGCTCATAGTACCCATACTCCTTAGACTCCTTTAAACGGCACAGGTGAACAAACTCGTCCAACCTAATCGTGTCTCCCTCAGTGATGACCATCCAGATCTCCATACAGCTAATCACTATCCTCCACGAGTTTGGCAAAAGTTGCCCAGAAGTAATATTAAAGTGGTTCAGAAGTTCCATGATGAAGTTCCATAATGAATGGATCGACGAGGTCATTGCTAGACGACAACCCAATTTCAAGCTCACTGGACCTTACCTCAGACACTACTTCTCTCTTACCCACCATCTCGTTAAACCAATTCAGGGATTGATGTAGCAAAAGGTGTAAATCAGCCAACACAAAACCTAAATTGCTAGCCCTAGATACGAAACTCTCAATTGGGGGACGTTGAGTGCTAAAGAAATCGAAAGATGACCTTAAATGGGCAAAGAAAAATGAAATTGAGGGATAGAGTTGCCTAACCTCGGAGCTCTCAACCATGGAACTAAAAAAAGGAAAAAATGGTGAAATTTCTATCCTTAAACGGAAAAGGAAAGACAAGTAATTTTTGCTATAGAAAAGAAAAGGGAAAAGAAAGAGAAATCGTACCTCAAAAAACCAAGCTCAGAAAGGAAAGAGTTGGCAGAAGTCAAAAAGCTCGAAGAAGAAAAACACAGAGCAACAATGGCGCAAGTGAGAGAAAATTGAGGAAGAAGAGGAAAAGCAAAGTGATTTAGAAAGCTAGACTTGGAAAATTGAAAACAGCGGGAAACCCAAAAGTCCCTCAGACAAAGCGCTGGTGCCCACCTCTCAGAATGTGCCACGTGGCCATGACACGTACGGTGCCGCCACTCCGCCTTAAATGCAGACACAACAAAAATGTCAAGAGTCATATCTGAGAAAATGACCTTTCATATTCTCGAGATTGTCATCACACGTAAGGACGATCTTTAAATAGGGGGCAATTGATAGACTGAGTAATTAACCTTGTCCAGGAGAGCCAACCTGGACGAGGATGTAGCATCATAAAAGTAGTCATTCAATGCCCCGACGGTTACATATCAGTAAGAAGACCACTGGAACCTCCATTAAGACTGAATTGAAGTAGACCTGAGATGTTATCTAAATAGCCTTTAAACCACCATTTAAGAAGAGCAACGGCTACTAAGGAGAGCCTATATATAGGACCTACCAAATCCAAGACAAGGTAGATAAGCCCTAATCATTTTTACCCTCATTACAGAATTCTCTATCTCTCGAGCTTTATTAGTTGACTTTATCATCGGAGACTCCGTGGTTGGCACCACACCGGTGACCACCTTGAGAGGATTCCCTTTTATTCTTATTAATCTTACAGGAACTTGGACGAGCTTGCATTGATCAGTCTGGACGAACCCATCTACTGACGATTTTAGCATCATCAAGTACCATGTTACCCTACTCTCAAAGTACCTAATAATTACTCTATAAAGCCAAATATGACCCAAACTACTTGTGATTTAATAACATTGAGAAAATCACAAAAGTTAATAAAAAAACTTTGATTAGGTAGAAAGTAGACATGACAAAATGGGCCGAAATTCACTGACCCAACTTGAACTGGCCCGTTTAGACTTGGCCCGAACCTGATTTTTTTTACCCAAAATAAATATGGGCCAACCCATGGCCTGCCCCTTTTTTTAACCTTTTTTTTTCCCTAAAAAATATTTAAAAATTACATGGCAAGGTGTGCTAGACTACTTCTAGGTGCATAACATTATCATAAAAGGTACAATGAACTTGTGTGTTGTGCCCGCTATTTATTAAAAATAAATAAAGAGTTAAATAAAAGGGACAAAAAATACAAAAGGAAAGCTAAAGCCTAAATCATCTACTGTTCTTTGTCTACACAAACTACGCTACTAAGTAAACAGCGCTAACTACTAATTACTAAGCTCTACTTCTAGTTGTAACATTCATTAACTAAGACTACTAAATACTAATTAACTAAGTTCTACTTCAAAGACTACTAACTGTTATTATCAACGCGTCCAAGTCTATCTAACTAATATAGTAATATCTATCTAACTAGCACAAACCCGGCCACAAAGTGACAAAATAGTAAACGAAACAAAATTAAAAGAATTCAATAGTGACTCAAAAGGCAAAAAAGGCAAAACAAAAAAAAATCTCAATTGGACTTGTATTTAGAAGAGCCTAGACTTAGCAAAAGGCAAAATCCAAAGTTTGAAGTTCTCTCTTGGTGGAAAGAACATTACAATCGGTTTCCAAAACTCTCTTTAATGGCATGGGATCTCATGAGCATTCCTATAACTCTTTTGGTGGAAAGAACATTACAATTGGTGTAAAATGAAAATCGAGAAGAGAATATTCTTTAGAGTTTATAAAAGTAAATTTATGCTTTTATATCTTAATCATTAATTATTAAGTGAAAGAAATGCTTAATAATTTTTGTCATATATTTTAATATCATAATTTTATTTAAATTAATCATTCAAAAATAAAGTGTATCATTCTATAGTAGTCTATACTACTATTTAAGAGTTTTGTCTGGTTTGGAATGTACATTTTGTTGGTTCAAAAATACCTTACACCTCTGGATTTAAGAATAGACAACTCAACTGCAATATTGTCTACAAAATAGGGCCACTTTTCGACAGTAGGCCAAATTGTCCCATTTATTTTTTGCAGATGAGAGCCTTATCTTTTGCAAAGCATTGTTAGCTGAATGTGATTCATTACAAAGAGTCTTGGAACTATATGAAAGAACTTTAGGGCAGCAGCTGAATCGGGCAAAAACCTCCTTATTCTTTAGTTGCAATGCCCCTAAGTATCTAGGCCTACCATCTCTTGTGGGAAGAAACAAAAGAAACACTTTCAATGATATAAAGGAGAAGCTTGGCAAGAAATTGGTAGGATGGAAGGAGAAAATGTTATCTAAAGCCGGAAAGGAAGTCTTAATCAAGGCAGTGGCCCTAGCTATACCAACCTACACCATGAGCTGCTTCAAAATACTAGACTCTCTTTGGGAGGAGTTGACAACTATGATTAGGAAGTTTTGGTGGGGACAAAGGAAAGATGGGAACAAAATCTCTTGGCTGAGTTGGGAGAAGATGTGTGAATTGAAGTCAAATGGAGGTATGGGTTTCAAGAACCTAAAACTATTTAATTTGGCTTTATTGGATAAACATGGATGGATACTCCAAGTGGGCTATGATTCACTATTTTATAGAGTTTTGAAGGCGAAATACTTCCCAAGGTGTGATTTTATACATGCTTCAATTGGCAATAATCCCTCATATACGAGGTGAAGCATAATGGCAGCACAAAACCTGATTAAAAAAGGTTTGAGGTGGAGAGTTGGCAATGGGGCTAGTATTTGTATTTGGGAGGATAGGTGGCTGCCCGTTCCGTCCACATACAAAGTAACCTCTCCAAGGCTCTTTTTGCAATCAGACACTCGGGTGCAAGATTTGATAGATGATGCCAATGCCGATTGGAAGTCCATGATCATTGATGCATTATTCCTCCCCCATGAGGCTGATATTATTAAGAGCATACCCATTAGTTCTCAATTGCCACCTGAAGCTCATTTGGACTGAGACACGGAACAGTCTATTTACGGTGCGAAGTGCCTATAATCTGGCATTGAATTGGTCACTCTCAACCAACAGGGGCACTAGCTCAGATAATAGCATTCTCAGGCATTTCTGGAAAAAAGATATGGAGCATTCTTGTACCACATAAAGTTCGACACTTCATATAGAGAGTATGCCGTGATGCCCTACCAACGAAGGCCAATTTGTTGAAGAGAAAGATAATTTAAGAGGATGCCTGTGAAAGCTGTAAAGAGATGCCGGAGACAATGGGTCATGTTTTGTGGAGTTGTCCAAAAGCCAAAGAGGCGTGGGAGTGCTCAAAGTTGGTGCTCTCGTGTAAGACAGTGGCAAACCAATCATTCCAAGACCTTACGTGGAATTTGCTGATAAACGAAGATGCAGGGGATGATCAGGTAGCACAAGTAGTCACTATTGCATGGGCGTTGTGGCGCAACCGGAATGAGATGAGATATGGTGGGGAGAGGAAGTTTGGGCAATACTTGGCCAGATGGGCTTCGAATTATCTCATGGACTACGGGGCGGCAATGGAGCAAAATGTTCCAGCTTTGCCAGTGTCACAGCATGTTGCATTTTGGTCTCCCCCACGAGGTGGCTTCTTCAAAATTAATGTCGATGGTGCTGTTTTTGTGGCGCAAAATGCTGTGGGATTAGGGGTGGTTATTAGGGATGATAAATGTAGGATTGAAGCGGCTTTATGCAAGAAAATTAAAGCACCAATGGGGGGCAGTAGAGGCAGAGGCAAAGGCATTTGAAGCAGGCCTGCTTTTGCAAAGGATGTTGGCATTCGTGATGTCGTTCTGGAAGGAGACTCCCTGATAGTTTATAATGCACTCTAATATATCCTTGCCCCCATCCTCAATAGCCTCGATTGTTCAAGGTATACAAGACATAAGTGGGGAATTAAGGAGCGGGAATATTCTCATGTAAGGAGACAGGGCAACATACCAGCCCACGCTTTAGCTAAACATGCGTCTAGCATAGTTGACTATATTGCTTGGATTGAAGAGGACCCTTGTTATATTGTGCAAACTCTTATCCATGATGTAACTTCTATTTCACATTTGCAATAAAATTTTCTTAGTCTTCCCATAATAATAAATAAATAAATAAATAAATAAATAAATTCAAATTTAAAGTCAACTACAAATTATTCAGTCAAAATTTTTTAAAATCTTTGTTTTTTTAATTTTTTACAAATTAATTAGTAAAATTACTATATAATCCTCTCCTAAACAAGTAAGTACTAACTACTCCTAAACCCAAGCTGTCAATCTTTGTTTTTCATTTTATTTTTAAAACCACGTTTTATGGTTATGGGTTTCTCAAAAAAAAAAAAAAAAAAAAAAAAAAAAAATTCACTAGTTTATCCAGTCAACAATTTTTAATTTTTTTTTAACTAATTGTTTCGTAAATGACTTAGAATCTTTTTTTAAACAAGTAACTACTCCTAAACTTAGCTGTCGATCACTAGTTTTTATTTTATTTTATTTTATTATATATATATATATATATATAATAGAGCCATGTTTTTATGGTAATGGATATCAATCATGCCTTGCTATAATTTTTTTTTTTTTTTTTTTTAACAGAAGAGAGTGCCTAGACCTTTTCGAGTATCTGACCATTTTCTTGGGTATATGTAGTCATTTTGTCTCACACGCACTAGGTTATTATTGAAAGAAATTCCATGAACGTGGCCCCGAGATGCTAGCAAGAGAGAATCTCGTGGATATCATTAGGCCTTAGGAATCATTAAGCCAATCCCTTTGCCATCAAATTTTTAATCCTAATAAAATACAGTATTTTTAAAGAGACAACTTTCCTTTACATGATAATCAATCATTGGTTTCATTTATTTATTTATTTTTTTAAAAACTGTGTTTTATGGTAATGGTAATGGTAATCCAATCTGGCCTTCCCATCAAATTTTTAATACTTATCAAATATTTTTTTATTATACAATTTTTCTTTACATGATAATAGGTTTTCTTTTTCCTAAAATATTGCCTACAAAGTAAGATCACTTTTCCTGTTGGTTTTTAAATTCAAACTCAAGTACAAGTTTATTCAATGAACAATTTTTAATTTTGATTATCAAATTCAAACTCAACTACAAATTTATTTATTCAATAAGGGATGGTGGTGGAGGTGCTGCAGTTCCTTGGAGAATTAAGAACTTTGTTACTAATGTGAGATTGCTATTAGGGTAGCTTTGCGAATGCTTGTGTTAGTTGGGTTAACCGTGAAGCAAATAGAGCAGTCCACTCATTAGTTGGATGGTTTATGCTTAATTCTGTTTTTGGATCTTTTGATTTAGGGAATAGCCCTTCTGCGTTTGCAAATGTAATTTTAGAGGAGGCATGTCAGTAAGTTTATTTGCTATTTCATTTTGCCTATTTTGGTTTTCGATAAAGGTTTTCTATTCTTAAAAAAAATAATAATAATAAAAAAATAATAAATGATAACGATCTTACAAAATCTATGCGGATGGAGTCAAAGATAGAGCTAAGGATAGGGGGCAAATTGTCCCCGACCCTAGCAAACAAATTTCTATTATATATGCTTATAATTTATCATTCCTTTAATTGATTTCGTGTATGAATATTATTTAAATTTCTGTAATATATATATATATATATATACTACTATTTAAGGTGCTTTCCTTGTTTGTGATCATCATTTAAAAAAAAAAAAAAAATGCCCCTATAGTCCTATATTTAAGTAGAGACAAAACTAATGGACAATCTGGTAAAAATACTACTCTAACTTCTACTAAAACATTGCCTAAAAAATGAGGTTGTTCTTTTGTTGATTTTCAAATTGATTTATCCACTTATAAATTAGATTCTCAAAATAAAAACACAGGTTTTTTATTTATTTATTTTTATTTTTTATAATTTTGCTACAAAAAAAACCTCATCGCATGCGCTAAGCGCATGTGATGAGGCTAGTGTGTGTGTATATATATATATTATTATATTTTTCATGCTTTAAACTTCATTCCCAAAAAAAACTTTCCTATTTAATTAAATCTATTAAGCATAGTGGGTTCTAGTTAGCTCAACTAGTAAAATTTTTTATGATTAAATAAGAGATCTGGGATTCAATCCCTGCCTATACCAAAAACTTATTGGTGTTTTGGTCTGATGATAAAAAGCCTATTATCAGGAGCGGATGTCAACTATCTCAAATTAAAAAAAAAAAAAAAAACCTTTTAAGCATAAAAATATCTATAATTGAATATAATCAAATATGGATAGGTGTTATCTCCATAATATTTTTATAAAAAATTCTAAATGGCAAGTTGTTACTGATTTTAAAATGGACCCACGACTGATATCATTTTTTTTATCCATCAATAGTATCTTACCACCTATAATTTGTAGTGAAATTAATATAAAAATGTTGTGGACTTAGCAATTTTTTATTTTTTATTTTTTTTTAGAAACTTAGCAATTTTTTATTTGATCTATATGAAATTGAGATCTCATCAATTGTGAATTTATTGTGATAAGTGTTACAACATTTTCACAAAAAAAATTATTTTCAGTTGTAGTTAATCATAGTCTCATATTTTATTATTTTATTTCAACCTATAAAAAATTGACACATCAATAATTGTGTATTGTGAAATTTGTTGTGTTAGTCTAACAATACATATGTCAGCTCATATAAATATATTTTTTTAAAAAGAGCACAAACCGATGACTGGAAAAAAAAGGAAAAAAAGAAAAGAGAAGAAAAGAAAGGGCTAATGAAGTGATGAACAAGTAGCTTAAAACATTCACACAAGTATTACAACATTTTCACAAAATATTTATTTTCAATTGTGGTTGGTCACAGTCTCATATTATTATTATTTTATTTCGACTTATAAAAAATTGACACCTTAATAATAGTGAAAATATTGTAAAATTTATTGTCTCAGTATAACAATACATTTATTTTTAGTTGTGGTTAGAGCCAGTATGATAATTTATTTTGACTTATAACAAATTAAAATCTCAACAATTGTGAAAATATTGTGACAATTTATTGTGTTAATTAATAGTCATCTATATATATATAAGAGTTGACCGAGCGATATTACCAAAACAGAAGGCCAATGAACAATGCAAATTGAACAAACCAAAAGATAAAATAAAATGTAGCTACTACTATAGTTTTACGCATTCACACTTTGAACAATGCTAGAGATACAAACTATTTTACAAAAAAATTTACAAATTGCTGATGTGGTGAGTGATTATTGGTAAATGAAATAAAATGATATTAACGGTGGGTCTAAATGAAAACCAATAAGAGGTTAGTCACATGACTCACATCAATATTTTGTAAAAATATTATAAAATAGTTTGTGTCTGTAGTATTACTCTTCACACTTTTGTTATGAAACTGTTGTAAAAAATGTTATAGATGTAATACTTCTTTATTCACAATATCTTTATTTTTAGTTGCGGTTGGTTCTAACATAATATTTTATTTTGACCTATAAGGAATTAACACCTCAACTATTATGAAAATATTATGATAATTTATTGTGTTAACTAACAGTTTTATATATAAAAAAATAAAATAAAAAAAAGGAGACCACGATATTACCCGAAAAAAAAAAAAAAAAAAAAAAAGGACAGCGAAACAATGCAAAGTATTGAATAAACCAAATGATTGTAGTGTTTAAGGTAGGTTTAGGGCATTGACTCGCTTTTTATATATAGAAAATTCATTTATTGCTTTACACCATTCTTGATATTATGATTTATTAAACAAAAATACATAACGTCATGGTATTCGTAAGAAAGCCAGACAAGAACGATTTCTACTTCAAGATTCAACTCCTTTGAAAACTCAATAATTAAATATACTACTATAACTACACCTGAGCAGAACTATAACTTTTCAGTAAGGCATCTTCAATTTTCATATCAAATGGCAGAAACAACCATAAATCCTGGGATTAAGAGGTAATTTTATCCTCAGTTGTTCTAATCTTTCCATTTCACATATAGAACTGAGTTTATATGCAGATATCCAGCTTATTAATTTTTTTTTTTAAAATTTCTTACCCAAGGATTGCAGTTGTAACCGGAGCCAATAAAGGGATCGGATTTGAGATATGTAGACAGTTAGCTTCAAATGGGATCAGGGTGGTTTTAACTGCTAGAGATGTGAGGAGGGGCAATGAAGCAACTGAAAAACTCAAGGCTGCAGGATGCTCTGATGTGGTTTTTCATCAACTAGATGTGATGGACCGAACTACCATTTCTTCTTTGGCAGATTTCATCAAAACCCACTTTGGGAAGCTTGACATATTGGTAAGGCAACTTATACATACATCTTTGGAGGGATTCCAAGTGTTATTTTTGAGAGGGTAGATCTTTGCTTTGCTTCTTATTATGTTGCAAAGAATCTCTAGGATTTCTGAGTAATCATATATAGGTTTTGAATTTAAAAACATACATGCTTGTATTGGTTGATTTGTGCATGGATCATCAGATTTCTTTATATAAAAATAAATAAATAATTCTTCTTGCAATGACCAGTTTGTGTAGTTCTATACAAAGATGAATCGTCTAGTATTCTTTCTCCTCCCCACCAAGAAATTATAGAGTCCTCTAGTGAATCACATCACTTGTCTACCATTCCACTAAAAAAGTTTCACTTATTTAAAATTGCTGAGTTAGTAATTAATTTTTGTTTAAAAGAATTTTCTAACTAACAATTTTAAATAGATGGAAGTTTTTTAGTAGAATAGTGGACCACATCACTTGTCCACCATGTGAATCTTATAATTTCTCCTCCCCACCCTTTTGTAATTAGGTTGTTGATAAACGAAAGTCATTTATTAATGGATGAGATCTTGTTCTTTTTGGTAGCTCTGACATTGCTATTATTTCAAAATTGCAGGTAAATAATGCGGGGATTAGTGGATCCATACGCACCCCAGAGGAACGAAGAAAAGTTAGCATTGATCAAGTGAGTCTTTCAAGTTTCAAAGTCAAGGGTGTGCATGGGTCGAGTTAAGGGGGTTTTTCAACCCAACCTAACCCATTATGGGGTCCAAACCTAACCCAGCACGGGGTCCAATCCAACCCACGTGGATTGGGTTGAACCCATGGATTTGACAAATTTTTTTAATTATTATTATTAGGGCAAATAACACTCCCCTCCCTTGAGGTTTAGAGAAATGACATTCACCCCCAAACTTGAAAGGAAAAAACACTCCCCCCTTGAGATTTAAAAAAAATAACACTCCTTCCCCCCCTTCTGTTAATATTAGTAACGGAATATTCCAATTTTTTTAAAGATTCTTTTTACCAAAGTTTAACCATGGTTAGTGAAAAGAGCATTTACATAAAATAAAATAAAATAAAAAATGAAAAGAGCATATTATAAAATATGTTGCTTATGTTGATTTTTTAGTCTCTTATAGCACCTTTCCAATTGATTTTTTAAAGTTTAATGATCCTCTTAGATTTTTTAATCGCTCCTCTCTCTAACACTTTGGATCAAAATTTATGAAATAAAACAATTTGCTGAAACTTTCAAGCTTTTATTGTTTAAAAACGAGTTTGAAATTTTCAAAGTCACTTATCAATATAAAAAACTTTCAGAGTCAATTTGATTGATTGGTGAACAAACTCACAAAAGCTTATTCTTTACCATCTAACGTTAAATTAGAAAAGCGGCTAAAAATATGGACTTTTGATGGAATAAGTTGAGAATAAGTTGAGGGAATTTTGGGAATACATTATTAACCAAAGGATACGTTCGTGCACAACATTTTTAACGCCAATTTAACAGAGTTTAGATAAATAAATGTCAAAAGGGGGAAAATGTTTTTTTCTTTAAGTTTGGGGGTGAGTGTCATTTTCCCAAACCTCAAGGGAGGGGAGTGCTATTATTATTATTATTATTATTATTATTATTATTATTATTATTATTATTATTATTATTATTATTATTCAGGGGCTTGACTTGTCAAAAAATATATATATATATATATATATATTTTTAACTTTTGTTTCGACCCCCTAAAAATTTTTTTTGAACATCCTGACTCTAAAGTTTATTTAAACTCAATTAAAATAAATTTGAATATGATCATCTTAATGCTACTTTCATAATATTTTTACAATAAATGTTATATGATAAGTTGTAACTGGTTTTTATTTGGACCCACAACTAACATTACTTTTTACCTACCATTAACAACTTGCCACCTAGATTTTGTTATAAAATTTTTGTGAAAGTATTGTGTACAAAATTTTATTAAAAAAAAAAAAATTTTCAAATTTTTGCTCATTCGTTAAAAAAAAAAAAAAAAAAAAAAAATCTTCTCTTTGGGACTCTGGCTTACTTTATTGTTGACAGCAAAATGAAGCTGTTTTTCCCAACACTTTTATTTTTTCATAAGCAAAAAATTACATTACTGTTACAGCCACTAGATCTCTATCTACATATGTGATTCTTTCCCATTATCCTTATCCGTCTTTCTCTCTTCTATATATTTTTTTTCTTTATTTGATTAAATGGTTTGATAAATATTCTATAGATTTTCAAGTCCAAGAAATCTTTTGGTACTTGCTCAAATTCTAAGAGAGTGACCACATGTATGATTAAAAAGTCATACACTTTAAAAGCAAAACCTTATATTAGTTACTATTTTTTTTTTCTTAGTTTCACATTTACTCCTAGTTCTACTTCTAGGTGTGCTACTATCCTTCTTTATCATATATTTTTAATTAATTCATAATACATATAAATATAATAAGTTATTATTAATTTGAAAAAAAAATGTATGATTAATTATTTAATTATATTTGTTATCTTATCAATATTTAAACTATTAATAATTTTTTAAAACTATTGTACAATATAGTTGTATTGTAAATTGAATTGTATTTAGAATACTATTTTAGATTATTGTATATAATATGGAAGTTGTATGTATAGAAAAAAAAAAATCATTTAATTTTTTACTTACCCCCATGACAAATTTCTAGCCCTGTCATTCCTAACCCCCCTAAAAAAAAAAAATTCTGGAGTTTCCATTGTTATTATTAAATTGAGCATTAAAATAACCCCACAATGAATAAGAGCAAATTTATAATCAAATAATCTTGAAAATAACATCAAACAAACACAAACTATACATGGAGAACTTGGGGTTGAGTTTTATTTAGGAAGAGGGGCAAAAAAGAAAATAACAAAATTATATAATATATTTCTAAATATATATATATATATATATATACTTTTTAATTTAAAATATATATTAATTATAGGCGAGTTGGGTCGAGTTAGGCGGATTTGTGAATCTTACGACTCAAACCTAACCCGACTCACTATAAAAAAAAATCTCACAACCCAACCCAACATGGCGGGTTGGGTTGGATTGGGTCGGTTTTGGTTGGTTGGCTGCACACCCCTACTCAATCTTATGTCATTGCTTTCATTGAACTATGTTGTTTTGGGTCAAATTTTTTGAAAACTTTGGACAGTAAAACTGTTGAGATTGTTGTGGCAAATTTTTGAAATTTTTGAAGTTTTTTCTTTATAAGTAATTTCGTCCATCATTAAGTTATTGTCTGTATGAGGGTACATCATAGTAGGGATGTCTATGGATTAGGTGGACAGGGTTTGAGGTAAACTCGTTACTCCAACCGTTTAGGTTGAGTGGAAGAAGTGAAGACCTATGACTAATTGTGAACAACCATGAGTCGAGTTAGATCGAGCTCTGGTGGACGATTTGTCGGTTTGGTTGAAATCGATTGAGTGGTGGTGGGTGGAGGAAGGTAGAACTTCGCCTATCTAAGAAGAGGAGAGTAAGGCTAGGTTGGATTTGAGCGAATCTAAGCCAAACATTGTCGAATCTAGGTGAAACTCCGTCGGTCATATTTGAGAGAAGCATCGCTAGATTTGAGCAAATCTAAGCAAACATGACCAAATCTGAGCAAATCTAATTTAAACATTGTCGGATTTGAGTGGATCTAAGCGGAGAAGTCCCAAACATGGCTAGATCTAAGCAATGAAGGGCCTAATAGTTACTGGATCTGGGTAGATACGAGGGTTGCTTGAAGTGTTTTTTGGTCAGGTAGGGTGGCTTCGTTTTTCATGGAGGACACCTACCACTTATCTGGCCAAAGTTTGTTTCTGAGAGAAGGGACCCACTGTTGACTGACGAAAGGATCGGGTCGGGCCGCCAATGGTTGGTCTTGTTGGGTGGTTGGGTTGCTTGGACAAACCTACATCATAGTATGATGTAAATCATGTGATCACTCATCATAAGCATACAATAACATTATTTTGTCATCACATGTAGTCTTATATAGTTGTGGATTACATATGTTGTTAGAGAAAACGATACATATCCTTTATGCACAACACGCTTTCTCTCAAATTGAAGGCATATCCCAAAATTTGACGACTTGCAATATGAAGAAAAATAGAAATTAATCAAGTTTTATAAAGAAGAGTATTGTAGCATCATTTAATACCTTTGCATATAATGATACAGCTTTTCGGTCCAAATGCCAAACCTCTAAAGGATGTCATAAAGCAAACTTATCAAACAACTGAGGATTGTTTGAGAACAAACTACTATGGAGCCAAGCAAGTGAGCGAAGCACTTATTCCGCTTCTTCTATTATCCAATTCAGGAAGAATAGTAAATGTCTCCTCCGCCTTGGGACAATTAAAGGTACAGATTCTACAGAATGTAAAACTCATCTTATTAAACCATTTATAATCAGCTATATTTGGTCATGAACATTTCACGGCAATATAGAATGCAAGATTATGGCTGCGACGATTGTGTTGGACCCGCACTAAACATTTGGTTCTAGGAGATTGCTTGAATTTTTTTTTTTCAAGAAATTAAAATTTCAATTATGTTAATATTTCAGCTTATTTCAAATGAGAATGCAAAGAAAGAGCTCGGAGATATTGATGGCCTCACAGAAGAGAAAGTGGACAAGGTGGTGGAAGGATTTCTAGAAGATGTGAAGGAGAATTTGATTGAAACCAAAGGTTGGCCT
Organism: Quercus gilva; assembly: GCA_023621385.1. NCBI lineage: Eukaryota > Viridiplantae > Streptophyta > Magnoliopsida > Fagales > Fagaceae > Quercus > Quercus gilva. The sequence goes on from CM042481.1 coordinate 59,940,722, forward strand.
GTTAATATTTCTGCTTACATAGTCTCCAAGGCAGCTCTTAATGCATATACAAGGGTTCTAGCAAGGAAGTACCCCAAAATAGCAATCAACTCCGTGTGTCCAGGGTATACGAGCACAGACATGAACCACAACAGTGGAATTCTAACTGTTGAAGAAGGTGCAAAAAGTCCTGTGATGTTGGCTTTGATGCCTGAAGGTGGGTCTTCTGGCCTCTTCTTTGATCGAATGGAAATATCACCCTTTTGAATAAGAAATGATGCTACCCAATGAGTACGTAAGCATTGGGAAGAAACATGGAGAATAAAAATATGTGTTATGGAAGCTTCTTCAAATCTTATAGTTGGTTTATTTCGATCTTGCTTTGATCAATAAAAGCTTTAAAAGTTTTTTTATTCTACTTTATATTATGTGAAAGCTCTTTCAACACTAGTTGTTAGAACAACATTATACTTGTCGAAATTCAGAGCTTTTTGACTCATTTATACTGCTTGGTTCTTTCAGAGCATTCACATCAAACATGTCAAAAAATATAACATTTAGCATTTCTAAACATTACTTTATCTATTTTAACACCCCACTTTATAACGCACTCAATATCAAAGGTTTATTTTGTTTTTACCACTTCATTAAAATATTATTTATTTATTATTTATATAATTCCTTTTTTTTCTCAATGAGACATCTCTTTCTCTCTTTTTCTCTGTGTGTCCCCCTTCTCCAAGCAAAAACAACCAACCCACCCCTCATGGCCACCACTAGCCACCACTCACAACAAACCCACAACCACCCACTGAATCAATCAACCCACACCCACCAAAGAGAGATCAAGAACCCACAGCCTTAACACACGGCACAACCTACGGCACAACTCACAACAAACCACTACAACCAACCACCGAATCAATCAACCCACACCCACAACCCAAAGCCACCAAACTAACCCAGACCCACAAATCAACTCAGCACCCATAAATCAATCCACACCATGGAATCAACCTAGCATCTACAAATCAACCCACACCACAGAATCAACCTAGCACCCACAAGTCAACCCACACTACCGAATCAACCCAACACCCATAAATGAACCTACACCACAGAATCAATCCACACCCACAACCAGCAAACCCCGATCAACCCAGCCATGCCTGAAGCGTCTCGTGTCTAGTGTGGCATTAGCAGTGGAAGCCACGCTCAAGGAACAAGTTCATGACACCTTTGATAAGGCCCTCAGAAAAACGGCGACGGCGACGCCGTTCTCATCGTCGCGTCACTCACTGTTGTTGAAGTGGAGATCAAGATTCAAAGAGAGGCGAAGAGGCATAGAGAAAGAGAAAGAGAAAGAGAAAGGAAAGCAGTGGAGAGAGGCACAGCACAAGAAAGAGTGAGAGAGAGAAAAAGAAAAATAAAAAAAAAAATAAAAAACTCTAGAAACTTGCTATAGTAGGGTGTCAACCTACACCACGTAATCAACCTACACCCACAACTAGCAAACCCCGATCAACCCAGAAAACCCAGCCACACCCAAAGCGTCTCGTGTCCAGCGTGGCACTAGTAGTGGAAGCCACGCTTAGGGAACAAGTCCATGACACCTTTGATGAGGCCCTTGGAAAAACGGTGACGGCGGCGCCATCCTCGTCATCGCATCGCTCACCATTGTTGAAGTGGGAATCAAGATTCAAAGAGAGACAGAGAGGCATAGAGAAAGAGAAAGAGAAAGGAAAGTAGTGGAGAGAGGCACAGCACAAGAAAGAGTGAGAGAGAGAAAAAGAAAATTAATAATAAAAAAATCCAGCAACTTGCTACAGTAGGGTGTCAAAGATGACACTCTACTGTAGCAAAGAGGTCAAAAATTTTAAGAATAGCATGCTTGATGTGGATGATATTTTAAGGGAATGAGAGCTAAAATTAGGATTTAGCATTTTTCACATCTTTGATGTGAATGCTCTAATGAAAGAAAATTTAGGTTGCTTTAAATTATTATATAAATATATATTATGCATAATGTAACTTTAAGCAATATTACACCACTCAATATTTTCTTAGTGAATGGAAATTTTGACAAAACTTACCATTCGATTGCATTATTTGTTTTATATTCCCCATGCTTTCAAAATTTCAAGGTGGTCAAATATTAATAGCTATGTCATCAATTGATTGTTAAATTCAAGCTTTTGTAGTTTAAAATAATGCATAAAAGGTAAGTTTATGGATTGAATAGTAAATTATATCTGATTGACATGAAAATTTGCATGCATTTTAAGAACATATAGAACATGTAAACCAATAGTGAGTTTTTCAAAATATGAATTCAATAACAAGTTATTGGGTGTTACAACATACTACTTGCTCACTCTCGTAGAAAATATAATTCTTGGAGTATCGAGGTCGAACCACAAGGAGTAAGGTAAATTCAAAGACAATATAATTAAACAACAATTTAGGTGAAGAAGAAAAGTACTTTTCCTTGGTGATTGTTAACAAGAATAAAAAAAAAAAACTTACTTAAATTAATAATGTAATTACTAGAGCATCAGGGTGTTTTCCTATATTGATATGAAATTCTTTGTGATCTAAGAAATTATATATTTCATAATTGATTGTTCTTATACAATTAAATATTTATGATTTGGTTGAACTAAGACAATTCAAGAACGCATAATAACCTAGATTAATAATGCGGTTAAAAAAGTTTTCAAAAAAAAGCATTCACTTTAAAACCTGATTTCTATTTGAAATTATTAGAAATTCATCTAAACAATAAGAAAAACATGATTGAAATTATTGAAAGAATGGAAGAACTAATATATCAAAAGAAATCTAATTGAACAATCAAATATGTTGTTGAAAAAATCTTAGAAAGAATCACATTGAATATTCACATCATATAAAAGAAACAGAACCCCTAACCCTAGCAAAGATTTTAGGCTGCCATTAGAGAAAGGAAAATACAAGATTTTCTCTCCAAAATTCGTTCTCCATGGATTCCCCTCGAAACCCTAACGTCAAAGTGTCCAAAGAAAATAAAACTTTTACTATTTTAATTTTCGTCCATATTTACAGCAGTAACTTGTGAGTTAATTTTGGCCTTCAAAAATTGTGAATTTTGAAAAACTCAAAAATGGAAAGTTGTAGATATTTAAGTCACGGTTCCACCCCATCTGGCCTTGTGTAAATTGAATTTTTGAGGAGAGAGATACACCCAAAATACTGATCAGTGCTCAAATTTGATTTTTCCTTTTCAGATTCTACATCTTCGATTTCTTTCCTTATTTGAGGCTTCCAAACATGGTAGACGACCCAAGCACTCCAGCTGCATCTCCTTAGATATTTAAGCATGGTCCTTTAGCTCCACTTTAATTTTAGTTTGGCCTCCATTCTCTCACGAACTCTTGTAAACTCATATTTTTCACATGATTTCCTGAAAGTAGAAAATTACATGCAATGAATGCCATCTTATTTAAGAAATTATGTAAAGATAAATAATAGGGACTAATGTAAATCATGACTTAATTATACAAATTAAGTATAATAATAAGGAGATAATGCTCACATTAATATATGACAAGTTTACATTTTAAGGCGTTATCACATACTACAAGTAGAACTTGAACACAACTATATATATGTATATATATATATATAGAGAGAGAGAGAGAGAGAGAGAGAGAGAGAGAGAGAGAGAGAGAGAGAGAGAGAGAGAGAGAGAGAGAGAGAGAGAGAGAGAGAGAGAGAGAGAGAGAGAGAGAGATCTTCAAAAAAATATTCATTTTTTTCTATTCATTTTTAGTTCAAATTTATCCTATATTTTGGTTTATAACATAAAACTGATTGATGACAACTCTTGTTGCTGTAAGTCCTTAGAATGAATATTCTAAAAAAATTCTTTTCATTTCATTCATTTTCTTCCTATCAAATGGAGTGTTAGGATGTTATTTTGGATGAGTATAATTTGTAATGCTTTTCTCTTTTGGCAATAATTTTTTTTCTTTTTTCGTTTTCTATAGTTAAATTAGTCTAAATATTGTTTTTGTAACTAAAGTTTGCATGATCATTGTTCGTTTTTATACTTTAAAAAGTTAGTTTTTCACCCCAAACTAAATGCATAAATAATCATTTACTCTTTCCTATTTTCATTCTTAAACCATTGAAAAGAGCTCTTTGCAAAATTTTGTCCCTAAAGTTTGCATTATCATTGTTCGTTTTTATACTTTAAAAAGTTAGTTTTTCATCCCAAACTAAATGCATAAATAATCATTTACTCTTTCCTATTTTCATTCTTAAACCATTGAAAAGAGCTCTTTGCAAAATTTAGGAAAGGAAAAAAAAAATTAGGAGTAGAGATGAAAAACAAAATTCATGCAAACTTAAGGGACCAAAACACAATATTTTAGCCAAAACATTAATATTACATTAAATATGTCATTATATGTTTATACATGTTATTGTGAATATTTTTGTATTTTTTTGCATTTTAAGATCAATTTTTACCTTTTTTAAGTTTCTTATAAAATTATTTGTTTTAACTTTTAATTGAACATCTGGTTAGACCAGTAATTCGTTAGTTGAAAGTTGAAACAATGGTCTCTAGGGACCCAAAACCTACATCATGTCAAGTTCCCATTTGGGTTTTACCATAATGGAGTCCAGATGTTGTTCCACGAATGAAATTTATTTTTGATAGCCCACCAATCTTTTTTTTTCTCTAATTTATTTGTTTTGTACCAATGGAATTTACTATTTAGGACTTGAGAGCATAGAAAAACGTCATGGCCTACGTATTGGGTTGCAACTTATCCTAAACTTCAGTTATGAGATGACCTTAATTAACAAAGTGGGATAAAAACAAAAAGCTTACGTGGGAAATTTTTTTTTATTTTTTATTTTTAAGTTTGAACCTATGATGTTCACTTTTGATAATAACTCTTTATCGTCAGATCAAGACACCAATCGATTTTTTTTGTAAGCGAGAATTGAACTCTAGATCTCTTATTGTAATGGATGTTGTAGCTTACATAGGCATAGACAGAGATAGGAAAACGTCAATGCCTACTTATAAAGTGGAAAATTATTAGATAATCAGGGGTGATATGATGCTCCATCCTCTCACATTAATGATGGCCCCTATGATGAATTTGGTTGGTAAGATTCATCATGAATATGACAGAATGAGTACCATGTTACCCTACTCGTATCTAATAATTACTCTGATAAAAGCCAAATATGACCCAAACTACTTGTGATTTAATAACATTAAGAAAATCACAAAAGTTAATAAAAACACTTTGATTAGGTTGAAAATAGACATGGCAAAACGGGCCGAAATTCGCTGACCCAACTCAAACCTGCCCATTTTGGCTTGGCTCAAAAATTTTTTTTTTTTTTTTTGCCTGAATTAAATATGGCCAACTTGTGGCCCGCCCGTTTTTTTAACTTTTTTTCCCTAAAAAATATTTAAAAATTACATGGCAAGGTGTGCTAGACTACTCCTAGGTGCATAAAATTATCATAAAAGGCACAATGAACTTGTGTGTTATGCCCCCTATTTATTAAAAAAAATAAATAAATAAAGTGTTAAATGAAAGGGACAAAAAATACAAAAGGAAAGCAAAAGCCTAATGCATCTACTGTCCAGTGTCTACACAAACTACCCTACTAAGTAAGCAGCACTAATTACTAATTACTAAGCTCTACTTCTAGTTGTAACATTCAGTAACTAAGACTACTAAATACTAAGTAACTAAGTTCAACTTCAAAGATTACTAACTATTAGGACATATGTGATTTACTTGTTAGGAACATATGTTACTATTTTATGTAATTGGCTAATCCTTTGACAAAACACACTTTACTTGTATTTGGGTAGATCTAGGATGTGTTTAATACTTCAAGAAACATTGTTTTAAGATCAAGTGTTGAAGCCATGCAAGTTTGTCCAAGATTCAAGTCTGAAAAGTGTCTATCATTAAAGCTCGACAGCTAGCCATCTATTGAGCTTGAAGAGCTGTTCCAACCCCATGGCTCAACAGCATCTTGACAGCTAGGCATCTATCGAGTTTTATGAAAAACAGAGTTTCAATTCTATTTTGACTCTAATTTGTGATTATGTGTTTGAGTTTTCTTTTCTTATAACCCTAGACATATAAAAGGATTATTTTAAGGGCCGTCAAAGGTGGACACAAGTTGCACAAGTGTTGAGCAAAGTTTGTTCAAGTAAATTGTGACTGGAGACAGAATTTGCTCTAGTTCATCTTTCTTGTGAAGAAGTTGCTGTGTTTGTGCACCGTAGGGTATTGTGACCAAGCATCTTCTGGATCTTCATCGTGTGACACCTCTCTCGAGTTAGTGATTGAAGTCATGTACAGGGATTCGTGCAATTGGTTAGTCACATACTAGAAGCCGTGCATTACAAAGAGAGATTGTCACTATAGAACAAGTTCAATTGTGTATTGGGGTAAGGGTTTAACTGTAAGTTGGTATAAGGTATTGGGATTCCTATACTTCTAACCGTTTGTTGTGATAATAGTGGATTCTCCAGAATGGTGACCTTAAAATTACCCGGTAGATTTTTTGCCGTGTAAGTTTTCCTCATTTGTAAACAAATCACCGTGTCAATTTATTTTCCACTGCATACTTAGTTTAATTGGTGATTTGTTTGTGCTACCACGCATTTGCATGTTAAATTGATTAATTAATTAAACTTGGCTAATTAATCAATTAATCCATCATAAGGGGTCAATACATTTTTGGCCTATCACTAACAACACATCTAAGTCTGTCTAACTAATATGGTAATATCTATCTAACTAGCACATGCTCGGCCATAAAGTGACAAAATAGTAAACGAAACAAAATTAGAAGAATTCAATAGTGACTCAAAAGGAAAAAAAGGAAAAAAAAAAAATCTCTATTGGACTCGTATTTAGAAGAGCCTAGACTTAGCAAAAGGCAAAATCCAAAGTTAGAAGTTCTCTCTTGGTGGAAAGAACATTACAATCTATTTCCAAAACTCTCTTTAATGGCACGGGATCTCACGAGCATTCCTATAATTATTGTTGCATCTGAATCAAGTTTTAGTACAGGAAAAAAAAAATTCTTACTTCATATCGATCACATGTTTTGCCTGAAAACGTTGTAGCTACGTTGTGCACTAAAAATTTGGCATTTATTTGTTTTTTTTTTTTTAAATATGAAAAATATAGGCCAACCCGACCCGACCCGACCCGCATGCAATGTAATTGACTTGACCCGACCATTTGTTATGTCTAGGGCCCTTGACAAGGGAAGGCTAGCATCGTCCCAGACACTAGACGTTTAGGAGACAACCTTCTCCTTCCTTTTGGTTAACATCCTTTGCTTCTTTGGACAAAGTAAGCTCTTCTAGTGAAGTGGCAGGAGAGGCCGTCCTCCTGGCCTCAGGGACAGAGGTAGCCGGGGTGATCGAGGTCCCTTTCTCAATGACCTACACCTCTTTCCCAAACTTGAAAGAGGCTTGTTCTTCTTAGCCTTCATCTTGGTGTACATCTCTTGGTTAAACTTGGTCGTCATCTCTGCATGACCAAAAGTACATGTATAAAAATAAAAAAAAATAAAAAGAAAAGAAAAGAAAGAAAGAAAGAAAGAAGAGAAGGCAACAAAAGGGGAAAAAAAAAAAGGAAAGGATGAAGAGAACTCAAAAGCTAAACTTACTTTTTTCTTCAATCTCGATGGCATGCAAGGTGAAGGGAGAATGCTTGGGACCAAAACAATGATGAGCACAGGTTCTGGGGTGGATGAGATCGTCAAAGTTGTCAATTGTCTTTGTGTATTCAACAGCTGCCTGGACGTGTGCCTTGTACCTGTTATTAAGCTTAGGACGCTTCTTAACTGCTAAGACACAACAAAAAAAAAGGGGTTAGTAATGAGTTTAAAAAAGAAAAAAGAAGGAACTAACAAGAAGTTGGAAGGGCAGTGCACCTAGACTTGGGGCCCTTCACCGACGAAGCAACCTAGAAACTTCACCCTAGAAGTCATTAGAGAGAGTCTCCCATCCATCCCTAAACGCAAAGAAGTACTTAGATTTCCAATCTTGGAAGGACGAAGGAAGATCCGTGATGATCCTTGCCTTCCTGACCCAAGGCACAAGCTTGTAGTACCCATACTCCTTGGACTCCTTCAAATGGTATAGGTGAACAAATTCATCCAACCTGATTGTGTCTCCCTCAATGAAGACCATCCAGATCTCCATATAGCTAATCACTATCTTCCACGAGTTTGGCATAAGTTGCCTAGGAGCAATATTGAAGTGGTTCAAGAGTTCCATGACGAATGGATGGAAGAGAAACGTAAGGCCACATTGAAAAGCAGCTCCGTAAATGCATACTCATCCAAGCGAGAAATGATATGCTTTTTCCCCTTCTTGAGGAAGACAAATCCTGACTTCCTCAGGAAACTGGAACCTGTCTCTAAACCTAAAGAGGGTGTCTGCGTCTAAAGCGCACTCCTTCCTGAGGGCAAGAAAGGACTTAACCTCCCTTCATCCAGGCAACAAAAGGCCAGAGGCAACGGTGTCTACCTCAACCTCAACAGGGTCATCGCTAGACAATAACCCAGTTTCAAACTCGTTGGACCTTACCTCAGACACTACTTCTTTCTCACCCACCATCTCTTTAAACCAATTTAGGGATTGATGTAGCAAAGGGTGCAAATCAGCCAACACAAAATGTAAATTGCTACCTCGAGATACAAAACAATGAGTGCTAAAGGAACCTAAGGATGCCCCTAAACGAGCAAAGAAAAACGAAATAGAGGGACAAAGTTGCCTAACCTCGAAGCTCTTAACCATGGAACTAAAAAAGAAAAAGTTGAGAAATTTCTATCCTTAAATAGAAAAGGAAAGACAAGTAAATTTTGCTATAAAAGGGAAAAAGAGAAGAAAGAGAAATTGTACCTCAAAAAACCAAGCTTAGAAAGGAAAGAGTTGGTGGAAGTCAAAAAGCTCGAAGAAGAAAAACACAAAGCGACAATGGCGAAAGAGAGAGAAAAACTAAGGAAGAAGAGGAAAAGCAAAGTGGTTTAAAAAGCTAGACTTGTGAATTTGAAAAACAACGAGAAACCCAAAAGCCCCTCAGGCAAAATGCTGGTATCTACCACTTAGAATGTGTCATGTGGCCACGACATGTACGGCGTCGCCACTCCGCATTAAATGCGGACACAACAAAAATCTCAAGAGTCACATCTAAGCAAATGGCATTTCATATTCTCAAGATCGTCATCACACGCAAGGACGATCTTAGAATAGGGGGCAGCTGATAGACTAGATAATTACCCTCGTCTAGGAGAGCCAACCTGGACGAGGATAGAGTGTCATGAAAGCAGCTATTTAATGCCCCGACGGTTACATATCAGTAAGAAGATCGTTGGAGCCTCCATTAAGGCTGAATTGAAGTAGACCTAGGACATTACCTTAACAGCCTTGAAACCACCATTTAAGAAAGACAACAGCTACTAAGGAGAGCCTATATATATGACCTACCGAATCCAAGACAAGGTACATACACACTAATCATTTTTACCCTCACTACAAAATTCTTTTTATCTTTTGAGCTCCATTCACTGACTTTATCGTCGGAGATTCCGTGGCCGGCACCACACTGGTGACCACCCTAGAGGATTCCCTTTTTTTCTTATTAACCTCATTACAAAATTCTTTCTATCTCTTGAGCTTCATTCACTGACTTTATCGTCGGAGATTCCGTGGCCGGCACCACACTGGTGACCACCCTAGAGGATTCCCTTTTTTCTTATTAACCTTGTAAGAACTTGGATGAATTTGTATTGATCCGTTTGGATGAACCCATTTATTGACGATTTCAGCATCATCACACACGTTCAACCAAGAGGAATTAATCAAAGAATTTTTTATCACTATCAACTAGGTTAGTTTGCTTTTTGTTTTTCATTGTTTCTCACTTTTCAAAATGAAGGTGACATTGACATATTTAAACTATGACAATTATAGAGTAGTTATACAAAACTATTCAAAAACTATTGTTCAAAACTTTGTACAGATAAATTCATTTTCCTGTTCCATATGTTGTACATACTTATGGAATTTAAAAGTTCATTTTTCATTAAGGCTTGCAATACATTTACCCATAACTTCATCATAGAAATCAACCCTATTGAAAGTTTATGTGGTGTAATGCTTAATTAGTCAAAAGTGGGGTCACCTTAGGCATTGTGCCTGTTGTTCCTACAACATAAGCTTAATCCGGTGCTTTCTAATAGAATTTGTGCAATTTCAAAATCACAAAGAGACTAAAAGGTGAAAAAAAAAACAAAAGATTAATTCAAAAACGTTTAATGAATTAAGCATTGCAAATATGAAAGATTTAAGCAAATAATGGGACATCAAATGTTATTTTAACTAACACAAACTCTAACCTTTTTTATATATATAGGTAATAGTGGTGGAGGGGAGATGGTGGGGTTTGAACCACAAATATGGGACATCACAAAGAATGCATTTACCTCTAGGCTATTATTTGCACCCGCAAAAATTAATCTAGGAGGCTAGACAAATGAATAATTGGAATTTCAACAAAGAATTAATCAAGTTCCTCAAGTATATATACATAAAAACATTAATAGCATAATAATGCTCTAGAGTAAGTTATATTTTGTCTTATTCTTTTTTTGATATTTTCCTTTGTAAAGTTGTGATTTACAACTATTTTGTATTGGCTTTAATTCCGTGCCAAATTTGATTGTAATTATGTTCAATCTTATGTACCCTGTATTTTATATGGGATTTCATTGTAAGCGTTATGTGTGTGAGAGATTGTGAAGACTCAAGGCAAAGTGAAAAGCAAGAAGTTTTCTCAGGTAGCTCGCAAGAAGCCTTCCCGTGAAGTGAAGCATGTGCTCAGCACATGACTGGAATGCAAAGAGTCATGACAGATGGTGATAGCTGGGTTTCGCGAGTCTTTCACGGGTAAGGCCTTCCTGCGAGATACCCGCAAAACATTTTGTTTTTCCAATTTGTCATTTCTGATACACCCTGTCCCTAACCACACTATATATACCCATATTACCTACAAATGTTGAGGAGTGCTTTTAGAGAAAAAACCCTAGCCATAACCCTTGAGAGTAAGAGATTGTTATACCCATAATTCTCTACACAATCCATTGTGGTTTTCCTCAACTCTTACCTCTCCATTTCCATATCCTTGAGAGGTTGATAGCCCAAACACTTACCACACCCATTCTGAGTGTCAAGTGATGTTTTGGTGTTGTTGAGAAGCATTGGAAGAAGTCAACCTTTGGCGGATGCAATCGAGCATATTGTGGGATCCGAAGAGCTAGACAAGACACAGTTCTGAGAAGCCTTGTTGGAGTAGGAGCTTGGAGAGCGGCAGTGAGATTTTACACCGAGTACTTTGGTTTCCTCTTCGATAACACATCGGCGTGTTATCTTGTGTTTGCATTCTTCTTCCCTGCTCTTTTAGCTTTCATTTTACTGCTATGTTTTGTTGAATATGGCTTAGGGTAATTTTATTGTTTGTTCGCTCGCATTTACTCTATTCTGTACTTAGTTTAAGTTAGAGTAAAATTAATCAAGCCGTAATCTTTAATTTGGTGGTCTGAACAGCTCTTGTGTTTTAACACATAATCAAGCTTTCATCCTTAAAGAAGATCAACTAAGTAAAGTAAAAACATACCAAAAAAGCTCAAATTAACTAAGTTTGCGTTGCCAATTCCAAGTCAATTAAGAATAACAAAAGTCAATATCATTAAAAAAATTGGGAAGGAAAATAGCAAAATCACTTCACATAGACTAAATGCAAGAATACCATAAAGAAAGGGAAAAAAGAGATCATTTCTATTTGTGCATTTTGTTCACCTCAATGGTCATCCTATTGCCGACTTAACTTTGAAAATCTTTGACAAAAACAATCGATGTCTTCTCAAAATAGTGAAAACTAAAGCTTGATTGAAAAATGTGGAGAATAATTATTATTGAGCTAATTTTTTTCGTTGTAGATGATGGGGTGATCGTATCTAGATGTACATTGGTAGATATAACACTGTAAAGCTTAAATAAATAATTGATGTGTGACTGAAAGAGAAATAAGGTTGTGAAAAACTGAAAATTTGGGAGGGGAAACATTGTAACTGTAGATAATTAAATGAAAAGATATAAAACTCATATTTGGGTTGGAGATTATACTTGAAATTTTAATTGTATCCATTAAAATAATAATGAACTATTCAATTTTAATAATTAATTGAAATTAGAGAGAAGAAAACGAAAAGTTGAAATCAATTTGAGTGGCTGAATAGTCAAACATTTGTATCTAATATATAGTAACCTTTGTAATTTGAATATTTATTATTAGATATTTAGTTTTATAAGCCTACCTTTTATCCATATCTTTTCTAAGAACACAATCCTTAAACATTCAATCTAAAATTAAGAAATGCAAGTCTTGAAACATTCAATCTAGAGATTTATCTCGGTGAATTTTTGCATTGTCAAATGCAATTTCAATAAATTTAAGTTTCTTTTAACATATTTCAAATAATTAGATGAAAAGTTAAGTATATTTTTGAAAAGATATTAATATGAGCAATTTCCACCAATAATCATTTGGTCTTTATTTTACTTACAATTATTATAAATTGTAAAGAAAATTTTCAAATTTCAACAATTATTGAGAAATTAATTGTTGAAATTTGTCATATGTCAATCCGAATATGACACATAGCACCTTATCATCCAAACATAGCACACTTAAAAAGGATAATGACTAACATAGGACAATGTTAAAGTGAAAATTCAATTAAGAAGACTATGTATTGCATAGAAGTTATTACCAACTATAATCACACAAATGAATGTAACAAAACAAAATGTAGAGGTGAGAAATATATATTATCAAAATTATAGAAATTTGTATAAATCAAAGAAATGATTATTACACATTTATAGAGTTGAATATGATCAAAATTATAAGAATCCATTAACACAGAGACCAAACAATCAAAATAATGATCTAAATATTTTTGATTTGGTGATTGTAATAAAATATTGAATTGTGAGAGTAAAGTAAGAAAGAGAGAGAATAGAAGCTTACTAAGTAGAGCTATCAAATTCATTACAATATGAGTCTTTAGAGAGAGACAATTCCACCATTGGAGAAATGCCAAGCGATTCTATTTGGCTTTCATAGACAAAATATGCCAAGGAGATAAGTTTTATGTTGAGAAAAATTGACATATATACACAATATTTTTTTGTATAAAACAGTTCAAACTTTTATGTCTACCTAGAAAGATTGGAACTCCAAACTACTCTAAAAGTCACTGTTATTCTCTTTTACTCTCCCTTAAAAATTAAAAAAAAAAAAAAAAAAAACAAAAACAAAAATTATGACAACATAATTGAGTGTTTGTTTAGTATGAAATCTATTTGTTGTAAGGGCCAAGCTCAAGGGCAGGAAAAAAAAAAGCATCAAAAGAGAGATATATATATATATATATTGTAGGGTTAAGGGCCCGAATGATATATTGGGCCTTGGCCGAGAGCATAGTAATCCATGAATAAATGAATAGTGTTGAATGGGCCAAGCCTAGAATCTAATGAGCAAGATACGAATAAGAGGGTGGTCCGAGGAGGAATATCTCCTCGGACAGACTAAGCATGGCTTAAATGTGTATCTTACGGTTCAAAGTGAACCTTCTAGGAAACTCCAGTGATAGGGACGTGTATCTCAAGTGTACCACAAGGCTGAGAACTCAGAAATATCTAAGGAAAAGCTGCTACCACCGCATTAAATGCTCTGCAACTAACTTTCTGGCTGCATTAATGTGGAGAAGACTCCTGAATAATGCTGTCTTAGTTATCCCAACTCACAGCGAACTCGAGGGGGTGTTCAATGGGACAAGCACTCAAGTAGAGGCTTAGATGACCAACAAGTGGAGGACCAAGATCGTTCAAGGAAGACTATATAACATGAAAGACCCTCCATGAAGAAGGGATCGGAAAAGGAGAGAAAATACATTGTAGCTATCTAGAACCAAATTTGTAATCACATTTAAAAGCATAATATAAGGACCAGTCTCCTCAGACATTGCCAAGGACATTTTTTCTTCAGTCTAAACTCATCTATCTTCACTTTTTCGTCACCAATCTTCTTAACTTGTTGTTCGATTAACTAGAGCCCAGTTTTCTAAACCCATTTCTCTATAAATTCATTGTTTTAGGCTTTTCAGGTCTAAGTCCATTCATATTTTAGGCTAGGAATTCAAATCTGGTCCTTACATATATATATATATATATATATATATATGTAAGTTAGATAAATACAAACATGATACACATAAGAAAAATATAATGAGAGTGGGGGAGAGATACCTCGAAAATAATAAAAGCATGCATTTTTTACGCAAAATTTTTACAGACCAAAATTCGTATATGTAAAGAAAATAAGTTGAAATGCATAGCTAGGAGAAGAGTTCGTGAATATTGCAAAATACATAGGTAGGGGTGCTAGTGTCAATGGTTGGTAAAAAAAAAAAAATTTGTCCTGTGACTAAATGAAAAGGCACAGAATAATTATTATTAAAAAAAAAAAAAATGAGTTACATTGGTTGGTTGGCTACCTTCTAGAAACATAACATCATACACATTGTGAGCAATTTAGCATTTAGTCTTAGCGTTAAACAAAAAATACTAACCAATCAAAAAGTTATCATAAGTTGCAATACAAATATAGTGATAATTCAGTATTGTGAACACACCTAAACAAAAATCAAGAGTGATATGTAAAAGAAATTGATTATCAAAATTTCAATAAAGAATAAAAAAAATTCCTCTAGGATTGTAATCAATAATCAACAATGGAATTGAATTCTTGATAATTTGCACACCTTTGTCTTGCATATTTGCTGGGCATTGTCTAAGTACGGAAATTTGGGAGAAAAAAAAAAAAAAAACTAAGGTAGAGAGAGAGAACTTACTGGCAGAGTATATAAGATCCGGATTAGCTATTGAAAGTGGAGAAGTGATTTGCTTAGAAGACTCTAACTCTGCATTTACGTTACAAAGAAACTGCTTTGCTTCCAAATTCCAATTTTGGATGGAAGGATGTGAATAGTCGTAACTGAAGATAATTACTCATGTTGTATGGATAAAATTGAGAAGATTTAGTACTTAGTAGTAGATGAATAGTCATCTGTTTGGTTGGTTGGTTTTTTTTTTTTTTTTTTTTTTTTTTTTTTTTTTTGAGAAGGAGATGAATAGTCATCTTAATAGAGTGCATCAACACGTTTATCCATGATCTATATTTAATTTTTTAATGAACATGATCTATATTTAATTTTTTATAAAAACCACCACACACTCTTCGTGTAGTAGTCATTCCACAAGTATAAATGCTTGTAGGGTGTGGGGGGCAAAGGCCGAGGTTTAAGTCTCTAGGAGGGAGCTTCACACACATATATACTTAGATTAGGCTAGAGTAGAAATTCTATTTTGTATCAAAAAAATTATTTTATAAAAAATAGAGAAAAATTATAAAGGAAAAAAGTATTTAAGAAAAAGTATGAGATGGGGATGAGGTGGCTCAATAAGAGCATAGCAACATTAAATATTATGGTTCAATTTGTAGATATATATAGATATAGATTAACAAAATAGATCCATAAAATACAACCGGTAAACTCATTTCCAATTCACCGACATGTTGAATATATAATCATTAGTTACTCTTGGAGAATATGAATAGGTGATGATGGAGATATTGTAAGCTAATAAAACAAATTTCATAAATAAAAAAAATAAAAAATAAAAAGCTAATAAAACAAATCACCTTCTAGAAAATTTTAACATGATGTCCTTTTCATTAAATTATTTAAAACCCCTGAATTATTAAAGATCAATGACAAAAATTTAATAGTTTATTATCTACAAAAATATTTTACTTTAAAGACTTATCTTTTTCTACGTTGGGCTGCTATTAAAAATGGAGAGAAAAGAGAAAATGACCAAGGCAACTTTTTCTTTTATTTATTTTTTTTTATTTGAGAAGGTTAAAAAAATTTCTTTTAGTCTGCGTTTATTTAATTAGACAATATAATAGGATTAATGTACTTAAGAATAGGGCAGGCATAATTTTAAGCAATTTTTTTATTTTTTTTATTTTTTTTTTTAAGAATCATTTTGAAACAAACATAGTTAGCTACCTTTGTGGAAAGATTCAACTACTCCGATTATCTTATCTTAAGAATAGAGACCAAAACCAGGGTGTGTGACGTGTGACTCAATTATAGGTACATTTTATATGAGTTTAGTCTTTTATTAACCAACAATAATCTTAACCTGCCCAATATGTTAGCATTTCCACTTTTGAGTCCCTCTCTTACCGAAAGTTATCCTTCTATCTCATTATCAAGCCTAAAATTTCTAGTGCTTAAACTAGCTGAGTTTTATTGAATTTTGAATGTTCAGGTTTGGCTCAACAATAAATGTAAAATGTTTGAGTTTGGTTTGAGCTTGAGTCAAGCTTACAAACAATATTTGAGCTTAAACTTTCAAAAGGTCCACAAGCTTGGCTTTGCTCAGCTTGATTCATTAGTCAAGTCAAGGTAGAGCTCAAACTCAAGCTCAATATTGATTTTTTGAACTTGAGATTCAACATATGTACATTATCATCCCATATTAAGCATACTAGTCTCTGTGCACGCACATTGCACGTGCTTAGAAACTATTCTATTTTTTTTTTTTTTTTTTTTTTGAATACATAACTTTCCATTCGAGATTGATGCATTTTTCTATCACAAATATACTTAAGGGTGTGATGAGACTTATGCATTTTTGAATGCATTTATATTTTTTTTGTTACAGCTTATCACACCCCTAATTATATTCGTGATTGAAAAATGAATCAATCTCGAATTATGATGAATAGAAAATTTTGTACTTCGAAAAAAAATGGAAGGGCCATTAAGCACGCGCAACACTCATCACTCATGCATAAAAGCTAGTATATATATAACTTAATATTTCTATATATTTAATTAACGAACACAAAATTTTATATTATGATATGGGAATAAAATTAGTCAAATAATGAATTTGGACTTCAAAGTTCTAAAAATTCAACACAGTCTGGAACAACCCGGAATATAAAGACTGGTATAGCCGGAATTTGTCCAAAACACCGAAATTTAGACCGAAACAGATCATGAGGGGTGAGTGCATAGGAATGAAAAATTCCTATAGTAACGGCCAAAGCGGAACATAATTTAAAACCTTGAACCCAACATCTTCTATACCTATCAGATATCAAAAAATTTCATTTCATAGCTTGTAATGTTTTTTTTAGGGGGATTAGCCATAAATCTACTAAGTACACTAATTGATATAGAATTTTTTCGAAGAGTCGCTTACAAGGATAAACAACTTCACCACCCAAATGAATCCAATTAAGGGATACAGAGCAACGGATAGGAATGCTCTACACCCTAAGTAATCTGCTTGAAAGATAGAGAACAAGAACCTCTTTACCTATCGGAATCCATTGAAGGATATATAAGAATTAGACACGAAGAATTTATTATCTCATTTTCATCCATACATGAACTAGGATTTATCATTTATATGTATAGGACCAACTTGGAACAACCTTCCAAGCATGACTAATGAAAACTTTTAAATTTCCAATTAATACTATAACATTTAAACAAAAAAAATTCATAAACTTGACCTAATACAACTAACAAAACACATCAACAAGACCTGAAAATTGGGAAATGCACTTTGGAAAACAAGTAAACACAATTAAAAGCAAGAGAATTCAAAATTTACTATTTCATGAATGCATTATACTGTAGCCCAAAAGCCCCAAACAGTCTTTAATTAGTAAAAAAAACTCCAAATTACACACACATTTGAGAAGTTGCAAACGAATGTTTCAAAAATCGAATTGTTCAAAGAATTGAAAAAGGAAGTGATTTAAGATTTTTAAGGTCAAACCAAAGGTCAAATCATGCATGATGATACCTTAATTAATTTAATAATTAATTAAAATAAAAAAAGGACTAAATTTTTTAAAATTGAAAAAATAATAATTAAAAAAAAAATCAAAGTAATGTAAAAGCTTTGAACGAAATTTCAACATTATTATTATAAGCGTGTGTTTGGCAAAAATTAAAAAGCCAATTTATTTTACTATTCAGCTTATTTTTTCTACTATTTATGAGCTTTATTGCACTTTTTGGTACTATTTATGGGTCTCACTATAGTATTTCAGCTAATTTTACTTTTATCTACAGTACTTTCAGCAAAAAAATTTTAGCAAGGCCAGCCCTAGATATTTTGGGGCTTAAGGCGAGAACTAAAATGGGACATTTTTATACTTATGTATTAATTAAATTAATATTTATTTAATATTTTTATATTATAATATATTTCATTTAAAATCTATTTTTCTTGCATTTTGAGATGCAAATTGACTAATTAAATTTTTGTATTCATGTTCTTCTAATATCTCATTTGCAATCGATAATATAGCGAATCTACTTAATCTTTCTTGGGATATTGTCGATCTTAGATATGATTTTATTAATTTTAATTTTGAAATAACTCTAAAAATAAAGCTAAACCATCAATATCATAATAAACATCATGTTTGAGAAAAGATTCAAGTTTAAGACAATATTTTTGTAAACTATCATCATCTAGTGATTTCAATTTTGTGAAGTTAAATAGAAAACCAAAAATATCTTCATATATTTGAAATTGTTCAAATCTATTCTCAATTGAACTAATTGCTTTATCTACTATATATAAGAAATAATCAATTCTAAAAGATTCTTCAGCAGAATGTGTTATCTCATTATAAACATTTTAATCAAATTGTTTCTTTCTATAAATTATACATTTCTCACGAAATACAGGTTCTATTTCCATATCCAATGCAATTTTTTTAGATGAATTCATTGCAGATGTAAATTCATTTTCTCTATATCCTTTAAAATAAGTAATGAGACCTTTTAATTGATCTATAGCAACATCAATGTGCATGTCTTTTGATTGTAAGTTTTTACTAACAGAGTTGACAGCAAATAATATGTCATACCAAATAGTCATATCTTTTGACTATGACTATTTGGCCAGCATGTTTAGACTCACAGAACTTGCAACAAAAACAAAATACTTAGTCTGTATCTGTTCAATACACTAGCCATTTTCTATCATGCTTCTCCCCATTTGATAATATTCGAGTGTAATGAATAGTAGAAAAATGTCTAGTGTCTTCACCTCTAGGAAAAATTATATCATTGTCTCTAATTGGACCTCTTTCTACTAACAAATCTCTTAATTTTGTGTCAATACTTTTCCAATTACCTGGATCATAAATATTTGAAAGAATATAATTCAACATGTCATTATTATTTTCATTTTCTTTTAGTTGAACATCATTACGGTGAACTTGTTCATTTGTGACATTTTCATCATTATTTTCATTTTCTTCTAAACTCTTTTGAAGTTCATTATCAAGATTTGTTGTTGAACGGTTTAAGACCCCTTTAAACACAACCAGATTGCGTAGCCTAGATTAATTAGCCAAGTTGTTACTTAGTCAAATTAAGCAATTCTAGGTTAAAACAATCAAATAATCATATCATGCATATAAAACATATAAAGCAGCAGAAATAATAAAAAACACAAGATATGATTACCCAGGAAACCACACGGAAAAACCTGGGGAGGATTTGACCCACCGATCCTCAAGGCAAACCAGAATTCACTATGAAAGAATTGAAGTTCTTACAAAAAGACTACAAGCTCCCCCGCTCGACTTCCTAATGCTACCAACCAGTAGAACTTCCTGACACGACCACGCGCAGGCTCCGAATCCATGGACTACTTCTTTCTTGAATTCCTCAATCAGCTACAAGCTCCCCGCTTGTTTATCTTTAAGCTTCAATGGCAGCAACCAAGTTGATCATCAAGATATTGAAGTAATCTTAATCTTGAAAACCCTAAGTTTTGTGTAAAGGAAAGCTCCTCTAGATCTTACAAGAGATTTACATAAAACCACAATGTATGAGCAACAATACAACTTGTGCAACTCTAAAAACGTGGCTAGGGTTTTGCCTTATATACCTAAAGCAAAAACATAAAACCCTAAACGTTTAAAGAATTAGGGCTGAGTTGGAATTTCTGTAGAAAACGCATCTAGGCCGATTTTCAATCGATTGAGAATTACATTCGATCGATCGAGCCAGGCCGAAATGCACCAATGCAACTGCAGTCACTCGATTCCAACTTTACAATATTTTACCAACTTTGAGCAAGTCTAAACTAAACTAAATACATTGTTTTGATCATGGTTTGCCAACATTACAAATTAGAGTTCTAAATACATAAAATCCTAAGACTTTAGAACCTAACAGTTGTATTGCAAAATTGAACATCATTGTTATCTTGCAATTGTATCATTTCATTATCTTCTAACTCTTTTTGGTGAATTTCTTGCTCATTTGTGATATTTTCATCTAAATTTTGTGTTATATTTTGTTTATTACTAATAAAAAATTTATCCATTGATCCTTTTTGAGACTCAATTAATTTTTCTTTTCTTTTTTTCTTTTTTTTTTTTAGTTTTTCATATCCAAATGCATATTTTCTAGTAGACATTTCTAATCAAAAAATATATTTATACATACTAAAATAAAAAATAACTTTTAAGTGTAGAGCAAATAAGAAATAGAATCTGATTTATATAAAAAGTATTGTTGTAGTTTTACCGAACAATAACAAGTTTTTAGCAATCTTAATGTGCATAAATAAAGACTTATTCATTATATTACCAACAACTAATATATATATATATATATAAACACAAGATTAAAATTAAAAACAAAAAAAAAATTAAGCAAAGCCATAACAAAAGTACAAGTCCAACCAAGAAGATGCCAAGATGGCCACGCAAGTCTTATTAATAAGACCCACCCGCAAAAAACACAAAACAAATCCTATTACACCTATAACCCAAAAAAAAAAAAAAAAAAAAAACCTTGAAGGCCCAAACATCCAGCCATAACTCATATAAACAGCCCAGTCTTAACAAATAAAAAGTAGAGAAAGCCAAGCCTTATACCTCAAAAGTCAAAACCCATCTGCAAAATCAAAATGCATCTGCAGCCAAAAAAAAAGGCAGTCGGCAATCCTCACTCCTCTGCCCTCATTTCAAAGTTTTCAGATCAGATGTGATCGGAGGAAGTTTGAGCCAGGCAACCAACAACAGTGGAGAGAAAGAATGAGAGAGGTGGAGAGCAAGAGCTGAGAGAATGAAGCAGAGCAAGAATGAGAAAGAGAAACGGTAAAAATTTTAGGGATTTGAGGTTTTTTATTTGTTTTGATTTGTGGTTGTTTTGTGGTTAATTTCTTAGATCGGATTTGTAGTTTATCTAGTTGAATTTTAGTTTGTCTAGAGGATAATGATGTTATTTTTGGGACAATTGATTTTGTTTAGATCAAAGAATTTTTTTGTACTACCAATATTTAAGCGAATATACTAGAATTTTTTGTTTTTTGGTCAAAATGATGTGCCGGATTTTTTTAGATTCATCTGAAACTAATTTTTTTATTTTCCCTACAACCCCTCTTTTCTAAAATTTTGGGCCCTCCCTCCACTTGGAACCTGTAACTGCCTAATTAGCCTAGGGAAAGAGCTAGCCTTAATTTTTAGTTTCAGTAATATAAGTAAATTTCAAACCGACCTTAAAACTATCATGAATAGGACAATGAGAATAGTAAACATCATATTTCGAATTTTCGTCATGGCCTGCGTAGAAAGCCAGCTTCAAATAGAACAGTGAGTAAAATTCATACCTGGAATTTTCAAAGGAACTACCTCTGACATGTATCACGCCCTACGTAGAAAAGCTAGCTATGTCGACAGTTACTGACTAAAGCTAATATGTATAGGACAGTGAGAATAGTAAACATCATATTTCGAATTTTCGTCATGGCCTACGTAGAAAGCTAGCTTCAAATAGAACAGTCATGAGTCAACAGTGAGTAAAATTCATACCTGGAATTTTCAAAGGAACTACCTCTGACATGCATCACGCCCTACGTAGAAAAGCTTGCTATGTCGACAGTTATTGACAAATATCAACATTATGCAACTATATATAAATACCTATAAGCTCTTACCCTAATTACAGCCTTACACCAAAAGCAAAATCATAAAACATTAATTGTCAAGGAACATTGTGCGCATTAAACAGACTCTATCAAATGGCAGAAACAACCAAGAATGCTGGGACGAAGAGGTAATCTGTTTTTTAACTATAGAAAAATTATTGTTTCATGCACACTTTTGGATATGTAAAATGCTTCGCACAATGTCTATACTTTGTGATGATCATACCAGGGGGTCCACATTTTACATATCCATGTGAAAGAGTGTCAATATGATGTGGAAAAAAAGGAGTATAAACATCAATTTCTTGAGGGCGTTTGGTTCGCTGTGATGTGTCTTTGATATGATATACATTATGATGTGACATTAAGATTTTTGATTTATTTTATTTTTTCTAATATTATCATAATTTAAAGTTACAAAATATTTCACATCATCTTCCTAAACAATATAATCTAAATAATGTAATGTTATATTTTATATTGAAATTACATTAATGTAAAATTATAATAACGTAATATTACAGTGTAATGTAACATTACGGCGAACCAAATGCCCCCTAATGTTAGTTGAATATAAGCATGATATATATACCAGTGGAATCCTTAATGCTCACTCCTCAGTCCTCTCATTAATTGTTTTTGTATTAATTTATTACAAACTTTCTCATATAGGATTGCAGTTGTAACGGGGGCCAATAAAGGGTTAGGATTTGCGATATCTAAACAGCTAGCTTCAAATGGAGTTAAGGTGATATTAACTGCTAGAGATGTGAAAAGGGGCAATGAAGCTGTTGAAAAACTCAATTCTGCTGGATACTCTGATGTGATTTTTCATCAACTAGACTTGGAGGACTCAGCTAGCATTTCTTCTTTGGAAGATTTCATCAAAACTCAATTTGGGACGCTTGACATATTGGTAATGCAATCTATACATCGTCATTAATTTGAGCAATTAGTGACTAGTGATGTTATACTTATGATAAATGTTACTACCTTTGTCCCAAATTAGTATAAGCTTCTAAAACAACCCTTGTTAATTTAAACTCCAAAAATAAAGAATGTTTTTGACTTTTAAATAAAGTAAATGGTAAGAATTAGTTGAGTCTATATATGACAATAATTTATTTTGGCTGGTAGATGAGAATAATCTAAATATGAAAATCTCCGTCATCTCATACTTTGGAAACAAAGATGAAAATGTTGACCAAAGTCAAATTTATTTTGACTAGCAGATGAGAATAATCAAAATATATGAAAATATCAGTCATCTCATACTTTGGAAACAAAGATGAATATTGTTGACCAAAGTCTAATGAGAATAATTATGTGTTGCAATCTCTTCATTCAACTTTATTGTATTTAAGGAATATGAATCATATAGTTTTTTTTCCCCTCAATTGCCTAGTTATAAGAAAATGTGTCGTTACTAGATTGGGTAAAAATATAAAATCCTTATTAATTCATGAAATCTTGCTCCTTTCCCCTTATTACTTTGGTAGCTCTAACTTTGATATTACTTCAAAATTACAGGTAAATAATGCAGGGGTTCAAGGAGCCATAGCCAAGGATGAATTGTGGAAACTTGATTTTTATGAAGTATGTCTTTCAATATTATATTATCTCTGTTTGTCACTGATTAAGGTTATAATCCAGAAATTTGAATACCAATAGAACACAAAATATTCAACCAGAAAGGCAATGTTGAATAATAACCAAATATTTTTCTCTAGAGTACATTTCACAATTAAATTTTATTTCTCACATTAATAGTAAAGTATACATTATACACATTGTTGAGGGGAAAATTTTTGATGTTCCCAAATAGAATATGGGATAGCCAAGCCGAAACTCGACAATGGGCTCTTGAAATAAAGCCCAAAGGCTTTCGGTGTTGTGTAAGCCCGCCTAAGCAAGAGATAAAGGCTACATCCTGACAAGAAGACAACAACAAAGCACAATAAACATATTATTATTGTTAGTTTGTTATATTATTAGTCATTTTTATAGCGTCATGGTTCAAATTAGTCCTCCAGCGATAAAAGTGAAATCACACTTAAAAGTCTAGAAGTTAATGATTAAATAAATTTATAAAGGTATTCAGTCCTGGGCGTCCTTGTGTGTCTCAGTTAGAGGGGATTTATAGTACTTTCAGCCATCATTACATCAATGTGAGGGAAAAATTCAATTATTACAAATACATTATATCCTTCATCATAATAATAATAAACAATGATTAAAAGCTTCATAGTTACAAATAAAAGAGGAAAAATATGATGGAATGAAGGGAGAGAGAGAGCATCCAGCCGTGTGCATAGGTTGGTTAAGTTTGTCCCCTTTCATCATGCACTTAAATGACTTTCCCCATGTAATGCTCTTTAGTTTTTTGTCAAACATGAGTGACATTATCTTTCATAGGAATAGCTTTAAATATTAGAAATGTATATCTTTAATGAGAATGATTTTTAATATGAAGTCTTTGTGCCTTTTAAGAGAAAGGCCTTAATATTAATATTCATATGCCTTCCATGAGAAAGGGCTTTTGTAATGTGTTCTTGGAAGAGTGTTTGATATGTTTTTAAGATGTGTGAAGATAGTAAGAAACATATATGTGTATATATATATATATATATATGTATATTGTGAGATATGGTGTTTATAATATGTATAAGAATTATATGTAGATACTTTGTTGGACATGGATCTTGAAGATTTTTGAGAAGTATGTATGGGTATTTTGTGAGGAATGTGTTTTGGGCAGTAAAAATGATGAACTTTCAGAATAATGGAGTGTGGGAAAGATGAGTAATGGATAATGGTATGTTGTAATATGTGTGTGGTGTTGTTAT
The DNA here is from genome assembly GCA_023621385.1 of Quercus gilva. Taxonomy (NCBI): domain Eukaryota; kingdom Viridiplantae; phylum Streptophyta; class Magnoliopsida; order Fagales; family Fagaceae; genus Quercus; species Quercus gilva. Next base: position 59,965,772 of record CM042481.1, read on the forward strand.
CTATGAAGAGAGACTTTGTAAGAGAGATGGAGAAGTAGGAAAGTGTGTATGTGGCAGCAAAAATGAGTGAAGTTTCAGAACCAGGGGGTGAGAGAGAGGGATGGATGGTGTGTTTAGTGTGTAGCTTGGTCCTCTTTATATAGAGCCAAGAATGTAACTAGATTAGAACTAGTTGAAGGGAAAATTAGCAAATAAAGAAAAATCTTTGACAAAGTAAATGGTTTTTGGTTTTTAACCAAAAGAAGAAAGTTTGAGACTTTAATGTTGGTGACATAGCTGGATGATGTCATGAGGATGACATCCTTTGCTTGGAGGAAAATATTTGGCATTAAATTCATGGTTTGGCCAAAAAAGGTAAGATAAGTTTTATCCTATTTCTAGTACCACAGCTGAAGCTATTGTAGAAAGTGTTGGAGTTGTTACAGCTTCTGTACAAGCTGTTTCTGTAGAAACTGTTTCTGCAGAAGCTTCCGCTGGAGCTGTTTGCAGCTTCTGTTGGAGCTGTTTTTGCAAAACAGCTTCTGCTGGAGTTGTTTACAGCTTCCATTGGAGCTACTGTTGGTATTTTTGGCTAAGTTTCTTCTTTTGGAAAATTATATGCTTAAGCCATATATAATTTTGGTAAGTAATAGACTAGTTGGTTGATTTTTGATGAAGTTTTAAAGATGTAATAATGGTCTTTTTGTATTTTAACCAAATTTTGGAGAGTAAAGAGAGCATTTAATGCTAGATATGAGATACTAATATATATTTAGCCATGTGCTTGGAATTGATTTATATGAAAATAATAATATAATTAATATGGAATGATATAATTATATTTTAAAACTTATATTATATGATGGACATTAATTTTGTAAAGAGCATGGGGAGTTTTATCATTTTAAGTGTTATGTGATATGAGAGGCTTACCAAATGTTACCTATTGCACACTGACTCATCAGAGTTCAGGGAATTGGGAAAGACATGCCAAGCAAAATGCTTTCCTTTATCAACTTCGAACCACTGGAGTTTTACTGAACATACTTCTTAGCCCTCTAAACCATGACTCCCAAAATTCTCCCAATGAGACTCATGAGCTTGGATCATGAGTGAAAAATGAGATGATGTGCTACGAGCTTGAACCATGGGCTTTGATGCCTTTTTTGTGTAAATATGGGCTCTCTTGGGTTTTAGAAGAGATTTTCCCAAAATCCATGATAGGGTTGACGTGGTGCGGGTTGCCGATGAAATGAAGTCGCGTGGTGTAAAAAATTTGTCCTTAACATTCAGCCCCCCGAGTGCATGGGCTTGCTTTGCAAGGGCTTGTTTTGCAAGGGCATGCACGAGTGAAGATGTTTCTTAAAGACTTTGTAAATGAGCGAATCTAATGTTGTTGGCTACTAGAGATGATGGATGATAGTACTGTTAGAGTAGTAAAATAGGTGTTGTTGAACATGTGGGTTGCATTGGCTATCTCATAGGTACAGTGATAATAGATTGATGTAGCTGAAACTTCCATAGATGGTGTAAGGTTGAATTTAATCAACCATCTTGTTGGCTTTATTCCGTGCCAATTTGCTTGTAATTTAGCACTTAGTAACCTTGTATTTAGGTGGGAAAATTGTAAGGGTAGTGTGTGAGAAGATGTGAAGAAAAGCTCAAGAATGTGCAAGAAAAACAGAGTTTCGCGACTGGATCTCACGGGTGAGTCGCGACTTGCAAGTCGCCAAAAGTTCACACACGTGCCAAGCATGCCAGAAGCTGAAGAGTCGTGCCAGCTGTCACACTACAAGACAAAATTCCCAGGCTGGCCAGGCCGTTAGCTCGCGGCTTGAACTCGCGACTTAACCCAGTCGCGAGGTCAAGTCGCCAAAATGCCCTGTTTGGCAAAAACTGACGTTTTGCATTCCTTTTTCACCCTACTATATATATACCCTTATACCCACCATATTGAGAGAGCTTCCAGAGAGAATTTTGTGAGAGAAACCCTAGAGAAAAACAAGATTGCCTCATCCCCAATCTTCACCTTAGAGACTCTACAAATTCCTCTACTCTCTCCCTCTCCATTGTTCAATCCTTGAGAGGCTTTTGACCAAATCCTTTTCTCACCATACCCACATCCGTGAAAAGGTTTATTTGGTGCTGTTGGGAAGCAGTTAGGAAGGAACCAATCTATATTAGTTGATGTTATGGGCTATAGCGGAATCCGGTAAGCTAGAAAAGAAAAAGGTTCGGCACAACCTTGTTGGAGCAAGAAGCTTGAAGGGCTTAGGTACATCGGGTAGATTAGGCTTGGAGGGTCTATTGCTGTTCATGTATCCCAACTACATTTTCTAGTGGATTATTTGACCGCTTGGAGGGCGGCGGAGAGGTTTTACGCCGAAGGCTTCGGTTTCCTCTTCGATAACACATCATGTGTTGTCCGTGTGTTTGCATCTTCCTTCCTTTATCTTTGCCTTATATTTACTGCTGTGGATGTGTTTATATTTGGCTTAGATTACTTATCAATTCTGTTATAAGCTTGTTATCATGTTCCACACATTAACTGTTTGATATAAAGCTTGAATTGGTAATTTTGAATTTGGGGTCTAAACAGTCAAGGGTGTTTCATACCCAAATTGAACTTTCAGATGGAGTAGTAGCTTCGTTGAACTTAAAAGCTTCATTTTCTTTTTGGTAGATTCATTGATCTTTATCTAGATCCATGTGTAGCTTTCTTGAATGAGCTACTATAATAATGAAAGGCCAAGCCCCCAAGTGTAATATCACCGCAACTTTGGTGATGTATGGGATTCTAATGATTCTAGTGGAGCGATGGATATGACTATCATAACTTCGAATATGTGTGTCTGTTGTCACAGCTTGATATGATAGGACTCCAACATAAATCTTTGTTAATAAATAGAGCTTTATTTGGTGCTTGTAACTTTGTGATGAATGCCAATCAAAATGTTCTTGAAAGAGATTGGCCATTGTTGGACCGATAGAGTTATGTAGTGGAAGTGCCTCTATTGAAATATTTGAATTTTTTTTTTTTTTTGATATATCCAATTGTAGCCCCCAGAAATGAAATCCTTTGGATTAGTGAATCAAGCCCCCGAGTGTAGGAAGGCGTTGGATGAGCATAGATTTGTTGCAAGTATCACTGCTGAACCATTGGCTATTTCTTCTTAATTGCATGAGCTTTGTTAATTAATTTGTCATGGGCTTTTAAAATATTGCCAAGTTGTATTGGGCTTTTGATAAATGTGTGTCATGGGTTTGTAAAATAAACATAATTGTTGTAGGTTTCAAATATGACTTTTATGAGTTTTGAATTTTAGTAGCACAAGTTTATATTTCTCCATGGGCTTGATGTATGTTAGCCATGGGTTTTGGAAAGATGAATAGTGTTACATAAGATAAATAGTTACTATGTTTTTTTTTATATAAATCTTGTGGTATAGATAAGTACATATATATGTCAGGAAATCTATGTTGCCAAATATTATTAGTTTTGGGCTTTTAGTAAGATATTTGTAATACAATATTGGTCAAGTATTAATATCCTTGGGCTTTTGATAAAATAGTGCTAACTAGTTAACTTAGGCTTTTGATGTTGCCAATAAGAATAGGGTTTTTGATGTTGCCAGCGAAAACTGGGCTTTCGATGTTGCCAATGAGAATTAGGCTTTTGATATTGCCAGCGAGAACTGGGCTTTTAATGTTGCCAATAAGAATTGGGCTTTTGATGTTGCCAATAAAAATTAGGCTTTTAATGTTGCCAGCGAGAATTGGGCTTTGATGTTGCCAATGAAAATTGGGCTTGATATTGCCAGCGAGAACTGGGCTTTGATGTTACTAATGAAAATTAGGCTTGATGTTGCCATTTAGTAATGGGCTTTGATGGTGCCATTTAGTAATGGGCTTTGATGTTGTCAAGTATATCACAGTATGGTCATGGAGGTAATATCTATTTTTGAAATCACTTACTAAATGCATGAACATTTTATTTTGAAGAGTCCCAACCATAAAAGCTGTCTTCAATTTTGAATATGTAAAGGTTTGAAATATGAAAAGTGTTTTGATCATTGAAAGATTGATATAATTGAGCCAAAATATATTCATGGAAGTTAAACAATTTATTTTGAAAATGTCAAGTTGCAAAAGGTTTGTCCTTGCAAGTAAGTTTGAAATACAAATATCTATGTAAAAATGTATCTTAAAATATTTATAGTTTTGAAATAAATGTAAGATATTCATGTCTTAGAGTAAAGATAACGCTTACTCTCCATTTCCAAAGCATTTTGCAGAAAATGTGATTTTTGAGTTAAGTATGATTTAGCTTCAACCATTTGCCATTGATAGGTTCCATGAGATTTTCGCCTTCTGCCATGGCTAGACAATAATAGTTGTTGCTATAGACTTCTTTTTCAAGACAAATGTCCCTGGATGTAGGGATGTTAGATTGATTTGACCTTTTAGATCAAAGCCCCCTAGTGTGAGGTAGTTGGCATCCTTGATGATGCTCAAGATTCCAAAGGTTCCAATGATATGGTTCATGTGAATTTGATGATTCTAGTAATATGATGCATGGAGTCACCATGGCTTTAAGGGGCATGGGGTTACCACGGCTTTGATGGTGATAATAAAGCTTCTTTGATGACCTCCAATCTGCTTGGTTTAGTGGATGATTCAGAAAAAACTTTCTTTTATTGATTGGAACAACAATGGTGATTCCAGCGGCAAGGAGTTATTGAATTTCTTGGATGATTCGGGCTTCTATATTGGGATGAAAAATTCTCATAGGTTTTATGCCTACAAAATAGACAAAGCCCAATATTTAAAAATCATGATGATTATTGAAATAAATAATATGTTTTGTATAATGGTCACAATAATGTTCGAGAGAAAGTAATATATATTTAACGTGATAGATTTGATTGAATGATGTATATGATATAATATTAAAGTAATTTGTATTAAGTGGTATAGTGCTAGTAGAGAAACATATATTCAATATAGATTTAAAGATAGTGACGTGGTGACTTATCTTGAAAGTTTATGGCTCCAGCCGTATATCAGTGAACTTATGGTAGTCCAGCAGTGTAATGACATGAGTACAGTAGTGGCAAGTCCATATGTCATGATAAATCTCTCCATGGCTTGACATTGAGAGCATGTATCACCAAGACAGGATCTAAACTGAGCATTATGTTGTACTCCTAAGCAAAGATGCCAATGTAACCACTATGTGATGTGTAGTATGCGTGGGGCTGCCATGGCTTCAATGGCGACAAAGCTTTTTTTTAGGGATGACCGCCAATCTACTTGGTTCAGCGGTTGGTACAAGAAGGATTTCCTTTAGCAATTAGGATAATATTGATGATTTTAGTTGCAAGGAGTTATGATCAGGGGTTTCATGCCTACAAAATAGACAAATTCCAAAATATAAGAAGCATAATGATGGTTGAAACAAACAATATGTTTCACATAATAATTTTCAGTCAATGGTTGTGATAAAGTAATATATACTTAACGTGATAGTTTTAATTGAATGATGAATGTGATATAATATTAAAGTAATTTGTACTAAGTGATATGAGCATAGTAGAGTAACATATACTCAATATAAATTTAAAGATAGCGACGTAATGACTTATCTTGAAAGTTCGTGGCTCTAGCCGTATGTTAGTGAACTTATGGTAGTCTAACAGCATGATGACATGAGTACAGCGTTGGAGAGTCCAAATGCCATGATAGGTCTCTCCATGGTTTGATGTTGAGAGCATGTATCACCAAGACAGGATCTAAACTGAACATCATGTTGTACTCCTAAGCAAAGATGCCAATGCATTCTTTGTTAGATGGGGAAGATAGGTTGGGTACTGCTGGAGGTTCCATAAATGATTCAGCTAAACTACTGGATAAGAATTTTTTCTTCCTTTAGATGCGTTCTCTTTTGAATACAGCTGTAAGTATTGTACTAGCTTTGTTTGGCCCAGGACCCTTTTGTTTGAGGCAACTAAGCTTACATGTCATGATGAGTAACAATATATGCTTCTATTTAGTAGCCAGGTTTATTCACATTGTGGTTGCAATTTGCTATTGGATTCCTCTTTGTACTTTCTTTTGGATCTAAAAATTTCTTTCAAACTTATTTTGGGACCATCCTTGATGTCCTCAAGAACCAGCTCTATATGCTGCCAAGGGTGTACTCTTGGACCCTTTCATATTGGCGTAAGTAATAGTATGCATGATCAATAGGAAAGTTTGGCTAGCATGAGCTCTAGTGGTGAGGGATTGCAGATTTAGAGAAAGAAATTGCAACAAAGTCAACGGAACTATCTCTTTTGACAAGTCAAAATAATTCCATCATGCTGTCCTTACCCACCAGTGGTGGCTCCTCCTCCGCGAAAACCTTTGGTGGCTTATTGGATTTGGCTACTCATGCTTTAGTTCATTTCTCTAGTGGGCAACTTTGTTAGGATGTAATATATGTTTTGAGACTTTCCTAGTTATAAATACTTCTTTCCCCCTTTCTTTTTGTAATAGAAGAAGAAAAAAATCTTCTAGGTGTTGTCACTACCCATGTATGCGAAACTATTCAACTATATATAAAAAACTCATTTAGTTGTGATTTGTCTAGTTGTAAGTGTTGTTATTACTTGTGCAAAAGGTCATTCAATTGTAGGTACCAATATAACATGAGAAAGAAGGACTAGTTAACTATGAACATTGTTTTGCAAAAGGTTCATGCCTAAAAGAAATTTTTCTGCACAAAAGCTAATTTTTCTGCATAACAGAAATTTTTTCTGCATAAAATGAATTTTTCTGCATAAAGAAAATTTTTCTGCATAAAGAAATTTTTCTGCATAAAGGAATTTTCTGCATAAAAGGGATTTTTCTGCATAAATGGGCTGCCCAATATTACTTTTTCATGCGTGCAAAAGGTCATTCAATTGTAGGTACCAATATCACACGCAAAGGGAAAACTAGTCGACCATGGACATTGTTTTGAAAATGGTTAATGTCTAAAAGAAATTTTCTGCATAAAAGGGGTTGTCCATTGCCACTTTTTCATGTGTGCACATGTTTTTTCTCACTGTTCATGTGGGGATATTGCACTGTACATAGCAGGGGACACCTCCAGCAGTAGCTGTTGTGCCTCTTTTTTTTTTTGCAAAAAATGATTTTTTGAGCCCAAAAAGGAGGGGAAAAAATGTTTTGTCATCAAATAGTGTTCATTCATCTATGTATATGTATATACATGTATACTAACATACATATACGCATCATTACCTTTTTCTTTTAGCCATTTACATGTAAATATTGTACTTCTCATGGCAAAGGACACCTCCAACCGTAGCTACTGGGTTCCTTTTTTTTTTTTTTTCTGCAAAAAACCATTTTTGAGCCAAAGGCAAAGTAAAAAGTTTTGTGATTTTGAAAGAAAACAAATAGTACCCATTCTTCTATGCATGTATATAAATATACATATGTGCATTGTTATCTTTTTCTTTTTGACTAACCATGTGTAAATATTGTACTGTTCACCTTGAGGACACTTTTTTTTTTTTTTTAATTTTGTTTTTTTTTTTTTTTAAGGAAAGAAAATAGAGTGTTCACTTATATATATTCATACACACACACACACACACCCACATATATAATATACATAATGTTAGCTTTGTAAAGGTTGCAGCAAGGCAGTAAAGGCTACTCTTCTAAAATTTGGCATCAAGTGCGACTGTAGAGTGCTAACTTTGTACCGCCGGGCTAACATCATGCTGACTTGCTTCTTGTTGGCTATTATGCAACCTTGAGGGCATGATAGACTTTCACCATGGTTGGCTCCCCAGTGGAGTTGCCAAAATGTTGAGGGGAAAATTTTTGATGTTCCCAAATAGAATATGGGGTAGCCAAGCCAAAACTCGACGATGGGCTCTTGAAATAAAGCCCAAAGGCTTTCGGTGTCGTGTAAGCCCGCCCAAGCAAGAGATAGAGGCTGCATCCTGACAAGAAGACAATAACAAAGCACAATAAACATATTATTATTGTTAGTTTGTTATATTATTAGTCATTTTTACAGCGTCATGGTTCAAATCAGTCCTCCAGCGATAAAGGTGAAATCACACTTAAAAGTATAGAAGTTAATGATTAAATAAATTTATGAAGGTATTCAGTCCTGGGGGTCCTTGTGTGTCTCAGTTAGAGGGGATTTATAGTACTTTCAGCCATCATTACATCAATGTGAGGGAAAAATTCAATTGTTACAAATACATTATATCCTTCATCATAATAATAATAAATAATGATTAAAAGCTTCATAGTTACAAATAAAAGAGGAAAAATAGGATGGAATGAAGGGAGAGAGAGAGCGTCCAGCCGTGTGCATAGGTTGGTTAAGTTTGTCCCCTTTCATCATGCACTTAAATGACTTTCCCCATGTAATGCTCTTTAGTTTTTTGTCAAACATGAGTGATATTATCTTTCATAAGAATAGCTTTAAATATTAGAAATGTATGTCTTTAATGAGAATGATTTTTAATATGAAATCTTTGTGCCTTTTAAGAGAAAGGCCTTAATATTAATGTTCATATGCCTTCCATGAGAAAGGGCTTTTGTAATGTGTTCTTGGAAGAGTATTTGATATGTTTTTAAGATGTGTGGAGATGATAAGAAACATATATGTGTGTGTGTATATATATATATATATGTATGTATATTGTGAGCTATGGTGTTTGTAATATGTATAAGAATTATATGTAGATACTTTGTTGGACATGGATCTTGAAGATTTATGAGAAGTATGTATGAGTATTTTGTGAGGAATGTGTTTTGGACAGTAAAAATGATGAACTTTCAGAATAATAGAGTGTGGGAAAGATGAGTAATGGATAATGGTATGTTGTAATATGTGTGTTGTGTTGTTATCTATGAAGAAGGACTTTGTAAGAGGGATGGGGAAGTAGGAAAGTGTGTATGTGGCAACAAAAATGAGTGAAGTTTCAGAACCAGGCGGTGAGAGAGAGGGATGGATGGTGTGTTTAGTGTGTAGCTTGGTCCTCTTTATATAGAGCCAAGCATGTAACTAGATTAGAACTAGTTGAAGGAAAAATTAGCAAATAAAGAAAAATCTTTGACAAAGTAAATGGTTTTTTATTTTTTAACCAAAAGAAGAAAGTTTGAGACTTTAATGTTGGTGACACAGCTAGATGATGTCATAAGGATGACATCCTTTGCTTGGAGGAAAATATTTGGCATTAAATTCATGGTTTGGCCAAAAAAGGTAAGATAAGTTTTATCCTATTTCTGGTACCACAGCTGGAGCTATTGTAGAAAGTGTTGGAGTTGTTACAGCTTCTGTACAAGCTGTTTCTGCAGAAACTATTTCTGCAGAAGCTTCCGCTGGAGCTGTTTACAGCTTCTGTTGGAGCTGTTTTTGCAAAACAGCTTCTGCTGGAGTTGTTTACAGCTTCCATTGGAGCTGCTGTTGGTATTTTTGGTTAAGTTTCTTCTTTTGGAAAATTATATGCTTAAGCCATATATAATTTTGGTAAGTAATAGACTAGTTGGTTGATTTTTGATGAAGTTTTAGAGATGTAATAATGGTCTTTTTGTATTTTAACCAAATCTTGGAGAGTAAAAAGAGCATTTAATGCTAGATATGAGATACTAATATATATTTAGCCATGTGCTTGGAATTGATTTATATGAAAATAATAATATAATTAATATGGAATGGTATAATTATATTTTAAAACTTATATTATATGATGGACATTAATTTTGTAAAGAGCATGGGGAGTTTTATCATTTTAAGTGTTATGTGATATAAGAGGCTTACCAAATGTTACCTATTGCACACTGACTTGTTAGAGTTCAGGGAATTGGGGAAGACATGCCAAGCAACATGCATTCCTTTATCAACTTTGAACCACTGGAGTTTTACTAAACATACCTCTTGGCCCTCTAAACCACGACTCCCAAAATTCCCCCAATGAGACTCATGAGCTTGTATCATGAGCTAAAAATGAGATGATGTGCTACAAGCTTGAACCATGGGCTTTGATGCCTTTTTTGTGTAAATATGGGCTCTCTTGAGCTTTAAAAGATATTTTCCCAAAATCCATGATAGCGTTGACGTGGTGCGGGTTGCCAATGAAATGAAGTCGCGTGGTGTAAAAAATTTGTTCTCAACACACATCTTTTAGAATTTTGAATGACCCAATATTGCAACCACCTTTATACTTTTAATATTTAATCTGAACCATAAAATGAATCAATTTTAAATGAAATTGATTATTGAACCAAAAAAAAAAAAAAAAACTTTATTTTCTAGACAAGAAAATTCAACATTTTCCATGATGATACAGGTTATAGGTGAAAACGCCAAACCTCTTAAGGAGCTTGTACAACAGACTTATGAAACTGCTGAGAATTGTCTGAGAACAAACTACTATGGGATCAAGCAACTGAGCAAATCTCTTATTCCGCTTCTTTTGTTATCCAACTCAGCAAGAATAGTAAATTTCTCTTCCATTGCGGGACAATTGAAGGTACAAATTCAAAAACTCATCTTATTAAACCAGGTACATGCAGCCGCATTCATTGTGCAAGTTTAGTTGCAAGAACCATAGTGTGGCATGAATGTTTTGTGGCTTTGACAATTGTATAGGCCCATGTACTAATCATTTAGTGCTAGGAAATTGCTAGGACAGAGAATATCAAGAAATTGAAAATTTTAATTATGTTTTATTATTTCAGTTTATTTCAAATGAGAATGTAAGGAAGGAACTAGAAGATATTGATGGCCTCACAGAAGAGAAGGTGGACAAAGTGGTGAAGGGATTCTTAGAAGATGTCAAGGTGGATTTGATAGAAACCAATGGTTGGCGTGTTAATTTTTCTGCTTACTTCGTCTCCAAGGCAGCTCTTAATGCTTACACAAGGATTTTGGCAAGGAAGTATCCCAAAATTGCAATCAACTCAGTCCACCCTGGGTTTGTCCGCACAGACATTAACCATAATACTGGAGTTATGACTACTGAAGAAGGCGCAAAAGGTCCTGTGATGTTGGCTCTAATGCCTGAAGGTGGACCCTCTGGCCTCTTCTTTAATACAACTGAAATGTCTACATTTTGAACAACCAAGAAAGAGTGAAAAAAAAAAAAAAACTATAATGACTCATGATGTAGGACAGAATCTATATTTTAATTTTTATAATTTAATAATTTTGGTATTTTTATGTTATTTTCATTATTTTAGTTTTAAGTATTTATTTCGTTGTCATTAGGTGCTTTTAATGTTATCTAGTCAAATAAGGGTTTTGTAAGCTTTCTTAGTTGCCTTAGGTTTTTTAGCCACCCTAAGTTTTCTTTTTACTATTTAAATGCATTGTAATCTCCAAAGGCAATTCAATTTTCAGGTTAATAAAAATATAGATTGTTGGGTTATAAATTGACTCCGGTTAATTAATTCAATTACCCAAGTTAATTAATTTGATCAAATTACATGAAAATTGTGGAGGCGCACACAAATCACCCAATAAACTAAAGTGCAACGGAAAATAATTTGACACAATGATTTATTGAATAATGGGGAAAACCACTCACAAGACGAAAACCCCATCGGGTGATTTTTAGGTCATCACTCCCAAGAATCACTAATCAAGAATCAAGCAATTACAAATACAAGGAATCTTACCACTACCCTAGACTATCCTGAAATACCAACTTATAGTTAAACCTTCACTCCAATCCCTAATTGGACTTGATCTTGTAGAGAATTTTTCTTTTGCACGGATCCTAGTACGTGACTAACTTCCCAACAACTGATTTTTTTGTTGGATGCAAAGTTCTTCAATTCAATACATGTAGATCTGGAAATACTTGGTTACAAACCCTAAGGCGCATAAGAACGCAATAGCATCTCCAAAAGTGTATGAGTTTTCTAATTTGAGTCTATGTGTCTTTGATAACTTTAAAATAAAACTTTTATACCCTCTAGGAGTTTATTGAAAGAAACCCTAGCAATCCAAGTCATTATAGGCCGAAAATCTGATCTGAGAATTCTGGACTTGTGTAGCTCAATAGATCAAGGGGTATCTAGACTAGTGTCGAGGTCCTTTATTTATTCTCGATAGGTGCTAATATCAAGCTAGTGTTGAGACTTTGCAACGCTCAAGCTCCTATTATTTTGGTGGGAGACACCGAACCAAAGTTTATTGATTTTATTGGGGTGGAAATATTTGATTTGAATATTGACTCTTATTTGATGAATATTGTCAATTGCATAAAGATCAAGGGACAAGAAGTTCAAGTTGCTCAATTGATGAGTTGCAAGTATGGAAAGAAGATCAAGGGGGCTCAAGTATTCCAAATATTTGTTTGCTTGGCATGGAAGATTTCATATCTCAAAGATGAACTCGATGATGAGTTTGTTTCAAGTGGAGGGGTCTAATGTAGGACAGAATATATTATTTAATTTTTAAAATTTATTAATTTTGGTATTTTTATGTAATTTTTTTTATTTTAGGTTCAAGTATTTATTTCCTTGTTTTTAGGTGCTTTTAATGTTGTCTAGTCAAATTAGGGTTTTGTAAACTTTCCTAACTGCCTTAGGTTTTAATAGCCGTCCTATGTTTTCTTTTTACTATTTAAACACATTGTGGATTCAAGAAACTGCTCATGGATTCAAGGTTAACTACCAAAAATTAACAATTTAGTTTCTATTCCATCAAAAAGAGCATCATATTTGCTTTCTTCAGGTTTCCGCAACATCAACTCATCTTTATATCAGATGTTGTGAAAGCCCATTCAAATATTGGAATTGTAATATCCTGAATTGCATGCTTTTTGTGTAATTTTTTTACTGTAAAGGCATATTGCGGTATGTGTGTTAAGTTCCATATAGATTGTCTAATGGATCTACTTGGGATATATCATATATTAATGATTATAGGGAAGCGAGTTTCAATATGTGGCTAGTAACGAGAATTTGAATTTAGCAATCCTTTGAAGTTTGAACCAACTAATGCAAGAAGTGGAATAAAAATACAAGAAATTTATCCTAACTCCAGCCATCTTTACAACTATCAGTTTCATTAAGAATTTGAATTTAGCAACTCCTTTTAAGTTTGAACCAATTGATTCAAGAAAATTTTCCTATCTACTAATGAAGGTTGCACTCAAGAAAACCAACGCATGCATGCTTTCACTAATTTTTGCACATTAATAGTACTCCTGAATTGTTCACTGTGTAATGCTAAGAGTAAGAGGTATCAGCCTACAATAACTAGTTAAATAATGGAGAACTAATTTCATATACCTCTCAACATATACCATTCAATACCAATAAAAATTTCTTTCTTCTAGTAAAAAGAATTTGGAAGGGATGTCTGGTGCATTGTTCTGTTTGTCAAAAATTAGCCACACAATTGTTTTCCACAATTGGTTTCCATGTTACGTTCAACTAGACAACTACCATATATCAGATCTAACGAACATGAATTTTATTTTTTGGAAATGTAATAAATTGTTTTAATGTACCAAAGGTGAAGGTCACGTATATGTGGTAAGGATACAAATACAATAACTTAAGCCCTTAAGTGCTAGAAAGAAGAGATAGCAGTAACACCTGCTCTCTGCTGATAAAGAAAATCTTAAAAAAAAAGTAGTAGAAGGATCCACTCCTAATTCCTAAAGGAGAGTATGCGCTCCTGAGAAAGGTGATCTTAATGTAATGTAATGGTTATTCAACCCCTTCACAAGCTTGAGAGAGTTCCTTACCAATGATTCCACACCAAGCTTAATAGCATAAAATTTCAACCCAATATTATATCTTGTTAACGTGTAATAGACTATGGGCCTTAGACCCACCTTATTTGTTTGTTAGCAAACTTATTTATTTGTTGCAAAATTTTCAAAAAAATCAAAGATTAATAAATACATCATCAATCAAATATTTAAATTTTAAGTTTTTTTAGTTTATAATTATGCATGAAAAATAAATTTATAAATCGAATAATAAATAACAACCAATTCATATGAAATTTGACATGCGCGTTATGCGATTAACCACTATCTTATAACAAATTCTATTTTGCTTTCACCTCTCAACTATATTGTGGTTTATAGTGATGCATCAATATGCTTGCCCCTAGAATTATGAGTTCTAGCTTTTCATTAACGTGATAACAGACTTGTCATTACAAAGAACAGTGATTGAGCTATCAGCTATATATACCTCAGTTTAGTTATTTATATTTTGCAACACAACTTTGTTTTTTGGTTTAACCAAGAAGTCATCATTCCACCACGTAGGAACACTTATCAATGTACTTATTAATCTATTTTACTTAATACAAAGTTAAACACGAATGGCTCCTCTTTGGGCAATCTTGGGTTGGTTGGTGGTGGAGGTCTTATATATCCGTGATCATAGTGTGAGATGGAAGGTTTTATTCGCTCTATAGGGATTTCCACAAGTGTCGATGCAGAGCTGTGGGCTTTCAGAGATGGCCTAATGCTCTATATCAACCTGAATCTAATGGCTGTAGAGATTGAAATTGATGCAAAAGTTATTCTTGATCAGGTCTCTAAGGATTACAACAATAACCACACCATGCTTATTATGGATTGCAGGACTTTCATTGATCAAATTCCTCAAGTGAGGATGAATCACTGCTTCTGTGAAGCAAACAAATATGCAAATGTGATGGTTAGAAAGGGATTTGGTTCAAGTCAAGACCTTTTGTTATTTGATAGTCTGCCTATGAACTTATGTATGCTTTTATTTGATGACAACACTGGTTTGTACTATGATAGGCTATAGCACTGTTTCTGCTTAGTTTATGGTCCGTTTGGATTAAGAGAGAGTGAGGGAGAGTAGAGTAGAGTAGATTTAGCACAATATCAACTTATTTTTAGTCAGCTCTACTCTACTCCCCTCCACTCTCCCTCCTTCTCTCCTCCATCCAAACATGCCATTAATGTTATTCGATTTCTACCCAAAAAAAAAAAATTCATACTCTTGGTGCTATTTAAATATTTGAATATCTGCTTCATTTCTTGCCAATGTGCCATTCTAGGATAAGACTGAACTCTGCCGACTAATCCAAGATGACAAATATCAAAGCAGTAATTAGTACTTAGCGCATTCATGAGGCTACCAAGTACCAACAGCTTCAGCACCTGAGATAAGACCTTATTGATTTCTTCCACTTAATTATGTCTCAATTTTTGGACAAGTTGTTTTACTCAAATTTATGCCAAATCAGATGCACATGTTGAACAGTTTGCAATCCAACATGCTAAATCTACTGTGCAACTTTTCCAATAATAACAAATTTTATGCTCCATCTCTAGAGATTCTTATTTTTAGCATTGTTTTGATGATTTTTTTTTTTTTTTCCTTTTACTTTTTTATGAAAATTTTGTGTCGAAATATCATCCATCCAAAATTTGACTCCAAAAGTAGGATGCTATATCAATTTCAATGATCAACATTATTATTATTATAATATGTGAATAATAATGATTTGTAAGACTTAGATATAGTACTTAAGTATTATTCTTTAGATTCTTCTCTTAAAATTTTGTTAAATAAATTTTTTTTTCATTAAATAAAAATATATTTTATAATAAAATAGTCACATAAATAAATTAAAAAAAAAAATTAAGTCACAACACCTAAAATAATTTACCTAAATTTTATCCAAAAACAATGTTACATGCGGAAAATGAGACACAGAATGGTCCGGGACTAATCTCAATTTTCAGAGGAGAAGACATAAAGCAATGGAGAGGAAATGAAGTGACAAGTATCACCCAACATGACTGGACTCAGGTGACAGGTTGTATACCCCAAATAAATGAGCACCCTAGAATGAGGGGCCCCATAACCCTTGTTGTTCTACCTCTAAGGGTAGTTGTGGCTGTGTAAGACGGTCCAGTCCTTTTCATCATTTCCTTTTCTCTTTATACTATAATAGAATAGAAGAATTTTATCCAAAACCCTCACCATCTTTGTCACCTTTTGTTTTCTTTCATCAACACTGTACCCCTTTTTTTTTTTCCCCCTTTTGCATAAATCGTTACGCGTGATCGTATTCAATCGCCAACTGTTAGACACACCTACTATTTTTTTTTTTTTTTTGAGAAGCACACCTACTATTTTTCGCAGCACAAGTCAACATCAATATAATTTACAATGATCAATACTAGGAACCGGGCCACGTCCGCGTCTTCCATCCCATCCATATCCTCCTATCTTATCTTATTAAGATAAGTTTTAAAGCAATAGATTTTTACAAACTTTTTTCTTTTTTTTGCTGCAAGGTTGAAATTGATGTAGTACTAATCACACTTTATCAATTTTATTATCTTAATAAGTTATGAAATTTTTAGTTTCTTATGGGATGAGTATATCGACAATGCTTGAAAGATAATTTTTTTTAGTAATTTTTTAAGCTTAAATTACACTAATATTAAATTTTCATTTTCATTTTAATTCACTAAATTTTATTTCATTTTCAAAATTATTCTTTTGTCTATTTCTGTGACTGATTTGATCATGAAGTGTCAATAAATCTCTCTCTCTCTCTCTCTCTATGACCAGATTAGTCACAAACATGGATGAAATGACTGTTTTGAAAGTGGAATCAAATACGTGGATCAAAATGAAAAATCTCAAACTTAAGAGATCTAAATAGAAAAAGAAAAAACCCCAAACTTTCAAGGTTGAAAGTGTATTCAGTCTTTTTTTTTTTTTTTTTTTTTTTTTACTTGTCCGGTTAAGAAGTTGTGATTAATGTAATATTATTTTTTTATTATAAACAAACTACATCATATTAAAAAAACCCACGGTGGTTGTTATAGACATTGACCTCCGAAACGGCATCGTCAAACCCAACAAACCAGCATACCTGCAACTTCAGCTTCCGAACCAGTTTATCTTGAACCGGGTTCGTGGTCCTTTTATATGTCTTTGTCCAAATTTATTATTAAAAAAAAAAAAAAACTTTTTTTTTAAATGAAAAAATTGCAACATCTACAATATCTTCACAATAAATCATAGACGATAAGTTATTATTGTCATAATATAAATTCACAATTTAAATTACTTTTTTGTTTACTATCAATAATAATCTGTTACCTAGAATTTTTGTAAAAATGTTGTGAATATATTATTTATTTTTTTTATGAAATATCAACAACTTTTTTATTTTGTTATCAGCTTTATTTTAAACAACCGCTTATTTCATTAATTATTTATTTTTATCAACTTTTTCTCTCCAGCAAAAGAGCAGGTTTTTTTTTTTTTTAGAAGATTTTTGTATTTATGAATATCAACCATTTTTACTTTGTTTTTCAACGGCTTTCTTTTTATAGAAGCAACAACTTAATTTTTTTTTTCTTATTAACTTTTTTTCCCAACTTTAGTACGTTCATGCTTCTTTTATTTTCTTGCATTTATGAATTATCAAATTTTTTTATTTATTTCAGTTTATAGATGACTCTTTATGATCTTTTATGACTCTTTATGATCAGTAGAAACAATTCAGCATATATATACTTCACTTATAATTTTTAAGTTGATTATAAATTCTAACTTGATTATAATTTAAAATTCTTTGTCTAAAGAAATGCTTCAAAGTTTATAAATCATGTATTTTTCTTCATGGAGTTCAAATTAATTGAGTTTTCCTACCTCTTACTCACTTTCAAGAACAACAATTCAATTCCCATATGAGTCTCTCTCTACTTAACTCTACTTCTTTTTATTTAATGTTTAAGCAAACAGTTAAAAGCAAGCTTCAAGTTCAAGCATTCGAGTTAGGCTCTCTTTTATAAGAAACTAGCCAATTTCTCATGTGATACACTAAGAGCACTTATAGCAGTGGAGCTAAATAACTATATAGCTATTTTAGCTCCACCAAAACATAAAAATCAACCATACATCAGTGGAGCTAAAGGTATTTTTTTTTTACCTTCATTGCTATAGTGCATAGCTATCTATGGCTGTGCACTATAGCTGAGAGCTAAAAAAAAAAAAAAAAATTTATTCCCCGTCTGGATTAAAATAATATACATTGGTTCATTTTTTTACATTATTTTATTCTCACCATGCCTCTCTCCCTCAATGTCACTCTCATCTGAAGCTCTCATCTCCCAAAACTCTCTCAAGCTCACTCTTTCAACGTCATCCTCAACGCCGCCAGCCCGACTCATCCCCAGCGTTGCCGCCATCGAAGCTCGACGTCACCGGCTCACCAGCCGTTCCAAGCCGCCGATCAGCCTCAAAACCACGCCGCCATCCGCCTCAAACCCACTTCTCTTCCACTGATCCACTTCAGGTCAGTTGTCTCTGTCTTTTTCATGTAAATGCTTGGGATTTTTTATTTGGGTATAACATCAAAGAATGTGGGATTTTTTATTTGGGTATAACATCAAAAAATGTGGTCAATGATTTCTTTTTCTTGTTCTTTTAGTTTACTATTTTAGATGCAATAATTTTTTTGTTGTTTTTGCTCAATGAAAAGTTCTATCATTTGATCTCAGAACATCCATTCATTTTGATTTAGAGAATCCATGAATGGACAGAATGTATTTGAATTGGAATGTATTGGAAATTTTCTGTTTGCAGGAATTTGTTGTGTGGTTTTCTTGTAATAGAAATTCTTGTCCTAGTTTTATGTTCTATCGCACAAAACCCAAAAACAGAAGCACAAAAAAAGGATTTCTTGTGGTCATTTTAATGAGAAATTGTTAATATAAATACTCACTTGACAACATTTTAATGAAAATGATTTCTTCTGTTATTTTTTGCATTATTATTATTGCAAACAAAGTCTCAACTCACTTACAAAACTTATTTGATTGGAGCTATGATAAATTCACAATTTTAATATAAATACTATGTTACAAGTAACTACAAATATCATTACAAAACAGTAAACATCTAAGAGGAGAGAATTCTAAAATTACTTAATAATCATTGACTTAATATTTACCTTTAAAATCAATTATATATTCTCTAACCCTAAAATCAACTTTCCAAAAACTCTAAATCGGTTACACTCTTGCGCATGATATATTCTGTCATTTTTTTTTTTTTTTCATATATAGAAAGATCAGAATATTTGCTGCCATTTGAATTATATGATTACATATTTACCAAACCACTTTAGCTAAAAAGAAATAAAGTAAGAAGATTTGTTTTTATAATATTAAAAAAAAAAAAAAAAAAAAAAAAACCACTACAAATTATTCGGGAATAACTAATAACAATGCATATATTATCTAGTAGGAACAAAAAACCCACGGTGGTGGCTGCAAACATTGACGTCCGAAACGGTGTCGTCGAACCCAACAAACCTGCACTTAACACCTCCAACCGGCAACATTCGCTGCCGAGCCGGTTGATCATGAACAGGGTTCGTGGTCCTTTTGTACGGACCGAACCACTTGTTCTGCATATAACGGTTCTTTCTCCACGGAGGCACAGAAAGTTCCCTACTCCTCAATGATCTCTTCGCCACGTCACACATGATCCTCACCAACTTCCTCAACTCCTCACCGCACCCGATAAAAACCCTAGGCAAAGAGTGTTGCACAAGCTTCGAGTACTCCTCGCTGGGCCTCGCAACCTCGAATTGGGCCGCGAAGTCCAGGTCGATAAAATATCGAGAATGACACGTGGTTGACTCTGATTGGACCACGTCGATGAACTCGTAAGTCCCACTTGCGAGCTCCGACGTGGACTCCCACCTAGTCCTACACACGGCCGCATTGTGCCCCAAACCTCTTAAAAACGCCATCACGTTTCGAAGGAAAACGTTTCGATTCGACCTCAAGCACGAAAACGTTTCGACCGCCTCCGAAACGTGACACGTCAGCAACTTCTTGTAGGCGTTGACATTGTTGTTACACAGGTCGACGATGGTCTCCACCGCCTCGACCGAGTCGGAGACTGAGTCGACTCGTTCCGAGTCGGAGTTGCAAGCAAGTTGAGACTCGGTTTCGGAATCGTTCTCGAGGAAATCGTGGACGAGTTCGGAGAGGCTAAGGCAAGGCGAGTGCTCGCTTCCGCTGCTGCTGACGTAGCTAAGTTGCGACGTAACGAGTTGAGCTCTGACCTTATCGTCGAGCGGGTCAGTAACTCGCTTTGGCTTAACGAACTCGTTTAACATATCTGTCCTAAAAAAACCAAAACAAAACAAAAACTGTTTTTGGAAATCACTTTTGTTGTTGGTTTTTTTTTTTTTGTGTTGGTAGCTTCGTAGTTAGTACTACGTTGTTGAGACTTGAGAGTACTTATAATTTAATGCGGAGAACTGAGAAGGTTTATAAAGAGAATTTGAAATGGGAATATTCGGAGAGAGCTATGCTTTTAAAAGACTTTTGAGAATTATTAATTCTGAGGATATGCTATGGAGTATCCAAACGGCACCTCTTGAGTTTATTCGCAGTTGTGGGGGTGCGCTGACGCGGACGATATTATTTCCTGAGCAATAATACTACGTTGGACCGTCACAACTATTTTCACAACAAATTTCATAATTATTGAATCCGTTAATTACGAGTAATGCACACTATTGAAACCCATAAAATCATGATTGTTTCTTCACTGCTTATAATTAATAACATTAGTTTAGGACAAATTTATAAATATTTTATGATAAAATAAAAATATAAATGATTTTTATGGTAGTTTTTTATATTTTTCATAAAAGTAATATTAAACATTTTTTTTTAAATGGCCAATTAACAAATGCCTTAAAAGGCTAAAAGCATCTCTTAAGAGGACTCTTATAAAATTATTGACTATAAGCCATGCATACAATTGATACTCATATACTTGCAATTTTTTCTCCATCACTCACAATTGATAACTTTATCCATTATAAAATTTGTTAGGATAGTGTTGCAGAACATAACAATTTCACAACAAAGTATTAACAACTATTACTGATTCTTGTCTGGTTCTACCACTGTCATCAATTTTTTGACCTAAAGTATTAACAACTTGACACTTATAGGCTTTTATGGTGGATTTGTTGTGAAAAATGATACGTTGGTAGCATTATTATATTCCAAAAGGTTGTGGGATAAGGGTGTGTGTGGTGGTGTGTCACGAGACAGGCACGTGGTTGAAGTTGAGTACTTGAGCTTATTTTAGGAGGTGTAATGGCCCGGTTTTAATTTGTTCGGTTGGAGCAAAGACTGGCTCTTGTGATTGCGAATTTGCGAAGAGTTTAATGGTTGGGGATATTTTCATTCATGAACCTAGTTGGATAAAATGAATTTTATATTCATCCAAGATTTTGGAATAGGGGTTGTTTTGTTTTCCTTTTGCCCCCAAGGGAACTGCAACAACTCTCTCTCTCTGATCAAACTATTTCCTGTAAGGCTTACTATATGTGTCAATAAGTTAAACTGTGGTCCCTTTTTATTTCTCTTTTATTTGGTCACACACCCATTATTGGTTCTATAGTTTTATCCTAGCAAGGGTTCGATATTGATTCAACTGAATCGGTGGATCAACTCGTTAAAAGGTCATGAGGCCATAATAGACAAAAGCACCAAGAGTCCATTATAGGCAATTGGTCAGGTCATGGGTTGATGATAGATAGTGATACCAATTGTTGATTCTGAATTTTGTTTTCTGCCCTCAATTTTTATTCCTTTCCGTGATAATTATAATTAATTAATTAATATGATTACATTTATAAATAATATCAATTATCAAATAGCTTTTCTTATTAGACCAAGAATTATGTTGAAATTCTTTTATTAATTAGACAAATATGGTCAGTGATAAAGCCATATATTTTTCCAAGGGATGCCAAGTTAAAGAGAGTAAAAAAAATTAATCCAAAAACAACCTATTGATTACAAATTATTTTTTCATCAAGTTAGTTTGTGAATTGTAAACTATCTTAAATCATATTAATCACAATTAAAATTATTTTAACTAATTTTGTTTTTTATGTGCCACAAATCAGCTTAGAATATGAGAAATATCAATTTTTTTTATTGATGAAATTTATGGGATTTGAACTGTAGAATTAACAACTAGATGTAAAATGTGATTTCAGATTATCACAAGCGCTTTTATTTGGAAAAAAAAAAAAAAAAATTCTTTAACATTTTTCCTTCATCATTAATAGTTCAATTTATTTATATATTAATATATAAAAACTTGAATTTAAAAGCCCCTTGTTTTAAATCCTTAAATCCAAACAAATCCTTTCAAACCCATGAACCCGCTGAGCTGGGAAGCTAAGACCACGAACTAAGCAAGCCTGTCCAATTGGAAGCTAACCTAGCCAGTTACACATCCACTTTGGACCTGGCTGCCTAGCGTTCAACTTTTGCAGCATCCACTTTGAGAATTGAGATTGTTGATAGATATGGCCATGTTAGATTTTCAACTGGATGATATAGATCACTCCATGTCGAGCCCATTCGTCCAAGCCATCCTTACTAGTGATTGGGTCTGCTTCTAGCGATGCCACTCCAAGTGAACAATAGTTAATTAAATAGCAGAAAATTTGGTGATCAATGCAAATGACTCTCAAATTGGAAACTGATACCCTTATCTAATTCTGAAATATGCTGATTTGCTATTGGTGGCTGGGGAGGAGCAAGATGAATGTCTTAAATCTAAAGGCTCAGATGTTCAAACTCTACGGAACTATCAAGAGGAAATGACTCCTTAAGAAGAGATATCAATGCTCACTTGCAGACAATTATAAGCACAAAAGAAAAATTACAATTATGGTTTCAGATACCCCTCATATAACTTTTTTAACTATGAAGAGGAAATCACTCATTAAGAAGGCATAACGATGCTCACTTGCAGACAATTATAAGCATAAGACCCAAAATTACATCTCACATAAGACCAAAATTTCATTTATGGCTTCTGTTGATTAGTCAAGCAACCAAAACTAGCATGGAAACTCTTGACAGAAAAACTAATGATATAACTATCATAAGAAATGAAACACAAACAGAATTGCATAATACACATCGAAAATTTTTGCCAAATCCTGTTAAGCATAGATGTGACAACCAGATTCTACGTAGAAACTAGAAGCTGTTCCAAAAGAAGAGAGATGCCTAAGTAGAAACCCTCCAAAGACTTTTCAAAATTATGTCCCAAGTAGAAGCTAGAACCTATTCCCCCAATATAAGATGAAAAATTAAAATGAAACAAAAAAAAAAAAAAAAAAAAAAAAAATCGATCCAACGACCCACAAAATTCAGGCTTTGATAGCTCCTCCCAGAACAGGAAATTGTTGAGGGTCTTCAATGCTAGGTGCAGGAACATCCTCCACCTGAGGTCGCCGTCCCAAAAATTCACCTTGGCCGCCACGCTCACCCCTAAACTCACCTCGATCGCCACGCTCACCCCTAAACTCACCTCGGCCGCCACGCTCACCCCTAAACTCACCTTGGCCCCCACGCTCCCGAACACGGCCACGGCCGTGGCCACCACAAGCAGGAACAGCTGGTTTCAGGAATTCATTAATGGTCATCGACTGCAAGAAAAAAATATGTATTGTATCAGAACACCATACAGAGATAAACCCTGGATCCACCCACTGCCACCACCTCTGCACTACATGGATAGAATGGCTGAAAGAAAAGAACTGAAATATAAATAGAACAGAAAGACCGCATAACTATGGTGCAGAGAAGAAAACGTGTAGATACTAATCACCTAACCAAATGAATAAAGCTTCAAAGTGGGAACATAAATTTTGACCATGAAAGAGTACACTAGCTGCCATGCATAAAATATCAGGAGTGATATAAACATGATTCAGATATAGTTGAATCAGGGACAGATTTACTAACCAAAGTAAAGAACTGATTTAATATTGTTAATATAAAATATTATACAGAAAATATCAAATCGGCAATGCAAATACATATTTAAGCTTTTGTTTCTTGGTATGTAAACACATATATATCAGCCAAGAACAATTATCACAGATATGAAGAGATATAGAAAAAGGTAAATGAACTGAACACATTGCATGCAAGGGCCTGTCATAAGTTACCTTCCGAGCTTTATCGTCTTTTTCAAGGCTATATTTCTTCTTAAGCTTCTCCTCAGACTTCTGGATTAACATTAGAAAAGCAACATGAAACCATTCAAATATAACATACAACCAATGAAAATGAAAAAGAAAAAAGACTACAAACTAGTTTACCCACCGGTTTGATGACAAGGCTGTCATCTTTCTTTTTCTCAACAAGTTGCATTGACTCAAAATCCTTATCAAGAGTGACCGTTCTCTGCTCAGTCTTTCTCAAAGATTCCAACGCTTTCCTCTTCTCAAAACACACCTTCTCATATTCTTCAAGTGTCATATTCTGTAAGAAAACCAAATGATCCATTTAACTTTCAATTGACAAGATGATCTTGACAATTTGAAATGAATGATATCCTTACCTTCTCTTCTTCATCATCATCAGCAGCACGTTTGGCCTTCTTTTCAGAATTATCTTGAGCTTTAAGCTTCCCTTGTTCATGCTCTGCATCTTTAGGTTCTTCAGTAGTCACAGGAATATCCCTATTATATACAAGAATAAAAGAAATAAATAAAAATCAGAATAAAGTCTACATATCAATAGAGCAATTTAGCTGCACCTGGCAATGGCTTCCAGATTCAGAAAACTTCAACCACGCACAATCCTAAAGCATATCAGCCAATACTTTAAGTTACGATTTTTATCTTTCCACCATATAGATCTTATATCTGAATTTATAACCATCCCTGCGAATTGTTAAGCATTTTTAACATGATATATAGCTCACTGTCACTTTTTTTTTTCCAGTTATGAAAATAGATATTGTAGTTTACAAAAGTAAAATATCACATACAAAAGGAGAGGTCAAATAGAGAACCTCCATAACATATGGTACAAACAGCAAATTTAAACTGGCCAAGCAGCAAGATTAAAAATAAGAACGATGAAAGAATACAGAAAAAAGAATTACACGTATACTAAAAGTCATTTGTAGAAAGAGCATACCATTCAGCTCCAGCACTGTTATCAACTTGCACTGCAGTCCCAATATCACCACCACAGTTTTCCTTTGCTTCAGTATCATTAGACACTTCACCTCTTCTATTATTAGGTCCAGATTGTCTATCATAAGGACGGCTATCTTGTCCCCTGAAACCATGATTTCCCCTACCATTACCCCTTCTACCACCACCAGTACCCCGATTCACATTTCTAGGTCTCTCATCAGATTGTGCCTCACTTTCGCGAACTTTACCCTGAAACTCATTCTGTTGCACACTGCCACCATCATTTGTATCCTGGCCTGGCTTATCAGATGGATAACTGCTCACAACATCTTGGTTCTCACTTCCAAACTCGTGACCTTCATTAAATCCCCTCCCTCTACCACGGCCTCTTCCCCTACCTCCCCCTCTCCCTCTGCCTCCACTGACACGAACACGCCCCTGCACCTGCCAACCACCCCCTACTGCATTTACAGCATCAGCTCCCTCAGTCCTCTGGAAATTATTTTCCCCTCCATTGCTCCCATTATAACCACTACCCCCTTCATTATTGGGCTGATAGCCATCTGATCCCCTGTTACTCCGTTGATAACCATTCCACCCTCCATTGTTACTCTGATATCCATCAGCACCTCCATTATAACGCCCTCCATTGTTTCTCTGAAATCCACCAGCCCCTCCATTATTTGGAGGATAGCCATCAGATCCCCTGTTAGTCCGTTGATAACCATTCCGCCCTCCATTGTTACGCTGATATCCATCAGCCCCTCCATAATTACGTTGAGAACCATTCCCACCTGGCCCAAACCTTTCAGAACCGCGACTCTGACCCTGCTCGTCTGACTGCTTTTTATTTACTACAATATCTCTTCTTGTAACTGCAAGTTGGAAATTTAAAAAATAAATAAATAAGTACAGAATATAAGTAAAACACTCTTAAACATTTAAAGAACGGGCATCATGTGGAGGAAAACATAATAAACAGAAGGGAGTCAAACATGTTAAATCCTGCAATTCCCAAACACAATATACTGTTTCAAGAATAACTCAATGTCAGAATGTTGTGATTCCCTTACAAATCATCGAGTCATCGACTCAGAATAACAAATCCCAAAACATAATGCAACTTCAATTTCACAAACCAATATACAATTCCAGCACAAAATACTCTTTCACAAATCATTTCAACAGAAAACAAATGAAAGGAATTTAGTGGTTCTTGGCCAGGAAAAAATCCACCTTAACATTTAGTCACTCTATTAGGAATAGATCCACTACAGAGTGACTAAATGAGGTGAACAATAACAAATTACAAACTTACAAACCCAAAGACAATATTCAACATATTCATATTCAGCACAAATATCACCCCAGTTTTTCTTTCTTTCCATTGCAGATTACTTCCTTTCGATTTCTCAGTAACCAAACACACAAAAAACCAAAAAAAAAAAAAAAACACAAAAAACACAACAACAAAAAAAAACCCAGAAACAAAAAAGAAAGAATAGGATCAGAAAAAAATAATCACCATGTTCAGGGAGCACAATACGCTTCGCTCTCATATCGACGAGGATTTTGTTGTTGTTGTTGTTCTTATAGTTATTGGAATCCACATCCAGATTGATACCTATAGGTTTCTCCGCCTCCATGTTCTTCTTCTTCTTCCTCCTCTTCTCCTCCGCCGCCACTCTAGGGTCGACCTTCACGACGCTTTCGATGAGCGTCGAAACGTCGTCGCTGTCTTCTGCTCCATCACCCAAAAGGGCGAACAAGTTTAAGTTTTCTTGCCTAGCCATTAGAGAGAGAGACACACACACACAGAGACCGACAGAGAGAGAGAGAACAGGGGTTTTTCAGACACGAAAAAGAGAGATCATTGAGAATAAAAACCCTAACCCTAACGGAGGCGGTTCATGGTTTTCAAGGAAGAGAGAGAGAGAGAGAGAGTGTGAGAGGCTCAGTATGGTATTTATAGCAAGTGTGAAATCTTGTAGAGGAATATTTTGTTTGCTTGGTGAGCAAGGCAATGCGGGGAATTTCTGTTTGGCTACAACGTAATACACAAGTAGAGCGACTTCTTCAAATTTATACACCTATTTATATATTTTTTAGTTCTTTTCATAAGAAATGAAAATATGAAAATTTTGTTTTGAAATTTCCATTCTTCTCTGATTATGTTTTAAGAAGTTATATGAATTAGAGCTTGTGCCTATTTAATTTGGTTTTTTTTTTTTTTTTTTAATTTTTGGAAAAGAGGTTGTTTGAAAATTTAGTACTTTTTTTAAAAAGTGAATTTAAAAAAAATATTATATTTTTAATTCTACCATACCCCTTCTCTTTTTTGGATACAGTACCCACCAGTAAGCAACCTGCTATATCAGGTTATCAAATTCTCACATTTGACAGTTTTATCCTCACATTGTGCAGTTCTAACATTACATATGACAGTTCTTTTGTCATATTTAGTGGCTCCCTTATTTTTTTTCTCACATTTGATGGTTTCATTCTCACATTGTGCAGTTCCAACATCACATTTGACAATACTTTTGTCACATTTGGTGGTTCCCTTTTTTGTTCCCACATTTGACAGTTTCATCCTCATATTATACTTTTCCAACATCACATGTAATAGTTCTTTTGTCACATTTGGTGGCTCTCTTATGTTTTCTCACATTTGACAATTTCATTCTCACATTATGCAGTTCTAATATCACATTTTACAGTACTTTTGTCACATTTGGCCATTTTTTCTCACTTTTGAGTGTTTCATCCTTACATTGTGTAGTTCTAACATCACATGTGACAGTTCTTTTGTCACATTTGGTGATTCCTTTAATTCTTTTTCCATATTTGATGGTTCTATCCTCACATTATGCAGTTCCAACATCACATTTGACAGTATTTTTGTCACATTTGGTGGTTCCCTTATTTTTTTTTTTCCACATTTGACGGTTTCATCCTTACATTGTACAGTTCCAACATCACATATGATAGTTTTTTTGTTACATTTGATGGTTCCCTTATTTTTTTTCTCACATTTGACTGTATCTTTGTCATATTTAGTGGTTCTCTTTTTTTTTCTTTTTTTTTTTTTCTCACTTTTGATGGTTTCATCCTTACATTGTGTAGTACCAACATCACATGTAACTATACTTTTGTCACATTTGGTGGTTCTTTTTTTTTTTTTCTCATATTTATCAATTTCATCCTCACATTGTGTAGTTCCAATATCACATATGACTATTCTTTTGAAACATTTGGTGGTTCTTTTTTTTTTTCTTTTTTTTTTTCTTTTTTTTTTTCTCATATTTGATGATTCCATTATTACATTAGGCAGTATCAATATCACATCTGACTGTACTTTTGTCACATTCAGTGGTACTCTATTTTTTTCTTACATTTGACAATTCTGATGGGATAGCAAAAAGTACCATTTCTAGTTCGTCCATAGGGATCGTCCATGAGCCTTGAGCCAAAATGTTCAAATAGATCGTCTGAGTGAAAGAGTCGTCCATGGGCAAAGTACATGGATGATCACATATCACTCCGTCTATGAACGAAAAGAGTCGTCCATAGGCACAGCACATGGACGACCACGCAACACTTGGAAAAATCTTCAAGAATAGACTCACTCGTGTATGGAGGATTCGAGCCACAAAACCTTGGAACGGTTACCCAACCCATATTTATCGCCACAAATTCCTCATAAGTACTTAACTTCCACTAGCGGTTGTAAATCCTATAACCGTTAAGGAAGTTATGTCCGAATTCACTAATTTCCATGAATCCTGGGGAAGTTACCAAGCCAATAACCGCTCCAAGGTTCACTATATAAGGACCGGTTTGAATCAAATCAAGGTAAGTGCATTCTGATATTTTACTCCTAAAAAGTTGGAACTCCATTCTTATGAGAAACTAACTTAGCCATCGGAGGATTTCTAGCCGGTCCACCCCGGTCTCCTTTGATAACGTGTTCATCCTTGCAGGCCTTCGCTACAACTATTAGCCCACTGAAGTCGGAGCATTCAACCTATTAATTCTGTACAGGATCAAATTCCACTGTCACATTGGACAGTACCAATATCTCATGTGACTATACTTTTATCACATTCAATGGTTCCCTTATTTTTTTTTCTCACATTTAATGGTTTCATTGTCATATTAAACAGTACCAATATCACATGTGACAAAAATATCCCCCCCCCTCCCAAAACTCTCAAAAATTACAATGATACCCTTAAAACCTAAAAAATGACTGATATACCCTTAGAACCTATAAAATGATTGAAATGACCCTAAAACCTAAAAAAATGACCTAAATATCCTCTAATACCCTCTAGGACCTAAAAAATAACTGTACTGCACTTGAAACCTAAAAAATGACCGAAATACCTTCAAAACCTATAAAATGACCAAAATCCCCCCTAAAACCCTCTAAAATGACTAAAATACCCTTAGTGCCCTACAAAATGACATAATTGACCCTGAAACTTAAAAATGACGAAAATGACCCTGAAGGATGAAACCTAAAAAATGATTGAAAAACCCTTAGAACCTAAAAAATAACTATAACGCCCCTGAAACCTAAAAAATTACCAAATTGCCTTTAGAACCTATAAAATGACCAAAAGACCCTTGAAATCTAAAAAATGACCAAAATACCCCCTAAAACCCTTATTTGCAAGACCAAAATGACAATAAAATTTTATATAACTACTCTACTTGCTCCCCCCGCCCCCACCCCCCCCCCCCCCCCCCCCGGGGTGCTAAAAGTCTTGGTGGAACTTATAAATTTTCTGTTGTCATTAAGTTGTTGTATTTTGTTGTATTCTAATTGAAATTTAAAATACAATAAGTTATCTAAAAAAGAAATTATCTTGTACACACACACACATGCATTTATGCATGTGTGTGAGAGGTTGTCTTAACTAATATATTTAGTAGTTACTACCACAACTTAGTGCCCTAGTGTTGACCTAAACCTTATGATTTAAAATTTTTTTAAGTTTTATTTTGAAATTCCTACAAAAAAACTTAGGGTTGTGTTTAGATGGCAACATTTGGATTTGGATTTTAAATCAATGGATTTAAATGCCTTGATTTGAAATCCATTGATTTTAATTCCATGTTTGAGTCTTTTTATACAACGAAGGATTTGAAATTCATTATTTGAAATTCCATTGTTGGAATACCTAAATTTGGATTTGAATTTGGATTTAAGATCATAAAATATTTTTTCCATTTTTTTTCTTAAACCTTCTACATTTTAATTTTAGTAACATTTTTAATAAATACATGAAGTAATGAAAAAGCCATTGATAATCCAATTGACAAAATGATGACTAAAAATCTGTCATCATAGCCAACCAAAAATTTGCTATTAGTAACAACTTGGGCTTGCAAAATATGAATTTATCATATAACTAATTGAATTGAGAAATACCTATTTGAAATTCTATGAGAAATTTCCTCAAGCACTTGCCATGCCTTCTTTTTAACCCCAGACAGAGTTATCCTTGCAAAGAGCATGCCAACTCATTAAAACAACCAAGGCAATCATTAAACCATAGAGGCTTATTTTTTGAAGTTCAAACTGCTAAACACTATTGTTGGAATTTGGATGATTTGGGTGCCTCTTTAGAAGGAGAAGGAAAAGGTTTGCTACAAACAAAAAAATGGAAGAACTCAACAAATTTTGACGTTTAGCAACAATGTATTCTTTGTTTTTGTCCAAAAGTTGATTTGACTAATACTGAGCCTGAAAAAATGTGAATGAAATAAGAGCAACTGTCAGAACTCAAACTCAATACCTAAATTTGTGACCATGATCAGCATGTTAATATCAAGCTTATACCTGATATTAACAAGAACCAACTAAAATTTTAAACAAAAGATTTCCTCTTTCTTTTCATTGTTGTTTCTTTACTTTAATATATAATTTTTCACTTGATATTCAGAGTATTTACATTGTACTCCAAGGGATAACTCAATCCACTAGTTATTCAATTTCGAAATTTCACATAATACATCTCTTAATATATTAAAGTACACAACTTTCATTAGATCCTAAAATACACAATACTACAAAGCCAAGTATCAAACTTCCAAAACAAGGGCTATACTTTTAAAACTAAAACCAACTCCTCCCAAAACTCGACTAAGGTTACTTCTGCTCCAAAATAAAACCTGTTGACAGAATGAGTGGAAGGGGTGAGCTATACAGCTCAAGAAGGGTAAGTTACATGAAAATTTAATAAGAATGCGTGTAAACCAAAACATTTCATTTTAAAAATATTTAGATAGGGAAACATCTTTTAATTTCATGCATATTATTTTATATACTTTAGATTTTGTAAGCATCACGAACATATCTTTGTCTAAAACATGATTGTATGCAATATCTCTATTCAAAACCTTTTAATGCAAAATAATCTTTTTTAATTAATCTCATGACTTATCAAATGCTTATATCACTTATTCCTTACCTGAAAGTAAGGAACCAAGAGCCTAAGGTTGAAGGAGCTCAGACTTGGGCTCTGGTAATACCTATACCAAATATCAAAGCTTATTACTATTAATTCTACCTTAGCATAAACTTAGAACAAAGTTTCTCTCCGCTAGTTTGAAGAGAAACCCTACAAACTCATCATATATATTTATATTGAATGTGAATTTTGAAAATCTAACCTTTAGATTGCATGTTCTTATTACATCCATAATACTTACAAAATTTCAAGAAAATCAAAGATCAATTGCTATGTTATCAAATAAATGTTATAATTTCAAGTTTTTGTAATCTAAAGTTATATATAAAAAATAAGTTAATTGATCAAATAGTAAATAATATCCGATTTGAAAGAAATTTGATATATATGTTAAGAACATAAGGAACATGAAATTCAACAATTAGATTTTCAAAATTTACACCCAAAATAGAAATATATGAGAAGTTTGAAGAGTTTCTATTCAAACTAGTTTAAAGGGAAACTTTGTTCATAAACTTATACATACATCTCGAAAACCTAGCTCTCAAAATCAAGGAAATTCTAATCCTACCTCAAAGAGGTTCCCCAAACACAAAATACATATATCAAAAAACATGATTCACATAACCAAAGAAAAATCATTATATTCACGTTCATAGTCGATCATATAACGAAGGAAACACATTCAATTCAATTGCAAGGGTTTAATAATTCATTAGGTTTTTACAGCTTGTCTACCATATGCAAAGTAAATGAATTTTTCCAAAATGACATTTTCTAAACAACCAAATGGAGTATTAATAAGCCATTCTTTGATTTTCTTACTTGCATTAACATTGTTAATTAAGTAACCAAAATACCCCTAGGCAGCCATAAGGCAACATAGAACTCAGTCATTGCAATTACAATTTCATGTAGTCATTTAGGGTTAAACTTAAAACTTAAAACAAAGACTTAGCTTCAATCAGCACATGGAAATTAATATTCACACTCTTCAAAGCTGAATCTTATAAGTTCAAGGAATTATGTATAAAAATAGGAAAATCCTATTAACTTCAAGGAATTATGTATAAAAATAAGTAAATCAGATTTCCAAAGATTGAATAAGTACATAATCCTCATTAATTAACAATATAGTTTGTCGGGCTATTACAGCAGCCCACACACAAACAATAAACAACGTAGCAGAATAAAAAATCAAACTTACCTCTCCTGCCATAGAGGACAAATATAATTAGCCCCCTTTTCTTTTTTCTTTTCTTTAAAAAAAAAAACAATAGTATAACTAGTTTATTTGCAAGAACAAAAACACAAAGTAAAACTTAACTTTGGCCTTCCAATAAGCGAGTTTCATAGTGACATAGGATATACCAAATTATGCACTAAAGGTGGCCTATAACAAATTTTTTTTAGAACCTACTATCATCAAAATGAACCCAAAAATTGGTTGAACAATATGAAACTTTAGTGCATATTAACTCTCTACCTCTATAAATACTAGTGTTGTCTAATGAAGATGATATACAACACAGAGAAAAAAAAAAAAAATAGAATGAGCGGATGATGAAAAACACATAAGCTAAACGAGGACAATTAATCAAGAAACACATGTAATTAATCATTAAGACATCAAAAAAGTTGGACTTACCATCCAAATATGTGTGTAACCCAATCGACCTTGTTTCCATAAGAAATTCGATACTTTCAAAACAAAATCAGTCTCAACCTCTTATTTTACATTGTAACCTGAATCTTCTAACATGACATCAAAACTTTTTTAATTTTCAACAAAAAGTAACCTTAAAGAATGAAATGTAGCTCCATATGACATGAGAAGATGTATAGCAAAGACATGAAGTAAAGAATATTTCAGTCTGATGGCTACAACTATGGTTACCTCTCTGCTTTGAGGAAAAAAGCTTTTAACTTACAGTTGAGACCTGTTGATTTCTATGCAAGTATTCTTCATGAATAATCATCAATTGTTCTGCCACCTGCTTAATTATCAAGAATTCAATAGCATATATGGACAACAAGTTCAAGCCAAAAATACCTATTTGTATCAAGTTGTTAATAAACAATCATTACCCAAAGAAATTCATTTCATTGACCAACATAAAAGCACATCGCACCACATATAGCCTGAAGCATAATTTTACATTGGAGCATGACTTCTCCAACTAAACTATATATATTCCCTTGAAGGGAACAGCCCTAGCCTTGCAATATATATATATATATATATATTCCCATTTAGAAGTCAAACCCAATTTAAAGATGAAATTTACTCTTCTAAAAAATAAGGACTAAAATTATAGTTGTACTTAGAAAAAAAAAAAAAAAAAACGGAGGCTCTAACATACTGCACCCAGCCAAATCAGCTACAATAAAGGAAACAAAATTTAAGGCGATGTGTACTCCTAATAGACCATTAGAAACCCATCCTATTGGCCATAATTATATTTCCTCTGTAATGGAGAGGTAATAAATGTTATTGCCAAGCACAAAATTGAGCTTGCAAAGTCTAATTGCTACATGATCAACATATTTGACGCCAGTCCTAAAAAATCCAAATATAATAAACATGACTAGCCATCTGAAAAAACAAACAAGAAGAGAGCAAATCGTTTCAAACTTATGAAGTGTAGATAATACATGAACTCTCAATGTCTACCATCTTCGATTTCTGTGTTGCTTCTGAAAAATCAAACAAAGAATTTGGGGAAACAAAACAAACATTGCAATTAAGAGATTTTGCATATTTTATGGAATTAGGGTTTTGATCCTAACTTTCCAGTTCCACCATATCAAAGTGATTTTGATCTTTTTGAGAAACCTTCACCGGTGAGAAGAGAATGCGAGAGAGTCGAAAGCTCAGTCTGTGACTTCGTGTTTTTTCTTTTTTCATTTATACTAAACCCGCTTGAACGGTAGCAGGTTTTTCATTAAAATAAATAACGGTTAGGATTAGAGCAAGTAAAATCTACAGTTCTGATTTTAGCAAGTACTGTACCCACCAAAAATATATATGGGTATCGTTGAATGACCCTTTGAAAAGATGCAATTTAAGAAAACATTACTAAATGGGCACTTTGTTATTGTCTATACAATTTAATTAGGAAAAAATATAAATGAAATCTTTTTAAATTTGATCAATTATCATTTTCGAAGTTTAACTTTCAATTTTGTCATTTCAGTCCTTTAAATAAAATAAAATAAAATAGTTTTAGCTTCTTATAAAACTAATAGTTTTAACTTTTCTTTCCAATTTTTATCCTAAAAATATTACTTATTGTTTAATATATAAACAATCTAATTTTCAATCTCTCTCTCTCTCTCTCTCTCTCTCTCTCTCTCTATAACTAGGTCGCACCAAATATCTCGAATGGTCTCACAACATATTAGATGGGCCTTGAGGTGTTTGGGGTTCAACATGAGTGGTGACTTATGTATGGGTGGATTGACTTAGGGTGATTGGTTTTGATTGATGATGGTGGTTTTGTGGCAACTTGGGCTTCTATAGAGTGATGTTTTGGTGATTGATAGTTCAAGGAAGGTTTGATGTTGCAGGTCTTCTAGTTGTAGTTTGGGTTCGATAAAAAGGTATAGTCAATGGTCATTATTGGGGACTTGGGTCATGGGGGTAGTTGCAATTGGTTTATGGGATATGGTCTAGTGGTCAATTATGTACCAAAACCTCAGGTGATGTTTGTGGTAGGTGTGCTTGGTGTGGTAGTAAGGTGAGTTGAATAAGTGTTTTCTCGCCGCCGCTGGGGGAGGGGGGGGGGGTGGGGGGTGGCGGCAAGGAAGGGATGTTGTTAAATTTGTGTCTGGCATGATTGGTTGCTTGGTTTCTAAGGTTTGGTTTTAGCTATGGTAGTTAGCTTTCTTTGTATATAAATTGCAGTAAGGTTTGCTTCTTCAATCTATGGATTTTGTGTACTCTTGTCTCTTTCTCTCAAATGATGATCTGAAGAGGGTTTCAAATGGGTCATTGTTTGGATTTTGAACGCTAGTAGGATTGGCTCAACAACTTTGAGGGCCTAAGGCAAAAATTTTAAGTGGGTTTTTTTTTTATATTTAAATATTAAATTAAATAATATTTATTGAATTTTTTTAGTTTTTTATTTAAAATCTATTTTTCTTACCTTTTGAGGTGCAAAATTATTAATTAAGTTTTTATTTTTAAGTTTTTCTAATATTTTTTTAATTAATAATATGACTAATTCACTTCATTTTAATATACTTTAAATAAGATTTTATTAATTGGTATGATAACTTATAATAAAGTACAGAGACTATTCAAGCTACAGTGGATGAATTAGTGTCTCAGGGAAGTTAGTTTTAGCGTGTGGGGCCGTGTTCATGTGGCTGTGTGTGCTAATATGCTATGGCAATGTCAGTCATGCGTGTAGTGTTGTGCAGTGTACTGCAGGGCCTTTTGGTTTTTTTCCATCATGTATATTTTAGAATACAAGACATTTTTAATGCATTTTATTGTCCAATAAAAAGACTTAATTTTTTTAATTAAAATATATAGATAAATGTTATATATATTTGTTTTATATATACAAGTGGACCTTTCTTTTATTTGGAGAGGCAATTGCCACACTTGCTTCTATGCTCCAACCGGCCCTTAATGCTAGCGTG
The DNA here is from genome assembly GCA_023621385.1 of Quercus gilva. Classification (NCBI taxonomy): domain Eukaryota; kingdom Viridiplantae; phylum Streptophyta; class Magnoliopsida; order Fagales; family Fagaceae; genus Quercus; species Quercus gilva. The sequence continues at coordinate 60,001,925 of CM042481.1, forward strand.
TGGTGACTAAGGTTGTGTTGGTGTACTGTAGAGTTTGATTTACATTTGCAAGCCATGCGGGTTTAATCCTATAATTAGGGTGATTTTTTTTTCTCCTTTTCTAGTTGAAGCTTCACTGAGTCTGAGTTTATGTATAATTTTACATTTTACTTTTATTTAAAATAAATTATAATAATATTTAATGGTTATCAGAAATATGGATGAAAGGATTATCAGGGACAACAAATGTGAATTTAAAGAACTAAAATGACAAAGATAAAACTTAAATAACAAAAATGTCAATTCATTCATTTATTGACCAACCTTAAAATATATAATTTGTATCATTGCCACCTTATTATAACTTAGTGCCACATAACTTTGTTAAATTTTTCTCCATCTTAAGTAAGAATTATAATCTCAAAAAAAAAAAAAAAAAGAAAGAAAGAAAGAAAGAAAGAAGAAGAAGGAAGAATTATAACAATAAAATTAAAAAATTTAAGGTGATAGAATGGACAAGTGATGCCCAATTAGTGATAAAAGCTATCATAAACCCATCCACAACTCCTTACTGGTCCATCAATGCTATTATAGAGGATATCCGCAAGGACGGAGCCAGGACTTGGAATTAGGGGGGGCGACTTTGATGCTAGCTGTGTGCGGCAGTTCCAGTCTTTGAGTCTACTGCTTTACAACTAAAGATTTTTGTTTAAAATTTTTTAAATGGCCAAATTGTTTGTTCGAAGTAAAATAGATTGACTGGGCTTAATTTTTTTAGTTTTATTATTGGTAATTTTTGTTGTTGGGCTAATTTTTTTGGCTAGTATATTTTGTTTTAGATTTAATCTTTTAATTTTTTATGTCCTTTAAAAGGTGAAAAATGCTAAAACTACAAAAATTTTTACAAATTGCTAATATGATGAGTAGTTATTAATAAGTAAAAAGTGATGCAAGTATATGAACCAATAAAAATTTGCTACCTCAATAATTTGTATAAACGTTATAAAAACATTGTAAAAACGTTTGTGGCTATAACATTACTCTCAAAAGAATTTATGGCATTATTAAGGGGGCAAAGTGTAATTTTATTTAACAAAATTGCAAAAATTAGTACAATTAATATAATAATATTTTTTTTAAAAAAATTAGGGGGGGCCATTGCCCCCCCTAGTCCAATAACAGTTCCGTCCCTGGATATCCGTGTGACTCTAAACTCTTTTGTATGCTGGAATGCCTCTTTTGTTTTTAAAGATTCTAACTCTGTAACTTATTTCCTTGCCCAATAGGCTTACTTTCGTAATAGTTTTGGGTTCCCCCCCTCTTTGTTGTTTTTGGGTTTGTGGAATGAGGTGTAGGCTAAATCTCTCCCCTTCCCTTGCTTCTGTTTGTTTCTGTATTTGTTTTTGTTTTTGTTTTTTTATTTTTGGTTGTTAATATATTGTCTTATTCAAAAAAAAAAAAAAAAAAAAAAAAAAACCAACAACAACAACAACAACAACAACAAAAGTAAATAAATAAATAAATCTAAGCAATTACATTTACTTCAGTGGCCCTTTGGCCTATCAAGACTTCCACCCCTGTGGTTGTGGTGGTTAGACCTCTAGAATCCCAGCACCTTCACTTAGCAAAAGAAAAAGAACTATTAATGTTTTTTCATTATAAGGTTGAGTTTAGATTGCACTAAAAAGGAAAAAAATTTGTATTTGGCATTTTTTCTGTGGGTCCTGTGCACTGTTCATGGGACCCACAAGTATGGAAAAATGCAAAAATTAAGTTAAAATTGGGTCCTATGGCACTATTCACACATTTAAAAATTATTTTGCTATAATATTTTTAGTTTTCAGTAATAAGCGGTGTCTAAATAGACCCTAAGATTAAATTGTGATCATTGTATGACTTGGCCAAACTACATCATCAAAATTTAATTAAGTTTTTATTTAAGATTAATTCAACTATCTTTTCATTAAAAAAAAAATATTCAAAGTTTAAATTTTATGATCCACATACTATCTTATATTCTTTTGGAAACCATATACGTTACCTTCTGTTTTTCTTTTTCTTTTCTTTTTTTTTTTATATATTTTATTATACAACAAGTGAGGTGGGAATTCGAATTCAGATACTTCTTAGAGCATTCTCATTAAGGGTGTCAAATGCCAAATATTTGGCATTTGACACCCCAAACTCTAAAAAAGCCCTTCCATCAAGCATTGTATATGCCATAATTTTTGGCATGGATGAACAGTGCGGTCTCAAATTTGAGACCGCACTGTTCAACAATTGTATAAGTTAAATTATTTTTTTATTCAACGGGGCCCACTTTATTTTCTGCTTATTATTTCTTCTTTCTCATTTCTGTTTCATTTTCGTTGCTCTGAGCCAACGTTTCTTTGCTCTCTGTCTCCCTCTGCTCGGTGTCTTCGCCTCCCTCTCCGACGAAACTCAGATCGGAGCATCAAGCCAAGCCAAGCCGATCGAAGTAGTCGTGGGTCGGAGTGTGGGTTTTTGGTTTGGAGCGTGGATCGAAGGGTGGATCGAACTGACTGTTCATGGGTCGGAGCGTGGTTTGGTCGTGGATCGAACTGATTGTTCGTGGGTCGGAGTGTGGTTTGGTTGTGGATCGAACTGATTGTTCGTGGGTCGAATCGAACTGATTGGTTGGAAATTTGGCCGTGGTTTGTGGGTTTTTTTCTTGCTGTGGTTGGTGGTGATGGGTGGGTGGATGTGGTGGCCGGCAGTCTGATTTGGCCATGCTTTGGTCCGATGGTGGATGGTGGAGGTTTCTTTTTTTTTTTCTTTTCTTTTCTGCCTGTGGTTGGTGGTGGTGAGTGGATTTGGTGGTTGTGGGTGGATGTGGAGGATTCTGCTGTGATTTTTTCTTTTTCTTTTTTTGTTAGTGGTGGTTGTGGTATGGGTTGGGGGTTTTTGGTGGGTGGTGGGTAGTGTGTGCCGGCGGTGCTGTGAGAAAGAGAGAGACAGAGGAGAGGGAGAGAGAGGAAAAATAAAAAATTATTGAAAAATAATAAAGATACATTATTTAAATGAAATGCTAAAAAAATTAGAAGTTTTAATGTAGGTTGTATTGAAAAATGGGGTGTTATATGTTATAAAATTGAAATTTGAGAGGGTATATGTTAAATTTTTTACAATCCTTGATGGTAATGCTCTTACAGGATCACCGAGTCCCAACACTTCGAAAAAAAAAACATATATTACTTTACGTGCTTTCTTTCTTACACACTTGATTTGACAATACAATGAGAAGATAGTTGGAGGTTTTATTGCTTTTGAAGTTATACAAGTTAACTTAATTATGTGAAACTTTCTTCCCATGTTACACTGTTACACAGTCAACTTAATTAATTATGTGCAACTTTCTTCCCAAGTTAACTTAATAAGGATGTGTTTGGGATTGGCTTAAAAAATTAGGTTATTTTACTATTTAATTTATTTTTTATATTATTTATAGGTTTTATTGTATTTTTTAGTATTATCTATGGACCTCATTAGCTAATTTTTACTTTTATTTATAATATTTTTAACAAAAAAATTTTCAGTTTCAGTTAAAGGTCTGTTTAGAATCGGCTTATTTTGCTAAAACTGAAAATTTTTTGTTGAAAATAATATAAATAAAGGTAAAAGTTAGCCAAAATAGTACAGTGAAACTTATAAATAATACTAAAAAGTGCAATGAGGTCATAAATAATAGCAAAAATAAGCTAAATAATAAAATAAGTTGTAAAAATAATTTTTGTTAAACACATATTAAATAAGCTGTTTCAGACGGATCGTCTCTGCCCTATTTTTCTGTATTGGGACCTCCGATTTCCTTTCTTAATTAGATTTCAACCACCCTGCCCATTTTTTGAAAGAAAAATCAAATTGTCCTAAGGCAAGTCATACGGTCAAGTCTTCGTTCTTACGTGACAATTTCCACCATGTCCTAAACAGCTACATGATAAATATATATATATATATATATATATAATCTTGTCTTCAAACCCACCCAACACAATCGTTTTGGAAGTCCAAATATCCCCACTCGGTCAATCCCGTGAACCATCATAAAGACGTGAACTATCCTCTGGCTCTGCGGAAAAGAAATGAGGTAGTCTATCTTTATCATCAATCCAAGGCTTTTTCCAATACATTACTCACCTTCCAGCTCTCCATTCACAACATTCATTGTATGTACTGATGATCTCATTAGGAATGATGAGGCTCTCTAAACTCTTCCATCTCTTGCTGCTCTTGTTTTCTCAACAATCTTTTTCATCACCATCGTCATCATCTTCTTCAACACTAGTGTGCTCCCAACACCAAAGTTCTGCATTGCTCCAATTTAAGCAATTGTTTTCTTTTTCGAAAGAAGTTTCTTCCTTTTGTGAGGCAGCTGGTCATCATTCTTATCCTAAAATGGAGTCTTGGAAACAGGACATTGATTGTTGCTCATGGGATGGGGTTATGTGTGATAACACAAGTGGGGATATGATTGGCCTTGACCTCAGTTGTAGCTGGCTCAATGGTACCATTCCCTCTAATAGTTTTCTATTTCATCTTCCTCACTTGCAACATCTCAACCTCGCTTACAATTACTTCAATCATTCACCAATTTTATTTGGGTTTGGCCAACTTTCTAGGTTGAGATATCTTAACCTTTCTTACTCTATGTTTTCTGGCCAAGTCCCATATGAGTTATCCCACCTCTCCAAATTGGCCTCATTGGACCTCTCTGGCTATGGAAATGTTAGCCTCGAAACATCTCTTGTCAAGAGACTCGTTCAAAATCTGACCAAGCTAAGGGAACTTCATCTTGATCATGTTGACATGTCCTCTGTTTCGTTGAGTTCTTTCATGAATTTATCTTCTTCTTTGACATCCCTTACTCTCAACAGTTGTTTATTGCGTGGGAGGCTGCTTGATCACATTTTTTGCCTACCAAACCTACGTGAGCTCAGATTAGCGGATAATCCTCAACTCACATGGTTTTTTCCAATCGTAAACTCAAGCAAGGCCCTGAGGTTTTTGGATGTCTCTTACACGATTCATGACTCAGGAGAATTACCAAAATCAATTGGTGAGCTAAAATTCTTAAGGCATTTGATTATAAGTGGATGCAATTTTTACGGGCCGATTCCTACATGGCTTGGTAACCTTACACAACTCACCCTTTTGAATTTATCAGCAAACAATTTTGCTGGTGAGATTCCATCAACGCTTTCAAATCTCAAGGCACTCTCCTCATTGGATATACGATCCAATAATCTTAGTGGTAAGATTCTATCAAAAGTTTTGGTTATTAATGTATATTCCTTAGAAATCTTTTGAACTCATAAAATTGCAACTTTACAGGAGCAATACCCATGTGGCTTGGGAATCTCACGAGAGTTACAGAGATTTTATTTGGAAATAACAGCTTCACTAGCCAAATCCCATCATCACTTATATACTTGAAGGATCTCAATTTTCTTGGCCTCAAAGAAAACAACATTCAAGGTAAGATTCCGAGTTTTTTGACCAACCTCACAAAACTCACCTCAGTTTTCTTGTCATACAACCAACTCAGTAGTTTTGGTGAATTTCAGTTTAGCAATTCATTGGAGGTTCTAGCATTAAGTAATAACAAGCTTTATGGCTCTATTCCAAAGTCACTTTCTAATCTTGCTAATCTTGCATATCTTGATATTTCATCAAATGACTTGACTGGCATTGTGGACATTGATATGTTCAGAAAGCTAAAAAAGCTTGAAACTCTTGACCTTCATGCCAATCTACTTGGCAAGGTTCCTGTTCTACCATCTTCTATGCAAAACCTTTTCATATCGAACAATAGATTAAGTGGGGAGATCCCATCTATGATTTGCAATATAACTTTCCTTACAATCTTGGACATCTCTAATAATAGTTTGAGTGGTACAATTCCATCATGTTTGGGAAACTTCAGTAATTCTCTCTCAGTGATGAATTTGCGGATGAATAACTTCCACGGCATCATACCTGAAAATTTTGCAAAAGGTAATAGGTTGAGAACTCTTGCCTTTAATGGCAATCTTTTAGAAGGCCTATTACCAAAATCTTTAATCAATTGTATTAATTTGGAAGTTCTAGACATTGGGAATAACAAGATAAATGATTCATTCCCTTATTGGTTGGTAGCTCTTCCGAAGTTACAAGTTCTTGTCTTGAGATCCAACAAATTTCATGGTCCCATTGAAAATTATGAGACTAGTGGGATGTTTTTCTCTAAACTACGAATTCTTGACCTGTCTCACAACGAGTTTATTGGTCCTTTACCTTCCCATTTTTTTGAAGATTTGAAAGCTATAACAACCAATGAAAGTGAAGATGATCTAAAATATATTGGGGAAAACTTTTACCATGGCTTGCCCGGGGAGTATGTCATGGAAAATTATTTGTTTCTTCAGTATCAAGACTCGGTCATAATAGCAATGAAGGGGAATGTACTACCTCTAAAGAAAATCTTAACCACCTTCGCTATCATTGATCTATCAAGGAACATGTTTTATGGAAAAATTCCAAAAGTACTTGGAACGTTGAAGTTTCTTCGAGTGCTCAACTTTTCCCATAATAGACTAAATGGACATATTCCATCATCGTTGGCAAATTTGTCAGTGCTTGAATCCTTAGACCTTTCTTCAAATATGCTTACTGGAGAAATTCCTATGCAATTGACAAGTTTGACATTTTTGGCCGTGTTAAATCTTTCACAAAACTTGCTTACGGGACCTATACCTCAAGGAAAACAATTTAATACATTTCAAAATGTCTCATATGATGGGAATTTGGGATTGTGTGGATTTCCATTATCAATGAAATGTAGCATTGATGAGATACCGTCACCACCACCACCACCACCATCAATACTCGAAGAAGACAATGATTCAATGTTTGCAAGTGGATTTGGTTGGAAGAGTGTGTTAATGGGCTATGGATGTGGATTGGTCGTTGGAATGGCTATGGGATATATTGTGTTTAAAACAGGAAAACCTCACTGGCTTGTAAGGTTCGTTGAAGCCTTGAAGGAGGTGAAATGGAAAGATGAGACGGCCTAACGATCAAAGGCCTAGGTGAAGAAAATCAATTGCTGTGCTAAGGTGAGCTTGACAAGCTTCTGTTTAGATTAATACTGTGCTATGGTTTTGTATAAACTTGTCTTAGAAGTACCAACAATATAAACCATTTGCTGTATATATTATATAATTTTTATCTATGTTTGTCATGCCCCAAACCCAAAAAGGTTCAAAGCATGAGAATAACATCTCAAAAATACCTGTAGATTTTTCCTCATTGACAACTCAATCCAAATCATTTATATCAAGAACCAACATCAAAAATTATCATAATAATGATCTTAACAATACTCCCAAAATAAGTTAGAGCTCTACACAAAATTACAAGGACCATTGGCCACAAAAGAATAGAGGTCTGAATATAAACACAATTACATATCATTAACTTGTTCCATCAGTGGAAACGAAGTCATAACCACTATTAGATACAAAAGAATTGAGTCAAACCTACTGTAAGTTATACATCATCAATTATTTCCATCACAAAAGTCAGCTTCCATCAGCAGTTAGTCTAACTATTGCTAGCAACCAAAAAGTTGTCTTAAAACGATCGGGGCCTACTCTGAAAAAGTTTGTAAAATGATGGAATGAGATAGAGCCCAGTAAGTAGCATAATTAATGAGGGTGGAAAAAAATGCAAGTTTCATGACGATAACAATTTACAAATCATGTTTCAATTTGGGAATTTCCAAATAATTTCTACAAAACCATTTCCAAAAATTATATGACGAATGAATAAAATGACATGGCACAACGCTTCTCAAAATGCTCTCATGAAATTACATATATATATATATATACATATCCCTCAAAATATCTCAACATGAAACTACGTACTATATACTGTGAGTAATAACAACACTGTTCCAAACTAGAAAATCTAACCCAAGGCCACATGACAATTGCTGACACTAAGCTGGAACTAATCTACAGACACAATGCCGAAACTCATAACAATCACAAAGACAAGTGCTAAGATACCAGTGTCACACAGACTATAGTATCTAGCTAGGTAATCACCTGGTAATCACATGTCATAGCTCAAGGGTAAAAACATGAAGAGCTCACAGTTTACAAGAATTCAAAATACAGTTCATTTCCCAGTAGTTTCACAAAAACCTTTGAAGTATCCAATATATTCACAAGGTTCTTAAATTTTCCAAAATCGTTTCTTGTCAATAAGATTTTCTATCAATTTCCTAAATATCACAAGTCAAGATGAAACATCTTTTGAACTTGCAAATAATGCAATAATTCCATAAAATCCATTCCCAAGAATTTTATAAAAAGATGCTTATCATTTCCAATCTAACAAATCATACATTCCCCCATTCGCATTACCAAATATGATGCATGTTTCATAATTAGTCATATACAATAAGGTCACAACACAATACTTTTTAAGAAAATATAATCCCACAAATAATTTTCCAAAATGTATTTGACCCAAAAATAACATTTATGCAACATGGTTATTTTCCAAAAATTTCATTAAAAAGCTACTTACCTTGCAACCCGCAAAAGCCTAATTTTCCAAGTTCCAAATAAGATTAGCTAGAACCTAAACAATATCAAGCAAATTTATTACAATAGGCATAAAGCTTGACATTGCATTTAGCTATGAATTAGCAATTGCTAAGTAAGAAATTAATTAGGCAAGCCTAGCATTTAACCTCACAAATAATGTATTCCACTTTCAAAGTTTCTCAACAATTTCATTACAAGGCATAAACTCCCATTGTACTAATGAATCATTCAAGGTATTATCTCTAACATCAAAACCTCAATAATTTATGAGTAGTTTCCACAAGATTTTCACAACATCACACCAAAATCACAATATCCTTCAAAACTAACAATTTAAATCTTTAACTAGCTCCAAATAAACCATAAAAATTATATTCACCATTTATTTCACATGATATACCTCAAAACCCCTAAATTTTCACCATACATAAATGTTAGTTAGCCACCAATAATAAAACCTTAAACCCACTCATCAAATTATTCCACCAAATCAAAAACCCATATACATAATTACAAGAATATTACCCAAGAAGCTCATAAATCTCATGACCATCATTATCAAAGCTTAGATTAAAATAACCTTAACCAAAAGTGTAAAACCCACTAATAGATTAGAAATTTTTACCTTAAATCAAAAGAGATGAATATGCCTTAGAGGTCCCTAGAGAGCTTTGCAGTAATCTTGCTGGAAAAGATGGTGGAGATGGTGGGGAAGGAGGTACACGGTGGAAGAGAGTGAGAGAGGAGTGCTTGTTATGTTCGTGAGGAAAATGAACTAAAGAAAAGTGTAGAGGGATACTTACTTTGACTGGCCAAAGAGGGAGTAAGGCTGTAAACGAGCTGAGCTTTGTCGAGTAGTGAATGTTCAAGCTCGGCTCGACAGCAAAAGTAGAATGTTCAATCTTGGCTTGAGTTTGATACAAGCCTACAAATAATATTCAAGCTTGAGCTCGTTATAAAGTATAAAAGCTTGAGCTTGACTCTGCTTGGCTTGATTCATTAGTCAAGCCAAGCTTGAGCTCAATATCAAGCCAAACTCAAGCTCAATATCATGTTTTTGAGCTTGAGATCCAACACAAGTATATTATCAAGCCTATATCAAGTTTATTATCTAACCTATTTGGTTTAGATGAGTAGTCTCAACTTATAATTCATTAAAGTCTTAGAAGGATATGAGTTTATTTGTCAAGTTCATATCAATTTTATTACCAAACTTATAAATAGGCCTAGGCTCAATTTGCTTTGTTGCTTTGTTACTTTTATTTTTTTGAGATTTTTATGTTTTGTTGAGAGAGGGTGAGAGATTTTAGCTTCTAGGTCGTAAACTCCTTTTCCAATTATTTATTTATTTATTTTTTTTTTCTTAGATGTATTTTTTTGTGGGTTTAGGTTACTTTTAATACTTTTTTAACTGGAATCTCATTTTGTTTTAATGAGAAACTACCATATCATCCACTAACAAAATAAAATGTGGAGATTAAAATCCACTATCACTTGTCATTATGTATTTAAAACAAAAGAAGACCTCCAATGAAAAAAGTATTGGAGGTAAACTAAACTCTTTTTTTGCTATATTTCGGGTATAATTGTTTCCTTATTTTTTGGCTAGATTTCGGGTTTAGTGTATTATCCTCCTTTCCAAAGAGATATATATATATATATATATATATATTTTTTTTTATTCTCTTAGACATTTCTTTTCTCCTTATTTTTTTTGGCTATAATTTAGGTTTAAATTTATTCATTTTACTTAATTAAACTTTTTTATTTGTTTGGTAATCAAAGAATTTACCTAATTTGATAAAATTTGGGGTCTTCCATAATTTGGAGGCAGTTGCCTAAAGCAAAAGCTGGCACTGCATATTAGGTGTCTCACATGGAATCACACCCATTTGAATCTACTACTTAAGGGGTTTCGCTTACTTTCAATACTTTTTTAATTGGATATATCTTTTTATTTTAAATATACAATGGCAAGTGGTAATGAGTTTTAATTCCTGCCTTTTATTTAGTTAGTAGGTGATGTGATAGTCTCTCATTAAAACAAAAGGAGATTCCTTTTTAAAAAGTACTGGAGGTAAGTCAAACCCCTATTTAAGTTACTTTTTTTGTTTACCAATAACAACCCATAATAATTTACACTTACAAATTTGTTGCGAAAATATTGTGGATGTAACATTTCTCTATTTCAAATCAAATATTTCTTGTGTGTGTATGTGCGTTTATTTTTTAAAAAAAATGGTAATTGTCTCACATTACTTAAAATAGTGTGTTATGTCATGTGTATAGTATAATTTGTCCCACCCTCTCTTAAAAGTTACTATGACTTTTGAGTGGAATTGTAGTATATTTTTGTATTAGAACATCTTTCTCTCTTCCTTATGTGTGTGTTTGTTTCTTAAAAAATAAAAATCAATTATTTTAATATAAATTTTTTAAAAATGACCTTAAATTTTCATTTTATACAAATAATTAATACTGGAAAATAAACGCATTTATATAATTATAAATATGAAAATATTACTTTTAGCAAATTCATATATAATTAATTATTTTTATAGTCTTGATTGCATGTGACATTAAATTGGCCTTTCCTTTTTGCTGTTTTTATTTGACGACGCAGCATTTATAGCATAGGACCAACAAAAGTTTTTTTTTTTTTTTTTGAGAAATAATAACATATTGCTAATCCCGCAGCTCGAACCCTTTTCCCCTTAGACTTCCAAGCACTTTATGCATGGGGAGGTGCCAATTCAGCTACTAAGCCTTTGGCTAAGACTAGGGGTGTCCACGGGTCGGTCCGGGTCGGGTTTGTGCCCAACCCAAAACCGACCCGCTCAGGTCGGGTGGAACGAAAACAGACCCGCAACCGACCGCCAGAGACATCGGGTCAAGTCGGTCGGGCTCAGGGGAGCGAATGGTCGGGTCGGTCGAGTCTGGTGATGAGCGAGGGCGAGCAGAGGAGAAGATCTCTCTTCGTCAATCTGGGTTGAAGGCCGACCGGATCTAACGGATTCTCGCCGGATTTGAGTAGATCGAAGCCCAATCTAACCAAGAATAGCCAGATTTGTGTAGATCTAAGTCAGATCTAACCCAATACCGGCGGATTTGAGCTAATCTGAGCGAAGGAGAAGAGTAGATCTTGAGTAAGGATGGCTGGATCGGAGCTGAGGAACACCGGAACTGAGCAAAGGAAGACCAAAGATGGCCGGATCGGAGCTAAAGAATACCAGAACGTCACCGGATCTCGAAGGATCTCGCCGGATTTGGTAAAAAATCGTAATATTTCACCGGAGAGGATGAGTTTTAGGTTCGGGTTAGGTGCCATGGGTTTTGAAACGTGAAACCGGCAACCGACCCGTGTGGGGTCGGGTTAGAGAAGTTGGACCCGCGTCCAACCGCCGGAGATGTCGGATCGGGTGGTGGGGGGTCGAGCTCGAGCGGGGGGCCGGGTGGGTTGGACAGCCCTATCTAAGACCAACAAAAGTTACAAAATGTTGATACCAAAAAGAGAAGGATATTGTTGATATTCTACAAGTTGTTCATATTGGGTTCTGCCCTTCTGTGCCAAAATGTCTGCCTAAGAGTTTGTTTCACGGTATGCATGCATGACATGAAACCAACCAATGACAAGAGGAGGTTTGTAAAGAAACAATATACCTAGAGTTTTTTTTTTTTTTTTTTTTTTTTTTTTTTTTTTTTTTTTTTAAAGAAGAAAATAAACCTAGAGTTTGATTCTTCAGTTGAGAGAAATGCCCCTCAATCATCTACCATTATTTCCTAGTACACTACCATCGGTAATTAGTATAAGAAAGGCTGAGCCTGAGTCAATAGGAAGCCATGGCAATACAATGTTTTGTACCGGGTGGAGGTGATCACGAAGGAAAATGATCATTTTCATTTCAAGTCCGATCTATTTCGTCCATTTTATAATTTAGATTAAATTTTAAAATTTTAAAAACGTATCTATTATTATATTTAAAATTTAAATGATGGTTTATGGGACAATCTTAATTTTCTAGTTAAACACGGGTGAAGACAAAGATGATGTTCCACGGAATTAGATTGAAGCCACTGCAAAAGATGAATTTAAAAAAAAAAAAAAAAAAAAAAAAAAAAAAAAAAAAAGGAGGAGAAAAAATAGATGGTAAGGGTGAAAGGGAAAGGAATAAGGATGCCCAAATAAGTTGGGCCCAATGACAGTCCTGAAGACCCATGTTAATTAACTGGTCAAGTAAAAGGTTAAATACAAAACTAAAATGATTTTACTGATTATGCTGACTGAGCCCAAACATTGGATTTATTCAACACAGAAAAATAATGGGCTATATGCAAAGGTAGGGCTGAGTGCTTAACCTTTGGACCAAGATTGTGCTTACGTTGACACAGCTTGGCCCAACCCAACTGGGATGAACGTTGCAATCTTTTGTCTAAATTCCTCTTCCAACTTGCAACTAGGCCATGTCTTTCTTTTTTTGGCTGGCTAGGCCATGTCTTTCATGTTCATACAAAATAAGTATTTGATTCAAAAATAAATTATTTCTTTATTATTTTAATTATGTTACTACTATTATTAAGTCTTGCAGTTTCTGGATCTAAGTGTTTTTTTTTTAATAAATAATTTGACCGTTACAAAAATAGAAGAAGGAGTTTTTTGTTTTTCTCATAAAAAAAATGAGGTAATGTCACTGAATTACAAATTTTTTGACAATGAGTCAATAAGTGAGTTACAAAATTGAGCTTCTATATTTTAGAGCATCCTAAGAACCCATGAACCATGATATTGTGACATACATACCTGTCTAATAAATCGTTGAACATAAACGTTGAAAAGAACTGTTGCATGAGAGCCTCCTTCTTCTTACCATATACATCTCATTCATATGCAAGTAAATTTGAACGTGTATGCTAATGCCATTGTCTGTTGGGCCCATTGAAGTTAGTGAAGCTCTCAGGCTATTATTAGTTAGTACGGCCCACCAAATACTTCTAAACAAAGAAATGGTAAAATCATGTACTGTCATATGTTATTTTAAATAATAAAAGTTGGCTCCTATGAAGGCAGGGGCGGAGCTGTGTTGAAAGGTGGGGGGCCAAAAATTTAAAATTTTTTTAAATATATATAATTATTTTAATGTTTTTAAAATTTAGTTTATAAAAAAAAAGAGTTAGCCCCCCTTCCAAATATTTGAATTAGTCCAATGATACTCTTAAAAAAAAAAAAAATTGTTCTAATAGTTATAAAGATATAACTTTATTTTTCGCAATTATATTTTTTATTGTAAAATGTACTCTTATATCTGTCAAATATTTGACAATGTTTGGCATTAAACATGTTTGAATCTATCTTTTTTAACCCGTTATGTGGCGATTAACAAGTCATTGACTCATTAAAAAAATCTTGTCACTAAAACTATACATGAAATGTGTCTTTAGTTGCCACATAATAGGTTAAAGCAAGATAACTTCAAATATGTTTGGAGCCTAATTTATTCCTCCTAGTTTTGGATCATTCATATTTTTGAAAATTTTATTAATTCAATTGAAAGATTTTTTATTTACTTTAGTATAAAATTTGATAACTTGTATTTAAAATGAATTTTTCTAAGAATTTCACTATGAAAATAGAAAAAATGAATTTTATTTTAAGAAAGATCGCCATCAAACATAATTTTGATTGAAAATACTAAACTTTTTTTTTTGTTGGGTGTGTATATATATATATAACTTATCAAATAAAAAAGTGTGTGTATATATATATGTGTGTGTGTGTGTGTGTGTGTGTGTGTGTGTGTGTGTGTTTGTGTGTGTGTGTACGTATGTGAGGGTTGTCTTGATAAATATATTAGTGCCGCAACTTAGCCCCCCAAACAAAAATTCCTGGCTTCACCTTCTATCATCTTTTTGTGACAACTGCTTACAATCATTAATTATCTATTACCTAAGTTTTAGGAAATTTAAAATTCTACTTCAACTAGATTTCTATTATAATAAAAAAAATTCAAGTAATTTATGGATTTTAATTAGCTCAATTGATAAAGTTATTTGTCCTCAAATTAGAAATTTGGAATTCAAATTTTACCTATACCAAATATTAATTCTTGTCTTGATCTGATAATAAATACGAAGAATTGTGAATTTAGGTTTAAAATTTGATACATGGTTTGTGGGACCGTCTTAATTTCCCAGTTAAACACTAAGGGGGCATTTTGGGAAAGCCAAAGAGACCAAGTTATGAAGGCAAAGATGATATTGCACGGTTTACGAGAGCCATGTTGGAATGAAGCTACTGCAAAAGATGAATTTGAAAAAGGAAACCAAAAAAAATGGTGAGGTGTAACTAATAAGGGTAAGGAATAAGAATGCCCAAATTAGTTGGGCCCAATGACAGTCCTGAAGACCTGTGTTGATCAATTGGTCATTTGAGTAGTAAGTTCAATGCATAACAATAATGGCTTTACTGCTTTTACTAAGTGAGCCCAACAAAGTCAATAATGGGCTATACCAAGGTAGGGCTGAGTCGTTAACCTTTGCACCAAGATTGTGCATTTGTGCTTATATTGCCCAGTTTAGTTGCATTTTTCTTTCACATCCTATTCCAATTTCCAACTTGCCATGTCTTCTTCTTCTTCTTCTTTTGTGTGTGCATACGCACAGGGTATGTCTTTCATGTTTATACAAAACAAGAATTTGCTACAAAAATAAATTATTATTATTATTATTTGTTGTGTTATTATAGGTTTGCAGGACAAGGATTGGATTTAGTGCTCCTATATATTAGACTCATTGAAACATGAACATGTGCCAATTATTTGACATGCGGACCCAGTGTACAAGAACACTAGACATAAGCTAGTTCCAAGTCTGCATATAATTTTTTTTCCTTTATTTTTTATAAATTAAATTGATTGTTGTATTTTTATAATTACAATAACTGGAGAATAAGATTTTATTCTCACTAGCTGCGAACCTGCGCGTTGCGCGTGATAATTATTTTTATGGTGGTTTTATTAAAAAAAGATTTACAATTAAAACTAATCTAATAATGAGTAATGTATTTCGTAATTATATTTTTATTTATTATAGGAACAATCATAAATGTAATATAAGAAAAATCCAAAACACCAAAAAAATGTAAACTAAAAAAAATTTAATAAAACTTAGCAATGATTAATTGAACCAATATTAGGATAAAATTTTGTTTTTGATAATCTATTAAGGTTATTTTCTTTGTAGAAATTATAATTTTGGCCACCCAAAACATATTATCAAATAAACAATTATAAGCAAAATCTAAGAATTAAATTTCTATACATGCATTGTTATAAAATAATAATAATAAAAATAAAATTGCAAAAGTTAAAATTTGTCACCTATCCGATCATTTTCGTTTGGCTAACCTTTGCTTTTTTTTAAATAAATGGCATTATAGAGTACTTCTAACACAACTATTAAGAGTATTTTGTCCACCACAAAGGATTAGAAAATAAACAAAAATTAGTAAAGTCTCATAGTTTAACATCTATATTAAGCACTATAAAAAAATCATGCTATGTAACAAAATAAATACCAAATTATCCAAATCATGCTATGTAATAGAATAATATTATATTTTTATATGCTATGTTTAATTCTTTAGAACGCAATAGGATAACATTTAACAATCAAAGAGAATAAAAAATAAAAAGAACAACAACAACAACTTAAAAAAAAAAAAAACTAAATTGCATTAACCCAAAATAGAGTTTTAAAGAATATAAATAATTATCAACCTAAAGTAGAGATGCAAGGAAAAAAAAAATCCACCAAAAATTTAGAGAGAGAGAGAGGGAACCTTTTTTTTTTTTTTTGTGAGGGAAAACTATGTATAGAATATAAGAAATAGTGACAAATTTATAGTAAAATGGTGTGAATAAGAAGAGACAAAAATAAAAGAAAATGAATGGAAAGAGAAAGAATGATATTAATGTAGAGGGTAGTGGGGAAATGAAAAGGTAAAGAAGGGAGAAAGATTGAAGAAGTGGTGGGAGATGAAATGGTAAGGGAGAGAGAAAGGTTGGAGAAGTGTAAATATTAAAAAAAATAAATGTTAAAAATAATTATAGGAAAATTGGTTGGAAAAAAAAAAAAAAAAAAAAACCCTAAAGCTTGAAAGGCTTCAACGGTTTTTTATTTATTTTTATTTTTTATTTTATTTTATTTTTTCTTTTAAGCTGAAAAGGCTCACACAAAATCCTAAAGCTGAACTGAAAAGGCTTTGAGTTGGGTTTGATAGTGAAACTAAATAAATAAGAGGTAGGTTGCATTAATTATACAGATTTATTATAGGGTGATAGTGGAAGTAAATAAATAAGTAGTGGGCTGTATTTATAAGGCTGAAAATTATAAAAACCATTTTAAAATTATAGGACAAATTATATTTAAAAAAGAAAAGAAAAAAAGAATGACGTGACAGCTGATGTGGCACAACGTGAAAGCAGCAGTATTAAACGCTACGCTTCAGCTTTTAGTAATATATAGATATAGATATAGATAAGAGGCAGAAAATGACATAAAACTCTCTTAACCGTTGCATTTGGCACAACTTTGAAATGAATTTTATTGTTTAGCAACTTTGAATTGCCCTAAGCATAAAAAAATTATATATGAAAAAGCAATTTACAAAAAAAATAAAATTTAGGAAAAATAAAACCTTAGAATAAAACGAAGGCAAAGCCTGGGAGTTAGGACGCTTCCTACATGTAGAGAGTAGAGACGAAAGCAATTTCTTCAATCTCCGTGGTTTTGGGGGTTTGCTTTGCGCCCATAGTTTTAGAAACCTATGGTTTTGGACAACATACCGACCATATTCCAATAATAATCTCTCATTTAATAACACATGAAAACAAAGCAAAGCAAAGAAGATATTATAGAAATTGATGTTAATTAATAAACTAATCTTAAAAAGTGCAAATTAAAGAAAAGCACTCAACCATCACTTTGAAATCCCAATTAAATTACAATATATTATCTCTCTCTCACTTTCTCTCTGTTTGTGTTTTGTCTTAAATACGACCATTCTGTTCGTGTTAAGCTTAGCTGTGTTCCTTTACAAAAATTGACATAACTTAGTTTACTTTCTAATGTAGTGCTAAGTACAAGACACGGCACAGTCCAACAGAAGAATATCCACTCCATATGAAAACTATGCTTTCATGTAAATAAAGGACAGCTTTAAGAATAGTAATAAACAATACTTACGTTTGCTAATTTATGTTTTGATGATTCATTATGAAGTTTGATAATTGATAAGTGTAATATAATATTCATTTTAATATAGATTAGAGAACACACTTTGGTTAAGTACTGTCCCTTTTTTAATTTATTGTTTATTTAGGGTCAGTTCTTAATTAACCATTATTTAAACTTTGGTAGGAAATTTTTTTATATAGCAAAACTAAAACTAAAAAAAAGTAAATTGTGCTCTGGGGACGCACTAAACTTTATTGCTTGGGTGTGTATAGTCTAATGAAGCTCAAATATAAACCTCTTCAACAAGGTCTCCGTTAAGGAATATATTCTTAACATCCATATGGAAAAAAAAAAAATGAAGATATACAAGACAATTACAATAACAATTGTAGTCTACTCTACATTAGAGAACTAAAATAATCTACAATCGAGTTTTGAAATATTCAGTGATTAAAAAGGTAGTCTACACTCTTTTAGAGAACTAAAATAATTAAGTATCAAATCTGAACTAAAGTTCTCAATAATTTCATTTTTATTGTAGACAACTAAATTGTCTACAATAACTCCTCCTTGGAGATTCATAGGACGCTCTTTGGGAATTGAAGTTTCAGTTGTAGAATTCAAAGGTAATTCTTGTTGACATGTTTTCTTTTAAAAACTATATCAATAGTTCTAAACCTAAACTGTGAAAACTAAATTATAATAAGGGTTAATAATATATTGAATTAATGACATTATTTTGAGTGAAATCAAACATGAACAAGAATTAAGAATTATATTTTTTCATAAACAAAAGGAAGTCAATAAAAAATATAGCGATAAAAGATTAAAAGAATTTTGGGAAAAGAAAGCGAGTAATTAGGAATAAACTTACATATTCCTACCATGGCTTAACATGAGATGTCTTTCTCTCTCGATAACTCTTTGGAGGGTGATTGTCTCAAATTTAGTCAAAATTCATGCAATTCCCATGCCTTTTCATATAATTCTCATCAATTCCCAATAATAACCACCGGAAAGTTTACTATTCTTAACATCCATATAAACAAATTACAATAATAAACAAGACAACTACAATAACAATTGTAGTCTACACTCTTTTAGAGAAGTAAAATAATCTACAATCGACTTTTGAAATATTTAATGATTAAAATTTCTGTCTTCACACTTTTAAAGAACTAAAATAATCAAGTATCAAAATTGAACTAAAGTTCTCAATAATTTCCTTTTTAATATAATTAAACAACTAAGTTGTCCAGAACTTAATAATTCATTGGAGAGCGATTGTTTTGAATATCGTCAAATCTCATACACTTCCCATTGGGTTCTTAACAAGCGGTATCAAATACGTCAATGTTAAGATGGGAGACTATGATCGTCGAGAAATATTGAAAGAATTACGGCGAATGATACAAGAAATTTCAAAGAAGGTCAAGGTGTTTTCCAAATCTCACAAGGCCGTGAAAGAACTCTCAAAATTGAAGGAGGATACTAAAGCCCCAACCGATAAAAAGAGTATCGAGTCTTGAATCAATGGACACTGAAGTACAAACAAAGCCACAAGAGCCAGTAGCTATTGGCATGGAACAAGAACACACTGTAGGTATTGAAGTTACTGTGATTGAGCACAAAGACTTTCTTGGGCTGGAGCACGTTGAAGATTGTCATGAGTTGTCAATTACAAATTTGCAAATGCTAGCTACAACTCTTGCTTGTCAGCATGACATGCCATTAGATGATAACAGAGAATGGAGATCATCTACCCGCCACTATCGTATCAATTTTATTACATCTGTTAGAGGAAGAAATGGGCATTTTAGATGGGGCCAAGATCCAAACATGCATGTAAGCCTTGAACGTGATTTTGCAGTGCCTAATAACAAATGGAAGTCAACAACGTGTGTTACTTTCATTCTTAAAATGTAAAAGGAGAGCCACGTTGGGATTATGGAGAAGACACCACGTCTTCTACAGATTGAATATATGGTTGATGTTAATTTCAATCCTGTCGTAATGTTTGAGCTCCATGTGGGATGAAACTGTATGGTCAATGTTGTGCATGCAGCTGAAATGGTGGACTACTTTCGGAGGCTACATTAGGTCCATGTGCTGCATGAAAATTGTCTCAGCAAATTGTCCAAAGTACAGAGCAACCAATATGGAAGCCATCGAGCATTCTATTAATTTTTGTAGTACATTTTTCAGGTATTTGTTTGCTGGTCTAGCTGGATATGAGACGTGCTTGACGTCAAGATCCCTAAGTATCAGTTTAGTGGCTGCTCACTCATTATGAAGATAACAACAACAATTTTTTGCCAGTAAGGTGTTTTTGAAAGGGAGGGAAATGTTTGGATCCCTGTATTTGGACATAGGTTTTTAATTCCTAGAATATCCTAATAATTGTTGTAATAGCATCATTTCAATTAATAAGTTATACTCTGGTTATATAATGTATTATAAACCCGATTTAAAATACTAATATTACTATTTCCATGTGTGTTCTAATAAATATTACTGTTTACTAAAAAAATACAATTAATAAGTTAATTCCAAGTAGAATAGATAGAATAGAGTTACTTAGATCAAATATGTAACACATTAATCACATGTGCTAATTAATTAGAATACATGTTGAATTAGTAGGGTGTGTATAAATAGTTACATGTACTCATCTGAAATATTGAATGAATAAACCAAATTGTTGCTTAGAACGACATTTCTCTCTCTTAATCTTTCTATGTCTTTCTCTCTTAATAATTCTTTAGAGGGTAATTACCATCTTGAATACAGTTAAATCTCATGCCATTCTCATTTATTTCCATACTAATCCCAATTAGGAACCATCAAGTTCTTAACACAAAACAAACAGAGAGAGAGAGAGAGAGAGATTGTCATTCCTAATTACAGACTTATAACTACTATAGGTGACCATGTCACTTTGCCTCTTTGCCAAGAAAAAAAACAGGCTTTTTTTTTTTTTGTTGCCCTGAGGGTAAAATTATTCTCATGTCTTCTTATTGTTCTCAAAGGTAATAACAGTTACATAACAAAGTTTTCTTCTGTTCTTTACCAAGTGCAAAGCAAGGCAAGGCACAGACAAACTAAACTAAATAAATAAATAAATAATTTAATTCAAGATTCAAATCATGCTTGCATAGGTGTACAACAGTACAGCATAGCATAACGATAAGAAAAACAAACAACAAGTGTATATTTAATTTTTTTTTTTTTTTTTTCTTCCAAAGATGATCTAAGATAAAACTTGTTGTGGGTGTGGTACATATTTATTGGGGTTAGTTTATTACTCTAAGAAAAAAAGGATTTTGCTTGCATTGTTCCTGTTCGTTTCTTTATCTTTTAATCAATTATTTTTCTTTCTTTTTGGACTGAAGCAATTTTATAATTTATAATTGGTATGAACCTGCATTGTGTTGATATACAACCGTTTCTGATTGATTTTCTATTGCAAGTCATATATCATATTATAGTATTGAATTAAGTAAGAAAAAAAAAAAATAATTTGGACTAACTGTATGCGATGAAATAAATATAAAACTCTTAATAGGGAACAGTTTCAATAATCTCATAATAATTGTTGGAAATGGATTAAGACAGACTCAAGCCAGAAATTTGATTCCATAAAGCTGAAAATAAAATAACATGGTAGAAGCGATCTGCTTCACGCATCTAACGAGGGAATTTTGATTTTGTACATTCAAACTTTGCTAATAAATTATGCTTTCCCAAAAAGTGTGAAAGCCATAGTAAGCGTGATTTTGAACTTGCTATTTGAACATCCACATAATTGGATTTTAGGTTTTATTATCTATGTTAACGTGTATAGTTGTGGGTTTTAGGCCCAAATAAATTACTTGTATAGTACACTCTTGTACTACACTTTTACTTGTATTGCACTCATATGCCTCCTATATAAAGGCACTCGTGTATATTCTTTCATTGAGAAATACAATACAATTATTCAGTATTTCTAACATGGTATCAGAGCCACTGCTCTGACATTTTCTTAGCAGTCTTATCTTTATTAGTGTGACTCCATTCTCAACATCGCTTCTGCCGTCACAACAGCTGCAGTAGCCTTTTGCTGTAGAACTTCCGATGCCTTTCAACCATCGTCCTTGGGTTCTGAACCTACAACTGCCATCGTTGAGGAGTCCCACACCACAGACCACTGCACTTATTATCTTCACCATGCATCTTGCTCCAATAAGTATTTTTCTGGTACCACAGTGATCGTCTCTCCTCGATCTACTCAATCGTGGAAACCTCATCATCATCGGAGCTCGCACGCGCTCTCACGCGCCACCACAAGATTCTACAGCCAAGCTCACGCGCTCCACGCGCCGTCAAAGTTCATCACGCGCCGCCACGCGCCTGAAGTATTCTTCATGCGCCTCACGCGCCAAATCTCACCTGCTGACGTCAGCCCTAGATGACATCATCTGCTGACATCATCGTCTAGGTTGTTGCTGACGTCATCGCCCAGTCAGCCTACTGACATCATTCGTTAACTTTGACGTGGGTTGACCGTTGACTTTTTGCAGTTCAGGTGCTTCTTACCTAATTTTTCACATAGATTTCATTTTTGCAGTCCATTTTTGCATATTTTGCTTCTAAATGAAGAATAAGGACAAGTTTGCTTCCTTTTGCAACAATCGTCGCCGACAATCCAACAAACTTTTTTGCAATTTTTGCAAACGTTTTGGCCATAATATTGAGATTTGCTATCAACGCAACAAATCAGTTGTTTCCACTTCTGCTGCTACAGTTGCTAACACTGAGAGTGTCCAACCCATGGCTCCTGTCTCTACACAGTTTCAATCTTCTGAATACACTTTCTCCATTTCTAGAGATGACCTTATAAATATTATCGTCAATGTCATTCGTATGGTTGGTAATGCATCTTATTCCTCTTCTCTCTCAACTTTATCTGGTATGTCTCCTACCTCTTGGCTTATGGATTCTGCTTGTTGCAATCACATGACACCTCACTCGTTCTTATTTTCTGACCTTAAACCTGCACTGCACTTTCTTAATATTCGCATAGCAAATGGTTCCACAATGTCTGGTCATAATATAGGTTCAATTTCGACCTCCAACCTCTCGATTCCTAGAGTCTTTAATGTTCCTGACCTTTCTTATAATTTTTTTTTTCTATGGGACAATTAGCTGAGTTGGGTTATCGCATTATCTTTGATTATTCTTGGTGCATTGTGCAAGATCCGAGGACGGGACAGGAGCTTGGGACCAGTCCCAGAGTTGGGCGTATGTTTTCCGTGGACAACCTTCGTCTTCCACTTGTTGCTCCTGTTTCTATTGCTGCCGCTGCTACAGTTTCTTCAATTCCTTCCCTTGCACTTTGGCATACTCGACTTGGTCATGCATTTTCCTCTCGGGTACAACAATTGGCTTCTAGAGGTTTGTTAGGTTCAGTGTCTACAGAAAATTTTAATTGTGTTTCATGTTAGTTAGGAAAACAACCAGCTTTGCCTTTCAATACTAGTGAATCAATATCCACTGATATTTTTGACCTCATTCATTTTGATATTTTGGGGCCTTCCTTTGTCTCTAGTATTGGTGGATCTCGATATTTTGTTGTCTTTATTGATGATTACTCTCGCTATAGTTGGATTTTTAATATAAAACATTGTTTTGAATTATTAGAAGTATATTTTAATTTTGCAAAAATGGTTGAAACTCAGTTTTCCAAACGCATCAAAATTTTTCGATCTGCTCTTGAGTATACTCAATATGCTTTCCAAGCTGTTTTGCATTCCTATGGCACTGTTCATCAACTAACTTGTCCAAATACCTCTTAACAAAATGGTAAAGCTGAACGAAAACTTCATCATATCCTTGACACTATTCGTGCTCTCCTTCTCTCTGCCAAAGTTTCTACTCCTTTTTGGGGCGAAGCTGCTCTTCATGTTGTTTATGCTATTAATCGCATTCCAAGTCCTGTCATCCAAAATCAAACTCCATATGAGCGCCTTTTTGGGTCACCTCCAGATTATCACCACCTTCGTTCCTTTGGTTCTGCTTGTTTCGTTCTTCTTCAGCCACATGAGCATAATAAACTTGAGCCTCGGTTAAGACTTTGTTATTTTCTTGGCTATGGCGAAACTTAAAAGGAGTATCGGTGTTATGATCCTATCTCTCATCGTCTTCATATCTTCCACAATGTTGTCTTTTGGGAACATCGCCTCTTTGTCGAGCTCTCTCACTTCCGTGCCTCCCTATCTTCTTCCTCTGTCTTAGATCTTTTTCCAGATAAGGCACATATTCCTTCTGTTGCTGCTCCTGATCCTCCTATAGTTACTCCAGATTCTCTTATAGACTTCTCTGTCTTTGTCCAACCACTAGATATCACTGATCCCTTTTCTATTTCACCATTTAATGAACAGGTGGAAGATAAACAGGTTGAAGACGAACTACCCAACCCTGAGCTTGGGTCCCCTGCTTCTGCTCTGCCTGAAGATCGTGCATAAGACATTCCGCCTCCACCTCTTCACATAACTCGGGTAAGATCCATTCTCGCACATTTACTTGACTATCATTGTTACCCTACCTTTGCTACACTGCACGAGCCTCACACCTATCATGAGGCTTCCAATAACCCTTTATGGCAGATTCCAATGAAAGAGGAACTTGATGCATTATCTAAAAACCATACTTAGGACTTGGTGACTCTCCCCCCCAGGAAATCTGTGGTTGGTTGTAAGTGGATCTACAATATTAAGACTCGCTCTGATGGGTCCATTGAGCGCTACAAAGCTCGTCCTGTTGCAAAAGGCTTTACATAAGATTATGGGATTGATTATGAAGAGACATTTGCTTCGATTGCACATATCTCATCTGTTCGTGCCCTCTTAGCTGTTGCTACTGCCAGTAAATGGGACATTTTTCAGATGGATGTCAAAAATACATTCCTTAATGGGGATTTAGGTGAAGAAGTTTATATGCAACCTCCTCTTGGGCTCTTTGTTGAATCAAACAAGGTTTGTCACCTTCAACGAGCACTTTATGGCCTTAAACAAGCTCCACGAGCTTGGTTTGCCAAATTCAGTTCTACCATCTCTCGCTTGGGTTACATAGCCAGTCATTATGATTCTGTCTTATTTCTTCGTCGCACTGACAAATGCACTATTTTACTTCTCCTATATGTGGATGATATGATCATAACTGGTGATGACCTTAGTGGCATTCAAGAACTCAAGGATTTTCTCAGTCAGCAGTTTGAGATGAAAGATCTTGGACATCTCAGTTACTTTTTGGGTCTTGAAATCACTCATTCTCTAGATGGAATTTATATTACTCAAGCCAAGTATACTTCTGAACTCTTGTCTTAAGCTGGACTCACTGATAGTAAGACTGTTGACACTCCAGTTGAGCTTAATGCGCATCTGACTCCTTCAGGGGGGAAACCACTGCCTAATTCCTTTTTTTACAGACGCTTGGTTGGCAGCCTAGTTTATCTCATTGTTACTCATCCAGACATTTCCTATGCTGTTCATCAAGTGAGCCAGTATCTGTCTGCTCCATGATCGACTCACTATGCTGCTGTTCTGCGCATTTTTCGATACCTGAAGGGCACTCTCTTCCATGATCTTTTCTACTCTGCTCAGTCTCCTCTTATTCTCCGTGCATTTTCTGATGCTGATTGGGCAGGAAATCCCACTGATCGTAGGTCCACCACTGGTTATTGTTTTCTTCTTGGTTCTTCTTTGATTCTTGGTGAAGTAAGAAATAAACTCATGTGGCCTGCTCTAGTACTGAAGCAGAATATCGTGCCCTTACTGATACCACATTTGAGCTCCTTTGGCTATAATGGCTTCTCAAAGACTTAGGTGTGTCTACATCCTATGCTACTCCTCTTTATTGTGACAACCAGAGTGTCATTCATATTGCTCACAATGATGTCTTCCATGAACGGACTAAACACATCGAGATCGATTGTCATTTTATCCGTTATCATCTTATCCATGGTGCTCTCAAGCTGATCTCAGTCTCCTCTAAAGATCAACTTGTAGATATCTTCACCAAGTCACATCTTAAGGGACACCTTTGTACTTTGGTTGACAACTTCAAGTTGGTCTCACATCCACCTTGAGTTTGAGGGGGGCTGTTAACGTGTATAGTTGTGGCCTTTAGGCCCAAATAGATTATTTGTATAGCACACTCTTGTACTACACTTTTACTTGTACTGCACTCATATGCCTCCTATATAAAGGCACTCGTGTATATTCTTTCATTGAGAAATACAATACAATTATTCAGTATTTCTAACAATCTACAAAACATTTTTTCTCTCTCTTGCAAGAAATATTTAATATAAGATATGCAAAGAAAAAATGATTACTCTCTTCCCCCTCTCTAATTTAATTATTTAATGCCAAAAGACTTGTAACTGAATTAGCACCTCCCCATGCACAAACTACTTGGGAGTCTAGGAAGGAAAGGGTTTGAACTGCGGAGTTAGTAGTATATTGTAATTGTCTATCAAAAATAGAATGTATTTAGCCATTATTTTTATACTCATCGCATGGGTTGAGATTCCCCCTCTTAACAATTATTAATCTAGTATTTCTATCGACATCTTGATTCAAGATTCCCTTTAACAAGTGGAGCCCGAAAAGTTCATTTAAAAAAAAAATTATCGTTATTTAATAATTTAAACTCTTCATGTGTGTGCTCAAACTCTCCTCCACTTAATTATTATTTTACTACTTTCTCTCACTTGTGGATTCAAACTTCTCTTTAATAAGTGAAGTTCAATAAAGTTTAATTTTCTAAAATTTAAATAAGAGGTAGAATAGAGATAAGGTCAAACCTAATACTACATCATTAGTGGAAAAAAAAAAAAAAAAAAAAAAAAAAAAAAAAAAAAAAAAAAACAAAACACACACACATGCACACACCATTATAAATTAATACTAATGCAAAAATGTATAAATTTATATATACAAAATTATGAATTTAATTAGTCAATTTACTATCTAGGCATAATATGTACAATACTTATGCTTATTATCACTTGACACAAAGGGTACTTGGGATTTGTTTGGCCAAGAGACTAGTCGTAACAAATTAGTACCGTGAGATTGTTCCTAATCTCTTCTTTATTTTCTGCTCCTATTAATTATTTGGGATACTCTTGTTCAACGAAAACTTGTTTGTTCCCTAAAATATTTTCAATAAACATCTATATTAAATTATTAATGTCAAGGACATATCATGCACGTGCTCCAAATCATGGAGCAAGAGAGTTCTGTAATAAAAAAGTTCACTCACCACTAAAAAGGGAGTGATGTGAATGTAGATGCACGTACGAAACCTATATTTATCTGAAATAGTGAAATCCTATCAATATTTTCAATTTGGAGAAGGTTTCTCTCCAAACTACTTTGGAGAGAAACCTTGTTGTTGAATGTAAATTTTGAAAGAAACCTTTCAAATTTCTCTTATATCTTTTTATTGGATGTAAATTTTAAAAATCTAATCGTTGGATTGCATGTTCTTTATGTTCTAAACACACATGTCAAATTTCGTTCAAATCAAATTTTATTTATTATTTAATCAATAAACTTATTTTTATGCATAATTTTATATCACAAAAACTTGAAATTTAAATATTTGATTAATTACATAGTTAATTTTTTATTTTCTTGAAATTTTGCAAGTATAGAGGATATAATAAGAACATGAAATTAATAGTTAGATTTTCAAAATTTACATCTAATAAAAAAATATCGACAGAGTTTGAAGAATTTCTCTTCAACCTTTTCCTTCCAATTTCACATTTCATACAGCATAGTACCAGCCCCAAGTTGTAGCTCAAGAGAAAATACATCTCTCTCTTTTTCTTTTCTTTTTTGGTGAATGAAAGATCTACATATTGCAAATGAGTTATTATCCCTAACCCACTTGAACCTTATTCATGAATAGCTTGGAATCATCCACACAATTAACGGAGCGTGCCCAGGGACGGAGGCATAGTTGGACCAAAGGGGGCAATGGCCCCCCCTAATATTATATATATTTTTAAATGTTAGTATTATATAGGTACTAATTTAAGCAATTTTGTTCTATAAAATTATACTTTACCCCCCTTAACAATATCATTAATTTTTTTACAAGTAATGCTATAGCCAAAAAAATTTCTACAATATTTTTACAAACTACTAAGATAGTAAATTTTTATTGGTTGGCATCTAGGCTCATCACTTACATCACTTTTTAACTTACCAATAATCACTCACCACATTAGCAATTTGTAAAAAAAGTTTGTACCTCTAGCATTTTCCTCCTTTTAAAGGCCATAAAAAATAAATAAATAAATAAACTTGATCTAAAATCTAAACATAATATACAAGCCCAAAAAAAGTAGCCAAACAACAAAATTACCAATAGTAAAGTTAAAAAAAATTAAACTTAATAAACAATTTTACCCAAAACAAACAACCCAATCCTTTAAAAATATATTAAATGAAATAATTTTGTCCTTACTTAGAAGCGAGGCACACATCAAAAACACACAAAAATAAATAAATAAAACCCGTTAGCAGTTAAGCAGCAAAGCCAAAAGATAAAGCTCTACATGCAATTAGCAGCAAAGCAAGCGCGGCTCAATAATAGAAGCAACTGATGCTATTGCCTAAGGCCCCCAAGTGATAGAAGGCCCCCAAAATCAAGCCCTAGGTCAACGAAATTTAAAAATATAATCTCAAATATTAGTCAATGCATATCCAATGCTATATTTAAAATACAAAGACAGGTAGAAGAAAATTTTGGATTATTAATCATCTTGGAAAGTGTTAATTAAGCCCAAAATTTAGCCAATACATGAAAATTTCAATCTCAATATGCGTGTATTTTGTTTGACTCTCTCTTTCAAACAGTTAGAATTCTTCAAAATTTTAGACTAATTTGAGTCTCCTAGACACACTAAAGTAAAAACATAGACCAAACTCCTTTTATCTCTCCAAAACTCCTAAACTAAAATTGATTACCTTAAGAGGTTGAAATATTCTCGCAAATAATCAAAAATTGCCGCTAGATCTTTCATCTCTACCTAAAATGGTAGTCAGTTACAAGCAGTTCCCTTTGCAATCAATAGTCCCTTGAAGAGGTAAAACAAAGCCCCTCCTTTTCCAGAAATTTTTCTACCTTTTTTGTGACATAGCTTTCTTATATTACTTTTCTAGGTTATTTAGAAAAGAATGGGAGAAAGAAGACAATATTTTTTTTTCTTTTTAAAGAACATGGTAGAGGTTCTCTGGGTTTTTGAGGTAAATGTTTGGTAAAGAGTAAAGACTCATCTAGTGGTTGTATTACAGTGACCACACTCTTCTAGATTTATCGTTTTGTTCTTTTTTTTTTTTTTTTTTTAATTCATAAATTCTTATTTTAAAATATAAAGAAAAGTCAAACACTAGCTACTAAATTTGTTGTTTCTTGGTCCAATTAGGCGTAATTTAATCTTTATTTTTTTGAAAAATATTTATTCTATTTGATTTTATTAAATAAATCTGTGAATTTGGATAGAAAAAGATTTTAAAATTTTTTAAAACCAAATCTCAAAACAGATCTCTAGATTAATTTGTCACTAGCAATAAAAAAATATAACTAAAAATTCAGTTAAAAATATTATAAATGAACAATAAATTTATAAAACAGCGTTAGAAGATAACAATGAAATAATTGCACTTATTATCGATTAAAAAGAATATTTTAAAAGAAGTTGAATACAAAACCTTAATTAATAATTTTGCATCTTAAGAAGCAAGAAAAATAAAATTTAATTAAAAATATTATATATATATATATATATATTTTTTGAGAAACTATATTTTATATAAAGTTAATAATATAAAGTGGATATTTAAACAATAAAAAAAGCCCATTTAAAAGTTTGCCTCAAAATACCTTAGGCCGGCCCTGCAGCAAAGTCTCCCCCAGACTAATGCTCTCTCAAAAAGATCTACCAAGCTCCTATCCAAAAAAAAAAAAAAAAAAAAAAAGATCTACCAAGCTGTCTCAATAAGAAATAAATTGGCACTCTTGTTGGTACAGCGGACGGTGGAGTTGCCTGGTCAGCATGCCAATTGCCAAGTAATGGAATCTAGTTGGTCGTTACTCTTCAGACTTTGACCAGATTTTTAGAGTCATGCAATTATATGCTTAATAACTATTACTACAATCATCACGTATCTGTATGATTTTATGATTTGCTAACTATTCGTACCTCAAGGTTGTTATACATTTATTATATATCATTTAAAATTATGAGTTTCCACGTATATGTATAAATGTTTTTCAAAATCAATAATCATTAGTTCATGTGCACAAACTTAAGATGATTGTATTTGTTATTTTGTTTTTCTTGATATTTATATATAGTTTAACTTTATATATATAGGAGTTAAAAAAGAAAAAAGATGTTTATTTATTTAGTAGTGTATGAATGCGCTCGTAGTAATTAAGCAGAATATATAATTTAACTTTATATATATATAATACTGTATGAATGCACTCGTAGTACGTATATTTATTTACAAGACCCATGATTTTAAATGTTGTAAACGTGAAAATCCCATCATTAATATTTAATAGCTGCTAATTAATCAAAACTAATTACTAACACGTTGTTTTTAGGGCTGCATCAATCATGGTACCAATTTTTTCTGTCTTTTTTACCTTTTTTTTCCGAACTGGTGCCCCTGACTATCTGAACAGTGCTTCAGGACCACAGTCAATGATCAATGCTCTTATTATGAACTTCATATATGACAAATGTGCCTCACGAGGGTTGGTAGAGGAAACTCATTGAATCTTCATATAATTCTTAAGAAAATAGAAGTAATACTGCAATGGAGGGACCATGCAATGCCGGGTCAGCCATGGATTTCTCTGTGAACAGAAATGTTAAGACTATTCAGTCTAAAAGGGAATTTTCTAGTTATAATTAAATGTTGTACAGTGATGGATAATGTCCTATATGTTCAAATTGAGAGATACATGACAAGAATGGTTGTCATCGTCCATTCTCATTCATTGATTTTTTTTTTTCTTGTTGTATATGTATATATATCTAACAACAGGCGCTACATTAACGCATGAGCACCTGTTTTTGTTTCTCCTACTAGAATAAAGCAGCTAGGTAGTTGTTTTTTTTCGTTTTGTCCCTCTTAGTGACAATGGAAAATATTTTTTTCAACATTGGCTGATATATTCTTCATACACGACTATAATTTCACGCGTGATATATATAAATTTTTTTAATATTTATATTTAAAACGTGAAATGAATAATAAGTATCCTTCTAGACATCTCATCGAAAAAATAGGTTGTTATATGCTTCATACAAGACTATAATTTCATGCGTGATATTATAGATTTTTTTAATATTTATATTTAAAACGTAAAATGAATAATAAGTATAATTCGAAGCATCCTATCAGAAAAATAAAAAATAAGAAAGAAAATCGCAGCCAATATATTCTAAAATATATATTTCATTGGAACCCAAGCGGTTGGAATTGTACTTCGGAATTTTACATATCTTTACGTAATAAATTATACAACAAAATATAATATCTCTATGTGACTATTTCCTTGAGTTTATAATATTTAAGAACATTGTCGGTTGTAATAAAAGTTTTTTAGATCTGGAGGTGTATTATTATATTCACCCACCCTTTATTCATGTACTGGATTATTCTTTAAGATTTTCAAGAATCTATGATTCATTTCAAACTTATCATCAATCTCTTTTTCACATCACACATGTCACAGGTGGGATTAAAAATGAACCAAACTTTTTTTTTGTTTTTTGTATTTTGAGAATCAAACTTAAATGCGCTTGTCTGAATGCTTTCACAGTTTCACTAACTAAACAAACTAAAACTTAAGCTCAAATTTGAAGCTTGATAATGAGTTAAACGATAAAAGGTTGAAAATAGTGAAGAGCTTGATATGCTTAAATATGAACGCTAACGTTAATATTTTCTTGTCTCCAATGGTTTTATAACAGTTCTTTATGATTAAATGCCTCAAGGTGGCTTTCCTAATATGCGTATTGAAAGGTTTTAAACTCGTCTCCAAATAGGTGATTTCATATTGAATTTTTTAATGATTTACACAAATTTTCAGAAATTCACAAAAATTCTCTAAGATTGTTATTTGTAGAACTCTTGACTTAGTTGTATTCTGAAGACAAATTTATGGAATTCTTTAGCAATACTTGAGGAAGACGCAAATACTAATTCATGCCTCAAAGTCATTATCCTTTGTTTGATTCATTGGTTTTTTTTTTTTTTTTTTTTTTAACCAATGATTTGCTAACAGGAACCCTTTTTATAAATTTTCATGTGTGCATGTTGAACACCTGTATGTAGAACTGTAGAAGTGTTATTCTTGCAACTATAATAATTCAAATCCCCGCTGGCGGCTTCACATGCAAGCCAGGATGGCCACAGGATCATCCTGACTTGCATCTTACTTGTAAAAAAAATGTATATATACACTTGTTAAAAAAAAATTATATGCTAAACTAATTTATTGTAATTATCCTAATAAAAATGTTGAATACCCTGATTTGAGAACTATAAAAATTTGGGTTCAACAAAAATAAGAGTAATGTTATATTTACAATATTTTTACAATAATTTCACAACAAATTTAATGTAATAAATCTGACCCAAATACCGATATTATTTTTTTACCGACCACTAACAGTTTTTTGCATAAGATTTATTGTAAAATTATTGTGGATGTAGCATTAATTCAAAATTAATTCTCTCCTCCCCAAACATAATCCTTAATCTCTTTTATAAATTTAAAAAAAAAATATAAAATAACAACAATAAATATTAGACCAAATAACAACAAACAAAAATAAAACAAGACTAAACAACAACAAGTGACCACCTAAAAAAAAATTCCTAGAGCTGCAGTGAAATCGCCTAACATTTTTTTTTGGGAGAAGAAATCGCCTAACATTTAATGATTTAATTGCATTAATTGCATATGATATTTTATATATTTGGACTGGCACTATAAAGGAATTAGGTAAGCACGAAATACCTTTTATGGTATATATCACCGCTTTCCTTGAATTAATTGAGGATATATATGCATCCCAATCCCACTTTAACACTTTTTAACAATTCCTCATCTTTTTTTGCTTTGCCGTGTGATGGAAATATTGACTGTCACCATGTTTTTAGTTGATGGATGAGAAATAAAACAGATAATTATCATTTCTTTCGATGTCATTATCATCATGTTTATGCTATATATCTATAGCTTTTGATTGTAAAATATACACAATTAGCGTCACATATTGTTATCTATGAAACCAAGAACTTTGCAACCATATATGCCATTGCTTGCTATTGGCTTATTCTTTAAACTCTCACCTTCCAGTTGGATTTGCATTTCATGCTTAGCAAGAAATGTGGATTTTGTCAATAAATTCAACTAAAATGCCCATTCTTCTTTCTTTTCTTTTTCTTTTTTAAAGAAGCAAAATACCCTTTCTCTATTTAAAAACCTAATTTAAATTTTAAATACATTGTATCTATTTAAATATCTATAAAAGCTAAACTTTGTGAACCAAGCAAAAAAGAGATTAAAAATGTAACCATTATCTCATAGTTGTAATCATTAATTATATAAAAAAAAAAATTAATTCCAAGAATTGAAATAAGAAAGATATTAAAGGCTTGTTAAATTTTATATATTAGAATTTAAGGTAATAAGTTTTATCTTTTTAAATACAAAAAGGTTACTTGTGAGCGTCAATTTTTAGCTCCAAATCTCATACATCATGATTTTAATTAATCTTTGTAGATTTTTTTTTTTTTGAATGAATAATTTTTTGTTATAGTATTGCATTATGTTAATGAAATAATAAACAAAAGACTAAATTCAAAAGTAATGATCATAACATGACAAGATTAAATTTGGTTTTTTTAACATAAAATAGACATATGTTTATACTTTTTTTTTAAAGACATTTATTTTTTTCTAAATTAAAATAAGAACAAAGTTTAACTCCAAACATGTTTAGAGCTATATTTTCCAATTCATTATATCGTGATTTATAAGACTATCCATGTTTGTTTTAAATAACTCACATGACTCATTAACAAACTCAGGTGACTAAAATTACACATAAATTGTCTATTCAATCACCACATAATGAGATGGAAAAATGTAACTCCAAATATGTTTGTAACAAACTTTTTCCTTAAAACAAAACTTTATTCTAGCTCTTTTTTTAGCCAAATTTGCTAACTTTTACAAAGTCAATGCCTGTATTTGTATTTTAATTAATTACTAGATAAATTATTAAATCATCACAATTTGAAAGTTGTAAGGGCGGGTTTTGGACCCTCAGCCCAAAAGATAGATGAATTAAGACCCAAAGAGTCCAATACAATGAATTTGTAGAGAGTGGGCTAAACTAGGTTTCAATGAATCGGACAACGCTTACAATGGACCAAAGATACTGAGAAAGCAAGAAAAACAATAAAAAATACAAGTTTGTATAAAAAAATTCTTTCTCGGCAATGTCCAAGGAGCGTAATACTTGGATATCTATATTTCTTTTAGACTTGGTTACAATTATGGTTCTTAGTGCTACCGTGTTTTTTCTTTCTTTCAATTATCAAATGTCTCCCCTGTAATGGGATTCTTCTCCTTTATATTATCCCACTTTCTTCTATCTCAACCCTCCACGTGTAGATCAAATGGCTAGCTTTTGTCCTTATCCCATTAGCACCTTCCTGAAACTTTTAATGGTAGCTATAAGGCTAAACATCACTGTTCTAGCATCACTTCCACATTAATGTAGCCAGAGAGTTAGTTACAGAGTATTTAATACGGTGGTAACAGCTTTTCCTCAGATATTTCTTACTTTCTTCTTACCTTATCCCTTCCTGATGCTTATCCCTACTAGTAGAATCACCCAAAACGTTGTCCCTGATGTCAAGCCAACCCTTTTGACCTCTGCCTTGTTAAGCCGAGGTGAAATCTATCATCGGACATACTTCTTGGAACCTTAAAACCAGACCCCTTTTACTATTCACTATTTTGCACTCCCACACTAGCGTTTACTTGTCCTCGGACAGGGCCCATGGCCCAATATAACCTTCTGGGCCTGCCATCACTGTTCTAGCATCACTTTTATATTAATGCGGCTAGAGAGTTAGTTACAGAGCATTTAATACGGTGGTAGCAGCTTTTTCTTAGATATTTCTCACTTTCTTCTTATCTTATCCCTTTTTGATACTTATCCCTAATAGCAAAATCGCCCAGAACGTTGTCCCTGATGTCAGGCCAACCCTTTTGACCTCTGCCTTGTTAAACCGAGGTGAAATCTGTCCTCGAACATACTTCCTAGAAGTTTAAAACCAAACCCCTTTGCCTATTCACTATTTTGCACTTCCACACTAGCAATACTCGGACGGGGCCCTTTTTACAAACTAGACCCTTTTGTTTACCTGTCCTCAGACTATTGAATGTCCTCAGACAGGGCCCAAGGCCCAATATATCCTTCTGGGCCTGCAATCCCTACAATACCAGTCCCCGGCTTCCTCGTCACTAGTCTTATTCCAGAGGGTGTACTGCAAGTGGAGCTACCCTTCTAGCAAGTGGAGCTACCCTTCCACACACTAGAGTTCACTTATAAATAAAAAAAAAAACTATAAAACTAAATATGTAACCATCTTAAATTTTAGGCTTGAATTCGAAACTACAGGATTTAATTTGAAACCATCCCTTAAATATATAATTTAAATGTAATTTACTTTAATATTTTTTCACCTAATAAAAATGAAAAAAAAAAAAAAAAAAAAGTAAGGGAATTGTGAATTTGTGATTTTGTTTTTGTTTCCCTTTTAATTTTAGTTTAGTTCAACCTTTTTTTCATTATGTGTGTGATTTTTCTCTATTTATCCACTTGATGAAAACCCGATAATAATCAACCAAAGTCAAGTACATCATGACCTTATTAAAACATGCCTCATTTTTTTTTTTCTAAAAAAATAATTTAATAATTATGTTTTAGCATATTTAATTGTCCCAATCATAACTAACTACCATTTTGTTACTGAATGAATAATTGAAGAACTTCTACAAGCAGATGATAATCCCATCTTCCAACTATCATTACTCATTAGATCTAAGACAATAGTAATACAGTTACGTAATAAATTCATGCATGTATCCCTTGGTCGATATAGTATCTAAAAATCTATTGAATTTTGATGTATTTACCTAGGTTTTGGTAATTATGGCCTTTGAGAATACTTTAATTAGCTAGGCCTCCATGATTATACAACAACTATCTCGCACAAACATGTTAGTAATTCATTATCCTTTAGTTCAAAAAAAT
Source organism: Quercus gilva (assembly GCA_023621385.1). Lineage (NCBI taxonomy): Eukaryota > Viridiplantae > Streptophyta > Magnoliopsida > Fagales > Fagaceae > Quercus > Quercus gilva. Next base: position 60,038,171 of record CM042481.1, read on the forward strand.
AAAGCAATAAGCTTTTCTTTTTTTCTTTTTTTTCTTTTTTTTTTTTTTTTTTTTGAGAAGAAAAATAAAGCAATAAGCTGATCACATGTTTTACTAATGTAGTTATGCAACCTTAACTATTGATTATAAATTCATCGGTTGAAAAAAAAAAAAAAAAAGCCAAATTTTATTATATATAAAAAATGTGAAACTTTGTTCAAAGAATCCATAAGGATAAAATATATTTAGAAAATGATAGTCATTTTAGTGTAGTAAATTGCAAATTAATTGTGATTAAAAAAGAAAGGGTTATAATCGTTAACTCTCAAAATGAATTTAATAATTAGTAGCTTCCAATATTCATTAATAAGTATATTATTATAGATTCTTTCTTGTCATGAATACCCAATAATCCTTAGACAACAATTTGGCATGTAATAAGATATTAGGCTTGACTGGATAGAACTAATCAATATCTCATACTTTATTAATTATTGCCTATACCTTTTCACAATATAATAATAATAGCCATTCCCATAAATTTAATTTGGTTATTGTTAGATCATTGATGTGCACAATTAATAATTTGAGAGGATAATTATTCTCTTTGTTGTTTAGAGGCTAGGTATATTTCTCTTCTTCTTCTTTTTCTTTTTTCTTTTTCTTTTGATAGGAGGTATATCTCTTTTTTTATTTAGGGAGAATTTATGAGGTTAGACCCTCATACAGTCATACGTTTACTAAATAGAATTTAGAATGATTATAAATATATAATTTGAGAGGATAATTATTCGCTTTGTTGTTTAGAGGTATATCTCTCTTTTGTTTTTTTCTTTTTCTTTTCTCTTTTGATAGGAGGTATATCACTTTTTATTTAGGGAGAATTTATGAGGTTAGACCCTCATACAGTCATACGTTTACTAAATAGAATTAGGAATGATTACAAATATATGATTTGAGAGGATAATTATTCTTTTTGTTGTTTAGAGGTATATCTCTCTTTTTTTTTTCTTTTTTTTCTTTTACTTTTTCTTTTGATAGGAGGTATATCTCTTTTTATTAAGGGAGAATTTATGAGGTTAGACCCTCGTACAGTAATAAGTTTACTAAATAGAATTAGAAATGATTATAAATATATATATATATATAATTAGGTATTTTTAACAAAATTTATAGTTAAAACTTTAAATTGACTTGATTTTAAAAATTTTACACCTTCACAACAAATTTTTAACCTATGCTTCCTTTGCCATATCCATTAATTTTGTTAAAATTTAAATGATGATGAGATATAATGATGAAGTTGACTTGATTTTTAAAGTTTAAGCATTAAGACCATTTGCACCAGGCTTAGTGCAAATTAATTCAGTCAAATTTAGTTTTAAAGTTATTTTAAACAACTCATTTGTATATACCCCTACATCAGACCCAATATTTTATCTTTAAAATATTATTTTGTTTATTATTTATTTATTTCTCTCTCTCTCTCTCTCTCTCTCTCTCTCTCCACGCGGAACCAATCCTTCACAAAAAACGACCCAAGTCAGTAAGTCAATTGTGTAATGGAGAGAGAGAGAGAGAGAGAGAGCCCATCAATCAATATGCTCTGATCTTGATGTGAGTGTGAGTCATCTCAACGCGGAACCAATCCTTCACAAAAAACGACCCAAGTCGATAAGTCAGTTGTGTAATATGGAGAGAGAGAGAGAGAGAGAGAGAGAGAGAGAGAGAGAGAGATTGTCAAGAGGAGAGAGAAAACATAAAATAAAATGGGTGTAAATTGGTTTGGTAATGAATAGTGTCTCAATAGTTGTATTGAGGACATTATTCATTTGTTAGTTATTAGGATAATTTTTTTAGGTTGATGCATGAGACTTTGAGATGATTTTAACTATATTTTTGTTGAAAAATTAGCATGTTGAGTGAGCTGCAACTGCTCTACATTGATACAATTAATTGTCAAATGACCAATTAAGCTTAACCCAATAATTGAAGGATCAAATTATTATTATAACTTCTTTCTTTGTCTTTATATTCTCTCTCTCTCTCTCTCTCTCTCTCTCTCTCTCTCTCTCAACATTACATAGCTAACTTAGCGACTTGGGTCATTTTTTGTGAAAGATTGGTTTCACGTTGAGAGAGAGAGAGAGAGAGCACATCAATCAAAATGCTTTGATCTTGATGTGAGCCAAACGAGAAAGCGAGAGCTACAAGTTAGAGAGAGAGAGTTTGTCAAGAAGAGAGAGAACCGAAAATAAAATGAGTATAAATTGGTTTGGTAATGAATAGTGTTTCAATAGTTCTATTGAGGACATTATTCATTTGTTAGTTATTAGGATAATTTTTTTAGGCTGATGCATGAGAGTTTGAGATGATTTTAACTATAATTTTGTTGAAAAATTAGTTTGTTAAGCGAGCTGCAAATGCTCTACATTGACACAATTAATTGTTGAAGGACCAATTAAGCTTAAACCAATAATCGAAGGATCAAATTATTATTATAACTTCTTTCTTTTTCTTTATATATATATATATATAATTTTTTTTTTTTTAAGTTATAAACCTAGATGTGGGTGTAGATATAGATATGCAGTGTACCTACATCCTAACCAACTATTCCTTCAGATAATGTTGCACTTTTATGTTAGATGTATAGATCTTTGACTATAGACAATGATACGTAGCATGTAGAAAAGACTTGCCTACCCATTAATGGATCATACAAAGCTATGCACCGGCAATAGTGTCATCAATGACACATTGGCTTTGGGTTTGGCACAAAACAAACAAGAATGTGAGTGATATGCATAGTCATCATGAAGTTACCAAATTAAATTGCCAAACCTGATGGGTAATAAAACTTTGAGAAAACCTGTTCTTCCATGCCTTGATGATGGGAAACAGCTATAAATAATATTATAGGGGAAGTAGTAGTTATTTCTGAGAAAGAGAGCAAAATAATAAATTTAAGGTAAAGTCGGTTTGTTATGTGAACCCGACCAAGGCCCCGGGTTAACCGCCGAGTTGTGAATTTAATGCAATGATTGACTCGGCCTAAACACGTTAAACTATTTTTTTTTAAATATATTATTACTCTTATAAAATATATATTTCTCTCTTTAAAAAAAAAATGAAAAAACTGGTCTAAAATTAACCAGCCAATATTAGAAGAACCCAGTTTAAATCTTGACTTTTATTAACCAAAAGAAACCCAAGGAGGCTTGTGTTGACTCCAATCATTGTCAAATTTAAAATTGGTTTTCTTTAAAATTACCCAACCAATAAGAAAATGGAAGAGGTGGGATTTGGGGTAGAAAAAAAATTAATTCATTCATTCAAATAATCTCAAAATATTGGTACAGTTCTTGAAGTTCGCAAATGTGGGGTCCCATAAGAAAAAACAACAATGTCATACACAGTACACTCTAACCACTTTTAGCACCGAATATGGTACTGTATCTCAATGTCTTATCCTATAAATATTAAATAGGAATAATTTCGTGAATTAAATTTGAGTCGGTAACAATATTAAAACCTTTCAAAGGCTAAAATAATAAGATCATTTCTTTTAAAATTTCAAACCATGAATTTTTTCTTAATTTATTTAAAGCCTTTATACATCTTTATTATTTATTTCATTGTTCCAAACTATAACCAAACACAAAAAAAGAGGGGGAGAGCGGGAATCATTGATAAAACTTGGTGTTTCACCTAATCAATTAATTTTGATTTTCTGACAATCACTTTATCACTTTAAGCAAACTCTAAATGGAGTTTTCTCATTGTATCTCTTATGTTCAATAGTTATCAAATTGATTTAAGAAGAACAAGGTTAGTATAGTTTAATCATTGATTTTTCACTCTTTTTTGTTCTGTTACAGTCTAAAATAATGGAAATAAAAAATTGAGATAACAAGAGGTTTCAAATTTTTTTAAAAAAAATCATAAATTTAACACTTTAATCTGTAAAATTAAGAATTTGAGATCAAATTTATAACCAAGAATTCAATAAGTAAACCCAATCATGAATATTTTTCATCATGAATATAAGAGAAGTGAGTAATATTTTCTGTATTCTAAAAGTACCTAAAACTTACTCATCTTTATCAAAAAAAAAAAAAAAAAAAAAAACTCATAAACTCTAAATACTTTCGCATAATCCCCTAAAGAAAAGAAAAGAAAAAAAAAAAAAGTGGAGGATTCATCAATTAAAAGCATTGATTCTGTTAGCAAAAAGCATTCATTTTAATTTGGGACACACGACATCTTGTTGGCCAATTGAAAGGAAAACCACGTAAGGAGTAGCAAATAAAAAATAAAAGGAAATAAGTAAAAGTGAAGGCATGAATGAGGTGAGTCTATGGCCACATATTATGGACCTAACTAAGATACATGGAATTAATTGTGGACATGACTTCCATTCATTTCATGTTTCTTGTCATAAACTCCATCCACCCAATTAATTCACATCCTCGATGTCATGCACAACGCGTACACATCGAAACCCCCCGTGTATAAACTAATCTCTATATTTTTCTATACAATCTTATAGTAATTCTTTCATGCTCGGTTTGACTTTTTACATTTTATTCATTCTTCTATTAACCGTATATACCTCAAGTATATTTTTAATTCAACATGTCGTTTTGTTTTATATATACAATAATAAGTAGTAGTGAGTTTTAATCCGCACATTTTAGTTAATTAATGAGTGATATGACAGTTTTTTATTAAAATAAAAGAAAATTCATTTTTAAAAAGTACTGTAAGTAAGTCAAATCCAAAAATAAAAATATTTGCATAATAAGGTCATGTCATGCATGGTCTGTCAGTACTCTGTAGTTTTAAAAATATTACAAATTTTAGGACATAAACATGTGTTACCACCAATCATTTAGAAAGTCTTTCAAATATTTATTTATTATATTTATTAAAATTGTGAAAAAATTATATAGTATTCGTTAATGAAAATTGTACAAGGGATTCCTCTTATATTTGAAAACATATAGGTGTGACTCCACATTTTGAAAACATATAGGTGTGACTCCACATTGATGCCAGGGTGGTCACAAGACCACCATGACCTAGAAAAAAAAAATTATATATAAATTTTAACAAATTTATGATGTTCTTTACCTTTTAAAAAATTTATGACCATTCGAAAATTTTTTAAGCCCAACATAATTGATTTTTGGGCAAAGTTTGACATCAAACTTGGTTGTAAATTATGGATACAACTCCACTTAATTTTTTTTTTATTGGATTTGAATTTTCACAAATCCATCATTAGCTTACATTTTCTTCTTATATCCTCCGTGCTTACAAAATTTCAATAAAATCAAAGATCAATAGCTATGTCATCTACCAAATGTTTAAATTTTGAGTTTTTGTAGTCTAAAATTATACATAAAAAATAGGTTTGGGGATCAAATGATAATTAACATTCGAATGGCAGTAAATTTCACATGTGTTTTAAAAACACAAAGAATATATAATTCAATGGTTATATTATCAAAATATATAGCCATGTTAATTTGATTAGTGAGAGTTGTAGTCTTAGGCTACAACTAAATTTGCAGTTAAATTTCTTTCTTAGACTTTGGTCTCCTTAACAATATATTAAGCCCTTAAAAACAAAAAGAAAATGTTCAAGAAAAATTTTATTGAACTAAAGTTTTGAAAAATATGTAACTTTAACATTAATAATGAAACTATCATGCAATGTTTTCAAAATAAGAAAAGTCATGGAATGAAATTGTAAGACTTTATATATTTGCGTATTTTATAGAGTTGCCGCTGAAGAAAAATGAGTATGGTACAAGTATATGTAAAGTACAGTTAATATGAGTAACCGACAAATAAACTGAATGGGTCAAAACCCAATAGGATTATACACTAACAATATTAATAAAGCCACACTAATCATACTTATGGTCAAGTCAGTTTATAAATTTTTTATAAAAAAAAAACTAAAATTTAAATAGTTTTAGATTTTTCTATCGCTTAACTGCTAAAAGCTAATAAGCAATGAGTCTTGCACTCGAGTAGTTTTCAAATTTTCTACAACTCCTTTAACATATATGTTAAAATCATCAATTTGAGTCAACCATTCTTTCATAATTAACAAGAAGGAAAAAAATTTATAATAATAAAAAAATAAAATAAAATAAATCCCAAAACCCCTCTTACAGTTTCCAGGCTTTCATGAATTTATGACAACTTTCAAGAGAGGAAATTGGACATTGGGTATTTTAACGTCCAAGGCCCGGCAACTCCTCTTTCCACCATTTACGGATTGAGAGAGACACATAAGAATTAGAATTTACCAGTGTAATAAAAAAATAAAAAATAAAAAAAAATAAAAAGGTCAACAAATCCTCATATATTTTTTAATCCAATAAATAAATAAAAATAAATAAAAATCTTCATCTTTTTTGCCTATTTAACTTCAGCACCACCCAACCATGTCCCTTCCCCCCTGCCCTCCTCTTTCTCTCTCTCACTCCCAAAGAAAGAGCTTTTGCTTAGCTTTGCTTCACCAAACATATTCTCTTCTTCTTGTTTCTCTCTCATTCTCACCCAACTCAGCCCCCCCATTTAGCTCACATGGGGTCATATTGAACCACATTCAATCATTACAAATTTCCAACCTCTCTTTGCCAAACCATCTTTGCTTTTTATTAAGACCAACAAAGAAGAAGAAAAAGGAGACGCAAAAAAAGAGGAACCCAAAAACTTTAATCAACTTAGTCCTTTTAACTAGTTAGTGAAATTGTCAATTTAAGTGTCAACATGGAGAATGAATTTTTTCTGAACCCAGCACTGCATTTTGAACCACCTTCAGCTTCAATAATGCCCACTTGGCACTCTCTTTCAGCAGCCATGGAAATTCAAATTCAAGGGACTGAGCAATCCCAAGATTGCTTCTTTAGTTCCAACGCAGATCAAAGTGTCCACTTTGATTCAGCCTTGAGTTCAATGGTGTCTTCACCTGCAGCGTCAACTAACAATGTTTCTAATGACAGTTTTGTGATCAGGGAGTTGATAGGAAAGCTGGGAAACATTGGAAATAACAGTGCCAACAATTCATGCTATAGCACTCCTCTGAATTCTCCTCCTAAGCAGCTAAGCTTGCCTATGACTGATCATTTGGCAAAAGAGAACTTACCCAGTTTGGGAAAGTCTATGCCTTTGAATTCTAGTGTGGCAGAGTTCTCTGCTGACCCTGGATTTGCTGAGAGAGCTGCAAGGTTTTCACGCTTTGGAAGCAGGAGTTTCAATGGTAGAAATGGCCAATTGGGACTAAACAACACTGAGTTCCAGAAGAAACCAAATCTTTTGATGGAAAATGGGAATCAGAATCTGCCCAGAGTTTCTAGTAGTCCTTCTCTCAAAGCACATGGATCTCAAACGGGTGCCCAGGAAAACAAGAATTCTTCTCCATTGCAGGATTCTCAAGAGGAATCCACCATTTCTGAACAAAACCCAAATGGGGATTCCAATTCCAGGAAGAGAAAAGCAGCTTCCAGGGGGAAAAAGGAGCCTCCATCATCATCACCATCTGCCAATGCTACAAAGGTATAGACTTGTAAGTCAATTCTATCCAATTTTCCCATTTTGATTTGGTTGAGCATATATTGAATTCAGTATTACCTTGCTTCCAGGTGGGTGAAGCTAATGATAACTCGAAAGCAAAAAGAAGCAAGCCTAATGTGAATAATGGAAATGGAAATGACCCTGTTAAAGCAGAGGACGAAACCCAAAAATGTAGTGCGGACAAGACTAACACAAAACCTCCCGAGCCTCCCAAGGACTACATTCATGTTAGAGCAAGAAGGGGTCAGGCTACTGACAGCCATAGTCTCGCCGAAAGAGTAAGAATTATGTCTCAATTCTCTCCAATTTGTCATTGCATTTTCATGTTTTGGACGAGAAATTATCAATTTTCCCAGAAATTTATGTTATTAGGAAACTGTAAATTTAATAATTTAACCATTATTTTAACATTCAATAGGTCCGAAGAGAGAAGATTAGCGAAAGGATGAAGCTTCTCCAGGATCTTGTACCTGGTTGCAATAAGGTGTGAGAAAGTTTAGAATTTGAATGGATAGGATTTAAGTACAGGAATATGTCAACTAATATGGCCTATGATTTTGCATTTCAGGTCACCGGAAAGGCACTTATGCTTGATGAAATTATAAATTATGTGCAGTCGTTGCAACGTCAAGTCGAGGTAAAGTAATGTCTAGTCAATTAACAATTTGGATTTTTTTTGAAAAAAATTCAATTTTCCTTGCTAATTGGGTATGGAAATATTGTTGCAGTTCCTTTCCATGAAATTGGCTTCTGTCAATACCAGAATGGATGCCAGCATGGATAGTCTATTTTCGAAAGATGTAAGTTTGTCCTCTTTTTAAGGCAAAGGCTTTTTCTATTTTCTACATTCCAATTTTCCTCAATTGGAATTTCTTGGCTTCTTTTTTTTTTTTAGATATTTCAATCGAACAACAATTTGCCACACCCAATATTCCCATTAGATTCCTCGGCATCAGCATTTTATGGTCAGCAGCCCCAGCAAAATCCAGCACTACATAGCAACATATCCAACGGGACAGTGACCCAATGCTCTGTGGACCCAATTGATACCGCACTATGCCAAAGTCTAAGCATGCAATTACTTCCACTCAATGGATTTAGTGAGAGTGTTGCTCAAGTAAGCAAAATTTTGACATTTTCCTCAACAATAATGGTCTTCAAAATTCAAATAAATCAATTTATTTATTAAAGTCACTTTTTGTCTCACGTTTTAACAAATAAGCTAGCAAAATAATGCACATGGATGTCTAACCCCTTTTGTTTGATTATTTCCAGTATCCAAATTTTGGTGAAGATGAGCTGCAAACCATTGTACAAATGGGTTTGGGTCAAAATCCTAGCCGGGACACAGCATTGCAGCCACAAAGCTTCCATGGTAAGGAGATGAGGGAATCAAAAGTTTTCCTTTGAAAGTGATTCACACCCACAAAAATTTGATACATGATAAGAATTCTTATCATGCAGGCTCAAATCAAGTACCACACATGAAGGTTGAGCAGTGATTGATTTGCACCCCTCATCAATTCAAGGCCCTGAAGCAAAGAGAGGCTGCTGTATATACAAGAGATTAATTTGGCCCATTACATGAACCACTAAGCCATTCATCTTTAGGTCTAATGAAGTGGACAATTTTTTTCTTTTTCATTTTATTTTTTTTTTTTTTTCCTTTTCAATGTGATTTTGTTGTCTAATTTTTTTTGGGGGGGGAGTTATTTTTGTATCCACTATCCACTGTCTTTTGGTGCAAAAAGTCTATCTGCACCGCATGTAATATAACAATTACAGTGCTAATTAATAGAAGAGTTTTCTATTCTACAAGCTTTCACTATCCTTCCTGTTAGACATTTTGTCCTATATATCAATTGTACAAGAAAATTTGGCAACGATCTTTATCATTTATATTTGTGTCATGTCAATTGCAACACTGTTAATTGTTAAATCATGTAATCTAGTAGATATGATTCTCATTTGTGTTGTAACCAGCTGTATAAGTGGGGTTCTGCACTCAAAAAAAAAGTCTATATTTGAATGATTAGGACATTTGGTTATCTTGAGCTGGGGTCAACCATAATTTCTGCCATATTTTGGGCTCCTGTAATTTTCATTATTAACCAAATACAGAAGCTTCTGTTCCCTAATTTACAGTGCAGAATAAAAAATCAATCAAGCAAAGGTTAGAAGTTATAACCACTCCTTTAAACAAAAAAAAAAAAATGTTAAATTCTTTTATAATACAAAAGAGCATAATAGGGAATCCCAGGTTGTCAAGTGGTGAGATTCTGACTAGGCCCAATGAATCAAAAGAACTTTTTAATCTTTACCTACTTTTAACATATATATATATATATTGTGAATGGAGAAAAGGGATTGTAGTGGAGTTCAGGTTTGTAAAGATACCCTTAAAAATTAATAAATATACCAATCTTTTTATGAGGGGCTGTTAGTTGAAAATCCAGTTTCTGGGGTTCAGCAAAAGATTTCTGCACTGCAGCCTTAACCAGTATTATATTCAGGGTTCTATTATTGTTCTGCAGATTAATGTAATTTAATTACTAGAAAGATGCTTTGAATGTGGTGCAATGTACAGAACAGTTAAATAAAATAATAAAATTATTTAATCAATATAAATCTGTTGCAGTTTACCAAAAATAAAAAATAAAATAATTTATATTACAGTAACAACAATAAGAAAAATTTTTAAAGATAGTAATGGATGCTCATGTGACAGTTTTGTCTCCGAAAAGTTTAGAAAGGTCCAATCATATTGCTACGTGTCTAGGGATTGTTATTTTGTTGTATATTATTTTTTTGCTGTTTAATTCATGCTTGGGTGGCCTTTTCTGAATTGATACTTCCTTAAGATTTTTTCTGAAAAAATTGGTGGTTGGTCGGAAAAACATAACCTTGCAAGTACAAGCCAGACCAGGCTTTGCTGTTACCAATTGTTTTACATAATTTTTAAAACATGCAAATTCAACATTATTCTAATATGCTCACCCTTTTTTTAGCTTGTTTTGTTTAACACAACTTTTAGAATTGCCTTCTTGAAGATTTTTCCTTTTTGTACAAAGGTATAAATCATTGTTTCAGCAGGTAAAACATATATATCGTATTCATTGAGGCAAAACTCAATTCATTTTACTCTAGTAAATCTTGTTTAAATGATAAATGAACAATTAAAAAAAAAGCTTTTTAATGAGAGCCCTTATGCACTTGTTAAGGAGGTTTTAAAAAGGTCACACTTCAATTCATTTTACCCTTGTAAATCTTGTTTAAATGTTAAATGAACAATTAAAAAAAATGCTTTTTTAATGGGAGCCCTTATGCACTTGCTAAGGAGGTTTTAAAAAGGTCGCACCTCCATTAGGATGTAGGAAAAACTAATAAATAAATATTCTTTAAATTGAAAGTACTTCTATAAAAAAAAATAAAATAAAAATAAAAAAAAAAAAAACAAAAAAAAAAAACCAATAGATTGCATTATAAAATCTAACCTTAACAAATATCTTAGAATACCCGTTAATTGGATCCTTCACTTGATCTAGTAACTTCTCGAATAGAAAAAAGTTTGAGCTTTGTAGTGATGACTTTTTACTAATTGCATAGCATTGTTTGAGGAAAAAAAAAATAGTAGAAGTAGTGAGAAGGAATTTACACAAGCCAAAACTCTATGATGTTGCATTAGATTTTCTAGTTTGCATTTCATCCGTGGACTTCTGAATTTTTGCCAGTTGCCACAATAATTGTTGGACTTGGGTCATTTTGATACCAAATTCTGAGTTTTTTGTTTTTTATTGGAAGTTCCAGTTAAGGAATGCCGTTTGGTAGCAAAATTACCCGAATCCAACAATTATGGTGGCAACTAGCAAAAGTTCAGGAGTCCACAGATGAAATGCAAACTTTAAAATCCAATGTAGCATCACAGATTTTTGGCTTTTACAGACTCCTTCTCACTATGCTTCTACTATTATTTTTCCTACTCAAATGATGGAAGGGAAACTAAACAATAGTAAAGTCACTACTGCAAAGTTTCACACTTTCTTTTTCAAAACTATATACCAAGTGAAAATGTAGATCAGTTAACATCTTCCATAGCTATGAGTAAGACATGAATCTTCTTATTAAGCTACTTAGAGTAGGGAATTTGCAGGTCAATTGTCACAATCAAATCCTGAAATCCATGTTCTTGATTGAACATAAAAAGCTTCGATTCTCCGCGAATTTCCCACCAAACGATAAGAATATAAGACCCTACCATTAAAGAATGTTGGGACAGATTTAGAGGACACAGTGTTTGTTTTGGTGGCACTACTATAATGATCACTAAGATAGGTGTTTATTGAGTAATATGTCACTATTTTATCACACATTGTCATTTGGGTCTTTTCCTTTTTTACCTTAGGAATAAGCTATGAAAGTTTCCAGGATTTCAACTTTGGTTGGTGTTTTCCTTTGTAAGGGAGAAAACACAGGCTGTGTTGAGGACCATCATTTGTTTCACCAACCATGAATTATTTCAAGCACTCCAACTGTAAACGTGTTATTGTTTTTCTGCATTTCAAAGTTTCTCACAATCAAATACCAAAACTTTAATATTTTTTTTTTCCCACCTAGGAAATTTTGCTAGGAAAGTTTCTAGTTGCTTCACCATCTTACCTGTTATCCTCTTTAGTAAATTGGATTTGTGGAGAGTTTTTTTCTTTCTTTCAACATTTTCAAGTCATGTACGAGTAATACAAAATCCAAGGGACAAATTGCTTTCCAGATATGAGCTCAACATGTAATTAAGACGCGTTCCTCTGGGTCCCACCTGGCTAGAGGACCTTCTGAGTCCTTTGATTTGAGTAAGTTTTCCATCATGTTGAAGTAAGCCCCTCGTGGGCAAACATGAAATACAATGAACTTCACAACAAAGAGCAAATTCTTGAACCAATTATAAATAACAATAAAACGTTTCCTTATTTTAAATATAGGACTCTTCTACTAGCTGTTTCACAGTTGACACCAGGAAATTCCAACGCCTGCCTGGTTAAATATATCATATGGCTTATATTGTCAAAATTTCTAGAGTTTGACACTTTAATTATGTTTCATATGTCAGAAGTGAATAAAATCAAAGATCATTTCTATAGGTGTGTTCACCGTCCACACATTTTAGAATTATTTAGTACGCCTAATGGATTACACTCTCCTCTTATATAAAAGTGAATCTCATATACGAAACCTACATATAGGGTTTACCTTTATGTAAGAGGAGTGTGTAGTACACCGAGTACACTGAATAATTTCATTACATTTTTACACGGAAAATAAGGTAACACAAATTGTCACTAACTACATTGATCATAAATTTTGGCTAACATTAAATTATTTCACTACAGAAAAACTTGTGGCTATAATCATACCAGTACTCACATCAGAATTTAAATTCTTAAGCAGTTTTCATGTTGCAACCTTTTTGTTCCGAGTATAAAAAGCTTGTGTTGTTGATATTTTCATGTGAATATCTACGATGTAAACCATGGAGATCTATCATTTCCCTCTTGAAGAAAATGATTTAAAGTAACATCTCTAAAAACAAGTAACCATTGTAGTTAGTAGCCATAGCCACCGTCAGAATATTTCATCACAAAGTATTTGGAATGAGGAAAAATCAGATAAATGAAAATTTCAAAGTAAAAGGATTGGGAGGAACTGCCTTGCATGAAGGTTTAGATATAAGGACCCCAATACTTACACTGAACCAACCATCTGTGACATTGATCTTCATCATCAGCACACATTTACAATTCACTTTTTTCATAGAAGTCGGATATGACACAGGGCATCGATAGAGGCTGATGTAGGCTTTCAAGTAGAGGCAAAATTCAATGGCTGATTCACCAAAGCAATGTAGCCCAAATGATTGGAATTTAGCTACTAATATGAATCATCAAATTAGCAATAGAACAAAATGATTAAACATTGATAATAATGAACCAGTATTATATGGAATAAAAACAAGATCTTTTAAGTGATATGTTAGATGCTTGGTCCCATATCATTCATAAGCCAAGAGAGAGAGAGAGTATAGTTGACTTTAATAGGTGCATAATAGGCATTTTAAGTTGATGTTTGATTGTAATTAATCAACAACTATGATAAATTATTGATAGGATTTAAACTTAGATCACCTACTCTAATACTAAAATCAATTACTGATTGTCTCAAAAACTTAAATTATTAAATTTAATCATTTGACTGATATTCTTTACATCTTATACCGTTATAAAGTAGCGAAGTTATTCTTTTACCTTCCTATTTTGTTTTTTAAATGCTACTAATTATTTTGAAAGCCTATCAACTTCGTGTTGTGTATCACGTGCAAACATACAACTAAACATAAAAGATGGTAATAAACTTTGATGAGTTGTAGAATGAACAAAGTGTAGTACACCATTGCATGTGATACATTGAATGATTTCATGGAGTTGACCACATCGATACAACGACTAGTCATCAATATTCATTTCAAAACAGAACTCCGCATGCAAAGGGGAAGTATTCCAAGATGGACTAGCTGTTTCATTCAATCGTTTTCACTAACAGTAACATCCTTGGATGGTAGTACACAAGTATTGTGGATACTTACTGCAATAAAACCAAGCCATAATAAAGCAAAGGAAAAACCAAATATTTAGAGTGGTCAATAAAAGCTCTTCGACATTCCATCTACACATATCACTAAATACAATGCTATTCATAAGCATTAGTCCAAATGACAGCAATGTATTCCAAATTTACAAAGAAACAACAATTTTTCTAGCCAAAAAAGAAAAAAAACATATTTTTCTGATTGCAACTAATTAGAATAAGGAATTCAAAGAAGTCAATTAGGTCTCAAATCATCATAGACCTATAATGAAATATAGGATCGATCAACATTTATCAAATTTGATAATGACCCAAAAAGAAATAGTTTGATATGCGTAGATGAATAAGCATATTATAATACTATATTATAAAATTGATAAAAACTTTTATTTTCCTTTAAATATACTTTTCATGCCTTCAAGTTGGTTCAAGTTCAATTTATTTTGTATCCCCATATTTAAATGGTTACATTTCATCCCAGAAAAATTAAAAGTTCGTCCTTTCATTTATCTACAGTTAAAAAAATTGTACTAGATAATAAACTGGTTTAGTATGTTAGAAAATTGAATTGGCCTAAAATAGAGTTAATGACAGATGGATGGAATGGCGAAATTGATACTTTTAAAATATACGCAAGTATAAAAATTATTGATCCATTCATAATAAAGTGATTAAATTTTAACCTGCTATCAACCTACTGTAACCCTCTCCTTTTTCTATGCTTGATACCGACTATGAACAAAAGAAAAGTAAAAAATTAATATTTAAACATTGTAAAGATGCACAATAATTATTAATATCTAATCATTTTGATATTTTATAAATATGGAGAATATAAAAAGACAATATAATTTAACAATGGATTTGTCAAAGAATTTATCCAATATAAAATATGAAGTGGTGTAATATAAACAAAAATTATACCAAGTGTAACTTAAACCTAACATATATTAAAATTCATGTTGTAGCCTGTAGGTAGCTTATGCTTCCACCATATAATTTTTTCTTTTGAGGTATTCCGGAATACAGAGCCTCAATACCTTTTGTCACTCAACTTATTTTGAGACTTGAACAAAAAAAAAAAAAATCTACAAGACAAGTGAGAGGATTCAAAACAAAAATTCTTCTCATTAAAAGAATCAAACAATGACACACTAAACTACAAGACTTTTAACATAAAACATCATTTTTAAACTGCCTCATAATGTGCATATTCATTATTCCACTCTCTATCTTTTCAACTCCCAAAATTTTACCGCCAACTTGTCTCACCTCTATCTCATATTATCTTCTCCTCTTTATATTCAAGTTTTAAAACATTTTATTGGATCATTATGTTTCCTTCAACAATAAAAATTTCTCTCAACTCTTGCTTTTTCTTTGATGCGATTTTCAAGATGTGATAACAGTAGTGATATTGTAACAAAGGAGAAATCATGGGACTACATAAATGAACTTCCTGTAAATAATTTGAAGCAAAAGGGCGTTGGTAAACACCTAGTAAAAATACAGGTTGCATGATGCTGATATAATTCTTCGCATTGTCTGGCCAAGAAAGAAAAATGAAATTGTAGGCATTTCTTGTCATTATCAGGCATTTCAAAGTGTCTGAGAATCATGGACGGAGCCATCATTGGACTAGGTGGCAATCGCCTCCCAATTTTTTTAAAAAAAAATATTATTATATGTATGTGTGCTAATTTTAGCAATTTTATTCTATAAAATTACATTTTGTTTTCCTTAAACAATATCATTGATTCTTTTAAGAGCAATACTATACTCACAAACATTTTTACAAACAGTTTTGGTAGCAAATTCTTATTAGTTCGCATATGAGCCCACAACTCACATCATTTTTTTTACTTACCAATAACCACTTATCATATCAGTAATTTATAAAAAAGTTTGTAGCTAGCATTTTCCTCATTTTTGTAACCATTAAAAATTTTATAGATCTAAAATATTAAAAAAAATATACAAGCCCAAAAAAATAACTCAACAACAAAAATTACCAATAGTAAAACTAAAAAATATTAAGCTCAATAAAACAATTTTATCCAAAATAAACAACCATGCCCTTTAAAAAATTCTAAACAAAAATAATTTTGTTCTTACCCATACAAAAAAAGAAATCTCAGCAGCTAAGTAGTAGTTGAGTTAGAGGTTGAAACTGCCGCACACAGCCAATGGTACAACTGCCCCCCTAATTCAAAGTTCTATTTTCGTCTCTGTTGAAAATGGAATAATTATTAGATACTTTCAAAGTATAATGACGTGGTATTTCTTCTTCTCACATTTATAACGAAGTTCACTAAAACATTGATAATGACGCAATAGTTTATAGAATAAGAACAAGATCTCCTAGATCATATGTTACACGCTTGGTCTCATATCATTTGTACGCCAAGAGCTGCGTAGTCTACCAAGGTGTGCCCAGCACATCTCGGGGTGCTCTGCATGACAACCAACTGGTCACTTAGATTTGATACATCTCGTGCATAATAGAAGAGTTTTATTATTGTTATTATTATTATTATTTTAAATAAGATGTAATCTCTTAGAATATTTGACTATTCTCTTGGTCTTGTGTCCATCTCACATACATTAAGTTATTACGGGAAGAGATTTCTTGAGAATGATCTTAAGATGCTAACAAAAGGTTTTGAACTAAGATTCTCGTAAACATTATGAGACCTTAAGAATCACTAAATCAACCACTTATGATAAAAAAAACCAACTAGGTTCTAATTTAAGGTTACTTGTTCTGATCCCATGATTAGTACTTAATTTTTCAAAACTTTAAGCTAGTGAAAAATTATAAATTTAATCATTTAACTAATATTGTAATGGTTCACACTGGCTACACAAGAACAAGTACTCTATATTCTTTGACCTTCATTATTGTTTAAATGGTACGGAATATTCTGATAGTCTGCTATAACACAATGGCGTGCTACAAGTAAAACATTGATTGATTAGTCCTAGAATCAACGGACACTATAACCGACAAATATGAATACCTCTAGTAATTATTGTCCGGTCCTTTATAAAGCAGTGGGTAACGAAAATATATTGTTTAAAAGGCGGAAAGAAGTAAATTGACAAAAGATGACGAAATAAACTAGTATTTTGAGTGAGCTGAGATAGAGAATTGACCTGAAATTATTCAATACATTCGGTGAACTTCACCATTCTATATGATTTTTATTTACATGATTCACATGTTGGGTTTATCTTTATACGAGAGGAGGATGTAATCTACCAATTACACTGAATAATTTTACAAACTTGACCATATCAATTTAGTGACAGGTCATTAATGCAAAATGGCATTATTCCAATTTTCCATGATAAATTAGCTTTTTCATTCAATCATTCTCACTAACGGTAAGATCCTTATTACTAAAAAAAATTTTTGTCATCAAATAAGATATCTGAGATTCAATCACCACTTACACAAAAAAGACAATTGGTATCTTGATTTATCACGGAGCAGATGCCATTCATTTGAAATACTATCGTCTCTATCAAAAAATAAAAAACCAAGAGATAAAACAAAAGCAAAGGAAATACCATATATAAAAGTGGTCAATAATGGCACTTCAATACTCCCATCTACGCATATCACAAAGTTAAATGTTGTTCATAAGCATTAGTCCAAATGACAGCAATGTTTTCCAAATTTACAAGGAAAGAACATCATCCTTTTCCCATTGCAAGTTAGAATTAAGGAATTCAAAAACATCAAATAGGAAATATCACTTTGAATCATAGAACTATAATGAAACATATGATCAATCAACACTTATGAAAAATCTATTAAAAAAAAAAAGACCCAGAAAAAAATGGTTGGATCCTCATAGATTTTTTTTTTTTTTAGAAGAGTTTGATCCTCATAGATGAATAAGCATATTACAATGCTATCTTATAAAATCTATATAAACTTTTTTTTTTTATAGCATAAACTTTTATTTCCCTTGAAATATACTTTCGTGCCTAAAACCTGGTGTTCAATTTTTTTTGTTATTCCTAATATTTAAAAAGTTACAATTTCATCCTAAAATATTTAAAAATTCTTCCTATCATTTTTCTTCGATTAAAAAATTTGCATACATGCCTGATAAAACGTCAATATAGTATGTTAAAAAAATAGATGAAACTATACTATTGGTCCCTAAAGTTTACCTACAAAGCACAATTAGTCCCTCAAGTTTGAATTGATCTTTATTAGTCCCTCAAGTTTTAAAAAATAAGCACGATTAGTCCATCTGTTAACATCTGTTAGTCTTATTGCCTACATGGCTAATAGAACTATGATGTGTCAAATTTTAAGTTACGTGGCATCAAATTTTATATTAAAAATCAAGATTCAAAATCTGACATTAAAAAAAGTATTAACCCAGTAGAAGAACTGAAGAACCCAACCTAATCGAGTGACCATTTTAGAAATGGGTATTCCCAATTTCAAATGACATTGCACAAATCTGAAACTAGAGTTGGAAATCCCTAAGAATGCCATTGTCCACCACTTTGATCACCGTCCTCTTCCACCTCGACCCATCTCTCTGATACGCACAACCCCTTGGTGCGACAAAGAACTTAGCTGGATATCACTTTTACTTTTAAAATTGAAAGATTCAAAACTAAGCACACTGATAATATCTTTTGTTTTTGGGGTGGTTCTGAGAGAATGATGAATGATAACCACTACGACACTACTTTTGGTTTAGATGATGAAAAGAACAATCTAGGAGAGCAAGTAATTTGCTCCAATGAGTTTTATATAGTCCGTGAATGAAGTTGGTGTTGGAAAAATAGTATGGAGTGAATAAGAAATTGATTCCTAATGTGTCCACTTAAACATAATATTGAAGTGGTGAGAATCCTAAAGTTCCACAAAGGAAATGATAAAAAAAATATGGGTTTATATGCTCATGGGTTGGACATTGGGTTGGGCTTTAGGCATGTGTGAACTGGGCCCTCTTGTCCAAATAATAATAATAATATTTTATTAGTTTATTTTTTGAGTCAATAAATCTGTATACAACAGTTAATTCTGAAACAGTGTGTCTGTTCAGTAACGTATAAATGCATAGTCCCTCATTCATGAAAAATAACTTTTAGAGAAACTCTTTTGGAGAATCCGGTGTGCATCCATTTGAGTCAAAGAGAGAGAAAGAGACATAGAGTAGTTGGCAGATCACAAACCTTGTGTGCTTCTTCTCCGTGTTGTAGATCATTTTATCCTGAGAGGCAAACTTCCGTGAGTCTCAAAGTACCACAGATTGTGTGAGGGGGCGAAATCTGCTTTAAGGGATTGTGTCAAACAGAAGACTTGATTTGAATCATTCATCCTTCACGTATTTGGTCTGTGAGTTGTTAATTATTTGTAGATTTCTTTTTATATATATGCACAATATTTATTTATTGCTTTTGCTATTACATCTTTTTTGTGTTTTTTCTTATATGTAGATCTATATGTTATTCTTTTTGGTTAATCACAAAAGTAAATTGTTGATATATATCCAACAGTTAGCACTAGTAGGCTAGTGGCTAACTTGTAAAGCTCAAGAAAATAACATATGTTTTTCAATGTAAAGATCTATGGCACCGGTGGCTTTGCGTGTCAAAGGAATATGTCTCAAGGGAGGAGGCAGCAATCGAGCAATGGACGACAGTGTTGTTAGAGATATCTCTCTCGTTTCAAATTTGGGTAATGTCTAATGTCATTTGAATTTGGGAATACCTATTTCTAAATGTGTCACCCAAATTAAGTTGGGATTTAATGGATTAATGGTTTTTTAATGAGTCATATTTTAGATCTTAATTTTTTAAAATTAAATTGGATGCCAAGTCACTTAAAATTTGCTACATCATAACATCATTAGCCATGTAGGCACTAAGACTAACAGTTGTTAACAAAATGACCAATTAAGGTCATTTTTTAAACTTGAAAGACTAATTGTGCTCATTTCAAACTTAAGGGACTAAAAGTACTCATTAGGTAAACTTAAGGGACTGTTAGTGTATTTTCACCTAAAAAAAATTATCTAGTCTGAAAGAGAGTTAATTACAGATGAACAGAAGGATGACATTGATACCTTTTAGATTTTTACATAGTTATTAAATTTAGCCTTTCCATCTCCTACACTTGAAACTCATATTGCAGATTTGCAGGTATATATATGGAAACTCATGTTGTAGGTAGCTTATGCTTCCGCCATATGGCCTTTTCTTTTGAGGGATTGTGGAATATAGAGCCTCAATACCTAATATCACACAGCGTTTTTTTCCTTTTAACATTATTAAAAAAAAAAAAAAAAAAAAAAAAAAAAGAAAAAAAAGAAAAAAGGTTGTTCCTTAATACCATTTATTATGTCCAAAATCAAAACATCTTACAAGTAAGGTGAGGAGAAACTATTAAGTCCATTGGAGGATTGCTGAAGTAGTTCTTCACTGGTCCTCTTAACCAATAAAACGTTGCCACCTACACAAGTGTGAAAATGCCTTGTGAGGTGGGTTTTTTTTTTTTTTTTTTTTTTTTTTCCTTGTGTTGATTGCATAGATAGCAGTTTTTCATTGGTTGAGAGTACCATTTCAGCAATCCTCTCGTTAGATCCAATAATTTCTCATCTTGTTGATGTGATCACAATAGTGATATTGTAACAAAGGAAAAATCATAGGACTAAATTTTTTTAAAATAATTTTAAAGCAAAAGTGTGTTGGTAATCACCTAGTAATATTACAAGTTTTATGATGCTACTATAATTCTTTAGTGTTCTCTGGCCAAAAAAATAAAAATGAACTTGTAGTTATTTCTTGTCATTATCATTTATTAAACATTTCTTTTTTTAATACAAGATAGAAATTCTACTCTAACTTAATTTAAGTGTATATGTGTGTGAAACTCCCTCCTAAAAACTTGAATCCCAACCCTTACCCCCCACACCCCACAAGCATTTATACTTGTGGAGTGACCACCGCACCAAGGATGTGCAGTGGTATTCATCAAACATTTCAAAATACTTGAAGATGGAGTAATTATTTAGTACTATTGAAGTAGGATGAGGTGATACTCTCTCCTCTTACATTTACGGTGGACCTCACTAATTAAACACAGATAATAAGTCAATAGTTTATGGAATAAAAACGTAACAAGGTCTACTAAATGAGAAAGGAGACAGTACAGCTGACTTTTTTTTTTTTGATGGGAAGTACAGCTGACTTTATAAGGCTGCATAATCTACCAAAATGTGCCCAGCACATCTCAGGGAGCCCTACATGACAACCATTTAGTGACTTAGATTTGAATGGATCTCATGCATAAATGTCATAATTCAATCAGTACATAATAGAAGTTTTAAGTTGATGCTTGATCGTAATCAACTACATCTTATGATAAAAATATAAATACCAACTAGGTTCTAACTTAAGATCATTCGTTCTAATACCATGATTAATATCTGATTCTCTTAAAAGTTTAAACTGCTACGAAATAGTAAATTTAATCATTTAAACTATGTTCTAGCATTTCATATGATTAGATTATTCTTTTTTTTTTTTTTGGTCAATCGGATACAAAAACAAAAGCACTACGGAACAACAAAGCTTCCAGGACATTGCCTGGCAAGACTAACCCCTCTGAGATCAGCCTCCACAACCTCACATAAATCCATAGGCAGATTTTCATACAAAATAAGGTTCAAAGTCTAGTTGGCACCCTTCCTTGCAAGCTTATCCGCACACCTATTAGCCTCACGATAACAATGCTTAATTCTAACTTGAGGAATATGGGAAATTAGGAACCTGCAGTCCTCAATTAGGGGAGCAAGAGCGATATTTAAGTATTGGGAATTAGTTAACATTTCGACAACTGCCTTGGCATCCATCTCCACTTCAACCAAAGCCATGTTTCAATCAATACAGAGCATCAACCCATCCCGAATTGCCCACAGCTCTGCCAATAAGCTCGTCGCAAAGCCAATCTTCCTAGAGAATCCAACAATCCATTTTCCAAACCAGTCCAGAATTAAACCACCTCCCCCCGCAGCTCCTGGGTTTCCCAACGATGACCCATCCGTATTTAATTTCAACCACCCAATCTCCGGTCTGCCCCAATTAACTAAACTTGTAACCCAATTCCGAAGACCTTTGGAGGGCCCAACACAAAAAAAAAAACTCCATGGCATGATCAGTGATGAGATTAGCTAGCCTTGGATTTTGGGATCGCCCCCTAAACACGAAATGGTTCCTATTCTTCCAAATCATCCACACAGCAAATGAGAACAAAATTTTCCAAGAAGGAGAGTATTGATCGTGGGCAGAGTCCGAAGTCCCATTGAGTGCCATCCATTCTTCTAAGTTTGAGGAAAAAAAATCTCTGTCAAAACCCACTGCTTCCAGCTCGTTCCAAACAGCCCTGACCTTCTCGCAGTTCCGAAGAGCATGGATTATAGATTCTGGCTCCTTACGGCAGATAGGACAGAGCGGGTCGGTGTTCACTCCCCTGGTGGCAAGACACTCATTGACTCCAATACTATTATGATTACATTTCCACAAGAAGAATTGAATCTTCGGGAGAAAATGGAGCTTCCAAATCCACCCTCCATTAAAATCTGGTAACTGATCCACTCCAACTGCCATATTATAAGCATTTCTCAGATTAAAATCACCCCTCGGAAAGCCCTTCCACATTAATCTATCCTCACTGCTAGCAGCTAGAACATAAGGAATGGCTTGAATCTCCATCTTTATGTCCTGAGGAATATCAAAAGGAATACTCTCCCATTTCCATCCCTCATGAGAGGCAATGTCCTTTACTTTCCACTCGGCCAGCCCCAAAGGCAGAGGGCCTTGAATCAATTGCCTTAGAGGGCCCCTATGAGTCCAGTTATCCTCCCAAAAACTCAAATTGCTATCTCTTCCAATAACCCACCTAGATCCTTGCCTAAATAAGTCAGATCCTTTCATTAAACCTTTCCAGGTTGGAGAGCAAGGGAGATTTCTCAGATTTCTAGAGTTAACTCTACAGGTAGAACAATATTTCGCCTTAATCACACGAGCCCAAAGGCTTTCATTTTCTGTGTGAAACCTCTAGTTCAGCTTAGTAAGCAATGCAGTATTTCTACCTTTTGCACATTGCAACCTAAGACCACCAACTTTCTTTGGTTTAGTCACCTTGTTCCAGCCTATCCAATGCATTTTCTTGGCTGTTTCAGATGATCCCCAAAGAAAATTCCGGTTAACTCGGTCGATGCCCTCTAGAATCTTGTTAAGGAGAAGAGCACACTGCATGACATAGGCGGGAATTGTTGAAGACGAAGCTTGGATGAGAATAGTACGGCCAGCTGGAGATAACAGATTTGATTTCCATCCCGCCAATTTTTGTTTAACTCTGTCCAGAATAAAGTTAACATCCAACGGAGCTCCTGAGTGTTTGATGGGAATCCCAAGATATCTACCCAAATTTAGGGTTGAGGTGAAACCCAGAACATCACAAAGAGACTCCCTACTATCTTTATCCATATTTGGAGAGAAGAAAACTCGAGACTTTGCTTCACTGATAGTTTGACCAGTAGTACTACAGAAAGTATCAAGAGTATCCTTGATGGCTACACAGTTGTCAAGATCAGCTTTAGCAAATAACACCACATCGTCTACAAACATGAGATGAGAAAAAGGTAATCCTCCCTACGAAGTTTTCACTGGACTCCAGAGCTTCTGGATGCACTTCCCCTCAATTAGCTGGCCAAGATATTCCATGCATAAAATGAAGAGGTAAGGAGACAGGGGATCCCCTTGTCTTATTCCTCTCGAAGGAAAGAAAGGATCGAGACTACCACCATTAAAGATCACAGAGGATGAAACCGAGCACACACAGCTCATGATGAGATCAACTAACTCATGGAGCAGATTAATTTCCATAAGCCTCTCCCGAATAAAACTCCATTCTAACTTATCATAGGCTTTTTCAAAATCTATCTTAATTGCCATGTACCCTGTGGCGCCCTTCTTCCTGCTGATTGAGTGGATTAATTCTTGGACAATGATAGCATTATCCACCCCTTTCCTTCCAGGGACAAAAGCCAATTGGAGAGGGGAGACAAGCTTCTCCAAATGAGGACGGAGGCGAGCTACAATAATCTTTGTAACTATTTTATAAACTGTGTTGCAGAGACTGATAGGCCTATAATTTCCAAGAGTTTCAGGCCCTTGAATTTTAGGAATGAGCACAATGTGAGTTTGATTCAAGTACTCTGGCATATTTTTTGAGGCGAAGATTTGCTTAACTTCCCGAATCACCAATTCTCCCACTGTTGGCCAAAAGAATTGGAAAAAACCCGCATGAAGCCCATCCGGGCCAGGGGCTTTATTCGCTTTCATCGACCATAACCCTGCCTTAATTTCTTCATCAGTTACCCTGGACCACAAACCATCCCTTTCCTCATCATTCAAACTGGCCTGTCCTAAATGAGCACGACTGTTCTGCTGATTAGAAGAAATAAGGGAAGAAGAATAAATTTCACAAAACCCCCTATGAATAAACTCCATCACCTCTGCCTCATTGTTGATCCAATCCCCCACACTATTTTTAATAGCAATAATCCGGTTTCTATTTCTCCTCACTAAAGTAGACACATGATAAAACGCCGTGTTACGATCCCCCTGAACCATCCAATTCACTCGAGATTTGAGAGCCCATAACTCTTGCTCTTGAAAAAGAATCATTTCCAGCTCGTGAATAAGAATTTTTTCAAGCTCTAACAGATAGCTTGAAGGCCTAATAGCAATAGTCCTTTGAATCCCATTCAAGCGAGCTCTAACCCGATTCTTCTTAGAAAAAATATTACCAAAAATTAGATTATTCTTTTACCTACTGTTAAATGGTATGGAGTATTGTGATAGTCTGTTAACAGCAAGTTGTGTAACACAGTCAATGGCGTGGTACCACAAGTAAAACACGGTTGATGAGTCATACAATCAATGGACACGAAACCGACAAATAAAGCAAAAGAAAAAGAAAATACCAAATATAAAAGTGGAGGTGGGTTCTAATTAGCTTAATTAGTAATAATTTTTATCAATCATCATAAAATGAATGTCATAAATTGAAATTTTATCATATTTATCAAAATAAAAGTGGAGAATAATGGCACTTCGACCCTCCATCTGCACATCACAAAGTTACATGCTGTTCATAGTATTAGTCCAAATACGACAGCAATGGTGTTCCAATTTTACGTACAAAGAATGAACATCCTATTCCAAATTTCCAATTGCAAGTTAGAATTAAGGAATTCAAAGAGATCAATTAGAATATAACACGTTAAATCATACCTTTTAAAAAAAATAAAAATAATAAAAATAAAAATAAAAACCTTGAATCATAGAACTACAATGAAACATACGATCAATGCTTATGAAATCAGCCATTATCAAATTTTATTTTAAAAAAAATAGTTTGATCCTTGTAGATGAATGAGCATACTAGCAACCTACTCTAACCCTCTTCCTTTGTCTAGGCTTGGTAGTGACTATGAACAAAATAAAAGTGAAGTTGATATTTAAACATTGTAAAGATGTGCAATAATTATTAATATCTAATCATTTTGATATTTTATAAGCATGGAGAATATAATAAGAAAATATAATTTAACAATAGATTTGTCAAAAATTTTATCCAATAAAAAATATTAAGCAGTGTAATATAAACAAAAATTATACCAAGTGTAACTTAAACTTAACATATGTTGAAATTCATGTCGTAGCCCTGGGTAGCCTATGCTTCCGCCATATAATTTTTTCTTTCGAGGGATTTTGGAATACAGAGCCTCAATACCTTGTCACTCAACTTATTTTGAGAAAAAAAAAATCTAAAAGATGGGTGAGAGGATTCAAAACACAAATTCTTCTCATTAAAAGAATCCAACAATGACACACTAAACTACAAGACTTTTAACATAAATAACATAAAACATCATTTTTAAACTGCTTCATATTGTGCATATTCATTATTCCACTCTGTATCTTTTCAACACCAAAATTTTACTGCTAACTTGTCTCACGTCTTTCTCATATTATCTTCTCCTCTTTATATTCAAGTTTTAAAACATTTTATTGGATCATTGTGTTTCCTTCAACAATAAAAATTCCTCTCAATCCTTGCTTTTTCTTTGATGCGATTTTCAAGATGTGATCACAGTAGTGATATTGTAACAGAGGAGAAATCATGGGACTACATAAATAAACTTCCTGTAAATAATTTGAAGCAAAAGTGAGTTGGTAATCACCTAGTAAAAATACAGGTTGTATGATGCTGATATAATTCTTTGCATACTCTGGCCAAGAAAAAAAAAATGAAATTGTAGGCATTTCAAAGTGTCTGAAGTATAATGACGTAGTATTTCCTCCTCTCATATTTGTAGTGAACTTCACTTAAAACATTGATAATGAGGCAATAATTTATGGAATAAGAACAAGATCTTCTAAATCATATGTTACACGCTTGGTCTCATATCATTAGTAAGCCAAGGGCTGCGTAGTCTACCAAAGTGTGCCCATCACATCTCAGGGTGCTCTGAATGACAACCACCTGGTGACTTAGATTTGATACATCTCATGCATGAATGTCATAATTCAATCGGTGCATAATAGAAGAGGTTTTTTTTTTTTTTTTTAAAGACGTATTTGTCTTAGAATATTTGGCTATTCTTTTGGTTACGTGTCCATCCCACGTACACCAAGTTATTATGGAAAGAAATTTCATGATAATGATCCTAAAATGCTAACAAAAAGTTTTGAATTAAGGATCTTGTAAGTTTCACGAGATCTTAGGAATCACTAAATCAACCTCTTATGATAAAATACCAACTAGGTTCCAATTTAAGGTCACTTGTTTTGATCCCATGATCATTACTATTGATTTCTCAAAACTTTAAGCTACTAAGAAATTATAAATTTAATTATTTAACTAATATTCTAACGGTTCACACTGGCTACACAAGAACAAGTATAATCTTTGACCTTCATTATTGTTTAAATGGTACGGAATATTCTGATAGTCTGCTAACATAATGTTTTGTACCACATTCAGTGGCGTGCTACGAGTAAAACATGATTAATAATTAATTAGTCCTAGAATCAACGGACACTGTAACCGACAAATATGAATACCTCTAGTAATTATTGTCTGGTCCTTTATAAAGCAGTGGGTAACGAAAATATATTGTTTAAAAGGCTGAAAGAAGCAAATTGACAAAAGATGATGAAATAAACCAGTATTTTGAGCGAGATGGGATGGAGAATTGACCTGAAATTATTCAATGCATTCGATGAACTATACCATTCTATGTGATTTTTATGTACACGATTTACACGTAGGGTTTATCTTTATACTAGTGGAGGACGTAATCTACCAAGTACATTCAATAATTTTACAAACTTGACCCTATCAATTTAGTTACGGGTCATCAATGCAAAATGGCATTATTCCAACTTTCCAATATAAACTAGCTATTTCATTCAATCATTCTCACTAACAATAAGATCTTTATTACTAAAAAAAAAAAAAAAAAAAGCCGTAGAATAAAAAATATGGGATTTAATCACCACCTACACCAAAAAGATGATTAATATCTTGATCTGATGATAAAGACTAAAAAACAATCATCATGAGACAGATATCATTCATTTGAAATACTATTGTCTCTATTAAAAAATAAAAAAACCAAGAGATAAAACAAAAGCAAAGGAAATACCAATAAAAAAGTGGTCAATAACGGCACTTCAACACTCCCATCTACACATTCTCAAAAAAATAATAATAATAAAAAAAATAATAATAATAACACTCCCATCTTCACATATCACAAAGTTAAATGCTGTTCTTAGTCCAAATGACAGCAATCTTTTCCAAATTTGCTAAGAAAGAACATCATCCTTTTCCCATTGCAAGTTAGAATTAAGGAATTCAAAGAGATCAAATAGGAAATATCACTTTGAATCATAGAACTATTATAAAACATATGATCAATCAACACTGATCAGAAAAAAATTTTTAAAAAAAATACCCAGGAAAAAATGGTTTGATCCCATAGTTGAATGAGCATATTACAATGCTATCTTATAAAATCTATATAAACTTTTTTTTTATAGCATAAACTTTTATTTTCCTTGAGATATACTTTCGTGCCAAAGGTGTTCAAATTTTTTTTTATTCCTAATATTTAAAAAGTTACAATTTCATCATGAAATATTTAAAAATTCTTCCTTTCATTTTTCTTCGGTTAAAAAATTTGCATACATGCCTGATAAAACGTCAATATGGTATGTAAAAAAAATTATTTGGTTTGAAAGAGAGTTAATGACAGATGAACGGAAGGATGATATTGATACCTTTTAGATTTTTACCATTAAATATAGCCTTTCCATCACCTAGACTTGAAGCTCATATTGCAGATTTGCAGCTATATATATTGAAACTCATGTTATAGGTAGCTTATGCTTCCGCCGTATGGCCTTTTCTTTCGAGGGATTGGGAATATAGAGCCTCAATATCTAACATTACACAGCTTTTTTTTAAAACGTTATTTATTTATTTATTTTTTTAAGTTGTTCCTTAATAGTTAATACCATTTATTATGTCCAAAAACAAAACATCTTACAAGTAAGGTGAGGAGAAATTATTAAGTTCATTAGAGGATTGCTGAAGTGGTTTTTCACTGATCTTCTCAACCAATAAAATGTTGCCACCCATACAAGTGTGACATTGTTTGGTGAGTTTTTATTCCCTCATGCTGATTCATTCATATGCATAGATGTGATTGGTTGGGAGTACCATTTCAACAATCCTCCCAATGAACCTAATAATTTCTTGTGATCACAATAGTGATATTGTAACAAAGGAAAAATCATAGAACTAATTTTTTTTTTAAAAAAAATTGAAACAAAAGTGCGTTGGTAATCACCTAGTAATAGTACAGTTTGTATGATGCTAATATAACTCTTTTGTGCTCCGTGGCCAAAAAGAAAAAAAGAAATTGTAGTTATTTCTTGTCATTATCATTTATGAAACACTAATATGTAACCCCGTGCATATGCACGGGTATTTTTAAAAGCAATCACAATTATATATATACATATATATATATATATATATATATGATTTAGAATCTCATTATATCTAGACTTTTCGGTTTTTGCACCCAATAATCCACTTGCCACAAAAATTAAAAAATTAAATTAGACACATGGCACAAAATGGAACTTTAATTCAAATTCAATTTAAAATTTAATTGAATTTAGACTCTTTGATTTTTGCACCTAATAATTCACTTGACACACAAATTTAAATATTAGATGAGACACGTGGCGCAAAATTAGACTCTAATTTAGAATTTCATTGGATTTTCTCTCTGTTTTGGCAATTAATATATAAATAGACTAGTGTGTAACCCCGTGCATATGCATTAATACATTTAAAAACAATCACAATTATATATATATATATATATATGATTTAGAATCTAATTAGATCTAAACTCTTCGGTTTTTGCACCCAATAATTTATTTGCTACAAAAATTAAAAAATTAGATGGGACACATGGTACAAAATTGAATTTCAATTCAAATTCAATTTAAAATCTAATTAAATTTAGACCCTTTGATTTTTGCACATAATAATTCACTTGACACACAAATTTTAAAATTAGATGAGACACATGGCACAAAATTAGACTCCAATTTAGAATTTAATTGAATTTTCTCTCAGCTTTGGCTATTAATATATATATATATATATATATGGGAAATGCTAACGAGTACCCTTAGGGCACTAGTTAATAATCCATTTAAAGAAAATTTTTATGGGAAATGAAAAAAAAGTAATTAATATCTTAATAGCTTTTTTCATTTCCCATAAAAGTAGTATCAAAACTTTCCTAAGATGGATTATTAATGATTTCTCTAAGGGCACTCGTTAGCATGACCCTATATATATATATATATATATTTCAAAGTGCCTGAGAATAGAGTAATTATTTAATGCTTTTAGAGTTGGATGAGGTGATACTCTCTCCTCTCACATTTACTGTAAACCTTACTAATTAAACACTGATAATAAGTCAATAGTTTATGGAATAAAAACGTAACAATGTCTACTAAATGAGGAGACAGTACAGCTGACTTTATAAGGCTGCATAATCTACCAAAATGTGCCCAACACATCTCAGGGAGCCCTCATTACAACAAAATGTATTTTCAGTGACGAAAAAATTCGTCACTAAAAGTCCATTTTTTCGTCACTAAGGACCTTTAGTGACGAAATTGGACTTTTAGTGACGAAACTCATTTCGTCATTGTAGCCCCGTCACTAAAAGTCTGTTGAGGACAAATTTTTTACACCACGTGGCTTCATTTCATTGGTGATCTGCACCACGTCAACGCTATCATGGATTTTGGGAAAATCTTTTCTAAAACCCAAAAGAGTCCATATTTACACAAAAAAGGAATCAAAGCCCATGGTTCAAGCTCGTAGCACATCATCTCATTTTTGGCTCATGATCCAAGCTCATGAGTCTCATTGGGGGAATTTTAGGAGTCATGGTTTGGAGGGCCAAAAAGTATGTTCAGTAAAACTTCAGTGGTTCAAAGTTGATAAAGGAAAGCATGTTGCTTGGCATGTCTTCCCCAATTCCCTGAACTCTGACGAGTCAGTGTGCAATAGGTAACATTTGATAAGCCTCTCATATCACATAACACTTAAAATGATAAAACTCCCCATGCTCTTTACAAAATTAATGTCCATCATATAATATAAGTTTTAAAATATAATTATATCATTCCATATTAATTATATTATTATTTTCATATAAATCAATTCGAAGCACATGGCTAAATATATATTAATATCTCATATCTAGCATTAAATGCTTAATTTACTCTCCAAGATTTGGTTAAAATACAAAAATACCATTATTACATCTCTAAAACTTCATCAAATATATTTTCCAAAAGAGAAAACTTAGCCGAAAACACCAAAAACGGCTCCAGCAGAAGCTGTAATAGCTTTTGCAAAAGCTGAAACAGTTCCAACGGAAGCTGCAAACAGCTTCTGCAGAAGCTGTAACAGCTCCAGCTGAGCTGCAGAAGCTCCAGCAGGTTGACATATGTCCTAAAAATGACATCACTTGCTCATTAAGGCCTAATCTCAGCAACTTGCTGTCATGCCCAAAGAAATAGAAGGATCTCAAAAAGATTATTTTGCCTTTTTTAGCCAAACCATGAATTTAATGCCAAGTATTGTCCTCCAAGCAAAATATGTCATCCACATGACATCATCCAGCTGTGTCACCAACATTAAGTCTCAAACTTTCTTCTTTTGGTTAAAAAACAAAAGACCACTTACATTGTCAAGGACTTTTCCTCATTTGCTAAGTTTCCCTTCAACTAGTTCTGATCTAGTTACATAGCTTGGCTCTATATAAAGAGGACCAAGCTACACACTAAAAGAGAGGGGAGATCCCCTCTCTCATCCTCAATAATTCTGATACTTCTTTTCAACTTGCTGCAGATATCTCTAAAACTTCTCCATACTTCTCTACCTCTCTTACAAAATCACTCTTCATAGATAACAACACAACCATTACACACTATCCATCTCTCCCACACTTCAATATTCTGAAACTTCATCACTTTTGCTGCCCAAAAACACATCCCCATCTCATCCTTTATTCCTCATACAAAAATTTCCCTTCTTAGAAAGCAATATAACCCATGACATAACACAAATAATCTCATTTATTTACTATATTATCTATCTCACACTTCTATACATTTTACAAACACATTCCTCACAAAATACCCATAGATACTTTTCATAAATCTTTAAATACCATATCTCACAATATACATACATACATATATATATATATATATATACACACACACATATATGTTTCTTACTATCTCCACACATCTTAAAAACATATCAAATACTCTTTCAAGAACACATTACAAAAGCCCTTTCTCATGGAAGGCACATGAACATCGATATTAAGGCCTTTCTCCTAAAAGGCACAAAGACTTCATATTAAAATCATTCTCATTAAAGACATACATTTCTAATACTTAAAACTATTCTTATGAAATATGATATCACTCATGCTTGACTAAAAACTAAAAGAGCATTTATGGGGAAAGTCATTCAAGTGCATGATGAAAGGGGACAAATTTAACCAACCTATGCACACGGCTGGACGTGCTCTCTCTCCCTTCATTCCATCCTATTTTTCCTCTTTTATTTGTAACATGAAGCCTTTAATCTTTATTTAGTATTATTATGATGAATGCCATAATGTTTTGGAAATTATAGAAGTTTTCCCTTGTATTGACTTAATAATAATAAGGAAAAACTATGATTTTTACCATGTAAACACTTACTAACATGAAATTACCCTATTGCTGGAGATAATACCATAACACTAGAGGACTGATTTGAACTATCGGACCAGGACCATTAATGTACTAATTAAGTATTGTAACGTGTCTTTCATTGGGCTTTTGTTGTTGTTTTGTCATGTGCAGCCTTTGTTTCTTGCTTGGATAGGCTTTGTCATCACACCGAAAGCCTTTGGGTACCATCTCAAAAGCCCGTAGTCGAGTTTCGGGTTGGCTTCCTAACATCTTAGATAAAGGCAAAATTTTCCCCTCGACAAAGTCCTGGTGATGAAAAATTTCATCACTAAAAGTTCGATTTGATTTTTAAAAAAACAAAACTTTTAGTGACGAAAACGTTTCGTCACTAAATGTTTTCCTCACTAAAAACACTATTTAGTGACGAAAATATTTCATCACTAAAAACACTTTAGTTTACTAAATCAAATTTAGTGACGAATAATTTCGTCACTAAAATTATGTTCGGATACATATAGTGATGAAAAAATTCGTCACTAAAACTATTTTTAAGAAAATCCAAGCACATATAGTGACGAAAATTTTCGTCACTAAAACAATTTTTTGTTGCTATATTTGTGACGAAAAAATTCGTCACTAAAACTTATTTTTTGTTTTTATTTTTTTCATGACTTTGATATTAACCTGTAACCTGTCATTACATTATTAAAACCTCACATTTGAATAACACATTTATTTCAACAACACATTTATAAAAGAAGATCCATACATTCCACAAGTAAAAAATAAAACAAGTATCCAATTCAAACTCCTTCCATACAATAATTGTTTGCAACATATACAATAACTCAAGATGTTTTATAACAATACAAAAAGTGTAGCATAATAGAATTAGAACTAATGGAAGATGTCCTCGTATGTCTTCAAGTAATGCCAAAAGTAAATCTCCTAAAAGCCACCAATAAGAAATCTACACAAATATAAAAACAATACTATATTAAAATCGTAAAGTAAAAACATTAACTATGTTATAAGAAAGACAAATATTATATGGTAATGATCTTATTAACGGAATATAGAAACCTGTGTAATCAAAACAATATCCTGGCTGTGGCTTGTCACTAAAACCAAATCCTATCCAATCAGGCGCAAAACAGTGGAACCCATAATCTGACATCTAGACAAGATTATAGCAAAGTTAAACATCATTTAGCATGAAGTCACTTGAGGGCAGCTAAGAGTGGAAAACAAATCACAATAAATGGATGGACAAACTAAAGGATCGGAAAATGGCATATTCAAGATGTGGTTAATAGCAACATCTTATAGAAGGGGTTTTTAATAGCTACTTCATTTTAAAGGAATTTGAAGATCTAAGCTTTTAATTAAGGGCAATCTTGCTACCTATTTAGTTGCTACCCCTTACTTGCACACAATTACTACCACAAGAAAGTCACCCAGATCTCTAAGGGTGGTTTTGGCCATTCCATCATTTACAAGAAAAGGCTGATTGAATGGATCTCATGACAACCATTTAGTGACTTAGATTTGAATGGATCTCATGCATAAATGTCACAATTCAATCAGTAAATAATAGAAGTTTTAAGTTGATGTTTAATTGTAATTAACATCTTATGATAAAAATATAAAATACCAATTGGTTTCTAACTTAAAGAAACCAATTGGTATTAAGCTATTAATTTGGCTACTATGCCACTACAAAAACCAAACTAAAGTTGATACACCGAAAATTCTTCTGAAGCAAAATAGACTTGTTTAAAATTATTTATTTATTTATTTATTTTTTCACATGTTGGATTAGATGTTAGATTAGATTATAACAGTATTGACACAATACTTTTTTTTTTTCAAAAAAATTAAAGTTAATTGCTTTATTTGTATTCTTTAGTGAAGTTAAAGTTTAAAACAAAGTTGAATTGCTAATTGGTAACTTTTAAATTATACAAAATTGCTTTTCTTAAATGTTTTTTTTTTTTTTTTTTTAATTTGAATTGATGAGACAAATAAGCAATGGGGGAAGGAAAAGAGAAGATAGATAATGGAGGCATCACAATCCAACTGATTGCCAAAGTTAGCACATTGTCTTATTATTTGAATGAGGGTGGTTTAAGAATTATAAATTACGTTCTTTTTTTTTTTCTTTTTTCTTTTTTCTTTTTTTATGACATATATGATCCATTTTTCATTTTTACTCAATTAACTCTCTTTTGCCTTTCAATTGGTATTTCTTATTCTTTTTTTACATTTAGATATTTTAGAATCTATTCTTTTCAAATTTCTCTTATTTGTGTGCGTGACAAGGGTTTGTTTTATTTATTGGCTTAAAAAGAGTTCAAAGGAATTTTTTTTTTTTAAATATAATTCTACAATAACTATTTAAGCCAAATGACTAAAGCAACCTTTACTTAATATTCGGTACATTTATTTGTCCTCACTATCTAACAAAGTCATTTTATTCATCTGAAGGTTGAGACTATATATAACATTATTGTTATTGGAGTTATCTCTATTGGTCTTTGTATTTTTTTTTTTTTTTTCTCTTAAGTTGTAACTTTTATATGCGAAAATTTACAACTTTTGTTCGACTCTTCCATACATCGCATTAGTCAGCAACTAGTTTGTTCTGATACCGTGATCAATATCCGATTCTCTCAAAAGTTCAAATTGCTACGAAATAGTGAATTTAATCACTTAAGCTATGTTCTAGCATTTTATATAGTTGGATTATTCTTTTACCTACTGTTAAATGGTATGGAATATTCTGATAGTCTGTTAATAGCAAGTTGTGCAACAGAGTCAATGGCGTAGTACAAGTAAAACACGGTTGATGATTCGTAGAATCAAGGGACACGGTAACCGACAAATATGAAACTGTTCTAACTCCATTAGAATTAAGTTCTGGTCCATTGCATCTCTCAATACGTTGGAGCCTTGAGCTACCCATAAAGCAATCGGAACGAAAATGTTTTGATCAAAAACGACTGAAAGATTCAAACTGACTAAAGACTGCGAAAATAGACCGGTGTTTTGAGCGAGATGGAATAGGGTGTTAGACTAAAAATTATTTGATATAAGCGGTGGATTACATCTTTCTTTCATATAAATGTGAGTTCTAAGTGCAAGATTCACGTAAGAAGTCCACCTTAATGTGAGAGAAGGGTGTAACTCACCTAGTACGCAGCAGACTAATTTACGGAATTGACAATGTCAATTTAGTGGCAAAGTCATTAGTGGGAATTGGCTGTATTCAAATAGACAAGCTCTTTCATTCAGTCATTGTCACTACTAAAAAACAAAAGAAACAAAATCCTTAGATGGTAATACAAAAAATTGTGAAATCTTATTGCTTCAAAACTAAGCAATAAAGGAAAAGAAAAAGAAAATACCAAATATAAAAGGGTGGGTTCTAATTAGCTTAATTAGTAAAAAAATTTATCAATCATCATAAAACGGATGTCATAAATTGAAATTTTATCATATTTATCAAAATAAAATAAAAGTGAACAATAATGGCACTTCAACACTCCATCTACATATCACAAAGTTAAATGTTGTTCATAAGCATAAGTCAAAATGATAGCAATGGATACCGCTTATTGTTGAAAACTGAAAATTGAAAATATTGTAGCAAAATAATTTTTAAATGTGTGAATAGTACCATGAGGCCTAATTTTAAAGTTATTTTTGCTGGAAAAAAATATTTACGGGTCCCGTAAACAGTGCACATGACCCACTAAAAAAAAGACACCTACTGGGAAATGCATAAAATGCGCTTTCCAAACTCACACATAATTAAGGAATTCAAAAAGATCAATTAGAAAATAACATGTTAAATCATACCTTTTTAAAAAAAAAAAACGTTGAATCATATAACTATAATGAAAACTGAAAACTGAAAATACTGTAACAAAATAATTTTTAAATGTATAAATAGTACCATAAGGCCCAGTTTTAAAGTTGTTTTTGCTGAAAAAAATAATTGCGAGTCCCATGAAGAGTGCACAGGACCTACTAAAAAAAAGACACTTGCTAGGAAACACGTAAAATGCGCTTTCCAAACTCACGCATAGTTAAGGAATTCAAAGAGATCAATTAGAAAATAACACGTTAAATCATACCTTAAAAAAAAAAAACGTTGAATCATACAACTACAATGAAACATACGATCAATGCTTATGAAATCAGCCCTTATCAAATTTTATAAATAAGAATGAATAAATATAAAAAAAGGGTTTGATCCTTGTAGATGAATAAGCATAATAGATTGCTATCTTATAAAATCTATAAACCTTTATATATATTTCCTTGAAATATATTTTCGTGCCTAAAAACTTGGTTTAAGTTTTTTTTTTTTTTTTAATTTTAATTCTTCTTATATAAAAAGTTTCAATTTCATCCTAAAACCTTTAAAAGATTGTCCTTTCATTTATCTGGGATTAAAAGAATTGCATACATGCCTTATAAAACACCGTTGTGGTATGTCAAAAAGCTTATGGGGGATATTTGCAGTCTAGCATGCTGAGGGGAAACAATATAATTAGTTGACAAATGGTTGAAAGGATTTTGTAAAGTAGCATCTCAAGTTTTAGAAACTCAATTTGTAACTCGAGTTCTATAAACTCGATTTATGCTAGTGCTGAGCAAAGAATCTAGAAGCATATCAGAAGTAAGAAGAATCTGGAAACAGAGCAAGAATCTGGTTTGAGATCCACCGAAGAACATCAGAAGCAAAACAGAGAAACATCCACCGAAAGAATAGGGGAAGAAGAAGAAATCCACCGAAGAAGAAGACAATGAAGACGAAGAGCTGAGCTGAAAAGAAAATGGTGGAACTCGAGTTTCTAAGACTCGAGTTCTATGTGGAATAGATCAAATCTTGAATCTCGAGTTTTTAAAACTCGAGATGCTAGTTTTTCAGTTTGTTTTGCAACAAGACAACTAACGATGAAGCTTATGTAGCCTAAAAGAAAGTTGACGGATGAGTAATATTGATACCTTTTAAATTTTCAAAGAGTTATTAAATTTTAGCTTAGTCATCAACTTATTGCAACCCTCTTCTTTTATTTGGGCTTGAATCTCATGTCGTAGGTAACCTATGATTCTACCATATGGCCTTTTCTTTTAAGGGATTGTGGAATATAGAGCCTCTTACATCACACAACTTGCTTTTAAACATTAAAAATAAAAATGTTCCTTAATACCATTTATTATGTCCAAAAATAAAATCTTACAAGCAAGGTGAGGAGGATTTAAACCCAGATTCTCCTCATTGAAAAAAAAAAAATCAGATAATGGCATTGTACAAGACTTTTGAGTCTTTGACATTAAACCTCATTTAGAGCGATAGAGTCCTTCAAATGTGCCTATTTATTATCCAGCTCTATATCCTTTCAACCCCTAAATTTTTCTGCTAACTTGTCTCATCTCTTTCTCAATATTTTCATTTTATCTTCTCCTCTTTATATCTAAGTTTTAAAACATTGTGTCTTGTCATTCT
Source organism: Quercus gilva (assembly GCA_023621385.1). Classification (NCBI taxonomy): domain Eukaryota; kingdom Viridiplantae; phylum Streptophyta; class Magnoliopsida; order Fagales; family Fagaceae; genus Quercus; species Quercus gilva. The sequence continues at coordinate 60,076,308 of CM042481.1, forward strand.
GCTTACTTGAACAATAAAAATTTCTCCCAATCCTTGCCTTTCTTTGATGTGATTTTCAGGATGTGATCACAGTAGCGACATTGTAACAAAGGTAACATGAGACTACATAAATAACTGCGTAAATAATTTTGAAGCAAAAATGCGTTGGTCATCACTTTGTAATAATACAGGTTATATGGATGCTATTATAATTCTTTTTTATCTCTCTGCAGAATTTAAAAATGAAATTGTAGGTGTTTCTTGTCATTATCAGGCATTTTAAAGTGCCAGAGGATGTACCCTCAAAGAAACAAGAAACTTAACACAATTCATGAAACATGTATCTAACCATGCCTATTGGAATAAGACAACATCCACAAATTTGAGAACATAAATTTCATTTCAACCAAAGTATATCTTATTGTACGCAAATCTGTTGATAACCAAAAATAAAGAATTTTAATAATCTAACAATTCCCGTCTTGTTTGGTACATTCAAAAAAGTTTACTTGGTAGCATACAAACAAACAGATTGGACATAAGAATCCTTTCCTCTTCACCATTTTTGAGGTCATATCTCTCTGCAACCTTGAGACAACTTTATGTTAACTTGAGGCATATGACTTGACGGCAACAATGATACAATAGCCCTTTACACAAAAAGTAAACTCATAGACTACAAATATGTGCCAGGCATGAAGAAATTGCTTCAATGAGGGGCCAAGAAACACAAAAGGCAGGTACGAACTGCCAATACTCTAGCCAGCACATTGGCTCCACTCATGGTAAACCGAGTCCCAGTCCAAATCCTGGGGAAATAGCTTCCAACATTACTCAAAAATCAAAATACTAAAGGTCAACTCACCTGCTCGCCTATCAAATCAAGACCAACAATTAAGAAAGTGATCCCTTGAAATAATAGGAAATAGAAGTGAATTCCTTGGGCAGACAACAAGCTTCTCACTGAGGCAGTTAACAAAATGAATGCTAGAGTAAGTTCCTTCCTATACAACCGGTTTCTTCTAGTTTTACCCATTTTTTTAGATATCTCTAGTTTGCTCAGCTCTTCGAGGCCCGAATCTGAGGATGACCTTAGAAGACCGGTAGTTTCCACTAGGGGATCAGATTCCTTCTCAAATGCAACTAGGTCGTTCTCTGATGATCTTCCCAATTTCTTTGTAACTATCCACTCATAAGAACTTCCAAACCGAAACAATCCAGATATCATGGCATTAAATTTGGTCACAGACATGGTGTTCTCAAAAAGAAGGTAAGGAACTATAAATGGGATTGATCGTGGTGCTGGGAGAATATTCAATATAGACATGATTCCTGGAACATAACAAACAACCCAAGCTGGTAGCTGAGCTTCTGGCAGGAACATGGTCAGGGGGAGAATGATGCAAAAGAGTGTGAACGAATAAAATGGCAGGATGAGCTTTCGTAGGAGGAAGAAAAGAAATATCAAATTGGCTTTCTTGGCAAAACTCACCTGGAATGTCAAAGAAAGTAACATTAGAATGAGATATAAAACATACTTAAAACTGAAGTACTTAATACCAAACATCAAAGCCACAGAATGATGAGTTAAACAACTTCATTGAAGTAATGTCTTAGAAGGATACATTTAAATGATTTTTTTTGCACAGCTGTGCATCTTTATGTTTGAAAGTCTTAATGGAACTTTCATAGTTTGTTTATCGAAGAGAGTGCAATGATTTGTCAACTTCATAATCCATCTTTCCTCGTGACCATTTATCAGGTTTCTTAAACTTTCATCATATTCAACGTCTTGCAAATAACACCATAAATAAATGAAACTTCCATACCTTAGAACGGAGTATGTCAACAAAGCACAAGCGGAGCAACTGCATTGGACCTGAATGCCATCTGTGTTGCTGTTTCTTGTATGCTTCATAGGACTCTGGGAGTTCACAAAGGCACTGCAAGAAGGAGTAAGATCAGAAAAGCATATGATTAATCTTAAAACATGTTAAGAAACCTTGTGAATGGGAATACATTATACCCTAACATCATCCAGATATATGAACTTCCACCCACAAAGATGAGCACGAACAGCAATGTCCATGTCCTCAACAGTTGTCCGTTCCAACCAGCCACCACAGTCTTCAAGGGCTTTAATTCTCCAAACACCAGCAGTTCCATTGAATCCAAAGAAGTTGATAAACATGCCATTGACCTGTTGCTCAACCTCAAAGTGGAATGACAAGTTTATGTTCTGTAACCTTGTAAGCAAGTTCTCATCCTTGTTCACAAATGACCACCTTGTCTGGACTAATGCCAGTTCATCATTCCCCTTCAAAAAAGATCTGAAGTTAGAAAATCAAAACTTAAAGGTCACCTGTATCTACTTTATAATCTACAAAATGTTTCCATATTAAACAAAAGCACTCAATAAAGTCGATAGATGGTGAATATTGAGGGTTTGGGGAAAAGGAAGAAACTTGAATAATTACACTGACATCAATTAGAATAGCCTCATCAAACTACTATTTCCACAACAGAGTAGAAAAAGAGTTTTCAATCGTAATTAACTTTTTTCCCTCTCTATAGGCAATTCAACTCACACACCCATAAGGATCGAACTCATGGTCTCACCCCTCCACCCTTTGTGGGAAAGGAGACACCATTTGGTTCAAAGACAATTGGTGCTATCAATCACATTCATATTTGCATCCAAACACAAATGTCGTATTGATTAAAGGAATCGATCAACTGCATCATCCAAATTCTTGGGAATGTGATCCCTAGAAATCTAAAAAGCTTGGAAATGTTAGCATGGCTGTTTGGTTTGATTAGGAATTCAGCAAGATTCCCACAAATGTGAGATCCTCATATATTGGTTTATTCCTAGGAATCCTATAGGAATTATTGATTTTTCCAAAAATATCCTTGTACATGATAAGCTTGAAACCTCAATATTTTAATTTTACTCTAAAACATCAATCATCCAGTTCCACTAACATTTTCTTTTGTTTTAAGAGGACGAAATGGAGATTAAAACAAAATTGAAGCAGTAGTGAGCACCACATAGAACAAATGACTAGGGGACGAAAAGGAGATTAAAAGAAAATTGAAGCAGTAGTGAACACTACATAGAAAAATTGACTAGAAAACAAGTAAGCAACTTCCCTTGGCCATCTGGGTTCCTACATCATGGTAGTGATAAAGCAATGAATTGAGCAACAATTGAGAAGATAGGAGAGGGTTTGTGTAAAGAGAGGAAAGTTTTAATTTGGTTAGTTGGAGCTACATTAAATGGGATATTATTGTCATTTTATGAAATAAAAATAAAAATAAAAATAACATTCCCTAGTCATAGTAATGTGGATACTTACCAGTTCTGAAGGGGATCGACATTCCCAAAGAAGTAAGTTTTAATGGGAATCTGGATATATGTATGTAGGAATCCATAGGAATATCTTGGTATCCTTATGTATGTGCATGACATTTATATCGACAGACAACTATCGACTTCATTTGAGAAGATTGTAAACCACCTAAACAAGTAAACATCGTATTCCTCTTGTTTGAAATAAAAACTATATACATGATTTAACAAAGAACCACATCTTTCTGCAAAGCTATGAACAACATGCACAGCTGCCAATCTAAGAAATGTATCTAGACCAAGGTTTCTCCTCTTTCTAACATATTTTGTCTCTTGTCATTAAAAAAGAAATTGATTTTAATAGAATTAACTACCAGGCTAGTCCGGGTTGTCCACATCACAAATACTCCTTGACGTTGTTTATGCTGAAATTTGCACGTGTAATAAGTATTTATATATGTATTGTAGACATAAGCATGGATATAACTTGACAATCTAAACAACTGCTATTCTATGTAGTGAGCTTTTATATCATAACAGTAACCATTAAGCATGCTCGATACATTAGAGTAGATTAAATAAATCTTTTAAAGTTACCTTAAAATAAGGAATAGTTTTCTTCAAGAAATCTGGTCCTGGCTGAAAATCTGCATCAAAGATTGCCACAAACTCGTAATCTTTTACATAATCACAGCTCATTGCAGATTTGAGATTTCCTGCCTTATAGCCAGTACGAATGAGACGATGTCTATACAATATGCGAACACCCCTTTGTTGCCATTTCTGTACTTCTGCCTTGATAAGTTGTTGGACATCTGATTCATCAGAATCATCAAGAACCTGTACAAGCATTCTCTCCTTTGGCCAGTCCTGGATACAAACTGCTGCAATAGATTGTTGGTAAACCTGGCAGCACCCAAGAACAGTAGATATTAAGGTTTACTGAGAAAAAAGGAAAGAAATAATACAAAAAACACTGAAAAACTGAAACAGAACAATATATACATAGATGTGTGTGTGCGCGCGCGCGCGCAAATAAAAACCGGCATTGTCAATTCAATGCAAATTTACTATGGATTAAATTAAGAATAAATTAAAATAAAAAATTGAATATTTGTGAACGTAAAACAGCAAACGAACATACAAACACACACAATATAATAATAAATGATTATGATTTTCTACGTAAAAATAAATGAGAGCTCTTGTCCATATCCAAGTAGGTACTGAAAATCATACAGAACAATACGCATTCTTTACTCTTCTCTCCCTTTACTCTCTCATATTATGTTCTGTAATTATACCTTGAACTTTATGTTCTTGAAGAAATGTTATAATGTTTTTATTAGTACACAGAAACACACATATAGCCTGTAGGTCTTGAATTCAGGACCCAAATCTTTACCCCATTCTTATAAAGGAGAAAATGTTATTTGAGTCAACGCTCGTTGACGTTGAGCATACAACAACCACCAAACCTTAATCCCAAAATTTTGGGGTTAGCTATGGATCTCCAACACACTAGTCAGGCTCAGCTACATATATTCTTTTCAGTCATTCTCTTTTATACAAAGTTATAATCTCTATTACTTCTTTAATTAACATGTCCTTTTTTACTACTTCTAGTAATGTTAATTTTAGTCTTCCTTTACCTTTTCCATTCCTTGAATCAACTCACTCTTTCTCACTGGTGCATTAATAGCTTTCTCCTAAACTAACCAAACCATCTTAAGCAACTCTCCCTTATTTTTTCATCAATAGGGGCTGTCCTTATCTTTAAACGAATTTCCTTATTTCAAACCTTAACTTTCCTTATATTTTACTTTTTATATCTATCTTAACATTCTTATTCAATTACACTCATTTAATGAATATGTTACTTCTTAACAGCCCAACATTCAATACCATTGAGTATAGTTGGTCTTTTTTTTTTTAATATATAGATAGAGTAGGAGAGGGGAGAGTGGGGTTCAAATCACAAAGGACACCATTATCGCAGGGTATCATTGGAACCCCGAGTATAGTTGGTTTATTTACATTCAAATTGATGATCGCCGAAAGGCTTATGATATGATAAGTCACTACAATAACAACAAGTCTTAATCCCAAAATTTTTGGGGTCGGCAATAGATCCTCAACAAATTAGTTAAGATCGGCTACATGTATTCTTTTCTTCCTTTCTATTTAGTCTGAAGTCATATTCTATGTTACTTCCTTAATTGACAAGTCCCTTTTTATTACTTCTACTAATGTTATTTTGGGTTTTCCTCTACCTTTTTTAATTCCCTTAACTTAAATCAACTTACTCCTTTTTACAGGTGCATTAATCTCTCTCCACTGAACATAACAACCATCTTAAGCGACCCTTTCTCATCTTTTCATCAATAGGAGCTACCCCTATCTTTAAGGGGGTACAAATAAAATATGATCTGTCATAGCTAAAAGAAAAATTTTCACCATTTTTGGATAACTATGTCACTGCTAAAAGATTTATTGTTAAATGACTTAAATCTGTTACTGTTGGGCAACTTAAGCAGCAACAGAATGAGTCTCTTACATTTACTTTCCAAATATACTATAACATGAACTATATTTTTATTTTTCCAATCCTATCATTCCTACCTATTATTTCTCCTCAAGGCAGTCAGGAGGGATCCATTAAGATCAATTCAAATTGGACAAAAAAATTTAATTTTCTACCATCTGCATCTTCCCAGTTACAAAATCTACATGCATTCAATCTTTTTAATCAAAGATAAGACAAGAGAAAGCTATCTAAGATAGTTTGGTTATACATGATGAAGACCTCTAAACACAATAGGAGTATTTGGTTCACTTTGGAGACACAAAGGACAAGAGAAAGACCAAATAACAGACTGGTAGAGAGCAGTGAGTGAAGACATGAGGACTTATGAAGGGGCAGAAGGCCTGGCCTATACCTTTAGTAGACCAGGATGGAAAAAGAAGACATAAGAGCCAAAACCAAGTCGTATGGACATGAATTGAGTAGCATCCAACAGTCCTAGACAAAAGATCTCTTAATTATGCATGCTAATCTTGAGTCACTTTAAAAAAGAATGTGTAACATCATTTGAGATGGTAGACAAGCTTGGCAGTTGGCGCAGCATACTTGCAGTTAACAAGGATACAAAAATGTTGCACTATTCAAGACATAGTACAAACTGAAGGAGGCAAGAAGTCAACTGTATAAATTCATTGTCTTTCATCTCTATTTCTCTTGGCCACATTCTTCAACAGAGAAATTGAATGCAATACACCAAAGAGGAAACTGTAGTAAAACTCACATGTGGTCTCCATAAGGCTTAGGTAGAATCACAATACTTTTCATTATATATGACTCCCATAAATATGCCAGCATTATAGCTTATACGCAGTGATGAAATTAATTAAGATCACCTTTTGTTGTTGGTCACAATTTATAAGTGAAGAACTTTTAGTTCCATTATCTTAGTTCTGCCCCAGGGTGTGAAACTGGAATGCTGCTCATCCTACTCAGTCGCAAATAGTAGCTGTTAGTGTACACGAGGCCCAAGCTCATCAGTGGGCCCAAAACTGTACTACTTTACTACCCTACTGCATACTATCTAAGTTGTACTATTGTGGAGTACTACGTATTGTACTTGAATATTATTACTATTAAATGGACTATCTATATATGCAGACCTCCTCAGTACAGTTGTATATAATTCAATCATATAGAAAATTACGTACTCAAATTTAACATGGTATCAAGGCTAGGTTCTCCATTCTTCATAACCTCATGGGAATATCCTAATATATGTATCCTAATCTATTCTAACACTAACAAATACAAGAATTTTTTCATAACCATTGAGATTTGATAAATTTTAAGCCAAAATCATATTTAACTTATGTTTTAGCTTACTAGTGCAACAACGTCCACAATTGGCCATCCAAGAGTTTAGAATTGAAAAACCAACAACTGGTTCAGCAATGGATCCTCAAATTAATCGATCAAGGTCAGCCACCTGTAATATTTTCCAACATCGTATTTTGTTCAAACTCAATACACCCTATTACTTCCTTAATTGATATGTCGTTTTTCACTACTTCTATTAATATTTTTTGTTCCCTCAACCTAAAACAACTTATGCTTTCTCACTAGTGCTACATTTAAAAGCTCTACATCTAATCCCTCTCCTTTAAACATATTCCACAACTCTCGAGCTATAGGGCCGTGTATAAGTAAATGATCAAAAGTCTCCCCATCCCTCTTACACATGCAACACTAATCAATCACAACTACTAAATGCCTCCACAAATTATGCCTACAAACTTATTTTGGATAAATTTCAAGCCAAAACCATCATTTCACTTATGCTAGCTTAGTGGTCTTTGAAGAGTTCTATTAGCATTGTAAGTTTGAAAAATCTCTCAATGCTACTTTTATTGCCTTAATCCCTAAGAAGAATGATGTCTCTAATTTTTGAGATTTCAAACCTATTAGCTTGGTACGGAGCATTTATAAGATCTTGGCTAAGGTTCTGGCAAATCGTTTGAAAGTGGCGTTAGATCAGTTGATATCTAAATCTCATAATAGCTTTGTGGGAGGCAGACAAAGCCTTGATTCAGTCCTTATAGCCAATGAGTGTGTTGAAAGTCAGGAGAAGAGTAAGATTCCGGGAGTGATTTGTAAGCTAGATATTGAGAAAGCTTATGACCATGTGAATTGGGAGGCTCTTTTATATTTGTTGAAGAGAATGGGCTTTGGGGAGAAATGGTGTAGATGGATTCATATCTGCATCTCCACAGTTTAGTTTTTTGTGTTGGTCAATGGGTCTCTAGCTGAATTTTCTGGTAGTTCAAGGGGTTTGAGACAGGGGGATCCGCTATCTCCAATGTTATTTTTGGTCATGATGAAAGTGTTTAGTAGGATGTTGAAGAGAATGGAGGGGTAGGTTTACTTCGTGGCTTTAGAGCGGATGGTAGGAGGGGTGGAGGGGAATGTGTTTCGCACTTGCTGTTTGCGGATGATACTATTCTATTCTGTGATGCAAATGTGGAGCAACTCCTTCATTTTCATTTGTTACTTCTTCTTTTTTGGGCCGTAGTAGGATTGAAGCTCAATGTGTCTTAGAGTGAAACGGTTCCTATAGGTGAAGTGAATAATGTGCATGCTTGGGCAGAGATTTTGGGTTGTAGGGTTGGGTCTTTGCCAATGACTTATCTTGGTATGCCATTGGGGGCATCTCATAAGGCCCCCTAATATTTTTTTTGACCGGGGGGGGGGGGGGGGGGGGTGGTGGTGGTGTGGACTTCTAAGATGGGAAGTGGAGTTAAAGAGTGTGGCTTGTGGAGAAGTATTCGGATGGGAAACTTTTAGCAAAAACATCCAGTTTAAGGTTGGGGTGAGAAATAGAGTGAAATTTTGGACAGATTGGTGGTATGGGGATCTTCCTCTTTGTTTGGTGGTCGACCTATTTTTGAATTAACAAGAAAAAATAAAATGTAGAGTAAAATAAAATTTTTCCTATCAAAAAAAAAAAAAAAAAAACTAACAGAGCGGTCTCTCTCGACTCTTCTCTAATAAGGCAAGGAGCAAAGGACTTGAGAGATTGGAAGGTTCGTTTTATTAGGGGTCCTAATGATTGGGAGGCAGAGTTGGTGGATGATTTCTTTTGGTTCTTGGCAGCCAATTTACCTTCAAATGATGATGGTGACCATATGAGATAAAAGTTGACAAAGAATGGGGATTTTAATATCCGCTCATTTCATCATAAGTTGCGTGGTTCTTCTTCCATTGTTTTTCCCTAAAAAGGTATTTGAAAGATTAAGGCACCCCGGTGCATCATGTGTCATTGTTGTGGCGAGACAGTAGATTATTTGTTGCTACATTGTGGGAAGGCTCATCGTTTGTGGAACTTTGTCTTTGGTACTTTTGGGATTTCGTGGGTTCTCTCAAGATCAGTTGCAGATTTTTTGTTTGGCTGGTGGAATTGGTTGAGGAAGCATTCATCTAACATTTGGAATTGAGCTCCATTGTGTTTGATGTGGTGTATTTGGAGGGAACGCAACCGGCGGACTTTTGAGGACTTAGATAGATCCGATGACTAGTTGCTTGCTTTTTTTACGGGTTCCCTTTTTGATTGGTCTAGGGCTTGGGGACTCACATCTAGTGAATCTCTCCTTTTGTTTCTTAACTCTCTATTTCTTTGTAATTAGTTTCTTTTCTCTCTGTTTGTTGCTTTTATTTTTCTTTTGTAATCTTTGATATGCTTTTTGCTTCTTTGCATAAAGCTCTCTATATCTTTGTAATTAGTTTCTTTTCTCTCTGTTTGTTGCCTTTTCTTTTCTTTTGTAATCTTTGATATGCTTTGTGCTTCTTTGCATTAGTTTTTTGAATATACATCTTTCTTATTTATCAAAAAAAAAAAAACAGGTCCAAGCTTGACCCTCCAAGAGTTCAAAATCACAAAAAATAAAAATTGGGTCGGGTGGCCACATTTAATCTTTTCCATCATTCTATTCTATTCTTACTCATACACTATTACTTCCTTAATCAACATCTCATTTTTCACTACGTCTATTAATGTTATTATTTTCAATCTTCCTCTGCCTTTTTCCATTCCCTCAACCTGAATCAACTCAATCTCTCTTACCTTACTGATGCAACATTACTTCTTTCTCCTCTAAACATATACTAACCAAAAACACAAATTTACAATAGAAAAAAAAAAAGGGGGATATGAAACCTACATGTTCTTACCTCCCTCTCATTGCACATTGGGATCTGCACCAACACCATGGGATAATACTCCTCCACCGCCCCCACATTCCCCTTCTCCTCATCCGCCGCCGCGTACCGCACCGTCGCCACGGGCTTAAGCTTCCGGAACTTGATCCAAAAACACCCGAACATCAAAACAACACGATCAACCGACTGAATCAAGAACAGCACAATACACACATTCGTCAACGCCTGCAACGGCGGAGCCAAGTAGTTCGCCCGAATCGAGATCCAGCTCGAATACACAAACCCCAACATTCCCAACACCTCGTCCGACCCAACCGGCGGCCTGAAATGCCATCCTTTGAAGTACGCCACAAGCTCCAAACACAGCAAGATCAGAACCAGAACCAGAAAAGCCTTGATCAGACGGTACAGACGCGACGATGAGGAAGATGAAGACGAAGAAGACGAGATCCGACGGTGGGAGATGCGGAGGAGAGAGACGACGCCATTGGCGAGAGAAGCGAAGAATGAGAAGAGTTGCTGGAACCTCAAGAGGCATAGCCAGTAGAGCTGGCGAGCGCTACGCGACCGTCCCTTCTCGACCGTCGGATCTGAGGTGGGAGTGGTGACCTGTACGGTGAGGATGTCGTTGTTAGAAGAAGAAGTGTCGAGGAGGAGATCATGGGTGGTGTTGTTTTTATCTCTTTGCTGGTTCCACCACTCCTGGAACTCGAAGTTCTCAGGTCTGGTCATAATTTTTTCACAAACCTTAATCTCTTTGGTTCGGTCTGTCCCGTGAGTTTTGGTTTTTTTGTTTTCCTTTTTTGTTGCTGAAAGTGAAGAATGGAAATGGTGGTATGTGAATGTGAGTGTGTGATCCGGAGGAGGAGGAGGAGGAGGAGGATGAGCTACTGTTAAGGTCTTAAGCTAAATTTAGACAAAAGTACCACCAATTTTAGCGGGGAGGTTTTTGCTTTGCCTCTTTTATCATTTGAAGTTGTAGGAAGCAGGCCATGTGAATGAGATGTGCATGTGCCTCTTTGAAGTCTAGACCCATCATTTCTAATAGTTTTTTAGTGATTAGTACTTGGGATGGTTTTTATTTTGATTATTTAATCAAATTTGATTTCACTTTGTCCTTAAGTTCATTTCTATTGTTGATCTGGTAGCTAAACACCAATAAAAAGAAGTTATTTCCTTTGGTTTAAATTCTCTTAACAATCATATTATTCTTAGACATAAACAAAATGACCCTTAATAAAAAAAATTAAAACAAAAAACTTAAATTAAAGAGTCCAAATGAAAATAATCAAGGGTCAAAAGTAGGGGCGTTCACAATGTAGTTCAGTGCGGTTTTCAGTCATTTTAAGCACCACACTTTGTAGTGTGATTTGTCCAAAACTATAACCGCACCGCACCTCAATTTTGCGGTCACAGGTGCGATGCGGTGTAGTGTACAAGGTGCGGTTTGGTTGGTTTTAAGATGGTATATTTTTTGAGATGTTATGGCCAATTTCTAATTTACTATTAATAATCATGACAATATGACAATAAGTTTTTTAAAAAAATATATAACATGTGTAACAAATAAAGTAACACAAATATATAGAAGACAAAAAAAAAAAAAAAAAAATCATTTAAGATTGATAGTAAACTAAAAATATCACAAATATATTGTATATACAAAACAAAAAATAATAATATTAAACTTTTGAACTTTTGTTTTTGTGAGACTAAGAGTGCAAGATGGAGAAGTGAATGATATTCTGAACTTCTAATTTTGTATTTAAACAAAATAAAATTGTTTTAATATGAAATTGGAATGCACTAACACTAGTCTAGCCACTTATTTTATATAGTATTAAATTATATATATATATATATATAAAATATAATATAATACAAATAAATATAGTGTGGTGCAGTGCGGTTTTTTACATTTTTCTTATCATAAAACTGTACTCCTCACCACACAATATGGTGAGGTGCAGTTACTTCACCTTGTGGGTGATTTTGGTCAATTTGGATGTTGTCATGTAGTTTAAGTGGTTTGAAAAACACCCTTAGTCAAAAGTATAATTTTCTCTTTCTAATACTAATAATTTTTTTTTTTTTTAAGTTTACAAGGCAATTTTACAATTTTAACCTCTTTAAACATTTTCTCTTCTTTTTTTTTTTTTTTTTGGTTGAAAAGGGCCAATATATTAAATTAAAGTCAATTACATATGTTGGCTACCTTATGTTGAAGAATTTTTTATCACGCCAAATGACATTAATTCATTGGTGACTCATGCCACATCAACATTATTATGGATTTTTGGATAAATATCTTTCAAAGCCCCAAAAGAGCCCATATTTTATTCAACTGCATGAATTGGGCTCAAATGGCCCACAAAATCTTTCACTTATAAGGTGGGTTCATGGTCCATAGTCCCCCTTCATCAATTGGGCTCATGACCCACAACATCATCAATGTCACTATATGGATACTTATAGAAATGGCTTCTCCAATAAAAACTCATTTACATAGGACAACATCAAAGCTTATGGTCATATGCCCATGGCAAATTATCTTATATTTTTTAGCTCATGATCCAAGCTCAAACTTATATTATCATTTTCAACTAAATCTAGCCCAAACTCATGGCTAAACCTTATTGGCTATCTCTAATTTCCCTTATAACTGCTTGATTTCGGTTTTAAATGTTCTTATTGCTCTCCAAGATTTTGTCACAACGTAAAAAGACTGTCACTATATCTCTAACGCTTCATTAAATATCAACCAATTAGTTTATTACTTACTAAAATTATATTTTAATGAAACCATGGACTAAACATATAATTTCCAAAACATGAAACTTAGCCAACAAAGCACCAATAATGTTCAGCACCTGACACATGTCCTAAAGTGACATCATCAGCCCTTTAATGCTCAATCCCAGTTACTAGATGCTATACCCAAAATAGCAATATATCCTCAAAAGGGATTTTACCATTTTAATCCAAAATCCTAACAGTCAGCTACCCTTCCAAAAAAAGCATAATTGCATAAAAGAGATCTTACCATTTCAAGCCAAATCCATGAAAAATATGCTGCATATTTTGTCAACAGCATGACATCAGCAAGCTAATCTCATCTACTTCAGCTCCAAGTAATAGCTGTCTTAAAACAACAATGACAGAACTACTGTTCCAGTAACCTTAAATTTCAGAATTTCCTCTTTTGACTAAAAACTAAAACTCGCTAAAAAAAACCTTTTTAACTTTTCCTTATTTGTTGATTTTTCCTTCAACTAATTCCATTTTAGTTTCATACTTGGTTCCATATAAAGAGAACCAAGCTAATCCTTAAACATACTCTTTTCCTACACTACATACATACAAGGCCGACCCTAGGCCTAGGCCACTGCTTAGGGCCCCCTACTGGAGGAAGGCCCCAATTTTTGGGGTAAAAAATGATATATTTAAAAAAGAAATGGAGATATAGGGAAAGAAAATAGTTTTATAATTTTTCTCTACTTTTAAGAAGTCCTAAAGTATTGAGTAATGCTAGAGATAATACAACTTTAGATACATAGGTCTTACAAATAGAGTAATGCTATAGTTTTACAAACTATTTTACAACATTTTTACAAATTGATGTTGTTGCCAAATTCTTATTGGTTCTCATTTGGACCCACCGATAACATCACTTTCTTATTTATCTATAATTATTCACCACATCATCAGTTTGTAAAAGTTTTTGTAAAAGAATTTGTATTTCTAACACTTTTCTTTACAAATATGTGTCACTAATCGCAAGAAATAATTCATATAAGAAAATGCTAGAAATATTATTAATTTTACTTGAAAATTTTACAAATTGATGTGACAATTAATATGATATGCAACATTAATAACCTATTAAATGCATTTTTGAATTTTTTTTTATGATTAATGATACATCTTTGTAAGTCTCATGTTGTAAAATTTATAATATCCCTAACATCATTCATTCAAATACTTATTTATTATCTTCTTAAAGTATCACTAATCGCATTCATTTCTACATCGTTTGAAATTTTTTTTTTAGTAAAATTTGTTATAGTTTTAGCATTTTTCCAAAAAAAAAAAAAAAAAACATATTACAAAATAAAAGGAATAGATTTTTGTTATAAAAAAATTATGATATTAAATACTAGTTAAATATTATTTAAGTGATAACGAAAAGGCCCCATTTAAATATATCTGCCTTAGGCCTCCAAATTTGTTGGGCCACCCCTGCATACATACACACTACAACTCTTCTAAAAACACCATTCTCTCATCGTCTATCTTTCAGAAATTCTACTATTTTGCTACTTATAAACACATTTCCATGCACCTTTTTTTTTTTTTTTTTTTTTTTGCTGGAGTAAGGAATGTGGAATGATGTGAGTGTTTGATCCATAGGAGGACGAAGCTAATTTTAAGGTCTTAAGCTAAATTTAGACAAGTACACCAATTTTAGCGGGGAGGTTTCGCTTTGCCTTTGTCTTTGCTTGCAGCTCTATTATATATATGTTTTGTTTATCTTATCATTTGTAGTTGTAGGAAGCAGGTCATGTGAATGTAATGTGCATGTGCCTCTTTAGACATGTCAATACTTCAATGGTTTATGGAGTAAACTCTAGAGTGTAGATCCATCATTTCTAATAGATTAAATTTCATATTTTTTATCCTTAGTACTTGAGAATTTTTCATTTGAGTCCATCAAATTCGATTCCATTTTCAAAGTGGTCCTTTCGTTCATTTCTATTATTGATCTGGAAGTTAATCACCGATAAAAATAAATTGGTTCTTCTGGTTTAAACTCTCTCTTAATAGTCATATTCATAGACATAGACAAAATAACCCTTAATCAAAAACCCTAAATTTAAGAAACCAAACAAAAACAATTGAGGGTCAAGAGTATAATTTTGTCTTATTAATACTAATAATATTTTTTCAAAATTTTTACCAAAACTAGTTATTTTCGTTTTACAAGGCAGTTTGGAAAAGGAAAAAGAATATTTATGTATGTTAGGGAGACAACACTTTGGAGGGGAATTAAGAATTTGGCTGCAAAGTGAGTATCAAAACCAATTTTTTGTGAGTTTACATAATTTTGTCCTATTTTTGTAATCAAAGTTCTTGGCATTTCCGACCTTTGTTTGGCTCAAGTGAAGTACCATTGGAAAGATTGCAATGTTTACTTTCTAAAGATGCTTACTTTATGGCTCCAATTTTCATATTTGGTTAATTTGATGCCTTTAAAGGTAGTGTGAAATTCAATTTGAGTAATATTATAAGTACAAACTATTTTACAACATGTTTACAAAATGTTGATGTGATCAACCTCTTATTGGTTGTCATCTATACTCACCATTAATATCACATTTTCATTTACCAATAATCACTCACCACATCAACAATTTGTAAATTTTTTTGTAAAATAGTTTATATCTCTAGCATTATTCATTCAATTTTAAGTACAAAAATCTTATTTTGGTATTTTATCAAATTCTTTAATTTTTAAGGGAATTTTTGGCAATCAAGTATAGCAAATTGAAATTCACAATGAGACATTTTTGACAACTCCTTATTTGGGTCAAACCAAGGTTGTTTAGTTATAATTCAATCGAGTTTAAATTAGAATAAAGTTTTATTACACTAGTCTAAAAAATGACTAATTGTTGGACACTTTTTCTTATTTTTTGCGATATTATGCTCATTTTAAATTTGACATGGCCCCATTATTTGTCCTTTTGAAGGGAAATCAATTACTTACAATATGAGTTCAAATTCATCCTGATCAAAAAGTTGGATATTTGGTCAAATCAAGGTCCAACTTGGTCATTTATAGGAAAAGTGATTGAAAATATTTAATTTTGATGCGAAATGATGAATTTTGGTGGCGGAGTGAATTTTTTACTTCTTTTGACCATCAATCAACTCAATCAAAGTTTGATCATCAAAGGGCATTTTAGTCCTTTTGAATCTTGACACACAAAATTTGTACATTCAACATTTGATTATGACAAATTACATTGAATTCAGCGCTCATTCAATCTTGGGATCATAATTATAATTTTTGCAATTTTTTCAGTTTAAATCGAAATTTTGACATACAAGGTGAGGGTGAACAAAAATACAGTATCAACACCTACTCCAAATCTAGCCAATCCAATCTCTCCTAAAGTCATTCTTCAAGCTTTCTCAAGGATTCATTTGTGGCTTATTCAAGGCATTTTTGTAGCTTCTTCAATTTCATCTTCAAGACATTCTTCATGGCATTTTCAAGGGACCTTCTCTAGCTTAAACCAAACTTAAAGCTCCATCCAGCTTCCCCCTTGAGTTTGAAGTGTGGGGTGGGGTAATTAGAGATATTCAAGCTTAATATTCTAGGCCCAAGTCTTGTACTTCTATTGCAAGCCTGTTAACTATAATTAATATATGGTTAGTGTAGGGTTTAGCCTGTTATAAATATCCCTAATAGATTTATTGTAACATAAGATTTGTACTTTACTCATACATCAAGATGTAGTTTTCAAGGGATTTTCTTTTGTGGACATTGGTCGTCAAGTTGAATCACATAATGTGTTATTTCTTTCATGCTTCCCCTTTCACACTCACCTCCAATTTATTTAACATAGCATCAAAGCATCTTTAACTTCATCAAAAAAAGAAAAAGAAAAAGAAGAAGCATCTTTAACAATAAGATTTAAATTAAAGAGTAATACATTTACAATAAAATTTTATTAAAATAAATTCAATTCCTTTATTATATAGGTAAATTAGCCCAAGTTGAGTAAATGTATCTCAATGCTACTTAATCATAGATTAAAAAAGGGAAAGCTATGATTTTATAGACGTACCTTTCTTAATTGGTTTGTTTACAAAAGAAAAAGAGAAGGGGGGGAGGGTGAAGAGGTTTTTCAATCCAACCCAAGTTTGTCGCGTAAATAAATTTTTAACTCAACCTATCACATGTGTGAAAACCATTGTAACGTAACCCAAATGGATTGAGTTGATAGATTGTGTTTACATATCTTATTTCTTATAAAAAGTTAAACTTTCATTAATTAATTAATTATTTTTAAATAAATGATTACAATCCACGTAATACTATACTTTTTTATAAGTTAAGATGCACATAATATAACTAAATTATATTGAAAGTTTCAATTTCATCTAAACCAATTCTTAAAAAATACCAAAATTAATTAAACTAAAAATTAAAACAATAACAACAAAATAAAATTTCAACTCGAACAAACTATCAACTCGAACTTAACCCAATTTAAAGCTCAAAATAAAATTTCAATCCAACAAAGCTCATCAACCCCCAAAAACCAACCTGAGACATCGGGTTGTGTAGTGATTGGTTAGTAGTTTTATCTAGTTGGTGGATTTGATGCATACATTGTACAATTCTATTAAAAAAAAATGGCCAAAATGGCCATATACCACTGTTTGGTAAAATATTTAGCAACATACCACTATTTACGAAATATTTAGTAATCTACCACCTTTTTGAAACTCGATTTTGTGAGACTTGAGTTACATTTTGCGATTTAACTCAAATTCTAAAAACTCAAGTTCTTTGTAAAAATAACTTTCAAATTTGCCGTGCTATTTTTTATGAAATTCAAGTTCCATAAAATTTTTTTCATAAAACTTGAATTACACAGCAAACTTGAGTTTTAAAAAAATTGTAAATCCCTAATTATTTATACGTACCTATTTTCCTAAACAAAAATAATAACAATAAGGCTTCGCTTGGGAGTTCATAAGGGAATGGAATAGAATGATCATAAGGGAATGGAAAAGAATGGAATGTATTTAAGTAAGGGAAAGGAATGGAAAAGAATGGAATGGAATGGAATTAAGTAACCTTGATTGAATGTTTTAAAATAAAAGAATGGAAAAGAATGAAAATGAATGGAATATAAGTAATCTTGTTTTGGAGCAACATGGAGGGAATGGAATGAAATCATTTTATGACAATATTACTATTATACTCTTATTTTAAAATAAAGAGTTGAATATATAGGGATATTTTGAGGGTTTTAGTAAAAAAATTATTAAATCTAATTCCATTCCCTCATAATTTCAGGAAAATAAAAATTTAAAGTTTTAAGAGAATAGAAAAAAATGGGTGTTCTCTTCTACTCATTTCATTTCCTTCCATTTAAACTTCCAAACAAGAAAATAAATTTTCTGTTTCCTCCGTTAAAACTCCCAAACAAAAAAATAAAAAAATTCTAAAATGATTCTTTACGTTCATTTCTACTCTTCCCTCCTCCAAAGCAAAGCCTTTTTCACCCTTTTTTTTTTTTTTTTTTTTAATCCTTTCGGCCTATACAACAGTCTGGCAAATACAAAACCAGCGTCCTGAAAGTTTTTTTTCTCTCCCCTTCTGTAATGCATACAACTCTCCCTGTTTTCCATCTCCATCGTCATGCTCACTCACTTTCATCTCTAACAAAACCCCAACCCTCTTAGTCTCTCTCTCTCTCTCTCTCAGTCACGGTGAGTTTTCCCTTCTTAACTTTTTACGTTCCAGTAATTTACTTCATTAAATTTTTGCATGATTATTTCTATTTGAACCCATTTTATTACTATTTTGTTCAATAAATAATTTATTTCTGTTTAAATTTTGAGTCCTTTGCAGTTAGGGTTTGAAGAGTATCGTGTTCTTGTTGTTTAGAACTAAACAAAGTATTTCAATAAAAATGATATTTAGTTTATGTTTTTTTAATTAATTGTTCACTATATGTTTGATTTTGCACTCAAAAGCATAAATTGAATGCTACTGAGTTCATGTTTTTGCCTGGCAATGCCTATAATGTTAAAAAAACAAAAAATTATATTATTCTGATTCTGGTTTTTTTATTTTTTATTTATTTTAAAGTTGTGATGGACATGGAATGGTCTGATTTGAAGGATGAATACCGGGAAGATAGGGATGTTGACTCTTCTCCGATGAGAGAACATTGGGATGAGTTGGAACAGAATGGGACTGATAAATTGAGTAAGCACTGGAGCAAGGATAGGAAGAAGGGTAGTCGAGGGGAAGATAAAGAACATAGGAGTAAAGACCGAGAACGGTCAAAGAGAGGTAGTGATGATGTCCCAAAGGAAAGGGAGAAAGAAAGCGGGAGCAGGGATAGGAGGAAAGAAGATAGAGATGAGAGAGAGAAGGATAGGAGTAAGGATGGTAAGGTGAGGGAGAAAGAATATGATCAGGAAAAATATAGAGAGAAAGAGCGTGATAGGGATAAAGATAGAAAAGATTGAGGGAAAGACGGTGAGAGGGAGAGGGAGAGAGATGCAGAGAAGGATAGTGATTGAGGACGGGACAAGGAGAGGGCAAAGGAGAAGAATAAGGATAGGGATAGAGATAAAGAAAGAACAAAGGAAAGGGAAAAGGAAAGAGAAAAACATAAGGAATAGAGAGAAGGAGCGGGAGGCAGATCAAGATAAAGAGAGGTTGAGAGATAGAGTGAGCAGGAAAACTCCGGAGGAAGATGATTGGAGCAAGGATGATAAGTCTAAGCTGGACTATGAAGATAATAGGGATAGGGATGCTTCCAAGCAAGGGAGGTTATCTCATCATGCTGAGATTGAAGAAAATACTCGTGGTTCATTAGGTGGAGCACACTTGTCAGCGTCAGAACTGGAGGAGCACATCTTGAAGTAAGTAAATCTTTATTTATGCCTTCTTTGTTGCATGTTGACATATCAAATCAAGCAATTGGTGTTTGAAATTTTTACTCTTGCAATTCCTACCCTTTTTTCTTTTGATAATGTAGGGAACCTCTCTGACCCCATCTGCCAGAACTAGTTGTTGGGTTATCTAAGGGCATGCACTCTTGATGGGTTAAGCAATTTATGTTCATGCCCAAAAGCACTCTTGCAATTGCTACCTTAGTCCATGAAACCATCTTGACCATATTTTCCTGCTATCCTGGTTTTCAGTAGGTACTTAGTACTCGGCACTGTATGTGTTGTTATTTAAGTTACTTCTTTCCAGCATTCCCTTGGATTTTGTGTCTAAACTAGCTGAATGATGATTAGTTTGTAAACTGATTTACAATTGCATTGTATTTATCTCTTTCCTAGGTTTTTTGCATTCTATGTTGGTGGTGAATTGAGAAAATCCATTTTGTGTAATGTGAATATGTTAACATGGGTTAGTCGGAGTCGCAAGCTTGAGGAGAAAAGGAATGCTGAAAAGGAAAAAGCATTGCAGCTCTCAAAGATTTGAGGAACAGGTTTTTTTTCAATAGTGTTTCTTTGTATTCTTTTTCACAATACTATTGATTTCATGTGGGGTCTTTTATTTATCTCATGGTGTGAATTTTCTCAGGACAATGTTGGTCAAGGAGATAGTGAAGATGAGGAACCAAGCCAGGGAACTGCTCGTAAGGGACTCCTTTTGATTTGTCTTATAAAATCAAATTGATGTTATGTCACGTGATTTTGGGTCAGTCCATTCTGAAACATATTGAATTTTGAGTGCTCGGATTGGACTGATTCAAATACTGAACTCATTCAAGTTCTATTGAAGAGTCATGAAATTTCTTGTGTGCGTGTGAGTGACTGTAGTTAATTATTCTTTTGAGTTTGCACCTGTTCATAATTTATGCCCCACTAGTGTGTTCTTCTGGAACCTGATCTGTAAGCCAATGGTTTTGTGTGATGGATTCCTTCATCACTGATCACTACTGATATGTTTTTATTTTGAATACTTTATAGATAATCTGGCAGCAGTTAAAGTTCTTCATGGCATTGACAAAGTAGTGGAAGGTGGCGCAGTTGTTTTAATCTTAAAAGATTAGAATATACTTGCAGATGGTGACATCAATGAAGGTAAACTATTTG
The DNA here is from genome assembly GCA_023621385.1 of Quercus gilva. Taxonomy (NCBI): domain Eukaryota; kingdom Viridiplantae; phylum Streptophyta; class Magnoliopsida; order Fagales; family Fagaceae; genus Quercus; species Quercus gilva. The sequence goes on from CM042481.1 coordinate 60,097,241, forward strand.
GTGTTACTTTTTGTTTTTCAGGGCCCTCTAAGATGAGTTGAACATGTGTATAAATTGATATGCTTGAGAATGTTGAACTTGGAGAACAAAAGCAGCGAGATGAGGCTTACAAGGCTGCAAAGAAGAAAACAGGGATCTATGATGATAAGTAAGATGGAAACTTCTATAATTTGTTATTATCTCATAATTATACCATAAGTATAACATATCATGCATCCTGATGCTTTAGGTTTAATGATGATCCTGATGCAGAGAAGAAAATTCTGCCACAGTATGATGACCCCACTGGAGATGAGGTTTGATTTTTGGTTTTGTCCATTCACTATATTTTAAATTTTAGTCTGACCAGTTGCTTTTCCTTTTTTATTCAATTTATTACAAGGAATGTTGTGCATGGGGATTGATCATGGAACTTTGTACTTAATTTATTCTTCTTTATGGGGGTTAGCTCTGGATGAAAGAGGACGTTTCTCTGGCGAAGCAGAGAAAAAACTCCAAGAGGTAATTCTTATTAAACCCGGAAGATAAAGGAGAAGATTGGTTGTGTTTGAAAATGAGGAACTCTTTGCATACTGCGCAGTAATGGCATTATTCTAATTATTGTTTTTTGTGACTTCCTATTTTCTGTTCTGTTATTGTACTGAATTTGCAGTGTTAGGATTTCCTGTGTATAATGAGTTTATGCTTCTTTTGGTGTTAGAATTCAATTTAATTACTTCTCTAGTTTTTTTCCCCTTGCTTATGAAGGATTTCCTTCCCCCCCCCCCCCCCCCCTTTTATTGCCAGCTTTGTAAAAGGTTAGAGGGCGCTTCCACAAACAATCACTTTGAAGATCTCAATGCAATTGGGAAGATCACATCAGATTACTATACTCAAGAAGAAATGCTTCAATTTAAATAGCCCAAGAAAAAGAAATCCTTGAGGAAGAAAGAGAAGCTGGATTTGGATGCGCTTGAAGCAGAAGCTCTCTCTTCAGGGCTGGGAGTTGGGGATCTTGGCTGTCGGAATGATGCAAGGAGGCAAGCCATCAGAGAGGAGCAAGAAAGAGCTGAGGCTGAATTGAGAAACAATGCATACCAGTCAGCTTATGCTAAAGCTGATGAGGCATCAAAATCATTGCGGATGGAACAAACTCTTCCCGTTAAATTGGAGGAAGATGAAAATCCTGTTTTTGCTGATGACAATGATGATCTTTATAAATCTTTAGAAAGAACAAGGAAATTAGCTCTTAAAAAGCAAGAGGAGGCAGCATCTGGTCCTCAAGCAGTTGCACTTCTTGTCACTACTGCCCGCAGCAGTCAAACTACAGAAGACCAAAACCCCACAACTGGAGAGTCACAAGAAAACAGTGTTGTCTTTACAGAGATGGAGGAGTTTGTCTGGGGTCTCCAGCTTGATGAAGGTATTTTTCTTTTATGTCTGTTCATGTGCTTGAGTAAAATTGAAATTTGAGCTGCCTTACTGTTTCCCTGCTTGAATTGAGATTTCTACATATGTGATTTTTTTTTTACTGCTTTACTGTTTCTGGCCATTCACCATCTTGTGGTTTGTTGATATCCATCATTTTATCTGGTCAAAATTCAAGTTTAATCATGACCATTTTTCTTTGAAAATTGTCCTGCTCTTTTTCCTATCAATTTCCTTTAGCTTCCATTTGTACCCAAATCTTGATCTTTTTTGTTCTTTTTGGCCCCTGAGCAATCTAATACATTTTTTTTTTCTTTTCCTATTTTGCTAAGTTTTGGGCATATATAGCACGGTTGCTATATTATATTATAATGTGAATTTGAACCATCACCTTCTACACCACCTGGAAATGCCAGATCTTCTCCCAATTAAAATACTATTTCATGTCTTAGTGATGGCAAATGTGAGTGGCAGCCCTCTTTGAAGACCTATAAGAGGCAAGAGAAAGCTGATCCTAGTGCTGAAGCATTTATTTGGGATGTTTTGGATGATGGAGAGCTTTCTTGGGAGCTTGCTTAGTCATTCTAAAGTTGAATTGAGTCTCATTTTATGTTTTGAGTCCTTTTCCTATATGGTTGAGGAGTTATTAATTCCATTTTTGTTTGTTATTAGTAATTTTATTCATTCTAGGAAAGGATATAACAATAGCCTATATTAAGGCTTTATTGTAGTCAATAATATTCATAGAGATTGATTCTAATAAAATTCTAGTAGCTTATTTTAAGTTTTGAGGGTGTGCTTGCCTTCTCCTACCTAAGTGTGATTACTTGGGAAGACCTAGGTGTGATTGTCTAATATTATATTTATCTTGTTTTCTATTTATCCCCTGATTCTACCCCAAACAGCCATTAAGATTCATTTTTTTTTTCTAACCTAAAACCCTTCAGCATCAATCCTTATTCAAGAACCCTTCAATGGCTCATCAAGAAATCTATCGTAGTGCTGAATTCGTAAAGATCCTACATCACTTAGTTTGCTGCAGGTATTCTTCCAATGGTTGATGATAGAAATAACTTGTACTTTTGTGCTTTTGCAGAAGCCCGTAAGCCTAAAAATGAAAATGTTTTTATGCAAGAAGATGAAGATCCAAAAGCTTCTGATGAAGAAATAAAAGATGAGACTGGTGGATGGACCGAAGTTAAAGATGTCAGTAAGGATGAGCACCCTGCTGATGAGGACAAGGAGGAGATAGTGCCAGATGAAACTATCCATGAAGTTGCTGTTGGAAAAGGGTTATCAGGTGCACTGAAGCTGCTTAAAGACCGAGGAACACTTAAAGAAAGCATTATTGAATGGGGTGGCAGAAACATGGATAAGAAAAAGAGCAAACTCGTGGGTATCGTTGGTGATGATGAATCAAAGGAGCCTCGTTCAAGAGCCTCGTTCATCCTCTTTGATTGATTATAGAAAGGAGATTCGCATTGAGCAGACAGATGAGTTTGGGCGAATTGTAAGTGCTTCACTTAACCATCCAGTCATTTTATATTTTTCTTTAGCTCAAATGGCCTCTCTCTCTCTCTCTCTTACACACACACACACACACACGTCAGTTACATGTACGATAACATTCTCTATTATATGGTGTAACATGACATTTGGGGCAGATTGGATGTGGGGGTCCTCATATTCCACTTAAGGAGGAATTTTTCTTCTTTTATTTATAAAAAAACCAAGGGATTTTTTTTTATATTACTTTTTAAAGATGAACTCCAATGAGAAGAATAGATGTTTTCATAAGTAAATTATCAGAAAAGGAAAGTGAATTAAGGGTACAATCCTACTTATTAAAAATAAAAATAAAATAAGGGCACAATCATACTACACAGAAATTATACAGGAGAAACATCCCAAAACAAAAGCTAACTTTATGATGTCCAATTATAGTGAGAACCTAAAAAAATGGAAACTTCAACTTTGTCAAGGAAGTCCTCACCGCTCAAAATTCTTCATGTTCCTCTCTCTCCAAATGTACCATATGATACAAAAGGGAACTACTTTCCAAATTTCATCACTACAAGGTCTTCCAAATTGTCTCTTCCAACATGCTGACAAATGAACAACTGTTTTAATTTTAACCCATAAAACCTCGGATAGATCAACCATCAATGACCCCAATTCTCTGGCTACATCACTGTAAAGAAGTGGGTGATCTGTTGTCTCTCCACTTGATTTAGACATACATACAAAACTAATGCAATAGTATTATTTGATGCTTTTTCAAACTATTTATTGTCAAAACCTTTATATGCTTGCTGTTGTACTAGTAAAATGCGATTCTAGGTGGTGCTCTAACCTTCCAAGTATACATACTGTCATGTTATTTGACTATTCGGGTGAATGATACTTATGCTTATTTAGAGAGACAATTGACATATGGTATGGGTGTAATTTTTTGATTGAAATCAGTTGGGAGTGGTTCTTTAAAATATATGTTATAATCAAGTGGGCTGTTTGATATATTTATTGTGTAAATCTCTCAACATGAGGGCTGGATCGCATATCTTAAGTTCTGACTCGTCATCTCATGGAATTGGATCATCTCTCTTTTGCTTCTTCCTTCTTCCCATTGCTTTAATTGGTAAAAAAAATCCTTAGGTGGAGTTGAGACGAAACTAACTGGGTACCACATAGTTGAATTATTTTACAACATACCATTCCATGCCAGTACAGTTTTTTATAATGGTTATAAATATGTCCATGCATTTAATGCCCATAAAAAAGTAACCCCAAGGGGTAGCACAATCAGATGAGGACCACACTTGATGAAGCAGATGTCTTCATGCAAAAAATTTTGAAAAAAAAAAAAAAAAAAAATCTCATGAAGCTAATGTCACTAGTTCAAATTTCCCCTTCCCCTTTTTCTTGGGGCCAAAACTTGATTACAAAACAATGAAGCCCATAGAAAAATTAATGCCATATAAAATGTATTTAAACTATTTATAGTGGTTGCTTATTGAATTGGAGTCATGATTGAAGACAGGTGATGTCATGATAGCTAGTTGCCATTGATCATATGTAAAGAGAAGATAGACATGGGTTAGGTTATCAAAATAAATGTGGTGTAATATGCATTGACGACTTCTCCTATAAGGTTAAAAAGTGACAATCTCATTGAATTTTGAACGTTGAGACTGTTTTTGCATGGCCATGTCTAAACATGCTGTCTTGTCTGTGTGCAAGTCTAGTGTTGCAGAAAAAGTGAACTTACTCAGGTCTTTATGAAAATCACAAAATGAGACAACCTTTTTTTATCCTTGGGCAAAGTGTTCTATGACCCATATTATAACAATGCGGATTCAGTTTGTTGGCTGATTTTAAAAAGTGAGCTGTCCCTCCTCGGAGTCAAATTCTGCTTTTGATGGTGCTTTCATTCCCGGCTGCTGCTTCTATAATTGGCTATTCCTTCTCAGTATTTTAAGACAAAATCTTTCATGATACATCTTGGACTTTTCAAATAATAACTTTATTTAAATTTTAAAAAAAGAAAAGAAGAAAAAAAATACATTTCATGTACAGAACAAGTGACTGCCTATCAATTACTCCCATGCACTGACACCACTCAAACAGAAATCTCACAAACAAGGTTTTCTGCTCTTGATCCATCTCAGAATTGGATAGAATAGTTTGGATATTCTGCTTTGGAAAAGAGCTGGGGGGGAGGTGGTGTTAATGAGTAGTAGAGTATTAGTTAGAGGGTAATGGAGAGTATGGCATTGGTTAGAATAGAATGGCGGAAACAAAGATGACCCCTATTAGTCTGTTGAGGATCCATAATTGGCCCCAAAATTTTGGGACTAAGCCTTGGTTGTTTTTGTTGTGGTTGTTAGTTGACGACTCTGAAACCTCAAAGCAGTGTAATGGTTTGCTTCTTTCACAATCAAGACAACTCTCTTTGATTCATAATTGAATTTTGTAGCTTCTTAGAAAAAACAAAGTATTATATTATAGTTTATTTTGTATTTTTTTTTTTTTTTTTGGTGTTAGCGTGCATTCTTGACTTATGTCCATGTTTTTACCAGATGACTCCGAAGGAAGCCTTTCGTCTGATTTTGCATAAGTTTCATGGGAAGGGTCCTGGCAAAATGAAGCAAGAAAAACGCATGAAGCAATACCTGGAAGAATTGAAGTTGAAGAACATGAAGAATTCAGATACACCATCAGACTCTGTGGAGAGGATGAGGGAAGCTCAAATGCAGTTAAAGACACCCTATCTTGTCCTTAGTGGTCATGTTAAACCAGGGTATGCGTCATTCATCTTTGTCATATGTTCATATATAAGTCTGACCAATGATTGCTGGATTTCACTATAAGGAAAGAAAGTTGATGAAAAGCTTATTCCCTCTATGATTGGGGTAGTAGCTAAGAGATGGACTGGCATTATATATCATACTACTAATTATAACTGTCTCTTTCCCCAAACGAACTATCTGTGGGTGCTTAGATACACTTGGACTCCTTAGAATATGTGAGGAAATAATATGTATACAAAATTCTATTCCTCAAAATATCAGTGTAGTAGGTTAAATAATTAGTTAGAGCATTGCGCAGCTTATTTGGATGTTCAGGTATTGCATATAGTACCTTATATTTTATTACCCTTTTTATGTGAGTGCTGGTAGTGGTTCATGCTTTTTTCCATATTTTGTTGTGAGGGTACTGTCAGATGATAATGTCATTACAGTTTTGGTGCCATGTCAAAGAATCTTAATTTCTTGTTGGGGCATTTGGGGAGCTTGATAGTTAGGTTTTAATCATTTACCCAATTTGGCTTGCATCAATTTGGTGTCAATACCTGCTAAAAGATCATCATAAGGTTAAGTTTTGGATATGTAGAATTTTGTATTTATATTTGGTTGATAAACACATCTTATGTTTTGCATTGCTCCAAGGAAGGCTTACTTCTTAATTAAAGCTTTGAATTAGTGAAGCATGAGTAGTCTGTAGCTGTATGGTCTAAAAAGTATTTTTTAATTTTTAACCTCTGTTTACTTGGTTTATTTATTCTTTCTTTTTGTGTGTAGTTTATTACCAGGCAAACGAGTGATCCTAGAAGTGGTTTTGCGACTGTTGAGAAGGACTTCCCTGGGGGCTTGACACCAATGCTTGGTGATAGAAAGGTCAGTAACATCCTAATACTCTTTTGTGATATTATCCTTGATTTTATTATATCCATAAAAATAAAAAAAGTATGTACCCAGCCTTCTAAGTTTCATATGTTAGTACAGTTTTAGTGGTGGTGGTTGTAGTTTTCTTTAGTAATTGATTTCACGAGACTTGCTTCATGGGGAAAAAAAAAAAATCAAGAGATGTCCAGTGTACAACAGGACAATGCTGCTAATGAGCCCTAGCTCTAGCTTGAATGGCACCTTCTTCCAATGTAAGAGCAAGCTGGAGGATTTGGTTGAGGTTTAACTTTTAAGACCTACTGGCTACTGGTTGTGGTTGTAACTTACCAACTAAAAAATGAAGGGAATACTTGGTTTTATGCCTTTTTCTTTGGGATAAAATTCGTAGTTTTCTAATATCAATCCTGACAACTTGTAGATTCGTGAATATTACAAGCTAAAAATACCTCTTCACATTTTTAAAAGTTAGAGAATAGGTCACTAGAGGTGCATTTGCATCCTTTTCAACACTGCTGATTTTCCTATGAAAGAGAAAGAGATTAAGAATCACGTGTTCTGGTCGATAGCATTCCATCTGAGGTTTATGTATCCTTAATTTTATTCTGTCTTTCCGAATTGCTTGCACTGATTACAAAGTGTAATTTTCTGTCCATCTTCTAGGTTGAGCACTTCTTGGGGATAAAGCGTAAAGCTGAGCCAGCAAATTTAGCGCCAAAGAAGCCTAAACCTTGAAGGTGTTTTTGCTTGGAATTTAGAAGCTGGGCTAGTGTTCTTATTCTAAAGGGGGTGCCTGTCATCAAAGGACATGACTTCCTCTTTCTTTTCTTTTCTTTTCTTTTTATTTTTATTTTTTGAATTACCTCTTTCTTTTAATATGTATCATTTTATTGAGCAAACACTAGGGAAAATATCATGTTTCTCCTTGAATATTTATCCTTTTGTTGAGCAAAAATATCTTCTCAGTGGTATAATTATAGTTTTATCTTTGTTAACAGCTTGAAGTAGATTTTTTTTTAATCATAAAAATAAAAGACGCAAGACTTAGCATGCGTATGCAGGGACGTAAACCTGCGTACGCAGGCTCAACCTTGAATGTGTTTGTCGCTGTTCCTCGGCCCTTTTGGATCAAAATTAACTTTAAACCCTTTCCACAATAAAACCCAAGCATTTCTAAGCCTAGAAATGGATTAAAATGCAAGATTAAAGAAACACTTGAAATGTTTTTCCATGAGCCTGCATGCGCGCAGGCTTAACCTAGAATGTCCAGAATTGTTTGTTCTTCCATTTCTTTGCTTTCGTTTAGTTGAATTCCATGTTTTAGCTTCTGTTTGAGTTAGATAATGTATGCCTAGGTCTCCGTTTAGTTGATAGCATGCTTTAATTGCTTAGTTTAGTTAGATTAATGATTAAGGTTTGAGTGTGCTTAAATGAACATATGAACATGAACATGAACATGAACATGCATCTATACATGAAAGCTGTGGTGGTCCAAAAATGGTAAGTGCATGCATTTTACATGAACATGCATATTTGGATGAGATGAACATAGTAAATTATGCTACCATGAATGTGTATATAATTATATGATGTATGCTTGTTGCCATGTGATGATATGTTGTATGTTTGCTGCCATGTGGACGAGATGATGTATGTTTGTGATGTATGTGGGTATATGCTTAGATGTATGCTAAGATGTGATAACATGTTGTATGACATAGAACTAGTGTATGTGTGTATGCATGTTTAGGATAGCCTCTTAAAGGGTTCTTTAATAGAGAATTAGAATATGAAATACAATGAGTGGAAGCCAGCTGAGGGGGGTTAAGTGCCTAACACATTACCATCCTCGTATTTTAACTTGAACCTACAAACTAGATATACAAGTCCCTATGCAAGGGCCCAAAGTTTGGTTTTTAGATCTAAACTAGATGACGACTCCCACAAACCGCCTCTAGTCCACTCTGCTGAGGTGTATTCTCTGGAGTACATGACATGCAAAGCAAGGGGAGGAAACCCATGGACGGGCGCTTACGCCCACAGGGTGGCACGCAAAATTATTAGTCTATTACATTGGAAAATGTAGACGAGATTTATCGTCTCAAAAGAACGATTTAGTCTGCCCCTTAACTCCAGTACCTTTAAATTGATGGAATTGACAATAAAAAAATTGTTTCTCATGTTACGAAATAAGTTAAGAACCAACAAGGTAATTTCTTTTAATTTATTCTCTAATTTTATGTTGAAATACATTCTTAGTGAAATATGATTATATAAATAATTATTCTATGAATTATTAGACGCAATTTATTATTAATTTATGTTCATAGGAACAACATTATTTAGACATTTATTAATAAAGCATTACGATTCATATAAGATATTTAAATTATATTCCAAATTTATAAATTAATCAAAACTAATTCTCAAAATACCAAAATAAATAAGAAAATGTAATAAAATAAACTTATATACATGGTGGTTTGAGTTAGATTACATGAGTTAAAAATGCTATCAATCTGAACCTAACCCAACCCAAGGTTCAAAATAAAATTCCAACCCAACTCAACCCATCAACCCATAAAAACCAACCTAAGGCTTTAGGTTAGGTTAGTTTCATTGAATTGGTAGGTTTGATGCACACCACTGTGTAGGTTAAATCTCTAACCAACATAATGTTGGAGGTTTCCTAGTATATAAAGGACTTATGTTTTGATAAGAAAATAAATTAGAATAAAGTTTTTTTTTTTATAATATTTATTTTGGGGTCAATTTTAGATACATTTTTTTTTTTAATTATAGTATCTTAAAATTCCAATTAAATTAAAAAAAATTAATGTATTGATTAATGTAACACACACACACACACACACAATATAGGATATTTACTTGAGGCTCTTTTTTAGGAGTGGACGCCATAGATTGAAACTATAGGGGAGGATTTTGTTCCAAGCCCACAAGCAGTTTGTCTGCTTTAGGGCTGAAGGACCTGCACGGCTTCATTCCTTCAAGTGACATGAGTAGTTTTTGAGATTTGCTCCCACATCGAAGAAAGATGCGCCCCACTCAGCAGTTTTTGAGACTTGCTTCCAATTCGAAGAAACTGCTGATGTCGCTTGAAGAAACGAAGCCATGCAGGTCCTTTGGCCCCAGAGAGGACAAACTGCTTGCGGGCTTGGAACAAAATCCTCCCCCACAAAAACTCTGTAAAAAAAAAAAAACTTGAGGCTCTTTTTATTTTCCTTCCTTTGGAAGCATCCAATGATTTTTAACATTGCTATCGAAATTCTTGTATCAATCTTTATTGTTTTATTGGTTATTTGGTAATATATTTTGCTGTGGTAAATCAACCGAAATTGAATTGATCACACAATTGATTAATGTACAAAGTTGATTTAATTAATCTATCATGGTCTAAAATGTTCCTTTCAATTTTCTTATTCCGTTTGCTTCTTTTCATTTCGTTCAAATGTCTTAATAACTATGTTTAGAGTGCCAAGAGTCGTATATTTGTTCCTCAAATTTAAAAAAAGAAAAAAAAGAAAAAGAAAAAAAAGAAAGAAAAAAAAAAAAGAGTCGTATATTTATATTGTTATCTTGCATGAGGAAAGCTAGAGTTCAAATTCCTCTTCTCCTATTTTGTATCGTAAACTATCAAATTATTAAAAATAAATAAATAAATAAATAAAACATTATTTATAAGCTCTATTTAGAGATTTGGAAAAAAAAAAAAAAAAAAAACTCTATGTTTGGGGAAACTTTGATACACGACATGTATTTGATACAAAAATTCTAATAACAAGTAACAACATCGTCCTTGATATTCTTAATACAAAAGGCTTTCAGCAACTAGATCAATTATCAATAGAACACAAAACCCATACAAACACACTATTCTTTTTATTTATTATTTATTTAAGCTGAATATATACACACCATGCTAAAACCTGTAGCAGAAGTGGTGCTCTACTTTTATGTGGTGCTAAGAATTACTCTACTTTTATAGTCAAAAAGTAGTAATATCACTGATATAAATACACAAATAAGACTGCCATATCCAGAAGAAGAACATACCCTGAGTAAATCATATCCTGAACATTTCCACAAAGAAGATTGAACTAGGAAGCCAATGCTCAACAGGGATATGAAAGAGGTTTCGATGATCTCTTTTGATAGTTTCATGCTCTGCAGTCCAAACAAAAAGTTTGTTATATTCCTTATTTCCCAGACTACATAAAAGTAAACCATGAACGTAGACACAAGAATTGCTATTGCATCTGCATAAGACCATTTGAAATAACAAATATGAAGGGACCTTTCATAAGGTTGTGGGTCTAAAAAGGTGAAAAATTTTAGTCAGAAATCTAATTTTATAAGGAAAATTCTTAGTTTACATTGTACTAGTATTGTAAATCTTACATTGTACACATTTGTTTAGTCTACAATGTAAGATTTACATTAACAGTACAATGTAAACCTATAATTACCCATTTGCATTTATACATAATTAATAGCAATCAATCACTTTATGAGATAATTGTCATTGGTGACTTTATTTTTAGGCAAATTAAAATTTAAAATATTTAGAAGTACCTCAAACTGGGATTTCACTAAGTCCATTGCGGATGCCAGAACCAAGATAAGCATTTTTAATCAAATGTAGTTCTCTGGTAACTTCCTCCATTTTCATTCTTTCTTTTGGTGACTCCATTGAACATGCAAGTCCAATTTCAAGGACTGAGACTAAGCACTTATGCATATTGGCATCCATTTGGGACAAGTTTGCAATACTACCTTGAGCATCTTCGTCTACATGAATTTCATTGTCATTATTATCTTCTCTAGTTGCCACGATTGCTATTGGCGTTGCGACAACTTCTCTGGGTAAAAGGATTGGGTCCACAATCTGAACAACTCTTTCCGGCAATCCCATCTTAGCAAAATTGTGAAGATTGAGATCATTTTTAAACATTTCATCAGTGGGTCTCTTTCCTAGAAACATCTCTAGTAGTAATATTCCATAGCTATACACATCCCCTTCCATCGAGGCCTCGCCACTCATGCCATACTCTGCAATTAACAATTTAATTATGGTATGTAAGGAAATGTTGCAGTTGTTACAATGATAATTGGCATTTAATGTGAGTACAAATTCTTCTAATTAGTCAAAATAGCAAAAAGAAATTAAATGTAAAGAAGAACATGAAGACAGAAGCCATCATGGGAAAGTGTGCATGTTCTAGTGCGACATTTCTCTCTATTATTTATTGGTGATTCTGTTGCTTTATATACCTCCCAAATAGCTTGTAAACTTCTTCATGTGGAGCAAATCTATTTAAAAATAAAAAATCACTTCCTTCCATATTAAAACATGCCGTAAATTTATTACAAGGAAGCAATATTTGTAATTTATTGTATATACTATCTTTAGAATATAATAGGATAACATCTATGAAATCAAATAAAAGAAAAAAAAATAACAACTTAAAAATACAAATTTAAATCATATCAACAACATAAAACTAAATCGCATCAATCTAAAGTAGAATTCTAAAGAAAATTAATCAGCCTAAAATAGAGATGCAAGATAAAAAAATCCCCCAAAAACTAAAAAAAAAAAAAATGAGAGAGAGAGAGAGAGAGAGTTTTAATATCCTCCCTTTATAGTTGTAACTAGTAACGTAATTGCCAAAAATAAAAAAATAGCTATAAATATATTTAAGGTATAGCTAGAAGAATTGGAAACATATTACCTGGAGCAACATAACCAATTGACCCCTTTATCCCAATTGAACTAGTTTGCTTTGCAGAAGAACCATCAGTAATTGAGAGGAGTCTCGCTAAACCAAAATCGCTTACATGAGCAACCATGTCATGGTCAAGAAGAACATTGCTTGGCTTTAAATCACAATGAATGATAGGTTGTGCAGAATGGTTGTGAAGATAATCTATTGCAGAAGCCACATCAATTGCAACATTTAGTCTTTGAAGAAGGCTTAAGTTCCTCGATTGATGTTCATTGGGTATCCCGGGATGCAGCCAAATATCTAAGCTTCCATTTGTCATGAATTCAAAGACTAGTGCTTTGAATTGATTTCCACCATAATCCATGCTAGAGCAACATGTTAATATCTTAACAAGATTTCGATGCCTAATATTTCGTAATGCATTGCATTCAGCCATGAAACTTTTGGAAGCTCCCTTGTGTTGAAGGTTAAGGACCTTTATAGCAACTAGTCTTTCTTCTTGATCAAGAGCTCCTTTATATACAGAGCCAAAACTGCCCGACCCAATTAAACTATTTGGAGAAAATCCATTAGATGCTTGATGGAGTTCTTTATATGACACATTTAGAAGGAGGTCTATTGTTGGAACCATAGAACATGATTTCTTTTTTGATTTTTTCATCCAATAAAGAACAAAAAGGAATGAAAACAAAATGAAGAATAGTACAAGGGAAATAATTACAATTGCTAGTTTGAATCGAATGGAACTTCTGGGTTTAGTGACTTTTACAGGGCATTTTGGCAACTGCAATTGTGGTATACCACCACAAAGGTTTGTATTTCCAATCAATGATATAATACTTGTGTTTTTGAAAATCCCTTCAGTTGGTACCTCACCCTCAAAATTATTGAACGAAAGATTCAAAAATTCTAAAAAGGGAAGCATCTCTAAACCCTTTGGAATGGGTCCTGATAGGTTATTTTGTGAAACATCTAGATGTCGAAGACCTCTCAAAAAAGCCAAAGATGATGGTATGGCTCCTTTGAAGGAGTTCCCTTGCAAGTAAAGATGTTCCAAGACCAAACAATTTCCTATAGATTTTGGAATTTCACCAGACAAATGATTGTTAGAGACATCCAATTCATTAATATTTTTCAGATTAGCAACTTCAAATGGAAGTTTGCCGTTAAGTGAGTTATGTGACAAATTGAGGTATACTAGTGGAAGGGAAGAAAGACCAGTATGCTGAGTTATGGATCCATTAAGTTTATTTAATGAAATGTCTAAGAACTGCAAAAGTTGGCAATTTACAATGCTTGGAGGTATGGTTCCTTCAAATAGGTTTTCACATAAAAAGAGTATGAACAACTCAGTAAGGTTGCCTATAAAGTTTGGTATTTCTCCAGACAAACTGTTTACACTTAAACCCAATTCTTGCATCTTTTGAAATCTCCCGAAACTAGCTGGAATGATTCCTGTGAAGTGATTATATTCTAAGCTCAAGGCAATTAATTTGTCAAGGTTGGCTAATGATGCAGGAATAGTTCCAGATATTTCATTTTCTCCCAAATGTAATACAGTGAGTTGGTTTGACAAGTTGGCTATAGAATTGGGCAAAACGCCTCTGAATCCGTTCCCATTTAAACCCATGGTGTCTAGTTTGCTACAGTTTGTCAAATATGTTAAGAATTTCCAGCTCCTTCCTAAATTATTGTTACCTAAACTTAGAAAGGTTAGATCCAACAGATTTCCCAAAGTGGTTGGAACTGATCCCAAAAAATTGTTATCATTTAAATCAACTATTTGAAGTTTAGTTGCATTGCATAATGAAGTAGGGATTGGCCCAGAGAACTCATTTCCAGCCAATGCAAGAACTTGGAGATTAGGAAGATTGATGCCCATGTTGGCTAGAAGTGTGCCATTAAGTTGGTTGTCTGCAACTTCAAAGAATTCGAGAGATGACACATTATAAAAAGAGGAAGGGATCGTACCTGACAATGTATTGATTGAAATATAGAGCTCTAGTAAGCTTTTTAATTGGCCTATGGCATCTGGAATATTTCCCCCCAAATTATTGTGCCCAATCCCAAGAATTATGAGTGACGAAAGATTTCCTAGAGATGGTGGGAACCCTCCTTTCAAATTGTTTTCAAAAATCACAAGCTCTTCCAACTTCATCAAATAGCCTAGCTCCGACGGAATCTTCCCTTTAAGCTTATTCAAAGCCATTTCTACGACCATAAGGTTGGAGCAATTGGACAAGCTAGATGGTATTTCCCCTTCCAACATGTTAATGCTAAGACGTAGTCGTTGCAATCGGAACAAATGACCGATGTTTTGTGGAATTTCACCATAGAAGCTGTTATTATAGAGTTTGATGACCATTAAAAAGGTGAGGTTTCCAATAGAAGGCGATATGGATCCGTGTAACTCGTAGCTTGGTAGCTCCAAGCGAGTGACTCTTTGATGCTTGCGGCCACATGTGATTCCAAGCCAATTACAGAAGTGCATAGAATTATTCCATGAGCTCAATATTTTATATGGATCATGAGTTACTGATTCTTTGAATTTGAGCAAAGCCAAACGATCAGTCTCGTTTGTTGGAGCAGTGGTGGTAATGGTGGGTTGCAAGCAAAGTAGCCATATGGAAAAGAGAAGAATCACATGAAGGTATAGAGAACAAGATGATGCACACAAATTCGTTTGGTGAGGCGGCATTTGGTTTGGAATAGGAAGCTGGTGAAATATTAGGTGTTGTGTGTGGAATGTTGGCTCATTCACCCTTTGAGTGGTTGGTGAGTTCACAACAAGTGATCAAACATGATGTATTTGCTACACAAGCAGACATAATAGGGGATATATATGCACACTCATCAACAAATGGCAATCACCAATATATCCCTATTCATATGTCAGCATGACAAGTTGGATGGTGGAATAGCTTAGTTTCCATTTTCTATGGCTAATGTGGAAGTGGAAAGTGGTCCAAACAGCCAGTGAAAGAGTGATACACATTGGCTGTTGGGCCAGATAATTATTTCCACCGTGTTTGACACTTCGCATAATATTTTTTTTTTCTAGCCCGGTTACGCACTTTGCCTTTTCCTGGTTTTCCACATTGGATAAACTTGGACTTTGGACTTTGGAGCATTATAATTTTCCATCGTGTGACACACAGAAAGATTCTTTTATTCTTCCTCTCTGTTTGGCAATTTGCTTTTTGCCTATTTCCACATTGAATGTACAAGCCATATACTTAATTCATGTCTACACTGAAACTATTTTTTCATTAAGATGTTGGTCACTTACAAACGCCGGATTGATTTATTTCCAGCAAAGAACATCTATACAATATATCCTGTTGCACCATGTCAAGTTTTTTATTGCACAAAACTATTTTACACACCCCCAAAAGCAATTGAAATCATGATTTTCATGCAGAAATCATTACTTGAAATCATGATTTGAGTTGTTTTTTGGGGTTGTGTAAAACAATGTAAATCACTTTGTGTGCAATAGGTTTAATCCTTCTATTATATCTAAAAAATATTGTTTAGACTCCTATAACGACCATATCCAACAAACTCCTCCTAAAAGACCTAATAGTTGCTAATATTTAGGAACCATAAACGTTTTGCCCCACTGCCATGGTAAAAACAAAAAAACAAAAAACCCTTCTCTATTTTTATAAGACTTTCTTGACACTGAATAATACGGAAAAAAATAAAGATTTCCTAACATAGTAAAACGCAACACTGGAGTCAAAAGTCTTGTGTTTTTATCTTTTTCACGCCATTCACGGAATCATGCCTTCTTTTTAGTGCTAGTCGCCTGTTTAGAAAAGAAACAAAGTCACGCTCACGGCACTTTTAGTGTTTCTTCTTTTTTATTTTTTCACTCCATTTTTTATTTATAGTCACAACATTTCAATTGATGGGTTTTATATTTTTTACACAAATTACTGTTATTTAAAAATAATAATAAAAACCTTCCTAATGTCCTTGAATGGTACTATAACCCTAAAGCCTCCAATGTCTTTTTTTTTCCCTCTCTATCTTGAAATTTCAGTTTAAAACTCTATAAATTTGTTATAAATCAAAATTTTAAACCAATCACATTCATTACTACATTAGTTTTTGTATGTTTTATGTAATAAAACTTATGTAGTAAAATTTTAAATTTGGATAAATATAATAGGATTTAAAACCCATATTATCTACTACATGCTGATTATTTTTTATCATTCATTATTTGATTGACTAAAGACTACCGATTAACCTTCTCAAAAAAAAAAAAAAAAATACTACCAATTAATCTAACTGAAACTTAAAGCACAGCTTTATTTTAAGGCCATTTATATCATATTTGATACAGGTGAGGTGATTACAAGCCGTCATCACAATAACATGCCTCTAGTGTTTAAAAAATAAATGCCAAAAAGAAAAAAGAAAAAGATTTAGTGTTTTAATATAGTAGCCTATCAACTACTCAATTTATGATTATCAATTAGGAGAAAATAAGTGGGCTCTTAGCTAATGATATTAGTAATTTCACATTCCAACTTGGATGCTTGGACTGTGATTGATGGTACTTCCGCCACTTCCACATTGGATGTTTGGACCAGAATTTTTTCAACCGTGTTTGACACTTCACTTCATATTAAAATTTTCCTACCCAGTTTTCCACTTTCCTGGTTTTCCACATTGGATGAACTTTTTTTTGGAGCATGATAAATTTCCATCGTGTTTGACACTGCAAGATTTTTCTATTTTTCCGCTCTGTTTGTCACTTTGCTTTTTACCAATTTCGGATTTCCACATTGAATGTACAGTTCATATCCTTAATTGATACGTTGATACCCTATTTCGACCGTCTTGTTTTATGTGTTAAAACAAGCAAGCAAGATATCCCTTAAGTCATGGCTGTCAAAATAGGGTAAATGGAAAAATGATATTAAGATTGGGCCGGTGAAAATTAATAAAAAGTTGGTTACATCAACGATTTGTAAAAATGTTATAAAATAATTTGTGACTGTAGCATTACTCTTAACAACTTTTCACATAGACTTTATTGTGATTTTTGTGAAATTGTTGTGTTCATAACTTTCACTAGTATGTAACCAGTGCTTACGCACAGGAATGATAAATTGTAGTCATACTATTGGTGTTAATTTAGGTTATTAAATATATAAAACATTAGTTCGACCAGAAAATTTGGAGGTACTAAAATGATTTTTCCTTCTAATTTTAATGATATTGGTTACGCCAAATTTCTCATTACACTGTTGTTATATATATAATTTTGAAAATCACTATTAGACACTACATATACTATATCAATTCACTATCATTGTCCATGAAATTCTACTAAATACAACACAAAATAAAAGTATAAATTGGTTCAATAGTATTTCCTAAATTGAATGGGGATAAATGCATGGAATTGTTTAGCTCAATCTCAATTTGTTACATTGAAGATCTTCATACACAAAATATTTAAACAGAAATAGTATAAAAAATATATATTCATTAGTTCAAAAAAAAATAACTACAAAAATCTAAACAATTTAATTTTTACGAAAAGCTAACAAAGGCAAAATATAATTTTGATTCTAATCAAATTTTCTCTAAGCTTTGATTATATATATATATATATTACCTAAGTTTATTTATATTGTACTCCTTTTTTACACTGAATTAACTTACTTGGCACAAAAATTAAAAAAAATTTAAATTAGATGGAACACATGGCGCAAAATTAAACTTTAATTGAAATCAAATTTTTACACTATATAAATTAACTTGGCACAAAAATTTAAAAGCTTAGATTAGATGAAACATATGACGCAAAATTAGACTTTAATTGAATTCCAATTTGAAATCTAATTGGATTTTCTCTTAGTTTTGGCTATTAACATTTACTGGTGTGTAGTCTTGTGCATATGCACGATTACAATTAAAAATAATCACAATTATAATTTAAAAAAAAAAAGATTCAAATTATACATAGTATTAGTTTACATTTTTTTTTAAAACCATACATTTCTAAAATATATAATGGTTTCTCATTATATATATAGATAAAATTTAGAATTTAATTGGATTTATACTCTTCGGTTATTTCACCCAATACTTTGCTTGCCACAAAAATTAAAAAAATAAATGGACACGTGACGGAAAATTGGATTCCAATTGAAATTCAATTTAGAATCTAATTGAATTTGGACTCTTCAATTTTTATACTCAATAATTTACTTGGCACAAAATTAAAAGTTAAAAATTAAATGGGACACATAATACAAAATTGATGTGGGGCCAGAGAATTTGGCAACCCCGGCCCACTCTATGCTAAGCCCAAGGCCCATGCCGAGGAGGAAGGAGTGTCCGAGAATGAGTCAAGGAAGCTTCATTCACCAGGGGTACCGCTGAGGACAATCATGTCCTCGGCCTGCACGGGCCACTGAAAAGAAGAACAAAGTGCCTTCAGAGGTAACCGTCCAGAGCGATCCAAGAGAGAGGCAAGTACAACAGGTTGGCCATAGAAGCATGGTAGAGGAGCAATCCTAGGAGGAACTGTCACCTCCACATTAAATGCCCACAACTAACGTTCTGGCCACATTAAAGGAGAAGTGACCCCTGAACAGTGCCGCCTTAGTTGCTACCACCCACAGAAAGAATGGGAAGGTGGCTGATGGGACAGATACACAAGTGGTGACCTGCATGATCAACAAATGGAGGGCCAGGATTAACCAGAAG
Organism: Quercus gilva; assembly: GCA_023621385.1. Lineage (NCBI taxonomy): Eukaryota > Viridiplantae > Streptophyta > Magnoliopsida > Fagales > Fagaceae > Quercus > Quercus gilva. The sequence goes on from CM042481.1 coordinate 60,116,313, forward strand.
GGGATATAAAATATAACAAGTCCTCTAGAAAGGAGGACGGCAGTTTTAGAAGAGAAAAAGGACCGTGGCACATGTATGATCTTTGTAACCTAGTACCAGAGAAGGAATAAGAAATATATGATCCAAGAAAACGGCCGAGGAGCCTAGTTTCATATTTTAGTTTATGTTCTTGCCACCCAATCCATGTATTACCATGTTCAATTGTTGCAATCCCCATTAGGGCCTAATTCTTTGACCCGCACTCTATAAATTCATTGTATTGGGCCAGCTGGGCTTGAGTCCACTCATTCCCAAGGAATAGTGCTCGAACCAGGTCCCTACTATTGGCGCCGTTTGTGGGAAAGAACTTGTGCGTTAGTAAGGGCAATGACCAAACATGGCAGGAACAGGCCCTTACTAAGCAGGATCCCACCAGTCTAAACCAGCGAGGTCCCAACAACAGGGTACCTTCCCCAACCCCGAGCGCGGTCGAAATGAAGAAAATGGAAGGTTTTGAGAGGGAAGTGCGCACACCACACAGACCAGCAGAAGCCACACCCGCAGGGGCAGCCACGTGCTACGGAGGCAAAATGACGACCAGACCGTGCAATCAGAAGAAGTCAAGAGCCACATGTCCAACAGACAGGATGATAAGGTGGCCATGCAGCGAGAGATAGACGGTTTGAGGAGAAAGCTGCGCCATGCACAACGAAGGCAGTCTCGCCTTAGTCCTGACACACTCTCCGACGAGGAGGGCGATGATGACTATAGGCGAAGATCAAGGACCCCCCCAAGCGAGACCTTCTCTCACGAAGAAGAGTACTACTAGAGGCGCAAACGTAAAAGCCATCCCCTAGGGGCGTGGGGAGTGATGCCATGAGTAGGGCACTGGATCAGCTCTCCAAATCACCTTTCACCCGCCACAATGAAGAGGTTATGCTTCCTCGGCGATTTCAGCAGCCAACTTTCATCATTTATAACGGCAGAACGGACCCTGTGGAGCATGTGAGCCAATATAACCAAAAGATGGCTGTCCACTCCAAGAATGAGGCGCTGATGTGTAGAGTCTTCCCCTCTAGTTTGGGACTAGTGGCAATGAGATGATTCAATGGTCTGAAGACGAATTCCATAGACTCATATAGGCAGCTGACTCAAGCCTTCGGCTCCCGATTCGTCACAAACAGCAGACCTCCTCGGCCCTTGAGTGTGTTGTTGTCTTTATCCATGCATGATAGAGAAACTCTAAAGGCCCACTCGAACCGATACTGGGAGATATACAACGAACTGGATGGCAAGTATGAGGATGTCGCCATCAGCACCTTCAAAAACGGTCTCCCGACGGGGCATGGCCTGAGGAAGTCTCTGACCGGTAAGCCCGCCACCAGTGTGCGCCAGCTGATGAATCGGATTATTAATTATAAGCGGGTAGAGGAGGATCAGCTGCAAAGCAAGGGAAAAGAGAAGGTTATCCCTCAGGAAAGGAGGGATTTCAGGTCGGACCGGTACAACAGCAATCACTCGAGGAGAGATTTTGCAGGGCAATCCGGGGGACCAACGCTCAGGCTATCAATGCCGTATTCCGAGAGCCGGTTCTGAATTGCTAGTACCACCAGGACCACGAATACGCCACAGAGGACTACAGGAACCTCTGGGACTATCTGAACCATTTAGTTTGGGAAGGAAAACTGAAGCACCTCCTGCACCATTCCAGTGGCCACCAAGGCCAGACCTATCAGGAGCTCCAGAGAGATACTGCTATAAGGGCACCCGCAGGGATGATCAATGTGACCTTGGCCGCGCCGGGAAGAACAGACGCGCGCCCCTCGCAAGTATTGTCTGTGGCCCAGATGCGTGCCGAGGAGTCCCAATCAGAGCCGAAAAAGGCTAGAAGGAATTTTCACCCAACCCTATGCTTTTTAGAGGAAGACAAGGTCGGGACCACCCAGCCCCATGATGACGCGCTGGTGATCACCCTCAGAATTGGGGACTATTATGTGAAAAAGGTGATGGTGGATGGTGGCAGCGGGGCCGAGATTATGTACCGCGACCTTTACAAGGGGCTGGGGTTAAGACCAGAAGATTTGACACCCTATAACTCCCCCCTGATGAGCTTCGATGGGAAGCTGGTTATCCCAAAGGGCATGATTAGGCTGCCCATCCAGACCGGCCCAGAAGTAGTAGAGGTGGACTTTATAGTGGTGGACACTTATTCCCCGTACATAGCCATCGTCGGCAGGCCCTGGCTCCACACCCTAGGGGCTGTCTCTTCCTCTTTGTACCAGAAGGTGAAATTCCCGTCAGGGGACCATGTCCTCGAAATCCGTGGTTGCCATTCCACATCAAGGCAATGCATGGTGACTGTCACATCGCATCGGCTCGATGCGGGGGCCTCTGTCACTGTTGAAGGGGGCTTATAGCAATCAAAGGACCCGGCGGCAACTCCCGATGCAGCTGTCGAGGAAGCAAAATATGAAGATCTTGACAAGATAATCATTGGAGATGATCCAGAGAAGTTCTTTCAAGTCGGGGCTCGGCTGCCTCCTCAGGAGGGGGAGGAGTTGATCGAGTTCCTCAATACAAACATTAACGTATTTGCATGGGATGCCTGCAATGCTCCAGGGATCGATCCAGCCTTTATTTGTCACTATCTCAATGTCAACCCATCCGTCGTCCCTAAGAAACAACCACCTCGGCCCCCGTCAAGGGAGCACGCCGATGCGATTAGAGAAGAGGTGAAGAAGCTTAAGCGTGCAGAGGCCATCAAGGAGGTCTTTTACCCTGAGTGGTTGGCCAACACTGTGGTGGTCAAGAAGAAAAGTGGAAAATGGAGAGTTTGTGTAGACTTCACGGACCTAAACAAGGCATGCCCAAAGGACCCATTCCCTATGCCTCAGATAGACCAGCTGGTGGATGCCACCGACATCCTCGGATGAGTTTCTTAGATGCCTTTCAGGGCTATCATCAAATACCACTAGCCCTGAATGATCAGGAGAACAGCCTTCGTGACACCTGTTGGGAATTACCACTATAAGGTGATGCCCTTTGGCCTGAAGAACGCTGGGTTCACCTATCAGAGGATGATGACGAATGTTTGAACCACTACTGGGCAAAAGTATCGAAGTTTATGTTGATGATATGGTGGTAAAGAGTAAAGTGGTGTCCGAGCACCTAGGAGATCTCAACTGTATCTTTGACGTCCTAAGGAAGCATAAGCTGCGCCTGAATGCTTCCAAACCGGTTCATTTTCAGGTCGGCTAATAGGTGCAGGCCTTCCTACCTCCTAATTAACAAGTGGAAGGGATTCGAGTGGTCCGAGGATTGTGCCGTGGCCTTCCAGCAGCTTAAGGAATACCTATCCCGGCCACCAATCATGTCTAACCCCGAAGCCGACGAAATCCTGTACACCTACATCGCCGTAGCCCCTCATGCAGTGAGCTTGGTGCTGATACGGGATGATAGTGGTATTCAAAAGCCAGTCTACTACGTGAGCAAGTCGCTGCATGAAGCTGAGATCAAGTACTTGCCCTTGGAGAAAGCCCTACTGGCTGTAGTCCATGCTACGCGAAAGCTTCCCCCTATTTCCAGGCCTACACAGTAGTCGTCCTAACTCAACTGCCCTTGAGATCTGTACTTCGGTCTGCTGATTGCACTGAAAGGATCGCTAAGTGGAACATGATTCTGGGGGCTTTTGACATTAAGTACATGCCTCAGACCTCTATAAAGGGCCAGGTCCTGGCTGACTTGGTGGCCGAATTTGCCGAACCACTGGTAGAAGCAGTGGCCAAAAAGGGATACATGGAGGCAAAATCAGTTGGGGCTGATAGGCCACAAACTGAATGACCCCTTGTGATTTAAACTAATTAATTAATTTACCCAAGTTATTAATTAATCAATTTAACATACAAATACGTGGCAGCACAAACAAATCACCGAATAACTAAATATGTAGCGGAAAATAAATAACACGGTGATTTGTTCACGAATGGGGAAAAACCCTAACGGCAAAAACCCCACCGGGTGATTTTCAGGTCACCACTCCCGAAACTCCACTATTATCAAATCAAGCAGTTACAAATAAGGAATCCCAAGTACCTTATCAACCTACAGTTGAACTCTTACCCCAATACCCAATTGGACTTGATCTGTAGCGACAGTTCCCCCTTTTGATGCACGGCTCCCAAGTACGTGACTAACCAGATGCGCGGATCCCAGTACGCGACTTCAAACACCAACTTTAGGAAGAGAGGTTGGCTGTAAAGTTCTTCAGATCATCCTATGCAATGAAGATCAGGAAGATGCTTGGTCACAAAACCCTACGGTGCAAAGTACACAGCAACTTCTTGAAGAAGATGAACTAGGTCAAGAACTTCGTCTTAGATCACAATTTGCTTGAACAAGGATTGCTCAATGCTTATGCAACTTGTGTCTATGTTGACGGCTCTTAAAACACTCCTTAAATATGTTTAGGGTTAGAAGAAAAGAAGGCCCAAAAACACATTCACGGATCCCAAGAAAATCATATTAGAATTCTGACTTTTGTAAATCTCGACAGCTAGAAGGTGTCGAGGTAGCTATCGAGAAGGTGTCGAGCTTTAAAAATTCTGCACTTCAACTTGCTTTTTCTTGGACAGACTTGATGACTTCAACACTTGATCTTGAAACATAGTTTCTTGAAGTATTAAATACACCTAGAACTACCCAATTACAAGTAGAGTGCGTTTTGTCAAAGGATTAGCCAATTTACATAAAATGTGACATATGTTCCTAACATGTGAACACATATGTCCTAACAATCTCCCCCTTTAGCAATCCGTGACAAAACCACAACCAACAAATGAACATATGAGAGAAGTCATGAATCACTCAACTCATATTCACTTGTTACATACAATAAAATCTATCCTAACACAAACTCTTGAAGAACTTTGCAAAAAGAGAGTTTATGGCAAGTAGACTTTGACAACCTGTATTTCTGAAACACTTATAAACAAAACTCATCAAGGCATCTTGTGTGAAACAGAAATAATTAGATTGCATACAAATATAAAGAACATGTGTATAAAGAGAGAAAAGAAACAACACATGAAGAGGTAGGTGAAAAAGAAACATACATCCACATATATAGAAGATAAGTACAATGTATGTAAACTGATATACAAGACTAATGTATCTAATAAGACTAGAAAAGAAAAAGATACATCAAAAGCCTCACTACATCCCTCAAAAAGTATGAACACTCCCCCTATCAAAAATGTCCTATACTAACTCTCCCCCTAAGATGACTACTCTCATAATCCAAAACTACTCCCCCTTTTTGTCACGAATGACAAAGGGTAGAGTGTCATGTAGACATCTCATCAGTAGAGCTAGCATCTCCATCATCATCATCATCTGAAGCATCATCGTCATCACCATCATCATCATCATCCTCAGAGTCAGAATCTGAAGCCACTGGAGGAGGTGGTGGAGGAGAAGCCTCAGAAGCAAAACCACCCATGGTCGCCTGCCGTCGTGCAATACGACCAACACGAACATTCACCTGATACAACTCAGTGGTGAGTGTATCGAGGCGAGCATCCATGCGCTGCAGCTGCGCCATAGTGTCTCCAAGAGATACATCGCTGGAGGAAGGAAGAGGAGTCGATGTAGATGGAGCAGATCTGGATGGAGCCGAACGGGAGGGAGGAGTGGAATCCGGCTGTCTCGCCCTGAACTGTGCCTCACTACGTTTTACGGTAGCGGCATCTATGGCAGAGATGTGTGTGAAGTGGTCGGACGAGGGAAAAGGGATGGAAAAATGGCATAGTATCCTCGTGATAGCGGAAGGAAAGATGAGCTTATCACGGGACGCCGCATCTAAATGAACATCTATGATAGAGAAAATGAAGTGGGAAGGAAAATCTATCGTGAGATGCTCAAGTAGAGAAAGCAAGAAACGAGCACGAGGCTCTGTGATAGAGTTATAATGGGAAAGAGGATGAAGTACAAAAGTCATCACCATGTTAAGGAATCTAGGACCTTTAGCAAAAGGTCTACATGATGTGTACATATGCTCACCCCACTCAGAAGGGCGCTCACAGAAGGCAGAAATGAGCTCATCCCTGAACACAGTCCTCAGTCGCTCACAAGTAGGATAGTCAGGAAACTCTATCCTAGGAACCCTAAGCACATCCGCCACTAGCTGCGGTGTGACAGGGATGCGCGTACCTCGAACGCGAGTGAAAAAGAGAGGTACTGAACGATCAATCCCGTGCATGTTGGAGTAAAACTCCTGAATCAGCACGAGAGGACAAGTGACCGGGATGTCACACAGTGACCCCCATCCCCTACTGTGAATGACAGAGGGAAGGTCAGTGTCGGCAAAGTCTGCCAGAACAACGTGGCGTTCCGAATGAACACCTCGTTTAGAAAAGTTCTCAGTAAATGCCTTATAGGCATCTCCATCACGGAACCGAAGATTATGAGGAGCAGTATCAGAAGATGAAGAAGCTCCAGAACGCAGAGGGTTCCGAGCAGGAGTGGATTTACGTTTAGGTGCCATAGATGCAACTAACGTAAAACAATGAGAAAAGAGATAGAGAGGGAGACAATCAGAAAAGTCCCAAACAGTTCAAATATAACAATATGTTGAACAAAATGGACGTATGCATGGGAATGCATGATCATGTGACATGCAAACATAAAAAGCATCATGGGCTCAGCCCAATCCAATCCTATCAGCACACAGACAAGAATCACACAACTAAATGCATGAACATATCATTCTAATGCACATGGAATGCAATGCATGACATTTTAAACTCTTTTTATTGAAAGCCCAACCCAAGATTTCAATAAAAACTCAATGATTTTGAAAAACCCAAAGTTTTCAAAGAAAAACCCAAAACCTAAGTTTTAAAACATGAAATGCATGAAAAACAAAGGATAACAAGATCATACCAGGTGATTTGAAGCAAGAAAGTGCCAGAAATCAAGTTGAATGAAGGTTGGAGAGAAGAAAACTGCTCAGGAAGACGAACCGCCTCGGACAGATCGAAGAGAGATCGAGAAATGAAGGAGAAAATCGCGATCGCAGCATTTATAGGACCTCCAGTAAATCTCGACAGCAGAGGTGTCGAGAGGTATCGAGATGCTGTCGAGACAGGTATCGAGAGAAAATGCCTTCGACAGCTAAGGTATCGAGGAGGTATCGAGGTACCAAACAGCTCATCCAACATCAGAAGCTCGATCGATCGACGTGGTGTCGAGGAGGTATCGAGGAGATAGAGATTTTCTCGATCGATCCACCAGGTGTCGAGGAAGTGTCGAGATTGCGATAAAGAAAAGGCTTAGAGGCTCGACAGCTGACCAGGTATCGAGGAGGTGTCGAGAAGGTGTCGAGCCAGCTATGAAATGCAGTTTTTCGAGAAGTGAAAAACACAGACATGAATGCAATCAAGACATGCACCTCAAACATGATCCAACCAACATATAAATCTCTCAAAAATCATCTTTCAATGAAAATTTAAGCATATGGATCTCCCAAAAACACACACACACACTAAACAAGTCTGACTAATTTTATATTTCAAAAATAAGTCATGACAGTTTAGTGAGCATACAAAAGCACATGTAAACCTTTGTGATGGCCAAATCACATTGTACTTGCACATGTATCAAAAGTAGCAAAGAATATTGCGTGTTGTGTGTGAAAAACATCGCAAGATTGCATATGTGTATACATGTTATGATGATCTGAGATATGAGCAAATAACTTTAACTCACACACAATCATAACTGTTTGATGGGGACTATCACCTTCGAGGTACATCCTATAACTCCCACATCTCCTAGAATACACGCTTGCAACCATTTTAAAGCATTTTTAATCTTTTTGCTTTTTATTTCTTTGCATATTTTCTTTTTAAGCATATCATACATGGGCTTATGAGAAAGAAAAGAAATACCCATTGATATTTTGACATTTCAATTTTGCTATGCCTAAGCACACAAATGTCATTGACATCACACTTTTGCTATGCCGAAGCATACAGATGTCATTAATGATTGGCGGGCAACAGTGGTGAGATGGTTATTAATGCCTTTCTCTTAGGATTTTCTAGTCCTACCCGTCAAAAAGAGTGATATGAGTGTTAAGTCTAAGAATAACCTAATCTTACTCATCACAAACAAGAGCCACAAAGCTCACTTGCTCAGTTGTGCATAAGGATGCTCATCTAAGCTACAAGAGATACAAAGTTTAGAACACTTTGTTTCATTGGCCACCTAAGGTACACAAGTACCAAAGTACACAAAACACACACTGTTTTTGTATTTTTCAATTTTTTATTTTTATTTTTATATGAAAAACAAAATAAACAAAACTGAAAGTAAACACACAAAGACATGTTAAAAAAAACAAAACAATGCATAAAACTAGACTGACTCAGCAAAAATGCAAAACACACACGCAATGCAACAAAAACAAAAAGGGAGAAGAAAGTGATAATATCACTTAGAGTCCTTTTTCTTCCACACCTTGGAAGAACCTTTCCTTTGATTAAGAATTTGAAACGGCGGTGAGGGGGAAGGATTACACCCGTTCAAGTTCGAAAGGAACATGAGGGCTTTCAGAAGATCTCCAAGAGGAGCAAGAGAGGATTGAAGCTGATTTTGGCTTTCAGATGCTGTCATACTGTTGCTCTTTTGGGTGGCTAGCCACTTGTAGCAATTTGGTCGAGTATGACCTGCAGCTCCACAATGATAACAGAGATGCTGCTTCTTTTGTTTAGGCTTTTGAGAGTTAGCCTTCTTATCCCTAGGGAGTTTAGCATCTTTCTTTTCTGATTTAGGGGGTGCTCCTAAGATGGATTTACCCTTGTCTATGTTCTCACTAGCTAATTCAGTTTTAACATCAATGTTCTCAATTTTAACATTATTAGCAGGAGGAACAAAAACAGTAGAACTAGTAGAAGCAGAGTTAGAGAAAGAAAGACCATACCCTAAACCTGTTCGATCTGAAGCAGATTTCTGGTTGCTGAGCATCTCATCAAGTCTTGCACTTGAAGTCCTCTCCAGTTGAGCTCTGACTTGAAACAGCTCTGCTTCAAACTTCTTGGTCTTTTCAGCCAGGAAGTTATTCTCAAACCTCAGTGCACCAATAGTTTGATTCGCCTCATCAAACTTTGTGGACAATTCTTCTCTATCGAGTTCCACATCACTGAGCTTCTTGGTGGCTAGCCTGTATAGCTTTTCATGCTTTTCAGAAAGCTTGTAAAGCTTTTCATAGGCTGAATGGATATCATCTTTGTCATCCATCTTTTCACATTCAGTGTCCACCAATTCTTCTTCTTCTTCTTCAACAATCCCATCAGTAGAATTGACTGAAGCAGTGAAAGCATTTAGGATTCCGTCATCTTCACTATCGGAATCATCTTCAGGCTCAGTGTCACTCAGGGTTGCAGCAAGAGCCTTACTCTTTCCAATGCTTTTCAGATATGTAGGACACTCATTCTTCATGTGTCCAAACCCATGACACCCAAAACATTTTGGTCCTGCCGGAACAGTGTACTGACCGCCATCCTTGGCATCCTTCCTTCCCTTGTCTTGGCTCTTGAACTATGAAGAGCTGGATTGCCTGCGGTCTTTGTCGAAGCTCCTCCCATTGGCATTCTTCATAAATTTCTTGAACTGCCTCGTAATGTAGGACTTCATCTTTGAATCTTCATCATCGGAAGACTCATCTGTATCACTGCTCTTCGCCTTCAGGGCCATGCTCTTGCCCTTGCTTGACTTGCCTATCCTTGATAACCCTAGCTCGTAGGTCTGCAAGTTCCCAACCAGCTCAGTCAAAGGAATTTTATCAATGTCCTTTGATTCTTCAATTGCCGTAATCTTGGCATGAAATCTCTCAGGTAGAGATCTGAGCACCTTCCTTACAACCTTGGGTTCAGGGATGGTTTCCCCAAGATTGAAGGCTGAGTTCACTATGTCCTTAAGCTTGGCATAGAACTCATCAAACGACTCATCCTCCTCCATCTTTATCTCTTCAAAGCTAGTAGTGAGCCTCTGTAGCTTTGAATCTTTGACAGCCTTTGTTCCTTCATAGGTTGTCTGGAGGATGGTCCACGCCTCCTTGGCAGTTTCTGTTGAGGATATCTTCTTGAACTCCTCATTGGTGACAGCGCTAAATAGAGCATTCAGCGCTCTGCTGTTGAAGTTCGCCGCCTTGATCTTGGCTTCATCCCAATCAGCCGGCGCTTCTTTTGGCTTTGTCCAGCCAATCTCCACAGCTTGCCACACCTTCTCATCTAAGGACTGCAAAAAAGCTCTCATGCGTACTTTCCAGTAGGCATAGTTAGTCCCATCAAATAAAGAAGGTATAATGAGGGATTGTCCTCTATCCATGACAAACAGGGGTCAATGGATCAATCACAGCAAAGATTAATAACTAATCAGAGTGTGCCCGCTCTGATACCACTTGATAGGCCACAAACTGAATGACCCCTTGTGATTTAAACTAATTAATTAATTTAGCCAAGTTATTAATTAATCAATTTAACATACAAATACGTGGCAGCACAAACAAATCACCGAATAACTAAATATGCAGCGGAAAATAAATAACACGGTGATTTGTTCACGAATGGGGAAAAACCCTAACGGCAAAAACCCCACTAGGTGATTTTCAGGTCACCACTCCCGAAACTCCACTATTATCAAATCAAGCAGTTACAAATAAGGAATCCCAAGTACCTTATCAACCTACAGTTGAACTCTTACCCCAATACCCAATTGGACTTGATCTGTAGCGACAGTTCCCCCTTTTGATGCACGGCTCCCAAGTACGTGACTAACCAGATGCGCGGATCCCAGTACGCGACTTTAAACACCAACTTTAGGAAGAGAGGTTGGCTGCAAAGTTCTTCAGATCATCCTATGCAATGAAGATCAGGAAGATGCTTGGTCACAAAACCCTACGGTGCAAAGTACACAGCAACTTCTTGAAGAAGATGAACTAGGTCAAGAACTTCGTCTTAGATCACAATTTGCTTGAACAAGGATTGCTCAATGCTTATGCAACTTGTGTCTATGTTGACGGCTCTTAAAACACTCCTTAAATATGTTTAGGGTTAGAAGAAAAGAAGGCCCAAAAACACATTCACGGATCCCAAGAAAATCATATTAGAATTCTGACTTTTGTAAATCTCGACAGCTAGAAGGTGTCGAGGTAGCTATCGAGAAGGTGTCGAGCTTTAAAAATTCTGCACTTCAACTTGCTTTTTCTTGGACAGACTTGATGACTTCAACACTTGATCTTGAAACATAGTTTCTTGAAGTATTAAATACACCTAGAACTATCCAATTACAAGTAGAGTGCGTTTTGTCAAAGGATTAGCCAATTTACATAAAATGTGACATATGTTCCTAACATGTGAACACATATGTCCTAACAGGGGCAATCTCTGTCCCAGGGCCCTTACGCTGGAAAGTGTACGTTGATGGAGCCACGAATCAAAGGGGGTCTGGGGTAGGGCTAGTCCTACTGTCCCCAGAGAAGTCTGTTGTGGAGAAGTCCTTGAGACTTGGGTTCCCTGCCACGAATAACGAAGCCGAGTATGAAGTCTTATTGCAAGGTATGGTCATGGTGCAAAAAATAGGTAGAAAAGCAGTGGATATGTTCTCGGATTCGAGGTTGGTAATGGGCCAGGTAAACGAAGAATTGGAAGCCAGGGTTGCGAGGATGCAAGAGTACTTAAGCCAGGTCAAACGCCTGTAGTCAGACTTCGACCTTTTTAGCTTGTCACATGTCTCCAGAAGTGGAAACACCCATGCAGATTCATTGGCCACATTTGCTACATCCTCGACAGGGGATCTGCCCCGGGTTATCCTTATTGAGCATCTAGAGAGGGTGAGTGATGTGACAAAAGGCACGACCCATGTCCACCAGGCTAGAATGAGCCCCAGCTGGATGGACCCTATAGTGAGATTCCTCAAAGATGATATCCTACCTGAGGAGAAGTCAGAGGCTGACAAAATACGAAGGAACGCACCTCGGTTCTAGTTGTTCGAGGACCACAAACTATATAAGCGCTCCTACTCTGGACCCTACTTACTGTGTATTCATCCCGAGGTGTCAGAACTACTGCTCGAGGAGTTGCATGAAGGGATCTGTGGGAGTCATACAGGAGGAAAGTCCCTGTCGCACTAAGCCATCACCCAGGGATGTTGGTGGCCAAAGATGCAGAAGGAAGCCCTGGAGTATGTTAAGAAGTGTGACCAATGCCAAAGGTTTGCCCCAAATATTCATCAGCCAGGAGGCGTCCTAAATCCTTTGTCCAGCCCATGGCCGTTTGCCCAGTGGGGCCTGGATATTGTAGGTCTTTTCCCCAAGGCACTGGGGAACAAAAGGTATCTGTTGGTCGGCATTGATTATTTCACCAAGTGGGTCGAAGCTGAGCCCTTAGCCAACATTAAAGATGTGGATGCTAAAAAGTTCATCTGGAGGAACATTGTTGCACGATTCGGGGTCCCCCATACCCTCATTTCAGATAACAGACTTCAATTTGACAGCAAGGCCTTCAAAAGATACTGTTGTGAGCTGGGGATCACGAACTGGTACTCAACTCCGGCTTATCCTCAAGGAAATGGGCAGGCCGAGGCTGTCAACAAGGTCATAGTCAATGGGCTCAAGAAGAGGTTGGATGACGCCAAGGGAAGATGGGTAGAAGAGCTACTGCACGTCCTATGGACCTATCGTACTACACCACGGCGGTCAACAGGGGAGACACCTTTTGCCATAAACTATGGGGCTGAGGCCGTTATCCCTCTAGAAGCGAACTTCCCAACACTAAGGACGAGCTCCTTCTCCCCGGACGGTAATAATGAGCTACTGGGGAAGAGCCTAGATCTGATTGATGAACGAAGGGAGAAGGCAATGATCCAGCTGGTCTAGTACCACCAAAAGCTCAAGCAAGGATATGATGCCAATGTGAAGCTAAGACCACTAGCACCAGGGGACTTAGTGTTGAGGAAAATTGTGGGCGTTGCCAAGAACTCATCCAATGGGAAGCTAGGACCTAACTAGGAGGGACTATACCGAATCACCTTAGTGGCGGGAATAGGTGCATACTACTTAGAAGATTTAGATAAAAAACCTGTACCTCGTCCATGGAATGTAAATAACCTGCGAAGGTATTATTATTAATGAAAGCGTCTTTGTCAATTCAAATTCTAAGTCTGTTGTGATTGCATGCTTCTTACCTTGACAACCATCTATGTGTTAGACAAAACCAAGGCCTTGCATGGTCCTCGGACTCAAGCCTATGAGAAAACTAACTATTTCAAGAAAACACTAAGTGTTAGACAGAACCAAGGCCTTGCATAGTCCTCGGACTCAAGCCTATGGGGAAACTAACTACTTCAAGAAAACACTAAGTGTTAGAAAAAACCAAGGCCTTGCATGGTCCTCGGACTCAAGCTTATGGGGAAACTAACTGCTTCAAGAAAACACTAAATGTTAGTGTTAGACAGAACCAAGACTTTGCATGGTCCTCGGATTCAAGCCTATGGGGAAACTAACTACTTCAAGAAAACACTAAGTGTTAGACAGAACCAAGGCCTTGCATGGTCCTCGGACTCAAGTCTATAGGGAAACTAACTACTTCAATAAATCCTATAAGTGTCAGACAGAACTCAGGCCTTGCATGGTTCAGCCCACACCTGAAGGGTTTAATGACTTTGGCCTACCTTGGGTCCAAGTCAAAAAACGAAAAAGAGGTAGGTTTCCCTTTGCATACACATTTCCACATTATTGTAGTTATTACTGTGATGTGCCGAGGCGCAATCGAAGTTAGGATTATACAAGTATAAAAAAAAATATATATATATATATAATAATGATAAGCAAGGCAAGCAAGGGAAAACAAAACGCGCGCTACATTAAATTCATAAAAGATACACAACAAGAATCATATTACAATATTTAAAAAAAAGAAAAAAAAAAAAAAAAGAAAAAGACAAGGCAAAAATGCCATTACATTGTTCCAAAAAAATAAAATAAAAGGGAGATAAGGCAAAGGCGCCAAGGGGCCTACTTCTTCAGCTTAATATTCTTCTCCCCTGTGGGTGGCTGATTTGTGATGGCCTCAGGGTCCTCTGAGCTCTGACTTAGAGGAATAATCTGCAAGGGCACCGCAGACAGTGTTGTCTCCTCGACAATAGGGGCCTGGACATCGGCTGAGAGGTTTGCGGCTTCCTGGGGTGCTTCTTCATTGGGACCTTTGGCTGTTTCAGTCACTCCAGAAGGATCAGTTTCCACTGCAGGCTCATCAGAAGTTGTAGTAACCATCTCGGTAGTGACTGCAACCTCCTCGGCTTCTTCATTAGGGGCAATATCAGTCTCCTCAGCGGCCACCTCGGCCTCAGAGCTGGAAGGAGCAGCCTCGCGGATGGCAAGGGGATAGTATACATTCTCCACCTTCCACAGGTCGGACGAGGCCCCAACCCCAGCTTGTTTGAGGGCCTCACTCCAAACCTGGGAGCAGTAGAACCTGCATACCCTAGGGACTTGGGCTTTGAGAGTAGCCTCCGTCTCGGCCATCCCGACTGCATAGGCTGCCTCATCGGCTTCTTCCTTAGAAGCCTGAGCCTCCACCCTGCCAAAGTCCGCCTCAACCTTACCTCTTAGAGCCTCTTCTCTGGCCCACTCAGCCACATTCTTTTCCCCCTCAGCATCGGCCGCCTTCTTTTTCAGATCAGCGATCAGCTCGTTTGCGATCTTCAACTGCTCCTCCACCTCGGTCAGACGCCTCGTCTGGTCTTGGGCTTGCCTTTGGGCACCAGCCAGGCCTGATTCAGCGCTGTCTCGAGCCCTGGTCACCTCCTTCAGCTCCTTCCAGGCCTTCATGAGATCAGCCTCGGAGGCTTTAAAGGTCCGACTGGCCCCTATGCGCTTGTCATGCTCTGCATCTAGGGCTTTGTCTTGTTTGATGGATGCCTCCTCCAACCTAAAAATGGCCTGAACAGCCTGCCAATTGAAACAAATGCAGAAGTAAGTAGGAAACAAAAAAAAAAAAGGGAAAAAGAGAGAAAATTGAAGCTAGAAGAATCATAAGTGCTGAGAGTCTTACCATTCCTAAGTATCGCTTGAGGTTGAGGAAGACCTCCATACTCCTCAAAGCCTCCAGCTCAGCCATGTCTGCAGGGAGTAGCAGGGACCTCTCCAGCGCATCGGCTACAAGTGTGCCTTCGCCCCTTTGGAAGTCCCTGAGAGACGCCTCGTCTAGTCTACTCGTTTGCGATCTTCAGCTGCTCCTCCACTTTGGTCAGACGCCTCGTTTGGTCTTGGGCCTGCCTTTGGGCACTAGCCAGGCCTAATTCAGCGTTGTCTTGAGCCCTGGTCACCTCCTTCAGCTCCTCTTGGGCCTTCACAAGATCAGCCTCGGAGGCCTTAAGGGTCCGACTGGCCCCTATGCGCTTGTCACAGTCTGCATCCAGGGCTTTGTCTTGTTTGATGGATGTCTCCTCCAACCTGAAAGTGGCCTGAACAACCTACCAATTGAAACAAATGCACAAGTAAGTAAGAAACAAAAAAAAAAAAAAAAGGGAAAAAAAGAGAAAATTGAAGCTAGAAGAGTCATAAGTGCTGAGAGTCTTACCATTCCCAAGTATCGCTTGAGGCTTAGGAAGACCTCATTACTCCTCAAAGCCTCCAGCTCAGCCATGTCCGCAGGGAGTAGCAGGGACCTCTCCAGCGCATCGACTACAAGTGTGCCTTCGCCCCTTTGGAAATCCCTGAGAGAGGCATCGTCCATCAGAGGCCCCCCATGGAGCATTGGGGCTGGGAGCCAGGCCTGAGCCTCGGGCCGGGCGGCGACTTGCTTGTCCTGACCTTGATACCTTATCTTCAGTTGCTTGGAGGGTCGCCGAGTGTCGCCCTCCTCCTAGGAGGAATGAGACTTGTCCCCTCCCATAGGCCTTTTACCCTTGTCCTTCCTCTGCTTAGGATCATAGGGCTCGGGCCTAGATGGCGGACTCGACCGAGATAGAGGAAGAGGAAGCTTGGGTTGGGTGGAAGTTGACCTAGTCTGGGTAGGCTGAGACTTAGGTGGAGGAGGAGGAAGCTTAGGCTAAGACTTCCCCGACTGGCCTTCAAGCAGGTCAAGTAAGTTGGATTGGGTTTTCCTCTTGAAACCCATATCTGCCTGAGGAGAGTTCCCTGCTGATAGAAAGTCTGCTTCGGTCAGGCTCTGGTCACCCAAGTCACCAGAGGGATCCTCGGACAGATGGACTTGTTTGAACACACCAAAGTCGTCCTCGGCCGGGTTCAAATCGGTACCTTCTTCCTTTGTTTTTTCACCTTCCCCTTTAGCCTCCACAGCTCGCCGGGATGTAGAGGAGCTTGCCAACGGAGTACCTTCTGGAGTAGGGGACCCCTCCAGGATCAAGAAACCGTCCTCGATTACGGTAATTCTCCGGAGCCGAGGATCCTTTGCCCTGATCATGCACTTTGGCGCCGCAAACAATTTCTGAATAGGGTCGTACCCCAGGATCTTGTGAGCAGCCCTAACTTGGTTGTCGGCCTTGTTCACGAAGATCTCCACCCTTAGCACGGTCTCCAAGTCCTCCTTGTTGACCAAACCAAAATGACGCTCGAAAGCGTGTGGATCTGCAAAGACGAAAACATACTACTATTAGCAGCCAAACAAAGTAGGCAGCGAAAATTCAAAAAAAAAAAAAAAAACCTTCTCTTACTCCGAGTGCCCCACCTGGCGTGTCCTCCACTGTGGGACAATGGTGTCCTCCACTGTGGGACAATGAAGGCTATCATGCCACTCCCCAGACACGATGAGAAAGTTCTTATCTAGCCCCTTGTTGGACGAGGGGAGGCACTGGATAAGCCGTACCCTATCTTCCCTCGTCTTCATGTAGTAGGACTTGCTCTTCAGGAGTTGGAGGTTGTAGCACCAGTTCACGTCATGATGGGTTAACCTCAGCCCCATCTTCACGTTTAGGGTATCTACACAGCCCAGAATCCTAAACATATTGACGCCGCATTGGGTGGGGGCAAGCCGAAAATGCCTAAGGTAACTCGTCATCACTTGACCCATGGGGATCCGTATACCACCCTCTAAGAAGGTGATTATGGGAATCACCACCTCGCCCGCTTGCCTCCTAAGTCTCCACTCCCCCTCTTTACAGTACCTTAGACCTACGGTATTGTGTATCCTATAATCAGCGACGAACTTCTCCATCACCTCTTCAGACTCAACCAATTCCTTGAACCTACCCATCTCTCGAGACAACTAAGAGACACGAAGAAAGAAGTCTAAAAGAGGGGAGAGCGCAATTTAGAGAGAGAGAAAAAGACTTACAGAAATGAGAAAAAGCTCATCGAGCAGGCTTTTTGTGCTAAAGGAAGTCGTAAGTTCAGTTGGAGATGTGACCGAATTCGAAGTATGTGCGCAAGGTTTCTTGAATGCGAAAGTAAAGAGGCAGATCAATTCAAATGGGTATTTATACCCCCAATAAAAAATAACAATCGTGCAAGTTTTCCCACCCATATAGTCAGGAGGATCACCACCGTTAGATTATCATCCCACCGTTGAACGTAGGGAGCACAGAGCCGCCCAAATTTAATGCGAGCGCGCTCCGCATACCAAGGCTTCAGAAACGTGCCTTGGACAGGCGAAAAGGCACTAGTACTGATGGAGGACAAGACTTGACAAGCCGCGGTAGAGGCCTGAGGACATCAAAATCCTCCTCTCTGTCCGAGGAGCCTGACAGCAGGATTTTGAGGGGCTATTGTGGGGCCAAAGAATTTGGCAACCCCAGTCCACTTTATGCTAAGCCCAAGGCCCACGCCGAGGAGGAAGGAGTGTCTGAGGACGAGTCAAGGAAGCTTCATTCACCAGGGGTACTGCCGAGGACAATCATGTCCTCGGCCTGTACAGGCCACTAAAAGAAAGAGCAAAGTGCCTTCAGAGGTAACCCTCCAAAGCGATCCAAGAGAGAGGCAAGTACAATGGGTTGGCCATGGAAGCATGGTGGAGGAGCAATCCTAGGAGGAACTGTTACCTCCACATTAAATGCCCACAACTAATGTTCTGGCCGCATTAATGGAGAAGTGACCCCTGAACAGTGCCGCCTTAGCTGCTACCACCCACAGGAAGGATGGGAAGGTGGCTGATGGGACAGGCACTTAAGTGGTGACCTGCATGATCAACAAATGGAGGGTCAGGATTAACCAGAAAGGGATACAAAATGTAACAAGTCCTCCAGAAAGGAGGACGGCAGTTTTAGAAGAGAAAAAGGCCCGTAGCACTTGTATGATCTTTGTAACCTAGTACCAGAGAAGGAATAAGAAATATACGATCCAAGAAAACGGCCGAGGAGCCTAGTTTCATATTTTAGTTTGTGTTCTTGCCACCTAATCCATGTATTACCATGTTCAATTGTTGCAATCCTCACTAGGGCCTAGTTCTTTGACCCGCACTCTATAAATTCATTGTATTGAGCCAGCTGGGCTTGAGTCCACTCATTCCCAAGGAATAGTGCTCGAACCAAGTCCCTACAATTGAAAATCTAATTGAAATCTAATTAGATTTTTTCTGAGCTTTGGCTATTAATATATATATATATATATATTAAGATAAAAAATAATTTGAAAATAGTTCGTTACTATTAATAATTAATGAGTAAAATAATTACAAAAAGAAAAATATAAGTCTCAACAAAAACTTATTGCAAGGATTTGTACAACTTTTCTTAAAAAAAAAAAAAAGGATTTATACAACTAAAATTATTAAGTTTTAAGATAATAATAGTGTATTCCATTTTAACAAAAATTAAAGGAGTCATTTACTATTGAGAAGTCATTATTAATAATAATAATAATAATAATAATAATTGTAAGGACCTGGTTCGAGTACTATTCTTTGCGAATGAGTGGACTCCAGCCCAGCTGGCCCAATACAATGAATTTGTAGAGTGCGGGTCAAAGAACTAGGCCCTAGTGAGGGTTGTACAAATAAGCATGGTAATACAAGGATCGATTGGCAAGAATACAAACTAAAAGTATGAAGATAGGCTCTTCGGCCACTTTCTCGGATAGTATATTCTTATTCCTTCTTTGGTACTAGATTACAAAGATCATACAAGGGCTACGGTCCTTTTTCTCTCCTAAAACTGCCGTCCCCCTTTCTGGAGGACTTGTTACATTTTATACCCCCTTCTGGTTAATCTCGGCCCTCCATTTGTCGATCATGCAGGTCATCACTCAAGTGCCTGTCCCATCAGCCACCTTCCCATCCTTTCTGTGGGTGGTAGCAACTGAGGCGGCACTGTTAAGAGGTCACTTCTCCATTTAATGCGGTCAGAACGTTAGTTGTGGGCATTTAATGTGGAGGTGATAGTTCCTTCTGGGATTGCTCCTCCACCATGCTTCCATAGCCAACCCGTTGTACTTGCCTCTGTCTTGGATTGCTCTGGAAGGTTACCTCTGAAGGCACTTTGCTCTTCCTTTCAATGATCCATGCGGGCCGAGGACATGATTGTCCTCGGCGGTATTCCTGGCGAATGGAGCTTCCTTGACTCGTTCTCGGACATATCTTTCTCCTCGATGTTGGCCTTGGGCTTAGCATAGAGTGGACCCACAATAATAATAATAATAATATATTATTATTATTATTATTATTATTATTATTATTATTATTAAGGTAATTTGAACCAAGAATTATATATATGAGCACGTGTTCAGAGGCTCTTTTATTTTTGAGTAAAGTTTAATAATTTGCATATATTATAATTTAGAAATATATATTTTTATTTTTCAAACAAATAAAAATGATAAACTTTAGAGATAAGCAGTAATTGTAATTTTTTTTTTGAACGTAACAGGAAAAAAATCCTAAATTCTAGAAGTTTTTTTTTTAATTCAAAATGAAATTTGTTATTTGACATTTATGACCCTATTTCTAAATGAAGTTACCCTTCATTAATGAGGGTATTTTTGAACCACATAAAAGTCCAGTTGAAAGAGGGGAATCCTCTTATATATAACTAATTTCCGAGCGCGCTCAGAGGCTTTACTATTTTTTTAAGTAAAGGTTAATAATTTGAATCTTTTATAATTTAGAATTTTTTACTTAAAAATAAATAAAAATGATAAACTTTAGACATAAGCAGTAATTGTAATTTCTTTTTTGAACATGAAAAGAAAAAAATCTCAAACTTTAAGAGTTCTCTTTTAATTAAATTTTGTGTAATTTAAGTTTTTTAATAACCACCGTAGAAAATATTTTTGGAGTGGCCACTTACACAACTAAATGAATTTTGACTGCATCACAATCTCAAATGATATATCACTTCTTTTTCTTCTCTGTCTCTCAAGTTACCAATTAACTCAGTCATACAAGCTTCGCACATGAACGAAGCCTATAAATTACAGTACTGGACTTGAAACATATTAAGTCTTTAGTTTGTTGGCAAATTCCTTGACAATTTGATTGAATTTTTTTTTTTTAATTGAACATTGAATTGTAAATTTATGTGGGAGTATTTGTATTGGGTAGAAGATGTGTGAAGCTGGAATTTAGAATTGCAAGTTGGTTCATGCGAAATTGAGGTGTTAGATGAATTTGGATTTTGTAAAGTGTTATTTTTTAGACTCCTAAAAACACAGTTTGTTTAACCTACTTTAATAGCCAAGTTGTTACTTAGGTCAATTATGTAGATCTAGGTTAAACATTCATCAAACACATCATGCATCGGAAAATATAAATAACACAAGACATGATGACTTAGGAAAACCAATGAATAATTATCCAGTTTCAAGGGAGCAATCCCAACAAAACAATCCACTATATCAAATAAAAGTTTATTGTCAAGAATATAAATTTGTAGCAAACTTAATTAAGATTATCAAACCTAGCTCTAAACTCCCAAACCTCTTTGATGTGGATCTTCTCCAACATGAACCTCTACTTCATGCCTTTGATCTTTAGTACACTTGATAGCTGAAACTTGGTCTGCAACTTTATTCCACCGGTACATGTGGTATGAGTGTGATCTCCAGTAGATGCTTGAAAGAGTAGAAGGTACAAGAACCTCTTAGATCTTAAAAGTGTATCTCTCCAATACTTGAAAACATGCTTTAGAGTTTTCCTTATATACCAAGTAAGTTTGGACTGAAATCCTAAACATTTAATGGGTTGTTGGGCTAAATTAAAATTCTGCAAATCTGTATCGTTCGAGATCAAAGCTTCCTCTTGATTGGTTGAGCTAAACAGCTTTTCAACACTTATTTCTGCAGCCTATACGTTCTTGAATTCTGACTTGTAGCACTTTGAGCAATGTCTAAAACATTTCATAGACACTAAGATCTATTCCTAAACAAGTTTATGTACTCAGTTTGCCAACGCATAAAGCATTTAGAACCTAAACATTTATATCTAAATATTTAGAACCTAACAAAAAGCAGTTACCATAACATCTTCATTGGACACTCTGAGGAGATTGGCTTAACCGAAACTGTCACAAGAGAAATTGGTTTCAAATTTCTCTACATTGCCAACCCCTTGCCCACTTATTTAAGAATCATTTGCCACTAATTTTTACACAAATTCCCAATTTGAAGTGTTAGATAGCTGAGATAAACCCAAGATCAAAAGCCCATTTCTCTTTACCTTCTCTGTCTCTACGTAGCCACATACAATGAGAGTGGATTGATACCATCACATTCTTCACTGCCTCAGGAGTTGTGACTCATGTGAGTGTTGATTGGGGTTTGGGGAACAGTTGGAGCAACCCAAAATCAGCCATGGTGGCTTGAAGTTGCAACTAGAGCACAATTGCAAATCTGGATGCTAAATTAGAGAAAGAACTAGTGGAGTTGGTTGCAAGCAGAAATTTGGAGGCTTGAATACATAAATTCTACTAGATTTGGTGGGTTTTGTAAGTATTGTGTATTGCAACCTATTTAGTATAGGACACACGAAAAATACAAAATTAAACCACTGGTGTTTTTCTTCTTTTAAATTTGGATAAATATAATAGGATTTAAAACCTATGTTATCTACTACTACTACAATGATTATTTTTATCATTCATTATTTGAAAGACAAAATACTTCACCAATTAATCTAACTAGAACCTAGAACACAACTTTGTTTTAAGGCCACCTTTACCATATTTGATACAAGTGATTACAAGCTATCATCACAAACATGCCTCTAGGCTCAGTATTTAGAAAATAAATGCCAAAAAAAGAAAAAAAAAGAAAAAGATATAGTGTTTCAATATGTTAGTCTATCAACTACTCAATTTATGATTAGTTTGGGCTTCAATCGTGTTAAATGGTTCAGTTTGCTTTGAATTAGTCAATTCGAAGATAATGGGTGTCTCTGTATCACTCATTCACGGGAGGGCTCTTAGTCCTTTACAGTTAATGATACTAATAATTCCACTTCCACATTGGCTGCTTGGACCAGATATTCTTTCCACCGTGTTTGACACTACGCATAATATTTTTTTTTTCCAGCCCGGTTTCGCACTTTGCCTTTTCCTGCTTGTCCACATTGGATGAACTTTGGGCTTTGGAGCGTGATAATTTTCCATAATGGCTTGAAGTTGCAATTAGAGCACAATTGCACACCTGGACGTTAGATTAGAGAAAGAACTAGTTGAGTCGGTTGCAAGCATTTGGAGGGCTTGAATACATAAATACTACTAGATTTGGAGGGTTTTATAAGTATTATGCCCTGTAACTTATTTTGTATCAGACGCATGAAAAATACAAAATTATACCACAGTTTTTTTTTTTTTTTTACTTTTAAATTTGGATAAATAGAACAGGATTTAAAACCCATATTATCTACTACATGCTGATTATTTTTATCATTCATTATTTGATTGACAAAAGATTGCCAATTAATCTACCTGTAACTTACAGCACAGCTTTGTTTTAAGGCCATTTATACCATATTTGATACAGGTGAGGTGATTACAAGCTATTGTCACAATGACATGCCTCTAGTGTTTAAAAAATAAATGCCAAAAAAAGGAGAAAAAGATATAGGGTTTAAATATAGTAGTCAATTAACTACTCAATTTATGATTATCAATTAGAAGACAATGAGGGGGCTCTTTGTTAATGATGTTAGTAATTTCATATTCCAACTTGGATGCTTGGACTGTGATTGATGGTACTTCCACTTCCACATTGGATGTTTGGACCAGATAATTTTTTCCACCATGTTTGACACTTCACTTGATATTAAAATTTTCCTGCCCAGTTTTCCACTTTCCTGGTTTTCCACATTGGATGAACTTTTTTTGGAGCATGATAAATTTCCATCGTGTTTGACACTGAAAGACTTTTCTATTTTTCCGCTCTTTGTCACTTTGCTTTTTGCCTATTTCCACGTTGAATGTACGGGTCATATCCTTAATTCATACGTTGATACCCTATTTTGACCGTCTTGCTTTACGTGTTAAAACAAGCAAGCTAGATATTCCTTAAGTCACGGCTGTCAAAATAGGGTAAATGGATAAGTAAAATTAAGAGTGGGTCGGTGAAAATTAATAAAAAGTTGGTCACATCAATGATAAATTGTAGTCATACTATTAGTGTTAATTTGAGTTATTAAATATATAGAACATTAGTTTAACCAGGAAATTTGAAGGTATTAAAATGATTTTTTTTTGTAATTTTAATGATATTGGTTATGTAAAATTTCTCATTACACTATTGTTATATATATAATATTGAAAATCATTATTAGACACTACATATATTATATCAATTCACTATTACTGTCCGTGAAATTCTACTAAATACAACACAAAATAAAAGAATAAATTGGTTCAATAGTATTTTCTAAATTGAATGAAGACAAATGCATGAAATTGTTTAGCTCAATCACAGTTTGTTATGTTCAAGATCTTCATTTACAAACTATCTAAATAGAAACAGTATAAAAAATATATACTCATTAGTTCCAAAAAAAAAAATCTAAGCAATTTAATTTATACGAATAGCTAACAAAGGCAAAATATAATTTTGATTCTAATCAAATTATCTCTAAGCTTTGATTATACACACACACACACACACACACACACACACACACACACACCATCCAATAACTTGTTGTTGAATTCATATTTTAAAAATTCTACCAATGGATTACATGTTCAATATGTTTTTAACATGCATATCAATATTTTGACATTCATACTAATTAGTTGTTATTTACCATTCAATTCATAAATTTATTTTTTATGCATTATTTTAAACTAAAAAAACTTGAATTTAAATAATTAATTAATGACACGACTATTGATATTTAATCATCTTAAAATTTTGTAAGCATGGAGAATGCACAAAAATAATATAATTCAATGGTTAATTTGTTAAAATTTGCATTTAATTACAAAATATTGAGTAGTATAACATTGTTTAAAGTTACATAATATATATTGTGGGGTCAGAGAATTTGGCAACCCTGGTCCACTCTATGCTAAGCCCAAGGCCCACGCCGAGGAGAAAGATGTGTCCGAGGACGAGTCAAGGAAGCTCCATTCGCCAGGAATACCGCCGAGGACAATCATGTCCTCGGCCTGCACGGATCATTGAAAGGAAGAGTAAAGTGCTTTCAGAGGTAACCTTCCAGAGCAATCCAAGACAGAGGCAAGTACAACGGGTTGGCCATGGAAGCATGGTGGAGGTGCAATTCCAGGAGGAACTATCACCTCCACATTAAATGTCCATAACTAACATTCTGGCCGCATTAAATAGAGAAGTGACCTCTTAACAGTGCTGCCTCAGCTGCTACCACCCACAGAAAGGATGGGAAGGTGGCTGACGGGACAGACACTCGAGTAATGACCTACATGATCGACAAATGGAGGGCCGAGATTAACCAGAAGGGGGTATAAAATGTAATAAGTCCTCCAGAAAGGGGGACGGCAGTTTTAGGAGAGAAAAAGGACTGTAGCGCTTGTATGATCTTTGTAATCTAGTACCAAAGAAGGAATAAGAATATACTATCCGAGAAAGTGGCTGAGGAGCCTAACTTCATACTTTTAGTTTGTATTCTTGCCAATCGATCCATGTATTACCATGCTTAATTGTACAACCCTCACTAGGGCCTAGTTCTTTAACCCGTACTCTATAAATTCATTGTATTGGGCCAGCTGGGCTTGAGTCTACTCATTCGCAAGGAATAGTGCTCAAGCCAGGTCCCTACATATATATATATATATATATTTATATATTATACCTAAGTTTATTTATATTGTATTCTTCTTTTTTACACTGGATTAACTCATTTGGCACACAAATTAAAAAAAAAAAAAAAAAAAAAAAAAAAAAAAGAGATTAGATGGGACAAATGACGAAAAATTAAACTCCAATTGAAATTCAATTTTTACACTAAATAAACTCACTTGGCACAAAAATTTAAAAGCTTAGATTAGATGAGACATATGACGCAAAATTAGACTCTAATTGAATTCTAATTTGAAATCTAATTAGATTTTCTGTCAGTTTTTGCTATTAATATATACTAGTGTGTAGCCTTGTGCATATGCGTGATTATAATTAAAAATAATCACAATTATACTTTTTTTTAAAAGAGATTCGAATTATACATAGTATTAGCTTACATTTTTTTTTTAAAACCATACATTTCTAAAATATATAATGGTTCCTCATTATATATATATATATATATATATATGTAGGGACCCGATTCGGGCACTTCCCTCCTGGGGATGAGTGGACTCGAACCCAGGCAACCTTGTACAATGAATTTGTAGAGAGTGGATAGAAGGACTAGACATTAGCGAAAGATACAACAGTCGATGTGGGTTTACAGGATCAATAACTGAGATTTGGCTAAGTGTTCTAAGGGAAAGTTCGTCCTCGGCCCAGTTCGAGGAGCTCTTTCCTTAGAACTAATGAATACAAGTGTTGTCCTTTAACACCCCAAAAACCCCTTAACCTTCCAACCGAAGGACCCCCTAACCCTTGGGGGTTCACTCTATTATATAGTCTCGTTTAGTTGATCTCTGCCATCCACTTGTTGGTTATCTGAACCTGTGTCTGAGGGCTCGTCCCATCAGCTGCCTTCGCAGGCTTTCTGTTAGTTGAAGTAACCAAGGCATCACTGTTCGATGGTCAATTCCCCATTAATGCGGCCAAAGTGTCAGCAGCGTACATTTAATGGGTGGATGACAGCTTCTTTTCTTCAATGTCGGCCTACCGAGGACGTGGTCATCCTCGGCAAAGTTTCTTGATGACTTGGGCCTCTTCCACTCATCCTCGGATTCTGTACTTGCCTTGGCATGGGCCTTGGGCCCGATATGGAGTGGGTCGGGGTTGCCAAATCTTTGGGCCCCATAATAGCCCCTCAAAATTCTGCTGCCCGGATCCTCGAGCGGGGAAGGGGATTTTGATGTTTGCAGGCCCTTGCCCTGGCCTGGTGAATCTTATCTTCCTGTCAGTACCAAAATCCTTTCAACTGCTCAGGGGGCATTCTTGGCATTTCGGTACTTGGAGCACGCGTTCATTAAATTTCGACGGCTCTGTGTCCTCCACGTTCAACAGTGTGATGATGAATGGATGGTAGGGATGTTTCTGACTCATTAGGCGGGAAAGCCCGTGCGATTACTTTTAATTGGGGGTATATATACCCAATTGAACTGATTTGACCCTTCACTTTTGCATTCAAGAGCCCTTGCGCACATACGCTGAACTTGATCAAGCCTCCAATCGTCCTTACGCCTCCTTTCAACATAAAAGGCCTGTCCGAGGAGCATTTCCTCATTTCTGCAAGTTTTCTTCTCTCTCTGGTTCATACTTTTCCGCCTGAGTTTCTTGTCCTCTTATTCCTCTTTCTCTCTCCTTCATTTTCCCTGAGCCCCTTGTTAGCTCTTTAGGATGGGTAGGTTTAAGAAGTTAGTCGAGTCTGAGGAGGCAATGGACAAATTTGTTGCTGACTATAAGATCCCCGATACAGTGGGTTTGAGGCACTGTGGAGAAGGGGAATGGAGTACGAGGAGAAAAGAGGGGGAGGTGGCGATTCCTATAATCGCCTTTCTAGAGGGTGGTATGAGGATCCCTATGGGGCCGGTGATGAGGGATTATCTTAGGCACTTTGGCTTATCTCCCACCCAGTGTGCCATTAATGTATTTAAGATTTTAGGTTGTGTGGATACCCTGAATGAGAAGATGGGGCTGGGGTTAACCCACCATGATGTAAATTGGTGCTACAACCTCCAGCGCTTGAAGAGGAAGTCTTATTACATGAAGACGCGGGATGATAGGGTCCGGCTCATCCAGTGCCTCCCTAAGTCCAGCAAGGGTTTGAACAAAAACTTCCTTATCGTATCCAGAGAGTGACACGAGGGCCTTCATTGTCCAACAGTGGAGGGTACACCGGGTAGGGCATTCAGACTGAGAAAGGGTCTAAGTTCTTGTGTTTTCGCGCTCTGCTTTGCTTGGCTTTTAACAGAAACTTGCTTTCCTTTATGTAGATCCGTGCGCTTTTGAGCGCCACTTCGGCTTGGTCAACAAGAAGAATTTGAACACCGTACTGAGGTTGAAGATCTTTGTGAACAAAGTCGACAACCAAGTTAGGGCCGCTCACGAGATCCTAGGGTACAATCCGATCCAAAAATCGTTCTCGGCTCCAAAGTACGCGATCCGAGCTAAAGATCCTCAACTACATAGCATTGCCGTAGTTGAGCACGGATTTCTGATCCCCAAAGGGTCTTCTATTCCCGAGGGCATACCGTTGGTGGGTACCTCTTCATCAGCTCAAGCTGCCTAGACTAAAAGGGGAGAGCTAGGGGGAGAGGAAGTTGCTAACGCAGGTCCGTCCGAGGACGAGTTTGACGTGTTCGACCAATTCCATTCGCCTGAGGACCCTTCCGGCGATTTGGGTGACCCTAGCTTAACTGAAGCGGACTTTTTATCCTAAAAAACCTCTCCCCGGTCAAAGATGAGTTTCAAAAAGTGACCCCAGGCGAGCTTGCTGGCCCTGATTGAGGGGCAGCCGGGGAAGGACGCGCCGGGGAAGTCTCCTCCCAAGCTTCCTCCTTCCCTACCCCAACAGAGTTCACCATCTGGGTCCAAGCCCACCAGTCCTCTGCAGAAGAAGGACAAAGGCAAGAGGCCTAGGGGGGCGAAGAGTCTGATCCTTCCCAAGGCGATGGTGATGCTCGGCAGCCATCGAAACAACTAAGGGTAGGGCGCCGAGGTCAGGAAAAACAGGCCGCGAGGGCCAGGCTTAGCTCCTTGCCCCCATGCTCCATGGGAAGCCCTTGACGGATGATGCCTCCCTCAGGGACCCTCGAGGGGGCGAGGGTGCGCATGTGGCTGACGCATTGGGGAGGTCCTTGCTACTCCCTACGGACATGGCCTAACTGGAGATTCTGAGGAGCAAGAAGGTCTTCCTCGGCCTCAAACAATACTTGGGCATGGTAAGTTTCCTGATTGCTTGTGATTCATTTGACTTCCTGTTCCTTGGCTCCTTATCTGTTACGCGATGGTTTCAATTGGCAAGCTATCCAGGCTACCTTTAGGTTGGAGGATATAGCCAGTAGCTAGAGCAAGGCCGCGGGCTCGGAGCGTAACAAGCTGCTAGACGCTGTGCGGACCCTCAACGCCTCCAAGGCTGATCTTTCAAAGGCGATGGACTAATTTGAGGAGATGAAGAGGGCTCAAGACGCCGCCGAGTCGACCCTTGCTGTTGCTGAAAAGTTGGCCCTAAATCAAACGGAGCGCCTGCTCAAGACAAAGGATCAGCTAAGGGTTGCCAAAGAGAAGATCACGACTTTGGAAAAGAGGGTGCTTGAGGCAAAGGGGGCTAGAAGCACTCCGGAGTCTGCCAGGGACGAGGCTCTAAAAGCCAAGGAAGAGGCTGAGTCTGCCAAGGTTGAGGCTGAGGCCTCCAAAGGCAAGGCCGCACAGAAGGCCTATGAGACAGGGGTAGTTGAGACAGAGGACAACCTTAGAGCCCAAGTGCCTGGGGTATGCAGACTTTACTGCTCCCAGGTTTGGAGTGAGGCCTTTAAACAAGTTGGGGTTGAGGCCTCTTCCGACCTGTGGAAGGTGGAGAATGTATATTATCCCCTTACCATCCACGAGGCTACCCCTTCAAGCTCTGAGATCGTGGC
Organism: Quercus gilva; assembly: GCA_023621385.1. Lineage (NCBI taxonomy): Eukaryota > Viridiplantae > Streptophyta > Magnoliopsida > Fagales > Fagaceae > Quercus > Quercus gilva. The sequence goes on from CM042481.1 coordinate 60,145,455, forward strand.
TACTGCTGAGGGAGTTGAGGTTGTTCCTGGTAAGGATGCCCAGGCTGCTACCACTTCGGACGAGCTCGCCAAGGAAGCTGATTCTCTTGGGGCCGTTGAGACAAGCAAGGGTCCTACTGAGGATATACCTCTTCCAGCTGACCCTCTCCAGGCTGCAGTCCCAGGGCCAAAAGTACCTTGAGACCACTTCTACCCAGCCTCCTGAGGAGGGAGTTGAAATGGAGCCGAAGGAATGATCATCCGTTGCGCCTTTGTTTTGTTTTTGTTTTTTTTTTTTTTTTTTATCATTGTAATGACACATTTGCCTTGTGTAATTTTTTAAAGATTTAGTGAAGTGCATATTTTATCTTCTCTTACTTTTCCTATTTATATTATCATTTTTCCTTTTTTTTTACTCTTACAATCTTGGCTTTAATTGCGCTTCGGCCGACCACATCGATGCTTTAAGTGGTGCTCATGGGCTTGGTCTTGAGATTCTGTCGTAGGAAATATCACTATCCTCTACAGTGCTCATTATTAGAACCAAAGTGGTCAGCCTCGCCATAGGTTTGGGTCCTCGGAAAATGCAAGACTCTGGCTCTGTCTAGTGCTTAGATCCTCCTAAAGTGACTAGTTTCCCCACAGGTTTGAGTCCGTGGATCATGCAAGGCCTTGGTTCTGTCTAGTACTTGGATTCCTTTGAAGCAACTAGTTTCCCCGCAGGTTTGACGCCGACGACCATGCAAGACCTTGGTTCAGCCTGACACTTGGTCTTTCGTGAGTGAATGGTTTCTCCATTGGCTTGAGTCCGAGGACCATGCAAGGCTTAGGTTCTGTCTAACACTTGTCTTCTGAAGTACTAGTTTCCCCATAGGTTTGAGTCCGAGGGCCATACAAGACCTTAGTTCTATCTAGCACTTAGTTCTTCTTTAGTAGTTAGTTTCCCCATAGGCTTGAGTCCGAAGACCATGCAAGGCCTAGGTTCTGTCTAACACTTGTCTTCTGAAGTGACTAGTTTCCTGATAGGTTTGAGTCCGAGGACCATGCAAGACCTTGGTTCTGTCTAGTACTTAGTTCTTCTTTAGTAGTTAGTTTCCCCATAGGCTTGAGTCCGACGACCATGCAAGGCCTAAGTTCTGTCTAACACTTGTCTTCTGAAGTGACTAGTTTCTCCAAAGGTTTGAGTCCGAAGACCATGCAAGACCTTGGTTCTGTCTAGCACTTAGTTCTTCTTTAGTAGTTAGTTTCCCCAAAAGCTTGAGTCCGAGGACCATGCAAGGCCTAGGTTCTGTCTAACACTTGTCTTCTGAAGTAACTAGTTTCCCCATAAGTTTAAGTTCGAAGACCATGCAAGACCTTGGTTCTGTCTAGCACTTAGTTCTTCTTTAGTAGTTAGTTTCCCCATAGGCTTGAGTTCGAGGACCATGTAAGGCCTAGGTTCTATCTAACACTTGTCTTTTGAAGTAACTAGTTTCTCCATAGGTTTGAGTCCGAGGACCATACAAGACCTTGGTTCTATCTAGAACTTAGTTCTTCTTTAGTAGTTAGTTTCCCCATAGGCTTGAATCCGAGGACCATGCAAGGCCTAGGTTCTGTCTAACATTTGTCTTCTAAAGTAACTAGTTTCCTCATAGGTTTGAGTCTGAGGACCATGCAAGACCTTGGTTCTGTTTAGCACTTAGTTCTTCTTTAGTAGTTAGTTTCCCCAAAGGCTTGAGTCCAAGGACCATGCAAGGCCTAGGTTCTGTCTAACACTTGTCTTCTAAAGTAACTAGTTTCCCTATAGGTTTGAGTCCGAGGACCATGCAAGACCTTGGTTCTGTCTAGCACTTAGTTCTTCTTTAGTAGTTAGTTTCCTCAAAGGCTTGAGTCCAAGGACCATGCAAGGCCTAGGTTCTGTCTAACACTTGTCTTCTGAAGTAACTAGTTTCCCTATAGGTTTGAGTCCGAGGACCATGCAAGACCTTGGTTCTGTTTAGCACTTAGTTCTTCTTTAGTAGTTAGTTTCCCTATAAGCTTAAGTCTGAGGACCATGTAAGGCCTAAGCTCTGTCTAACACTTGTCTTCTAAAGTAACTAGTTTCCCCATAGGTTTGAGTCCGATGACCATGCAAGACCTTGGTTCTGTCTAGCACTTAGTTCTTCTTTAGTAGTTAGTTTCCCTATAGGCTTAAGTACGAGGACCATGCAAGGCCTAGGTTCTGTCTAACACTTGTCTTCTGAAGTAACTAGTTTCCCCATAGGTTTGAGTCCGAAGACCATGCAAGACCTTGATTCTGTCTAGCACTTAGTTCTTCTTTAGTAGTTAGTTTCCCCATAGGCTTGAGTCCGAGGACCATGCAAGGTTTAGATTCTGTCTAACACTTATCTTCTGAAGTGACTAGTTTCCTCATAGGTTTGAGTCCGAGGACCATGCAAGACCTTGGTTCTGTCTAACACTTAGTTCTTCTTTAGTAGTTAGTTTCCCCATAGGCTTGAGTCCGAGGACCGTGCAAGGCCTAGGTTCTGTGTAACACTTGTCTTCTGAAGTAACTAGTTTCCCCATAGGTTTGAGTCCGAGGACCATGCAAGACCTTGGTTCTGTCTAGCACTTAGATCTTCTTTAGTAGTTAGTTTCCCCATAGGCTTGAGTTTGAGGACCATGCAAGGCCTAAATTCTGTCTAACACTTATTTTCTGAAGTGACTAGTTTCCCCATAGGTTTGAGTCCGAGGACCATGCAAGACCTTGGTTCTGTCTAGCACTTAATTCTTCTTTAGTAGTTAGTTTCCCCATAGACTTGAGTCCAAGAACCATGCAAGGCCTAGGTTCTGTCTAACACTTGTCTTCTGAAGTGACTAGTTTTCCCATAGGTTTGAGTTCGAGGACCATGCAAGACCTTGGTTCTGTTTAGCACTTAGTTCTTCTTTAGTAGTTAGTTTCCCCATAGGCTTGAGTCCGAGGACCGTGCAAGGCCTAGGTTTTCTAACACTTGTCTTCTGAAGTAACTAGTTTCCCCATAGGTTTGAGTCCGAGGACCATGCAAGACCTTGGTTCTGTCTAGCACTTAATTCCTCTTTAGTAGTTAGTTTTCCCATAGGCTTGAGTTCGAGGACCATGCAAAGCCTAGGTTCTGTTTAACACTTGTCTTCTGAAGTAACTAGTTTCCCCATAGGTTTGAGTCCGAAGACCATGCAAGACCTTGGTTCTGTCTAGCACTTAGTTCTTCTTTAGTAGTTAGTTTCCCCATAGGTTTAAGTTCGAGGACCATGCAAGGCCTAGGTTCTGTCTAACACTTGTCTTCTGAAGTAACTAGTTTCCCTATAGGTTTGAGTCCGAGGACCATGCAAGGCCTTGGTTCTGTCTAGCACTTAGTTCTTCTTTTATAGTTAGTTTCCCCATAGGCTTGAGTCCGAGGACCATGCAAGGCCTAGGTTCTGTCTAACACTTGTCTTCTAAAGTAACTAGTTTCCCCATAGGTTTGAGTCCGAGGACCATGCAAGACCTTGGTTATGTCTAGCACTTAGTTCTTCTTAGTAGTTAGTTTCCCCATAGGCTGGAGTCCGAGGACCATGCAAGACCTAGGTTCTGCCTAACACTTGTCTTCTAAAGTAACTAGTTTCCCCATAGATTTGAGTCTGAGGACTATACAAGACCTTGGTTCTGTCTAGCACTTAGTTCTTTTTGAGTAAATGATTTCCCCATAGGCTTGAGTCCGAGGACCATGCAAGGCCTTGTTTCTGTCTAGTATCTGATTCTTCCGAAGTAACTAGTTTCTCCATAGGTTTGAGTTCGGGGACTATGCAATACCTTGGTTCTGTCTAGTACCTAGTTCTTCTTGAGTAACTGATTTCCCCATAGGCTTGAGTCCGAGGACCATGCAAGGCCTTGGTTCTGTCCAGTACTTGTCTTCTAAAGTAGCTAGTTTCCCTATAGGCTTGAGACCAAGAACCATACAAGGCCTAGGTTCTGCCTAACACTTGTCTTCTAAAGTAATTAGTTTCCCCATAGGTTTGAATTTGAAGACTATGCAAGACCTTGGTTCTGTCTAGCACTTAGTTCTTCTTGAGTGACTAGTTTCCCCATAGGCTTGAGTCCAAGGACCATGCAAGGTCTTGGTTTTGTCTAGTACCTGGTTCTTCTGAAGTAACTAGTTTCCTCATAGGTTTGAGTCCGAGGACTATGCAAGACCTTGGTTCTGTTTAGTACCTAGTTCTTCTTGAGTAACTGGTTTCCCCATAGGCTTGAGTCCGAGGACCATGCAGCAAGGCCTTGGTTCTGTCCAGTACTTGTCTTCTGAAGTAGTTAGTTTCCCCATAGGCTTGAGTCCGAGGACCATGCAAGGCCTAGGTTCTGTCTAGTACTTGTCTTCTGAAATAGCTAGTTTTCCCATAGGCTTGAGTCTGAGGACCATGCAAGGCCTAGGTTCTGTCTAGTACTTAGTTCTTCTTTAGTGCTTGGAGCGAGGGAGCTCATCCTCAGCGTTGGGAAGTCTGCCCTTAGAGTGATAGCGGTCTTGAGCTTGCTTCGCCGAGAGGGGACCTTTCTTCGATCTAGCCCTTTCGTTTGGCGTGCCACTTCTGATTACGAGGCATCTTTTGGGCTATTCGAGCAACACGCTTAACGCTTCGATGTGCGAGGCGCCTCCTCATTAATATCCTTGCAGATTTACAAGGATCCAGCGGTTGGTGAGCTCTTTGGAAATTGGGCGGAGTTAATACCTCCAGTAATTTTTCCTTAGGATTCTATGCGGGCTGGCTTTCACCAGCTCTTACCTTCTATATAAGGCATTTTGGGGTAGTCTTTTCTTCAAACTTCACAAACACTTGGATTCAAATATCACAAACACACCGCTTTCTGGGCATTTTAAGAGCTTTGCCAGAACAGTAACTTGTGCCTGAGGAGATGAAGTGGCCCTGGGAAAGAGTGGTGATAAGGAAGCCGAGCCCCCTTCAAGAGCCGAGGATGCCACCCCTATCCTGGACGACACAATGGAGGCAGAATATGCAGAGGCTGAAGATCCTCCTTCTTTTAAACCTAGCCAGAGAGAGGACTCCCCTTGCAGTTTGGAGGGGGATCCGAAAGGAACATAATGTCCCTCCTCCGCGTGCGGATCTACCGGCCCTCCAAGTTGGTAGTGATTCGCCGGCTCCTGATCGTCGTGGGACTGGGAGGGAAATCAGGAGAAACCTTGAGGTGGAACCGTTAGGCACCGCGGCCTCTTCTTCCTTCTCCTTCAGAGCGCCACAAGTGTTGTTTGGGGAGCTGTTAACAGTCTTAGCATAGGCCTGTCTCTACCTCTCCCTCCATGCTTGGCTTGGCTTTAAAACAAGCCTGCCTAGGCCTCTCTTTTCTTTTCTTTCCTTTTAGCTTCAGCACAAGCCTGCCTAGGCATTTACCTTTGTAGTTAGCTTTAGAACAAGCCTGCCTAAGCATTTGTTGTACAATGTAATTTTTCTTTAATTAATAAAGAAGTAGCCCCATTTCATTTCTTTTACTTCTTGCATCTTTCATTTCTTTGTGATGATTGCCTTCTGAATGAGTATGTTGCCATTGTTTGTATTTTTTTTTTTTTTTTTTGTGGACTTGAAAGAAGTTTTGTTATTGATCTTTCCACACCAACCGTCGCACTTGCTAATACTCAAGTCCTCCCCATAGACGACGCCAATTGTAGAGACTCGGTTCGGGCACTTCCTTCCTGGGGATGAGTGGACCCGAACCCAGGCAACCCTGTACAATGAATTTGTAGAGAGTGGATAGAAGGACTAGACATTAGCGAAAGATACAACAGTCGATGTGGGTTTACAAGATCAATAACTGAGATTTGGCTAAGTGTTCTAAGGGAAAGTTCGTCCTCAGCTCAGTCCGAGGAGCTCTTCCCTTAGAACTAATGAATACAAGGATTATCCTTTAACACCCCGAAAACCCCTTAACCTTCCAACCGAAGGACCCCCTAACCCTTGGGGGTTCACTCTATTATATAGTCTCGTTTAGTTGATCTTTGCTGTCCACTTGTTGGTCATCTGAACTTGTGTCTGAGGGCTCATCTCATCAACTGCTTTCGTAGGCTTTCTGTTAGTTGAAGTAACAGAGGCATCACTGTTCGATTGTCAATTCCCCATTAATGTGGCCAGAGTGTCAGCAGCGTACATTCAATGGGTGGATGACAGCTTCCTTTCTTCAATGTCAGTCTGCCGAGGACGTGGTCATCCTTGGCGAAGTTCCTTGATGACTTGGGCCTCTTCCACTCATCCTCGGATTCTGTACTCTCCTCGGCATGGGCCTTGGACCCGATATGGAGTGGGCCGGGGTTGCCAAATCTTTGGGCCCCACAATATATATATATATATAATTTAGAATTTAATTGAATTTATACTCTTCGATTTTTTCACCCAATAATTCACTTGTCACAAAAAGATAAATGGACACATGGCGGAAAATTTAACTTCAATTGAAATTCAATTTAGAAACTAATTGAATTTGGACTCTTTAATTTTTACACTTAATAATTTACTTGGCACAAAATTAAAAATTAAATGGGACACATGGCACAATATTGAAAATCTAATTAGATTTTCTTTGAGTTTTGGCTATTAATATATATATATATATGTGTGTGTGTGTGTGTGTGTGTGTGTGTGTGTGTGTTAAGAGAAAAAATAATTTGAAAATAGTCGTTACTATTAATAATTAATGAGTATAATAATTACAAAAAGAAAAATATAAGTCTCAACAAAAACTTATTGCAAGGATTTGTACAACTTTTTCTCAAAAAAAAAAAAAAAAAAAAAGGATTTCTACAACTAAAATTATTAAGTTTTAAGATAATGATAGTGTATTCCATTTTAACAAAAATTAAAGGAGTCATTTACTATTGAGAAGTCAATAATAATAATAATAAATTATTATTATTATTATTATTATTTTTAAGGTAATTTGAACAAAGAATTATATATATGAGCATGTGCTCATAGGCTCTTCTATTTTTGAGTAAAGGTTAATAATTTGCATATATTATAATTCAGAAATATATATTTTTATTTTTCAAACAAATAAAAAGGATAAACTTTAGAGATAAGCAGTAATTGTAATTTCTTTTTTTGAACGTGAAAGGAAAAAATTCCTAAATTTTAAGAGTTTTTTTTTTTTTTTTTCAAAATGAAATATGTTATTTGACATTTATGACCCAATTTCCAAATGAAGTTACCCTTCATTAATGAGGGTATTTTTAAATCACATAAAAGTCCAGTTGAAAGAGGGGGCATCTTTGGTGCGGTGGTCACTCTACAAGTATAGATATTTGTGGGGTGTGGGGGGCAAGGGCTGAGGCTCAAGTTTCTAGGAGGGAACTTTATACACATATACACTTAGATTAAGTTAGAGTAGAAATTTTATCTTGTATAAAAAAAAAAAATAAATAATGAAAAAAAAAAAAGGGAAATCCTCTTATATATAACTAGTCGCTAACCCGTGCGATGCACGGGAAAGCTATTAATAACTTCCCTAATATGAAAAAAAAAAATCAATATTTTAGTATAAATTATATACCAAACCAATAAAATCTATCACTTACAAAGTAACAAAATCTATCACATACAATGAGATATCATGATAACCAAGTGCTTGAGATCATATTTAGAAAATATATAACTGATATAAGTAAACTCCAATACAATTAATTACACAAATATAGTTAATTCCATACTCATTCAATCAAGTATCTTTCATAAATTACATTAATCATTCTTAATGTCCAAGATGTATCTAAATTCTAACATTGCCAGTAAACAAATATGCTAGACCTCAATGGGATTGAAAAGGCAACATAATGCCAATTTACACAATTTCTAAAATCATTATTTCCTCTATTGAGAGAGAGAGAGAGAGAGAGAGAGAGAGAGAGAGAGAGAGAGAGAGAGAGAGAAAGGGGTGGCTGCTGTGTTGCATCTCTTAAGAAGAATCTACCATGTACATTTTTTGATATGTAATCGACAAATAACAAAATAGATGTACCACATTTAGAGTATGCACTTTTGGGAGATTAAAAGTAAAGTAAAATGAGAAAATGAACCCACCTAGAGGTTTTGCTCTCCCTCTTGATGTTGACTTTTCCAACATCTTTCAAAATCAAATTTATGTACTCCTGAAAGCCCTGTAAGGCATAAAAATTAACATTTGACCAAATTTACATGTATTCACTTAAAATTGTGAAAGATGCTAAAAATTAGGTTGATATCAACCTTTTAACCAAAAATCAACATTTTAATGATTGCACATCAATCAGCAATTTTGCCATTGTTACTTGCAACATATATCTTTTTATTTGTGACAAACATGGTGCAATTTTTGCCATCAAATTTTACTCAAAAGCCAAGATTAGACAACCTCCATCCTGCATTACTCTAAAAAATCTATAGAATTACCCTAAAATAAAAAAGTACATGCCACAGCCATGCATAGGAGGGAAAAAAAAGTACATTTTCACAAAGATTTCAAAGTAAAAAATATACATTATGTAAACAGAACTTTTTCCACCACTTCTACACCTTCTAAAACACCAAAATAACCAAACCTCCTAAAATGAAGTCGTTCAATGCAATCTTTTTTAAATTAAGTCGTTAAAATAACAGTAAATGACTAACAACAATATCCTTTTGAAAACCAATTCTAAATAGTTCAAGGCTTCCAAAATTTGAGACTTTCAAGTTTCTTCTAGATTAGATAACTCTAAGTTGGGTTGATTATGCTCTTTTGGTAGTATTGCCTAGCAGATCTACTACTCAAACATTACAATGGTTCCAAATCAACCCTTCAATATTCTATCATCAACGTGGAATTCAGCCAGTAGCTTCAAAAAGAATTTGATTTGCAAAGTAGGCCACTTACCATTATTCCGGTCTCTTTCAAAGACAGAAATCGGTCAAGATCATTTATAAATATAATAAGTCTAGAGGATAATTCAGTGATATAACAATAGGGGAAGTGGCAGCATAAATAAAATCTAAATGCATCTTATAAGGAGTAACAATTAGCATAGGAGGAGTGGAATTTGGATCAAACATATCTTTGCAGCTCTCCATACCATTTTAAATCACAATCATATCATTGAAAAAATTATAACACTATAAGAAGAAACTATACAATGTATAAAAAGAATTGAAATGGAACAAAACTGATTTTGTACAAAATTACAACAAAAATTGCTATGATAAGCTTAAAGACTGAGCTAACCTACATTTTTTTATAAGTAAGTTACACATACATTGGCTGGATCTTGAATCCAATACCTCACCATCCACTTTGCTCTTACAAGGATATGATGTGTGATTTGCTAGAGCTCATTGGTGCACTAAGAACTAACATTCAAGCAGGTTTAGAACACAAAGAGCCTCCACAAAGCTGATCAAGCTTGCTCTCCAAAATTCTTCACAGGTTTGATACCCAATAAATTAAATCAAAACCAACCAACCAAAATGCAGAAAACTAAATCATATGAAATGCAAAATTAAAAATATTTTTGTTAGCGTTCATATATTTTGATGAAGATTAAGTCTTTCAAACTTGGAAGACTCATAACTTGTCTACAATTACATATATGGATAACAACAAATAGAACCCAAAAGATATTTAAAACCTTATTCAGAAGCTTTGAATTTAAAAAAAAAAAAAACAAATTAGTAATATAAAGTGCTAAACTGGACCTAAAAACCACAATTTCACTCCTACTAACAAATAAATAAAGAGAACAAGTTAGGGAGGAAATCCTAAATTAAATTAAAAACATCACTAACCATTCTTCAAAATGCCAAGAGACAAAGCCTAGGTAGAATTTGACCTTCTATAGTGTTCCCCTGGGGAAAACAAAAAAGAACAAAGAGGAAACAAATTAGCAATTGAAATCTATAATTGCAATAAACCCTAATTAGGAACCCCAAAATCCCAAAACTAATAAAAACCCCAAATCAATCCTTCAGTCTCAAAGTCATCTTGATTTCGTCCTAATTCAAGAAGAAACTATGGAAACAAAAACCACAAATTAAATATAAGCAAATAGATTAGGAGGACAACAACAACAAAAAAGGAAGAAGATAAGGAAGATTGAGGATTCAAGGTGAGCTTACCAAGGAGTTCTTGAGAAATTGAATCGGGAGATTTTGGGGCAACACTCACTTTTGGGTATTGAATCAGAGAGAATGTCTTTACACATATTGTGGCCTGGCCTGGGTGTGCAAACTGTAATGGTGAGAGTTGGTGGTGGTCAATTCGTGAAGAGGTTTAGGGTTTTATTGGCTTTGATTGAAAAACAAATCAAAGGATGCTGGAAGGGTATAGAAGAGAGATGAGGGAGAGAAATAGAGAACAAAGAGGAATGGCATTCAAAGTTGAGTTTTGGGGAAGGAGAACAAAAATTTTAGGTATCGAGCTTGATTTTGCAGTGGAAAATAGAAACAGTTTTTTTTAGTTGATTTTTTTTTTAAAAATAATGCTGATGATTTAAAAATAACGATGACGTGGATTGAGAAATAGAAATAGTTTTTTAATTTTTTTAAAATAATGATGACGTGAAAAAAAATTGTGAGAGATTTAAAAGTTTCGGTTTTATAAATATATATATATATATATATAGACTAGTCTCCGAGCACGCACGCTCAGAGGCTTTTCTATTTTTTTGAGTAAAGGTTAATAATTTGAATCTATTATAATTTAGAAATATATTTTTTATTTTAAAAAAAAATAAAAATGATAAACTTTAGACATAAGCAGTAACTGTAAATAAGAGTATTTTTGAACCACAAAAAAATCCAGTTGAAAGAGGGGAATCCTCTTATATATAGTATAGATATACTAGACTCGTCACACGCACTTTGTGCGTGCAATGAGACTACTCTTTTTTTTTTTTTTTTTGGGTTTAATAAAATAATGTTTAAAAGTTAGATAAAGATAGTGTCCTAATTCTTAAGATATTTGAGTTGACAAAAGTTTGAAAGCGTAAAATTTAGGAACTAAAAAAAAGAAGTAAATTACTCTTTTAATCGGTTTGTGTTTTTAAATTTAAAATTATTTAACTAAAAAATAGGGTTATTTTTTAGAATTTAAGAATTTGTATGAGAATTTTTTAGTACGCAAAATCATGAAATCTGAATAGAGAATCCTTTTATTAATATTAATGCTCCGTGTGTGTTTGTGTGTGTGTGTGTGTGTGTGTATACACTTTTTGGTAATTTATAACTCAAATTACAGTTTTTATAAGTGTTAGCCAAATACTCAATTTTTTCAGAAAGCATTTTTTGACAACTTTTACCAAAAGCTCTACTTTTTCAAAAAGCTCAATTTTATACTACACTTTTTAAAACTGCCACTTTTTCAAAAAGCACAATTTGAAAGAGTTGAACCAAACTCACCCTAAAGTGCGTCTCTTAGAGGTTTTTTATTTATTATTATTATTATTTTGTGTGAGATTACAATTGTAATTATGCGAAAGTATGGGTCTAACTTATAAATTATGCAAAATGTAGGATCAAAGTATAATTTGTGCCAAGCATGGGGGCCAAGATAAAATTTTGTTAATTGAGAGATCAATGTGTAACTTACGTTTCGTGTGAAATTCAAGTGAAATTTTAGAAAGTGTGTAAATGATGGACTATATGTTATGTTCGGGTTTTTATTTTACAGTGGACTTTTTTAAAAAAAACTTAAGAAACAAACACACAAATAAAGGAGAGAGAAAGAGGTTTTAACACAAAAATAAACCAGACTCCACTAAAAAACCATGTTTTATTTTACCCTGGACTTTTTTTTTGGAGGGAAAGAATTACCTGGTCTACAGTGGGCTTAATAGTGGGTTATAGATTGGGTTCAAATGAAAATGATTATTGACTATTTAAAATTAGCTTGCTGGATTTTAGTAGGGCAATGTCTCTTGTTTTAATGGGTTTAGTGAACCAGATCAGGTTAGACCCAACTCGAGATTGTATTCAAATTAAGAATCTCTTTATTTATTTTAGTTCTATTTTCTCTATATATTTTTGTTCATTCGACCCCCTCACGGCCTCACTTGGTCGTTGAGATGGGTTTGCTAATGCTGGTTTTAGTTTTTGGGTCTCACCTCGCCTGTGTGTAGTGTATCTATCTTCGTATCTGGGAGTGTCATTTGTGTTCAAGGTACATTACTTAAAGAAAGGAAAATGGTTTGGATCTTACCCTTTGGCTCTCTGATTTTGTCTTTTTCCCCTTCTTTTGCCTTTCCTATCATTGTTTTTGCTCTTGCTTCAGTGTTTTTTTTTTTTTTTTGGGGTTGCCTCAACAGCTATATACGGTGGTTGGAGTTGTGGATGGTGGTAGTCATGCTGTTGTGATGAAAGCAGTTAAGGCATTTTGATAGCAAGGTTTTGGGTAGATTAGGAATGGAGGGAGAGGGAGAAAATGCAGTCTCTAGTGCTGAATCTTAGATTGCCACATCCTTTCAATAAAAAATACAAATCATATATCTCACTTTTTGTGTTCTATTTTATACTTTACTAATCAGGGTATTTGATTTTAGTTATTTATTTTTTCTTTCTTAAACTTGGGTTATTTTATAAGGAAAATTAAATCAATGCATAGCAAGTTGTGATTCCAATAGATCCCAAAATATTAAACGAGAAAATCATTATTGCCTCAACATAAAAATGACATTCAATTGAGAAAATCATTTCCAAAACGGTGTGTCATTTAGCAACAGGTTCTTTCACTGTTGAGCTCAAATAACTTGTTGCAGACAATGCTTTTGGCTTGGCTGAATCTTGTTTTCCACTATAAACGCCCCCCCCCCCCCCCCCCCCCCCCCCCCTCTCTCTCACAAAGTAATAGGGAGCAGCCCCATGAGTTTGGATTGAAGCTCCAAAATTCGAGGGGATGGCAGGTTTTGTAACAAGCTGAATTTGAAGGTCAAGGTCGCGAAAAAAATGATAATCAATTTTAGTATGATTAGTGCAAGTGTGAAAGACTGGATTTGATCAGGCAATTGCAAAAGTAGAGACATTGTCACACCTCACACCATAACATTGAAGGAAGATGCCAAGGTGTTTGAAAACTGAGAAGCATACCAAATTACCAATGCAGTTGGCGTCTCTTTCTTTTCTTTTTTTTTCTCTTTTTTACTTTTCACAATTCGTGTAAAGATGCTTGCCTGGTTAATAGTAATATATACTATCACAACTAATAAGACATGTAGGAAAAGATAGGACCACTGGTTGTAGTCTTGCATTAGATTAATGAGAGAGAGAGAGAGAGAGAGAGAGAGGGGGGGGGGGGGGGGGGGGGGGGGTATTTTCCTAAGAACAAGTTGTAGCCTAATGCTACAACTCCCACTACAAAAATTAAAATGAATAAATATTTTTAAAATTTAAACGTTAAATTGCAAGTTCTTTATATTCCTAACACATATTTTAAAATTTAAACGTTAAATTGCAAGTTCTTTATATTCCTAACACATATGTCAAATTTTATACCAATCGAATGTAATTTACCATTCGATCTTTAAACTTATTTTTTATGCATAATTTTAGATTACAAAAACTTGAAATTTAAATATTTGATTGATGATATAACTATTGATTTTTGATCTTCTAAAAATTTTGCAAACATGGTGGATTTAAGAAGAAAATTTAATTCAATGGTGGATTTATCAAAATTCACATTCAATAAAAATATATTTAGTGAAATTATAACCTTAAACTACAACCAAGTTTATTTCCAAACTTTTTTTCTTTGCCTAATATTTATTTTCTTCCCCTCTATTATTATTTTTAATATTTTTTTTGAGAAAATAGCAATTTATTAGTAATTAAGACCAACTAACAGTTCCATTAGACAGAGGTCAAGCCGAGGGGGAGCGAGAGGCGCCCCGACCTCACCAAAAACTCCCATAAAAAAGGAGAAAATGTAGATTAGTTAGCCTTGTCCGATACTTTAGACTTGTTTGCCTCTAAAGATAAGTCATAAGTGTAACGTCACCCTCCTATCATAGGGGGAGGTATAGTATCTTAACATATGTATGTTCTGTTTATTTTGATGGAAAATCTTGTGTAAAGATAATTTTTCGTGTTTTTTAGTGTTTGATAGTATCAAAAAAAATGAGTCTAAAGAAAACTATCTTTGATCAATATAAAAAGTATGACTTATTTTTAGAGATTATTTTCTACTAAATTTTTTTGGAAAACAATTCTATCTTACAATAAGCTAAATAAGGGAAGTTAAGAATTTTTTTTTTTTCAACTCATTTAAGGTTGCTACCAAACATAAGAAAATAAGATAGTTTTATAGAAAATATTTTCTAGAAAATGACTCATTTTCTAGGAAAAAAAAAATAGAGCAGTAATTAACTCTCGTCTTTTGACCGACTTAGGAAAAATTTTTTTAAAAAAAAACTCACTTTTTCTCAATTCATGTCATGGAATCCAATTCTCGGATGAGAAAGAGAGAGATAAGTATAACATGTTTTAAATAAATAAATAAGAGAACTTAAAATTTGACTTAGGACGCATGTGGTTTTTTAAAATAATTAAAATTCAATTTTTCCATATCACAACATTTTAAAGGTTATATAAAATGCATATTCCTCACTACACTTCAACTCAAAGTAGTGGGTCACATGTTTTAAATTTATTCAAAACAAAACACAGCAATAATCCACAATGTCTCAATCCCTCCGCTAATCTTTTCCCTCTCAATATCTTGACTCTTTCAAAGTTTCAAACTTCGGGCTTTTTTTTTTGGGGATAATTACAGTAAACCCACCTGAGGTTAGGCCCGTTTTCACTTTGCCTACCCGTTGTTCAAAACTTATCACTTTGCCCACCTGAGGTGTCTTCCGTTAGGGATCTGTTACCCACCTCTCCGTTTGCAATTAGAAAAACACATTTTTAGAGAAAAACAAACATAACAAAGATCAAAAACTTAGGGCTTTTTATTTCTTAAGAACTTCTATAAAAACAAATTGGAGGAAAAAACAACAAACCCAGATTCAAAGAAAAAAAAAATTCAAACCCAGAGTAATTGAAATTCCCTTAAACATTCCCCAACCCATAACAAACACAAACCCAACTTCTCCTTCACTCTCTCTACACCCACAGAGTCACTGCCCAACAAACCCTTCTTATCTTCTGTCTCGTTGAAATCGTTGAAGCCCATACCCATGTTCTTGGGGCGCAGTTTGGGCTCGATCAGAGTGACAATCCCCTGTGCATTCTTCAGTTTCATACCAATCCCTTTGGTGTGCTTCTCAAACTCACCACCAACACTTGCAAAACCAAAACCACCTTCGTCGTCTCTAGCTCTATTACCCCTATACTTCTCCTTCTCTCATCCTCTTTAAGGTTCCCTCCTTAATCATCTTCCCAAACGCCGTTGGCAAAAAATCCTCCTCCTTCTCAGTAAACCCAAGACCAGCAGAGCCACCATTGTTATCAATTTTCTGGGTGCCGGTGGAGATGAACAGAGCTCGGATTCTGAGATCCCTCTCGTCCTTGGTCTCCTGCAGTGCCAGAAGCACGTGATCCATGGAAATGGGTCCACCTTTCTTCTTCTTGCTCTTGCTGTTGGGGTTGGGGTTGGGGTTGGAGTTGGGATTCAGATTAGGACGCCGTTGGTTTTGGTTTTGGTTTTGAGTGTCAGTTCTTGTGGGTCTGTGTTTGTGTTGCTAGGTGTGGTGGGTTTGGGTCTGGGTTTTGAAGCCGTGTATGATTTTTGTGAATGACTGAAAGGATTTTTGTGAAATTAGAGTAGAGCACTTTCTCAAGTGTAGGATTTTTGTAAATATTTTTTAGGATTGTGCGAATATGAAACCTAGGATTCTTGTTTTTGGATCTGTATGTTTTTATTTAATTTTTATTTTTTTTAATTTTGTATTTATTTAATTTTAAATTTAAATTTGAACAAACCCAGAAGTTTGAGCTGATTGTTGAATCAAAAAGTGTGAAATTGGACCAATATCGTTTGCTTACTTGAAATGTTTCAGAATTTATAAACCCTTTTGTGAATTCCTTTTTGGGTTTTGTAATTGCTTCCTAATCCACGTTTCAATGGGTTTTCCAAGTGTGGAGCATGTAATTGGATTGTTAGGAACTGTTTGATGAAGTCTTTATTGAAGGAATTGTCCTATACTCCCACCTCTGTGTCATCCTCCTGATTAAAAGTGATTTCATTGAGCATTTGATTTGTGCTATTTCTGTGTTTTGTTCTTATAAAAGTTCTTAAGAAATAAAAAGTCCTAAGTTTTTTTTCTTTGTTATGTTTGTTTTTCTCTAAAAATGTGTTTTTCTAATTGCAAACGGAGAGGTGGGTAACAGATCCCTAACGGAAGGCACCTCAGGTGGGCAAAGTGATAAGTTTTGAACCACGGGTAGGCAAAGTAAAAACGGGTCTAACCTCAGGTGGGTTTACTGTAATTATCCCTTTTTTTTTTTTTTTTTCATAAACTCAACTTTAAATAATTAGAATAATAGATAAAGAATTCAAAGGGAGTTTAAATCCAACATAATTTTCTAAAAGCAATCAAGACAGTGAGGCATTATAGAACTTTCAAGATGTATTGCTATGTTTTTCAACACTTTTACATTGATTTATTTTGAGGAATCGAATTACAAGTTCAAAAATAAATTAATCAGTTACATATTTAAACTTAATGTACTTAATCTCTTGAATTTACTACTTTCAATATTATCTTTTGATATTGCCACACATAACTCAAATCATGGCTTTGCCACTGCATTTGAGAGGTACATCTTCTAGTAGTATTATGCATAATTTATATCATGGTTTTAAAAATTAGATCGGACCGATTTAATCAGAAGAACGAACCCTCAACCAGATCGGACCGATTCAATCGGGAGAACGAACCTTCAACAAGTTCAATAAAAACCAATTCAGTTGTTCAACCATAAAAATCTCTGATTCAATAGGTACAAAAAAATAATTAAAAAATAAATAAAATAAACTTTTTCGATTCTGACTACTTAGTTCAACAAGGTTTATTAAATGAATAAATAAGTATACCTATAATTATACAAATAACTAAATCAAAAAAAGAAATGTACATTAACCCTAAAGTTCTCCCAAATTGTTACAGGAATAACATCCACTTTGGTAGGAAACTAGAAATTATCAAGTAAAACAAGAACCCGTGGGTATGGGTTGTTTTCGCCGTGTGTCTGGTGGTTTGCTTGTGAGATCGGCGTGGGGTGGATGGTCTAGTAGTTTTGGTGATGGGTTTTGGCCGTGGGTATGGGTGGTCAGGTTCATGGTGGTGGGTATGGGTTTGCTGGGATCATGCTTTGATGGGTTTGTATAGCACACACCACACCACAGGGTTTTTCCTCTAACCCCTTCCTTCTTGGTGTCTGACTAGCTAGCGTGAGTAGTTTTTTTTTTTTTTATCAATATCTAATTTATGGTTTATATTTTATTTTTAATGGGTTTTGTATATGGGTATAGGATCTTTGAATAAGCTTTCAGATACAAGAAAGATGTAGAGGTTCCAAATTTGAAGAGGTCATCTTCGTATAATGCAGATCGCTATGTCACGTTTTGATTACTGCTTTGAGTTTATTCATGTTTGTTTTATTTGTCTGTTTGTGAATCATGTGCTTCACAATGTTCCTATTATTGGGTATTGTTAGCTGTAAGACTGTGGACTATGACTTGTACACAGTTAACGTTTTATGTCATTATGGTGACTTAAACCACATTATTATCATTTTGAGCCGGAACACATTTCACACATTAGTAAAACCCTTAATAATATTGTTGAGTTGATAAGTTGTTATCAGTAGAAATATGAATCCTTGAGGTGATTAGTGTTGAAATAAAGTTAGTTTACATAAATTTACTTCTAGTGAGCAAATGTCAAGTTTACAGTAAAAAATTACATTCTTTCGATAATATGTTGGGGTGGCAACTTGTAATTGATGGAAGTTTGTCAGCTTCGGTAAAATAGGTTGCGTGTGTCTTAGACAAGTGAATAACTTTTGTAGCTGTTTTCATAATCAGTGGGGGAAAACATCAAAATTGAATTCAAATATGTCACACATTAGCTTTTACTATGGTATTATCATTGTTTTGGCCTCCTGCATAATAAGCTCTGAATATAAGCTGCATATTTGTTTTTTCTTATTATATACAGAAACCAGCACGAGCATGTTGACATATCTGCAGATGAAATTAGAACCTTAAAGCATTTAGGAAACTGCACCATCACAATTGCAACCTAGTGGTCCCAACAGTGCATATGGTGGAAATTATCAACCTCCCTCAAGGTCGCCTTATGGAGCATATGGAACTCCTGCTCCGTATCAGCCCCCAAATATATTCCTTTCATCACAGACACCTTCCCAGGTATTTTTGGTTCTATGGTTCATCTATAGTACTATTGGTTTTTATTTGGTGTTTAGCATATAAAATTTCTCAGCAATGCTATAGACCTGCTAAATTATGCATATTTGTACTTGTCCTGTTCTAATGCAGGGGGCACAAATTAGAAAGCACGTTGATGGCACTCTAGGAAGTGGAAACCTAAGGGAGGCTGTAAAACTTCCTACTGGGGAGGACTTGAATGAGTGGCTTGCTGTCATGTTTGAAGGCTGGAAATTAATTAGGCCACTATTTGGATGTGTTCTTTTCTTTCTTGCTCTCTTTTTAATTTTAGTTTTTAGATTTTTAGTTTTCAGTGTTCTTATTCATTGCAGCTCCATTGACATGTTATCATGTTTGGAGAGCCTCCATTGTATGTCTACACGTAAGTTATGACTTTTTTGGATCATACTTGCAATAAAAAGCAGTGATTTTTTGGTTCTGTAACTTTCGGGAGTCATGTTATACGTATTTGATCTATTCATGACACAGAATCCCAATCCTTAAAAGTGTGATTATAACTAAACTAGAATTTTCAATACCCCAATTTTATCTTCTTCTTTCTTCTTTTATTTATTCCACGTACCATTTTTTGCAATTAGCACCACTGATGCAAAACTTAACTTAATGGGAGTGCATTTCAATGGTAATCAAACTGAAGATTGATGAACTCAAATGCTGTTCTGTTTTGGTTAAATTTTGGATCTGAGTTTTTCTTTTTGCCCCTCGTTAGAGGACACTAACTGAAGGCTGAAGAATGCAGCTACAATGTAGAGAATCCCTTAGTGGCTTTGGTGATTGGTGGTTTCTCAAATCAATAGTGGGTTCTGAATGTAGAAAGAAGAGTCTTTAATAATTTTGGGTTCTAAATGTAGTTCATTGATTCACCTCTTTTAAAATATTGGCTTATATACTTCATGTAGCGCATGAATTAAATTGTTTGATTGATGCCCTTTTTTTTTTACCTTTTTTAAAATATTAGCTTATAAATCGAAGGAAGATAAGGGTGGCCCAAATTAACATTCTTGTAGCCCTGATTCATGTAAGGCCTATGAGGACCTCATGTAAGAGATTCATGTAGACCACGGACACATACATCCCTACCCAAAACCAGACAATCACAACAAATTGATATAAAGCATTGAAATGATAGTGGAATTGATAGCAGGACCAACTGCTACCAATGCCCCCATCAAAATCTGATTTTTTTTTATTTTTTTTATTTTTTATTACTACAACGCAGTGGGAGACAGAGTGAACAACCCTTCAAAATATGGTAGGCTGTAACCGCAACCTGCATATCATGCTTCTGCCTTGTTAGATTTACCTCTAGAGTAACCATGCATTAGTGCTAGAGACGACAAATTTTCACCATCTTTTAGTTTGAAAGAGTAGTGTGTTGAGTAAAATACGTGAACAAATACACTTTTATCTTTAATTGCAACAGCACTATTATTGCACCAGTGCACACACGGCACTGGCACTATTACATTCACACACACTATCCTTAAATACACTATTATTTACACTTTAAAGTGCTCACAATTTCACCCGAGAGAGTACTTAAAACAGAGAAAGAGAGAGTCAGAGAATAACTATTACTAATATAATATAAACCCACATAATACACCATAAAAACACACAGTAAGTTTGAGTTCAACTCCACATAATCAACCAGTACATCATGAGAATGCCCACTGATTCTCCCTACGAACCTCTTCCTCTTCCTCAGGGGTGAAGTCATTCTTCATGTTAAGGTCTTGCGGATCTCCTCTGGTGTCTTACCCTTGATCATGTCTGCTACGGTCTGGCATGTCAAATGTAGTCATAATTGCAATCAGATTGACAAAATTAATCAGATGTCAAAACATAGTCTGGAACTACACAGCTAGAGAAATATACAGCTAGCATAATTTTCCTTCCCAATAATTAAGAAAAGAAAGTTTTACATACATAATGGCAGAGGTCTCACTCATGTAGAAACTGCAATAAAGTTCATGTAAGTACAGGTACCAAATATGCTTCTTCAACCAAAATAAATAAATAAATATCACATCTTTTGACTAGTTATTGCAGAAATCCCTGCTCAACATGTGCCTCCTGAGAGAGATCCATTGTTCAGAGTACAAATAACTGAGGTTAAATGATACAACCAATGTCATAGTTATGGAAAACCCAGAGAAAAAAAAAAAATATATATATATATATATATCTAGGAGAATTACTTCAATATTGCAAAGAATGAGAACGTAACAAAAGAACCTGGAAGTCAATCAATAGCTTAGCCTATTCCTCAAATCACACATACATAATTTTCTAATTCACAAAATTATACTAATCTCACTACAGTACCCAAAAGCATCAAATTCACTGAACATTAAATGTAATGCCTACCTATACAAATGCTAGATTATGAGAATAAAGACAACAATTCCAGCAACCACCACAAACATCAATGCATTGGCAGATTATATATTAATGCTATACTCTTAGAGTATGGGGTTATATATCAATACTTAATGCAGTCATGCAAATTCTCTATGCAAGTACACTAAAGGCTTAGGCTGTGTTTGTTTCAGCTGTAAAAAAAATTGGGAAAACAGTGTACACCATGCTTGCTATTTAGGATGGTCTAAAGATTCAATCAAACAATAAATTATTTGCAATGCACGAGAAGGCAAAAAAGGCAGAAAACCATTTTGAATGCAACGCAAGAAAATGCAGAAAAACGGAAATAAAATGAAATGCGAGGGAGAAGAAGAAACAAACTTGTTTCAACTTTCACTCAAGAATGGTTGCCTATGTACTCTGCCCACATAGCTGCTGTGATTTTATCTCGAAACCGGGACATGGTTTGTTGTGCCTAAGGACTAAAGTCTTCCTCGTTCCCACCACCTCCAACTCTTGCACCACCCGAGGTAGTTGTATCACCAGGTTCCAGGTCTTGTCCTTCCCATGCATGAAACATTTCATTGGCGTGGCCATACATGCGGATAAAGTTGTGCAACGCACAACAAGCAGCGACGATTAGTCGTTGTCTAGATTGTGAATAGGAGTGCATGTCATTAAGAATCGAGAACCTCGCCTTCAGCACTCCAAAACACTGCTCAGTGACCATGCGGAGCGAGGAATGCCTGTAGTTAAAGAGCTCCTGTGGAGTTGTAGGTTGTCTGGCAGAACCTCTGAACTCTTGTGCATGATATCTAACCAACTTATGCGGTGGGAAAAATGCAAAACCAAGGGCATACCCCAAATTGACAAGATAGTATGAGCCTGCAACAACACAGAAAAGAGACTTAACACGAATAGATTAACTGACACTATAACAACATGAATAATTGCATTAAACAGGGTAGATATGGTGTTCACCTCTGGGCAGCTAAGGGAATTGAAATCCCGGATCGGCAATGGCCTCCTGCATCACCCGCCAATCATGAGCACTACCCTCCCAGCCAGCATGCACATACGTGAACCTCATGTCAAAATTGCACGCACACATCACATTCTGGGAAATGTCACAGCATCTATCCCGGTAGGCAGTACTTTTGCAGCTTGGTGCATGAGCACTGATGTGTGTACCATCAATAGCTCCTACGCATTTCTGTTGACAAAACATACATATCAACTGACTGGTCATAAGGTAAGAAGAGTATAAATTAATAATTGAAATGAACAAGTTCCATTCACTGCCACACTATGAAATGAACCCCCTACTAACAAAAGAAGATCACATTTTGAAGTTTCATTGAACCTACGTTTGGCAAAGTAGCAGCTATTAACAGATGACTCAAATACAACATGTGATTCCCTACGTGACAGGAATATGAACATCTGCTAACACTATTGGGGTTTCAGTCTTCACTACTCAATAAAACCTTCTACATTTGTTACTACATTTGTAATTGAAGAAAACTACTCAAATATTAGTACATAGTCTCATATGAACATAACAATTCACTATAGTCCCAAACGGATAATAGCCATTCTGAAAAATAATTGTGAGCTTACTGATTCTAGAGTAACTGTTGAAGTTCACAATCTTTGAGTTGAAACTAAAGAGTTAGGACAGGTGATATCAAATAATTTTAATGTAGTCCAAAGCTTTGCTATATTTATGTATAATATAAATGAGTGATTGAGAACCAATGGTCATTTTTCATTTCAGATAAATTATATTATAGCCCTTGTCCTTATTGAGTTTTCATTTATTTTTTAGCAGGAACTTATTCTCAAATTGATGATGGGAAGAAAAGTTAATGGAAGTGGTGGAATCCAATGTCTATTAAACTAGAAAAGAGGAAACCTGTCCTGATTGTTTTAAGTGCTTTTCTTATAACCTGCCATATCATCCAAGACATCGATAATAGAGACGTATTTATACCTCAAACCATGGGTAATACTTTGTATTTCCACGAAGATGATGTGGGAGCTCAGCTGCATCCTGATCAGGCCTTATTATCAGGCACCCCAATGAGTGAATCGCCCGCAACGCCTGACGGAATCTCCGTTGAATGGTTTCTAGTGAATGCTGGAATCGGTTTCCAGTGAGCCTCATGTCAGCATTATGGCCTAAAATGTATAAAACTACGCCAATGGACTCTTGAACAGAGACAATTCTAGTGTCCTCTTCTAACAAGTGTAGTCTTTTCAACTCATTGCACAAATGCAGGAACACGTGCTTGGCCACGCGAAACGTATTGTAACATGTCTGTGGATGTCCGTCAAGTGTCTCCTGCACGTACGACTTCCCGGACAGAGCACTAGTGCACATTGGAGTCTTCAAATAGTGTGTTTGGATGTGGTCAGCAACTATGGCGACGTATATTGTCATTATTTCGTGTTCTACGTCACTAAGTTCGTCATCTGTGTCGTGGTCAGCCATAGTGGAATGACAACTGCATGGTGATAGACATTGTTAGCAATTGATGAATTAATAATAGAATCAAACTAAAAATGTCTTTTAAACAGCAAGCAACCATAAAGGAATTCAAACCATCAATTACACACATGAAATTTCACATTTACAAATTCTGCAGATACATGTCAGCCTAATCTGATGATACCTCACACCAGCTGTCAGACTTTCTGTATAACATATCTGGATAGAACTAGGACCAACCCACTAGTTGCATTGACCATGACTCAAATAATAAGAGAAGAGTAGGTCGGCAAATCTTTTAACCACTGTTTCTATACCAGTTGCATTGACCATGACTCAAATAATAAGAAAAGAGTAGGTCGGCAAATCTTTTAACCACTGTTTCCATACCAGGGACCTTATAGGCATGAGTAACACCAGTCACCAAACTTTCTTCATTCCATAACATATATGCACCAAATTTACATTACAAAAGAAAATAAAAAATAACACAAGCAGAAATGGTAGTGTAATGCATTGAATGCAAGACAAAATGGTCAGATGTAGAAGATGTACATATATATATTCGAGATTTATATAACCATCAGGTCCATCACAATATTGCTAAGCTTGTTAAACCTTTCATGCATTCTCTAGGGGTGTGTCTGTGTTTTGATTGAACGTTTCCAATTCTGGAATGCCACTTTTGTTTTTGTGTGGTGACATTATAGATGTTGAGTTTTGCTGAAGGTAACTGTTTTATAATTGATTCAGGAAAAAAAAAAAAAAAAAGTAATTCTGGTTTTATGGAGTTAAAAGTGCAAGCTTGTGCTTCCTCTATCATGTCATCTGACTTTGTCATTCTGTTTGCTCCTTTCCTCCAATTTGATGTTAGGGTCTTTTTACTGTGTTATTTATCTCTTTTAATGATTAGTAAACCTTCAGGCATAACAAATTCGTATTGTGAATTATAATTATATCTACCAATTGGGAGATTGAATCTCAATCTGCAAGCATGATTTAGACTAGAATATGGGAGGATTTTTTTTTTTTTTTTTTTTTAAATAAAATTTAAGATGTAATATGTATACATAGATCATTGATGATGCTGACAGGAACTCATGTAAGAATGCAAAAGAAAATCAAGAAGGATCTTTTAGTAAATATACTAGTGGAATAATTAAGGAAATAAGGGTTTGAAATATTGTGCCAAGGATTTAACTGGGAATCTCATAAATCTGGAAGATGGTACATGGAGCTGAAAGAAAAAGCTGCAGAGTTATCTTCAATTGGTTTCACTGTGCTATGGTTACCACCACCTACAGAATCTATATCACCTGAAGGATATATGCCAAGGGATTTATATAATCTAAATTCCAGGTATTTATTAAGTTTTTAAATACATAATCTGTGTACCACTTACTACAGAATCTGTGTTCTGTGTTGTGGTTTTTATTGAAAGAGTTCTCAGCTTGTTATTGAACTCTTTCATTAATTATAGGGAAAAGTGCTCAAATACTCGTGGTTTATCCATAAAACATGGAACTCCTGAAGTTTTGAATGTAATACTTACCCCTCTGGTATAGTGTTACGTGTAAACTGTTAGACATCTGTTAAAATAAAGGGGAGTTGTTCATGTTATGACATGTGTCCATATTTAAAGTTGTATTTTCACCTAAAAATAATACCACAAGAGGGGGGGTTGTTGTGTTACACTAAAAACCCAAGAAGGGATAGGTGTTACATAATTATCAGGGTTTACACATTAATCCTATATTTGGTTTGAGGGAAGGGAATGGAAGAGAAGAGAAAAAGAATAAAGGTGAAGGGAAAAATGTACGTCAAAGTGATAAGTTTTTCATCAAATTTAGCTCTTTTTTTTTTCTTTTTTTTTTCTCTCTCTCATGCTATCCAAACAGTAGAAAAGATTTAATTTCTCTTCCTTTCCCTCCTTTTTCCCTCAAACAAGACAGTGTAAAACAATACCACAGAGGGCATAACAGTCAAAACCTCAAGGGGTTCCATGTTCTTAGGGGAAACCACAAGGGGGGTTTTGTGTACTTTTATCTTAATTATAACTAAAACGTTTCTTTCACAAAAAAGAAGATTAGGTCCTGTATAGCTGAGGGACATCTGCTTGACTGGTGTATATATGATTGGTAGTGAGCAGAATTGGTTGGACTTCCAAACTGAATTGCTTGAATGATGGTATACTTATTATTATTAGTGAGTAGAGATGTGTCACCTTTAAAAATCTATATTGTTTTCTATGTACTTTTTTCTGTATGAAATATGTTAGGTGATATCAGAATAATAGAATCCTGTGATTAATATTTGTTGCTGTTATGGTATATGATTCAGATATGGAAATATTGATCAGCTGAAAGAAGTTGTGCGGAAATTTCATGAAGTTGGTATTAAAGTTCTTGGAGATGCTGTCTTGAATCACCGCTATGGCCTATGGCCTATGCCACCTTAAATTTCATGATGTTAATAATTTTAACTAAAAGGATAAGACAAATGGCCCCTATGGCCTATGCCCCCTTACAATTCACCCAACTATCAAGTTTTTTTTTTTAAAAAACTTTATTCTCTAATGAGTTGACATTATCTCAGAACAATTTAAGCAATGCAATAATTATTGAAAGCAATGCAATTCTAAGTAAGAAGATAAGGCAAATAACCACTATGGCCTCTGCCCCTAAAGTTTAACTCTTTTTGTGAAAACAAGAATTTCACTTGATTCTCTAATAAGTTGACACTATCTCACAGCAAATGAAGCATATAAAATATACCCTAAAATCTATTTTCTGATTAATACTTGCATGAGTTGCTAAGATTTAAAAAAGAGTAAATCATTCAAAGAAATGGGAAATTGGTGATCCAAATATATCTGTGCATTAAGGGACTTGTAAATTTCTAAAAATAGTGGTGCGTAAGAGTAAAAGACCACTCTGCCTAGTTACCAATAGCAGAATGATTTGTAACTACTGAGGTATTTGTTTGCTCCACAGAGGAGGCAATGCTAGTGACCCTGTTTCAATATAGATTAAAAATATAACTCAATTAGTCCATTGTTTAATCACTGTTTTGCTTTCTAGGATAAAACTGATAAAGCAAAGAGAAAAGGAACAGAGTGCAAGTTTGTGCAGAAAACGGAAATTGTGCAGAAAACAGATATTGGGCAGAAATTGTGCATTAAAAGATAAATCACAAGTTTTTTTATATAATAATAAGTCAGCAACACAGACTATTTGTAACAAGAGAAGTTAATAAATATAACAAACCACCAAATAATAAGGTCATTAATGTACATATTCAAATATAATAAACACAATAAAATGTGGTAGTGGCCATTAACTTAGTAAACATTAACTACTTTATCTGAAACTCCACAAATCTTTCCCTTTCACTTCCTCCCCTTCCTTCACCAACTCCCCTAGGGTAAACTAGCCAGATGCTCGACCCAGCCCCGTCGTCTTTCCGGAGTCAAGGTGATGAAAAATTGCCTCCATTCGGGCTTTAATAATTTGTCAAGGCACTTGAACAGGGTGTAATCATCAAGATCAGACATAGAGTTCGTAATTTCCACGACCTTTACCACTGAGAAGGGATCCATGATAGCTGCTTTCCTCTTCTTCGGAAGCCCATTTCAGAAATTATGCATATATGAAGAGTTAGAAGGGCACGGAGGAAAAACGTGTCCAACACAATGAACAGCAACCAAGAACAACAAATTTCAGTAACGGTAAACATACCATTTTTGAATTTAACAGAAACATTAAACACTTACCTTAGGTGCAGGAACTGCGTTGGAGGAGGATGATGAAAATGGTGGAATGACTGAGGAGGACGAAGCTGGCCGTACGATTTGGGGCGATTTTTCAGTCTGAATTAGGGCTTTGATTTTGGGGGTTCTGAACAACGTTTATGAAAGAGATCAGACACGTGCAAGAGAGGAGAAAAGCTTCAAGGTCCTTGCTGGAGTGACGCGTGGGAGAGAAGAGACGGCGTGAGCCCAGAGCACAGTGAAACACACACTCAAACTTTGTAATACTTTGAACTAGAATTGGTGGGGTTCGCCAGGCCCGAGCTACAGTGCGGCGCTTAAGAGCCCCAGTAGCAAGCTACTTTGGTGAACTCTTCCCCTCGAGAAATAAATTTAATATCATGTGGGCCGATATCAGATATTAAAAAGTTTTAGTTTCAGTAAAATAAATGAATCCAATCAAATTGAAAGGTATGCTTTGCATTGTGTCTGCCTTCGTCATTTATTTTCAGGTCCTCTGTTTTATACGATGTGGGAGTACTGACTTATATTCTTTTGTTTCTGTTCCACACTTCAACCAACCTGGTACTTTTCATATCAACAACGAAGGCTTTCTTAGGAAGTAGGAACTGTAACTTCTTGTAGCTTTATTAGTTGTATCTTTGAATGGCTGGCCGTGAATACATGGATACTTTCTTGAGAAGGTATTTGACATTACAAAAGATATATTACACCCATCTTACACAGGAGTAAGCCAAGAGTGGAGTGATATATCCCAATACAAAATGAAAGTTGCACTTTGTCTAGCAATGTAGGCTGCAGCTTGAGATAGAATTTTTGTTTTCCAACCTTGCAACTTGGCTTTAACTTTAGGTTCATGCAAGCAGCCAACCTAAAACAATCAAATCTGCCTAAGTTTCTGCTGAAAAAGATGGAGGATTTTCAGTAGGTAACAACTTCACCTCACACGCTCATATAACATTGCAAAATGCAAACACAACTTCACTGCTTCATGCCCCTCCTAACTTTTGTGAATGAGGATAATAAAAATCATCTTCAAATTGGAGGGCTCTTGCTATGAACTTTGATGCCTTTAAACTGACCAAAATGACTCTATGGGGAAGAAGAACCTAAACTACTAAAATTAAACAAAAACAAAGACAAGGGATTTATCATATATATATAAATATATATATATATATATATATAACCCATATGACTTCTTTCATGTGCATATGGACTCCTCCTTGTCATGTTGTCAGAAAGCTCTCAGCAGGACAAAAACTCTCAATACGAGAATTCTATGTGAAACAGGCCCAAATACTCTAAAAGCTTATAGACAACAATGGTCACATGACGACCTTTAAGAACTATCCAATCGCCAACTTTTACTATGATAATCATAACACAAATGCTAATGTCAACAAAGAATGGTTCTAAAAAAAGACAGATGAGACTAAGAGTGTTTAACCTTTTAAAATAAAGAAACAAAAAAATAAAAAGAAAAAAAAAAGTCCCAAAAACATCTTGTAACCTCCCAAACACTTTCTATATATATATATATATATAATTTCAAGTCATTTCAAGTCATAAAGTTCCTATTCCATTATTCTAATGCATGCTTCTGAAAATTCCCAATACATCATTTCAAGTTATAAAGTTTCTATTCCACTATTCTAATGCATGCTTCTGAAGATTCCTAACATGGTGTGTGTGTGTATATATATATATATATATATATATATAAAGGCCCATTAAGTAGGATATAAAAAAATTATGCTGTTATGCATTGTTCCACCCATCTTATTCATTCATCTGAAAATCCAAAGCATCTACTAGACCTTATCAAAGGCTTTTCCATCTCAAGGTTCAAGCCAATCCACCATTTTCTTCTCTCTTTTTTCCCTTTTCCTTCCATGGAATGTCTCTTGAGCAATTAAGCTATTATCCTAGATTTTTCTTCCAGGAATAAGCATTACTTGCCATTGAGATATCACTTGGGTAGAAGGGGGTTGAATCGATTGCAAGGATTTTGAAAATAGCCTTGTAGACATTATAAAGACTAATTGGTCTAATGGTTCACCATAGCAGCTTTGTCACCCTTAGGAATCAAATTCATAAACTTATTTTTATTTTACGTCCAAAATTAAAATGTATGATTAAATTTCTTCAGCATGAATCCTTCAGAGATGAAACTAGACGCAACAACAATTACATAATGATATCCTAATAATGGTTAAAGAATAATGAGATAAACCATCAAGACTCGGTGCTTTGTGGGACTTCATGATGAATTTTGTTTTCTTAATCTACTTAGCGGGTTTTTTTTTTTTTTTGGGGGGGGGGGGTGTGTGCGGGGGAAAACTACCCTCCTTAGCAGATGGTTGCGCTTTCAGCAATTCATTATTCTCAACTACATCACCGTTTGGAATTAATCAATTTAAGCCTTCCCTTGAGGTTTGGCATGTATAATTTTAATCTCCTTAGCAAGTTTTTCACTGGAATTGCATTATCCAAATCCGTACCTTTCAGACAACTAACTGACACAAGTTTGAACAAAACAGCTGCACCTTCCATCCAAGCACGGACATCATATCACTTTCTTTTTTTTTTTTTTTTTCTCTTTTATCGATAACATGGACTTGATATCACTTTCTATGACAAGCAGGTATACCTTTCATACCAGTTTGAATAATAGTAACGTGATTCCCCAATGATATATTTGAGGTGTGACTAACTAAACCCATGTGTTTCTAATATCACTTCGATTTGATGGAATTTTACAGAGATGTTGAATGATAAAATAGTTTCTTTCTTCTCCAAGAATTTATCATACTCTTTATCACATTATTCTTTCCGATACAATCTTATTATTTAAGGATGGATGACCACTTCAAAGCAACCGCAAACAATCATCAGATTGAGAAAAATAAAAGGCCCCGTAATAAATGAATTAAACCCAATGTGTTGCCAAAAATGTTTCTTAGAGATGATGCCACAACAATTGACATCGTTCAAGTGGTCACCAATCAGGTAACAGCAAAAATGCTTAGCAAAAGCCTCTTCTTCAATTGAAGCTATAGCCTAAAAATAAAGATTCAATATAGGCAACATCAAAACACTAACACGGTACAATTAAGCACCAGCACCGGCCTTTCCCTTCTTCCGCTGGAGTTTCTTCATATAGAATTCAAGTTCTTTCCCTTCCAATATGTACCTACCAGGGGGAAAAAAAAAAAAAAAAGCTCAATGATTGGTAAAACAAAAGATACATAACTAAGGTAATCTCAAAAACCTTGGGTCTAATTAAGCTTACCCATCAGCTCTGCCACACTGACCAGGTCGGGAAGAGATGCAGGCCAACAACCTACCAGAACCAAACTGCTCTTCAATATGTGGATCAAGTTGACGATCTTTCTGGCGCTTCTCAATCTTCCTCTGAACATGATTGCTCTTCTTAATTTCCTCTGTAGCTGTAGCAGCACCTTCCCCCTCCTACAATTGTTGCCCAAAAACAAAAAATGTCAATTTCTTTTGGAAACTGAAAAATCAGAATGGACAGAATAAAATCAAAACTTAAAGAATGCAACTAGTGGATAACATGCGAAAGAGACAGGAGAGTAGCATGTGGTGTCTATGGTGTCACCTGGATTATTTGTAATGTCTATTAATTACAATATTTTGATGGTAGGAATACATTAAGGGAGCTTGACATATTATCATGTAGAAACTTATAAAGTTCAATTCCAATAATTATAAGATGAGAAGGGAAAAGGTTAATAATATGAGTGAAATAAAAGTAGAAAACCCTAACAAAAAAATACATTTAAACAAACAAGAGAAACGGCAGAACAATTTTGAGAAAGTAGTACACATTACATCAATCATGTAATCCACTTTAAATTATAAAAGTGCAGTAGTATAGTAGATTCAGTTAAACCAGCTTACTATCAATGGGCATAGTCCATACTCACTTTAGAACACATACTTTTTTATACCAATATAAAAGCTAATGAATTCATGTAAAGATCAGAAATAATTACCAAAGCCCAGAATAATTCAATTACTGCAGCACAGGCTTCTAATTTAATTTAAATAGGAAATGTATGAATTAAACACCAGCAGAGAAAAACAGGAAACAAAAGGCATTTATCAATAAATGTATCGTTCTTTTTTTTTTGGCTATATCTTATATGTTTGGATAAAATTTAAATGCCTCTAACTACAATATAAATGCTACTATTCTTACTTATCAAACAAATAGTGGTTCTTTTTGGGACGGGTAAAGGAGGAATATAGAGCATAATGAAGGTGAATAGACCGAGGCATGTTATCATATTGACATATCACAATTAATGGATACCACAAGACAAAATGCTAAATTCATAAACAACATTTAGACACATATGATTTTTTTTTTTTTTTCTGTACCAAAATTTCACAAGCATATATCACCTCTGTGGTTTCCTTCTTAGTGGTTGCCTTCTTCTTCCTACCAACATCAACGCCATAGTGTTGAAGGTACCATTGCTTAAATGGAGCTGCATCGACTTGAACAATGGCACTCTTCACCAGAGTTTGTGTCCTAACAAGTTCGTTGTTTGAGGCATTGTAAACCACATCAAGGAGACGGGTTTTGCGAGTGACAGCCTCACTACCCCATGAAAAATTCCCTGTATCCAATCTAAGGGCCCTCCACTTCACATTTCCACCTCTCACACGGATTCTCCTTACTGTCTTGTTGCTTGAGAGCTTAGTATTTGCTGGCTGGCGACCAAGCTCATACCTTAATAAACCAATAAAGAATTAGATAAGCAAAAATTATATAAAAACATAATAGAGCATGGATTAAAGCATTATCAGAGAACAGTGTAAGAACTCATAATATAGTGCTCAGAAACCTGCAACAATGTGAAGTTTGGATAACCAACCAATAATTTCACCCATGTTGGAGGTCTTTCCAACCACAAATATCAACTAAAATAGTCATCATAGCTTTGCTACCATCTAATGATCCAAAATATGTATTAGAAGTATGGCAAAAGCTAAAAAACAAGATTAATATTGAATGGCTGGAACTCTTATAACCCCGCAAAATGCATATGTAGTTGAAGAGATGAAACAGACCAATCAAATGGTAGGAATATGAAGGCAACAAGGTGGGCCACCTCAACTTAGCTAAGCCAAAAAAAATTGGTAAAAATCAATTAACGCATATCAGAAAATAGAGTTGCAAACATTCTTCAGAACTAATTGTCTATTCTCCCAATGGTTTTAGACTTTTAGTTTGACTTGAAGGGACCCACACAGCCCAACCCCACTTTCTAAAATACTTTTACTGAACAAAATATACATGACATGGACAAAATTCACCTCCCATTGTAGCTAAAAAAAAAAAAAAAATTCCTTAAGGGACTATTTGGTCCAGCTGCAATATACAGAGAAGAGGGGTATTCACCTAAGCACCAAAGACAAATGTCTTCCTAAAGGCACCTAGTTCCCAGATCACCTTTAAAATAATTTCTTGATTCTTTGTTTGAGGTTGAAATGACAGGATTCAATGGCATTGAAGAGAGAATTCCTTATGAATGAGCCCCTCCCCAATTACTTTGATAGCTGTCAAATCTTACCATGTCAGGATTAAAACATAAATAAATCCAAATCTAAACAACCACAGATAAATTCAGCCCAGTAGAAATTTTTAGCCATTCAATTTTTTAATTAAGTTGCTATAGTTTATGCCAAAAATTACAAATTGCAGCACTAATTTTCAGAACATTCTGAATATCCTAATTCTACAACAGTTTCTTTTTCATTATAATTCCCACGTTGCAAATTCATATGTGATGTGATACTGACAAAGGATGCTATCTACCAGCATAATATTAACTAAACAAGCATATATCATCCATCTCTACACCAAAAGTCCAAGATGCCAAAATTCAAACGATAATGGACCAGTTCAGCTTTTGTTATCACAAAATAAAAGACCAAAAATAGACAAAATCCCATCTCAGATTTCCTTGACACCTAAAATACCCCCAAAAACTAAGCCCAATACATCAACAAGACATTTTCATCAGTGATTATACCACATTTTCATTGACTTCCGTTTTCCCAGATTTCCCAGCAGCCAAACAAATACCCAAATGGGTATCCATAAAAGATATCAATAGCTTTAAATATAAACACAATCATACATATTATATACACACAAATATATGTAAGAATAGAGGGAAAAGGGTAATACTTGCGCTTCTTTCTCCAAGCTTTCTTCTTGCCACCAGTGGCACGTCTCTTGTGCATGGAGTCTCTTGAGATACCTGACAAAACAAACAAAACAGTGGGCATTCCATGAGAAATAGAAAAAAAATATATATATATATACCCACAAAAAAATTTTTTTTTTTTTTTTTTTTTGTTTATGTTTGGATCCTGAGAAAATGGAGGATATCAAATTTTCAGAAGTTTCATCAGATCATAGAGCGTAGAGGGTATCGAAGATCCTACCCATCTTGGCCCCGCAGCGAAGTGCTCTCTCTCTCCCTCCCTCCCTCTCGCTAAATGTTAAAACCCTGGTTGTCTGGGCTTAAATATGAAACCCTAGTGCTCTTTCACGCAATTTCGAGAGGAGGGTGTTTTTGTCATTTCAGCTTATACTTAAAAAAAAGTATAAAAAATAGTTTTTACATTTTTATTATTATTATTATTATTTTAATTTTTGATCTGGAAGGGAGATTACTGGAGTTAGCATGGTCAGGTTGAGTTGGGCGAAGTTGGATGGTTTTTTCAACCCAACTTATCATGATGGATTTTGAAAAATCCAAATCATCGCAAGGGTTCAACCTAGTCTAACTCAACCCACAAGGTTTGGGTTGAATCTATTGGTTGGATAGATTTTTTTTTTTAATTACTATTATTAATATTAAATTCAGAATTAGAACTATATCACTACAAATAAGAGTAAAATTATGACCAAATAATCATGAGTATAACACCGAATTAACACAAGTTATATGAAGAGAACTTAGGGTTTGAGTTTTATTTAGGAAGAGAGGTAAAAAAACAAATAACAAAATTGTATGATATATTTTTAAATTTTAACTGTATATTAAATATAGGTAAATTGGATTGGGTTTAGCGGATTTGTAAATCTTATGATCCAAACCCAACTTGACCGACTATAAAAACAAATTTCACAACTCAATCCAACCTATTAACATCTAAAAACTGACTAATCAAGTTGTGTTAGATCAAGTTGGTTTTAACAGGTTCGCTACACACCCCTAGAGATTAGGATTAACCAATCAATAGGGAAAACAAGTGAACTTGTACTTGACCCATTGAAATGTTTGGTCAACCTATACCTGACCTAAGCCATTTTTTAATTAAATGAAATTAAAAATAAAATAAAAAATTTCTTGAAAGCAATTTGCAAAGTTGGATGTTTTCATTCAGTGGAAAAAGAATTACACTCAAATTTTTAAACTCTTTTTAATGGACACGATCTCTTACGGGTGCTTTTAAATCAACTTTTAGCATTGAACCATGTCATTTAGTATTTATGACGAGGACAAAACTTATGTACAGTACTTTAAGTAATATTCTTTAGATTTTCTTCTTAAGATTCAGTTATGTGGCTATTTAACAAAAAATACACTTCTATTCCATGAAAAAAAATCTATATCGCAGAATTTTAAGAGAGAACTTAAAGAATAGCACATAAATACTGTACATAAGTCTTGCTCTTATGATGATTATATATTGAACCTAACAAAAAAAATTATGATCCATAATGATGAAGTGTAAGTTCGTCAGTCAGATTGGTCAGATGGAACCAACCTCCAGCTCGTATGAATGTATTCTCAAAGATGGTCACCGGTGTGGTGCCTGTCACAACGCCTCTGATGCCAAAGTTAGTACCATGGAGGTTTTAGTAAATCAAAGCAAAATAACAAAATAACAATAGAATTTTCTCAGTTCTCTCTCGTACCTTGCCTTGACATCATGGGGACCTTATATATGCTTTCATAGCTTCTAGCCGTTAGGGTAGTTATGGAGGTCTTAATGTCCCTCTTGGTAACTTTTGATGCTGTGTAATGTGGCTTCAATGTGCTCCAACGGTTCATACAATTGGCTCTGTAACCGCTCCGGGTATAATTGGCTGCATTGAATGGCTTGGTTGTCTTCATCAGGGATGTGGATATCTATTTGATTCGTCTGAGGATACTCTCGTCTGTATCATTGAGATTGTCCATGTGAGACGGATTTGTCAGTACCATTAGTTGTCCCCCGATTCTATGGTTGTCGTGACGTGTCATGATGATCATAGAATAGGAAAGGTCAAAGGTCGTATATGACTTTTGGGGTTCTGCTCCGTATTAAATGCGTAATGGCTGTGCTACACAGGTCATGGCCCACATGACATATACTGGCTGGTGGAATTAATGCTCCAATTGGTGGGACTATTGGGTTTCCCGCTGGTTTTCCATTTTCCGAGCCTCGGTTTTTAAACTTCTCCCCTTCTCATTCTTCCCTTTTCACTTTTCAAGAAGTTCCAATCATTGTTCTAAGCCTTTTGTTCACTCACCTCATCTTGTAACTCTTCTTCGGACTTGGTGTGTTGTTCGGAGGTGCTTCCTTTGTCTGCCACTTTTAAGGTACATTTCTTCTCTTTTTCTGCCTTTCCTTTCCTTTTTTATTGCGATATTGCCTCTGATTTCTTTCCTCCTCTCCTTTCCTTTTTCCTGTTGTTTGTTTTTGATTTCTTTAGGAGTTTAGCTTGTATCGTTTCCCTTTGAGTTTTTTCGGATTTCCATGGTTAGTAATTATGAAGTTAGGATAGCTTGTCCTTCAATTTCCTTTCTTTTCGCACGTTTTGGGGGGGGGTCTTTAGGCAGTTTCCCAAACCTTGAAAGTTTTGTTTTTGAGGGTAGTAGTCTGCTCATGGTATTGGGTGAGCTGTTGCCCCTAATACGACAATCTATTGATTGGTTCGAGAGCCGGATAAGAGAGTAGGAGATAATGTTTGAGGTTAGGTCTAGCGAGCTCGAGACTGGGTTATCATCTAGCAGTGACCCAGTCGAAGGGGATACCACCGTCTCTTCCCTACGGGAAGTTAAGGCTTTTCATGCCCTCGGGGAAGTATGTGGG
The DNA here is from genome assembly GCA_023621385.1 of Quercus gilva. NCBI lineage: Eukaryota > Viridiplantae > Streptophyta > Magnoliopsida > Fagales > Fagaceae > Quercus > Quercus gilva. The sequence continues at coordinate 60,181,578 of CM042481.1, forward strand.
TTGGATGCTGAAACCGTGGGTAGATTTAAGGATAGGTTTCAGTTTCCGGAGAGGATTCATGTTCGTCGGCCTAATGACAAGGATAGAGCTTGTCACTTTTTTCCTAGTGAAGTGTGTTTCTATGAGGCTGCCTTCACTTGTGGGCTTAGGTTTCCCGTCCATCCATTCCTGATGGAGCTTTTAAGCCATTTTGGGATTGCTCTTGGGCAACTGATGCCCAACTCGTGAAGGATAGTGGTCAACTGTATGGAAATATGGTTCGCCACTAACGAAAACATGATTAAGGTGGGTGAGCTCGTCCACCTATATCATTTGAAAAAGTCCAAGGAGTATGGATATTATGAGTTAGTACCCTGGGAGAGGAGAACCAGGATTGTTAGGGGATTACCTTCGTCCTTCAAGTACTGGAAGTCGCGATTTTTCATTGTGTCCGAGGATGATTTCGAGACTCCCTCCAGCAGGGATTAGGGTGATGTCCCGAGGTTGCTTTGTCGGTGGGGAACCCTCAACTTTAGGTGCGTCAGTATTTCTTCTCATTGCTTCAATTTTGCCACATTTGCTCTTATCATCACTGAATTCTTTATCTCCCCATTTTTGTAGTAAAGAGATGGCCTAAACTTAAGAGTAGGCATAAGGAGCGTGTCGAGTAGGTGATTGAAGACGCCAGGACGATTGAAAGTTGGGACGACTTGGTAGATCCACGGACCCTTGCCTTTTATAATCTCGGTCCTGACCTATCTTTCTTCGTCTTGGGCAACATCAAGATTGAAGGAAAGAAAAGTAAGTGTTAAGCCCGTCGATATTGATTCTCTTGTGTACACCCTCTTTTTTTTTCTTTTTTTCTTTTTAACAAGTGTTTCCTCTTTGCAGAGATGACGACTAAATTCAACAAGGACATGTATGCAAAGATGAGATCGAAGAAAGACGAGCCTTTATCGAACATAGGGAAGAAAGCAGTGCGCGTCACTGGGAAAAGTGCCTCTGTCACTCCGGCTGTCTCTGTTAATCCCATAGTTTCTAGTGCTGAAATGACGAGGACGGCTTTTCCTACAACATCAATTGAAGAGATAAATACTCCTGCTTCCAAAAGATCGCGATTGTTTGAAAAAGAGAAGGAGAAGGTTGACTTTCATTCGTCTACCGTTTAGGACGACGAGAAGTTGGCGGTGGATAGAGCCTATGGGGTCGTGACCACCGAGGATCTGAAGGTCTTCTCTGGTGTGCCTTTCAACAATGTCGTGGCTCGCCACATCCATAAACTTGTCCAAGTGAAATGTTTATGCCACTTTTTAGTTTCCTTTTCTTTTTCATTCTACTGACGACTTTAAATTTCTTTCCAGGTGCCGGGGGAAAGCCTCCATATTACCTCTGAGTATTTTACTCAAGAGGCTAAGGTGGCGTCTTTTACATCCAGGATGGGGGCTTTGGAAGCAAAGAATTCTGCACTGAAGAAGAAACTTATTGATTCCATGGGCGAAGCCACCTCCTTGAAAGAAAAAGTGAAGACCTTGAACGACGATCTTAGGGCTGAATGGCAACTGTCGAAGGACGAGCAACTTTTAGGTGCTAAGGAGAAGCTCAAGACTATTGCTGCTAGGTCTGTTGAGGCTTTTCAGACCGACAAATACAACACCATCTTGTTTAGTTGGCATTTCAAGGGCTTTGAACTTCTAAGGAGGTACCTTGTCAAGCACCCTTCCGGAATGGACATGGAAAAGCTAGACTTGGAAGAGGTAGACCAGGAGATGGCTACTGACGAGGCTGCCCAATCTTCTGCCACTGATCCTGATGCCCCTGAGAACGTTCCTGCCAGTGATGCTCCTGCCAGTGATGACACTGCTACTGATGCCTGATACTTATGAAAATTTTCTCTTTTTTTCTTTCTGGATGCCCATTATGTTTTGGGTCGTTTTGTAAATCTAATTTCAGAACAATTTTTTTTTTTTTTTTTTATCTATCTTGAGAACAATGTGTTTAGCCCAATGTTTATGGGCCTTTGGCTGTAAAAACAATGGTAATTTGCCGTTTTTAGGCTTTTATTTAATTTACATCTGTATACTTACTTGTATTTGTGATTGCGCGCTTTTTGGTTTCTGACTTGCTTGTGGTATCTTACAACCGTCCATGCTTTCTCCTTGGTGAAATTTTTAGTCATGACTTTCCCTTTCTCTTCAAGGGATCTTTTTGTCGTCAGTAGTTTATACTGGACTAGGCGCAATCCTGCTACTTGGCCATTTTTGGCTTGTGATTTTACTCGTCAGCAACTTACATCCGTCTAGGCAGAATCTTGTCACTTAGTTTTTTTCTTTTGGCTTCTGTGATGTGCACCCTTTAGGGATTTTGTCATTCTTTAGATTTATAGTTGACCAGACCTGTTTACACGGAGACATTAGTTGAATAATTCATTTATTAATTTCAATAACGAATACATTTATCTGTTACATCTATTGATGGTATTTCTTCAAGTGCTCAATATTCCATGGCCTCGAGAGCCTCTGCCCGTCTAAGGTCTCTAGGTGATAGTTGTCTTGCCTTGAGTAATGGACGACTCGGTATGGTCCTTCCCATGCGGGGTTGAGCTTTCCTTAGGCAAAATCTCTAGTGGCCGTGTTGACCTTGCGTAGGACGAGATCGCCTATGCTAAGTCGTCTGAGCTTTACCCTCTTGTTGTAATAGTCAACCATTTTCTGCCGATACTCCATCATTCTACTGCAAGCTTTGTCTCTTACTTCGTCCAGATAGTCCAAGTTAACTCGTAGATGATCGTCATTGTCTTCTTCGTTGAATACCTCTCGTTTGGTGCTAGTTACTCCTACCTCGACCAAGATCATTGCTTCGGTACCATAGGTGAGTCTGAAGGGGGTTTCTCCCGCTGGGGTTCTTGCTGTGGTTCTGTAAGCCCATAAGACATTGGGTAACTCTTCTCGCCAGGCTCCCTTCGCGTCGTCCAGCTTCGTTTTGATAATCTTGAGCAATGTTCGATTTGTCACCTCCGTTTGTCCATTCGCCTATGGATGCCCTGGGGATGAGAACTGATTATTGATCCCTAAGCCTGAACAGAAGTCCTTAAAGCCTTGGCTATCGAACTGTCGTTCATTATATGATATGATCGTCTTTGGAATCCCGAACCTGCAAATTATATTTTTCCACACGAAGCTCTGGATTCTTACTTCGGTGATGGTCGCCAATGCCTCTGCTTCGACGCATTTCGTAAAGTAATCAATAGCATCTAATAAGAACTTTACCTGACCTTTGCCTAGGGGCAGTAGGCCGACGATGTCGATTCCCCATTGCGCAAACGGCCATGAGGATGCTATCGTCGTTAGTTTCTCTGCTGGAAGTCACTGGACATTCCTAAACCGTTGGCACTTGTCACACTTCTTGACAAACTCCACTATGTCTACTTGCATGGTTGGCCATAAATAACCTGTTCGAATGATCTTGCTCACCAGGGATCTAGGGCCAGCATGATTCCCGCAAATTCCTTCATGGATCTCTTTCAGGACGTACTTGGCTTCTCCTTCGTCAACACACTTTAAGTAAGGCATGGAAAAGCTTCTTTTGTATAAAGTGTCATTAAGGATTGTAAATTTGGCTACCCTCTTCTTAATCTTCCTGGCCTCATCCGCATTCTGAGGGAGGTGCCCATCCTGGAGGAAAGATACGATGGGCGTCATCTAGCTGTTTGTGTTCTAGATTGCAAATTGCGAATGTTGGAACTTCTTCAATACTAGGGTTTTTCTAGACTTCCATCATCAAGCCCATGTTCGTTGCCCTTTCTTCTGACGATGCTATCTTCGAGACTTCGTCTACTGTCATATTCTGGCTTCTGGGAATTTGTGCAAATTCCACTCTATTAAACTACTGAGTCAGATGTTTCGTCAGCCTGAGGTATTTCTGCATTCTCTCTTCTTTTACTTCGTACTCTCCCTTGATTTGCCTAATCACCAGTTTTGAATCATTTTGGACTAATAGGTTTTTAGCTCCAAACACCTTTCCGAGTCTTAATCCCATCAGAATTCCTTCGTACTCGGCCTCGTTGTTGGTGGCCGGAAATTTCAGTTGAACTCTATATTTGAGTATTTCTCCGTCAGAGGCAGTTATGACGACCCCTACTCCCCTCCCCCCTTTTAGGCTGACGAACCATCGGTTGTATCGTCCACTATTCGACCTTGTTAGTGAGATTGTCTTCGTCCGGAAATGTGAATTCGGCGATGAAGTCTACCAAAACTTATGCCTTAATGGTTGTCCTGGGATGGTACTCAATATCAAATTGGCTGAGCTCAATTGCCCACTAGACCATCCTCCTGGCTACCTCAGGCTTGTTCATGGACTTCTTGATAGGTCGGTCCGTCATCACCAGGATAGGATTTGCCTGAAAGTATTGTCTTAGTTTGCGTGAAGCTATTATCAACGCGAATGCAATCTTCTCAATCCTTGGATATTTGGACTCAGCCCCTTGAAAAGCTTGACTGACGTAATAAACCGGGAGTTGTTTCTTATCTTTTCTCGGATGAATGCTGCACTTACAACGGTGTCTAATACCGCTAGGTACAAATATAAATCCTCCCATTCTTTGGACGGACTTAAAAGTGGTAGATTGCTTAGGTAACGTTTGAGCTCTTGGAAGGCTGCTTCACATTCGTCAGTCCAGGTGAAGGCCTATTTCAAGGTCTTGAAGAAGGGCAAACATCTGTCCATCGCTCTAGAGATGAACTTGTTGAGAGCTGCGATCCTTCCTGTGAGCTTTTGGACTTCCTTAACGGTCTTGGGCGAGGTCATGTTGATTATAGCTTGCACCTTCTCTAGATTTGCTTCTATTTCTCTTTGGGACGCCACGAACCCTAGGAACTTTCCCAAAGCTACACCAAAAACACATTTACTAAGATTCAGCTTCATCTGGTATTGTTTGAAGGTGTCGAATGTCTCCTTAAGATCATCCAGATGGGTTAGTTCTTCCTTACTCTTGACGAGCATGTCATCCACATACACTTCCATATTCCTGCCTATCTACTTGTTAAACATTCTGTTCACCAACCTCTGATAAGTAGCACCTGCATTCTTCAGTCCGAAGGGCATTACCTTATAGCAATAAAGTCTTTAATTGATGATGAAAGCCGTTTTCTCTTAGTCTTCGTCAACCATTTTTATCTGATTGTATCCTGAGAAGGCGTCCATGAACGTCAGCAGCTTATGCCCAGCTATAGAATCTACAAGCTGGTCTATTCTTGGGAGAGGGAAACTATCCTTCGGGCAAGCCTTGTTCAGGTCCGTGAAGTCCACGCATATTCTTCACTTCCCATTTGCTTTCTTCACCAGGACAACGTTTGCAAGCTAGTCAGGATAGTATATTTCCCGAATGAAGCCTGTAGTTAGGAGTTTGTTAACCTCGTCAGTAACCGCTTGGTCTCGTTCTGGTGCGAAGACTCTTCGTCTTTGCTTGATAGGTTTTCTCTCCGGGTCTACATTCAACTTGTGTCGAATGACTTCTGGAGATATGTTTGGCATATCCTCGTGGCTCCAAGCAAAGACGTCTAGGTTTTTTTTAAGGAATTGGACGAGCCTTGTTCTCATCTCAGGACTTAAAGTCATCCATATTCTGGTTGTCTTGGTTGCTTCTCCTTCGGTCAGTTCTACTGTTTCCAGGGGTTCCACCTTTTCTTCCTCCTTCTCTTCGATCATCCATGTGTGATTCTCCTTTGCGGCTAAGACGGCCTGGTAGCACTCTCTGGCTAAGACTTGATCTCCTTTGACTTCGCCAACACTGTTCTCCGTTGGGAATTTTACTTTCAGGCAGTAGGTAGATGTGGATGCCTTCCACTTGTTGAGTGTTGGCCTTCCAACAATCACATTGTAAGATGAGGAGCAGTCTATCACCAAAAAGTCTAACTGACGGGTCAACTGTCTCGGGTAGGACCCTACCGTAACCGTCAACGTCACTATGCCCTTGGGGTATACTCTGTCTTTGCTAAAACTGACGAGGGGGGAATCAAATGGGCGCAGCCTTTTTGGATCTAGTTTCAATTGCTGGAATGCAGAAAGATAAATGATATCAGCAGAGCTACCATTATCTACGAGGATCCTTTTAGTGTTGAATCCTTCTATAGTGAACGTTATGACCAAGAGGTCGTTGTAAGGCTGCTTCACTCCTCTAGCGTCTCCTTCGTTGAAGGTCATGTCCTAATTAGTCCATTTCTGTTTTAACAGTGGTGTCATGTGGATACTGTTTACCTGCCGTTGGCATGCTTTCTTGAGAGATTTGAATGACCTGCCTGTGAATGGTCCTCCTGCAATCGTTTTTATCTCCCATATCACATTTTATGGAGGTAGGGACGTGTTGTCTTTGTCTCTAGATGGGGACTCGTGTTGAGTCCTTTTATTGTCTTTGAACTTGCTGAACTCCCCTTTCTTCACATACTTCTGCAGCTTCCCTTTCCGTATCAGCTCTTCTATCTGCTCCTTTAGGTCCCGACAATCTTCCGTGTAATGGCCATGGTCCTTATGAAACCGGCAGTATTTATTCTTGTCTTGGACGTGAGGGGATGAATGCAATGGTCTTGGCCATTTGAGGTAGTGCTCTTCTTTAATCTGTGTTAAAATTTTGTCAACAGGTATAACTAGGGGGTAAATTTTACTGTTCGAGGAGTTTATCGTCTTTCCTTCTGTTCCCGTCACTGATTCGACAATCCGGACGCTCTCGCTTTTGCCCTCTACGCTCGTCATCCTTCCTTCCTTTGTCTCCTGATTTCTCTATGTCTTTGATGGCTACTAGTGCATCTTCAACATTCATGTACTTCTGTGCTTTCAGGAGCATCTTAGCCATCGTCTTTGGGGGATTCTTCGCGAGTGATGCAATGAACTCTTTGGATCTCAGTCCTGCTTTGAAAGTTGTCAGCTGCACCTTATCGTCAGCTTCATCTATCTCTAGCGTCTCCCGAGTGAAGCGTTTCACGTATGACCTCAGGGTTTCCTTCTCTCCTTGCCTGATGGTGAGTAAGTGGTCCGCTGGCCTTTTAGGATGTTGTCCTCCAATGAAGTGACGCAAGAAGGCATTGCTCAACTGCTCGAAGTTGACAATGGACGATGTTAGCAACTTTGTGAACCATTCCCTTGCAGCTCCCTTGAAAGTGGTAGGGAAAGAAAGACACAATATCTCGTCAAGGGGCTGCTGAAACCCTAGTGTCGTTTTGAAGGTATTAAGATAGTCCTGAGGGTCCTTAAGCCCATCGAACGGTTCAAGTTGGGGCAACTGAAATTTCGACAGCACCGGACATTCGAGGACCGCTGTGGTGAAAGGCGAATATGTTGCCCTGACCATTCGGTCTACACTTTGTTCTGTTTTCTCCTTGATGGCATTCCTTAATTCATCCATCTCCCTCCTCATCTCTTGAAGAAGATCTGAATTTTGCTCAATTGGGGTGGTAGGCCTTCGATAGTCACTTCTTCTGTGGCTATCTCCCTCGTCATCCTAGTTCCCTTTAGACCGATTCTCCTCCTGTTGGAGCCGCAACTTCATACCCTAATTTTGCCTGGTAAGTTCTTCGACGATAGCTACAAGGGCTTGGACCTGCTGAGCTAAGGCTGCGGAATCTTGATTGGACTCCATTTGATCGTAATAGTTGATCGAAAACTACTTCGAGTCTGAACACGAAAATGTCGTCCCCACAAACAGTGCCAAACTGATGAAGTGTAAGTTCGTCAGTCAGATTAGTCAAATGGAACCAACCTCTAGCCCGTATGAATGTATTCTCAAAAATGGTTACCGACGTGGTGCCTGCCACAACACCTCCAATGCCAAAGTTAGTACAATGGAGATTTTAGTAAATCAAAGCAAAATAACATAATAACAATAGAATTTTCTCAGTTCTCTCTCGTACCTTGCCTTAACATCGTGAGGGCCTTATATATGCTTTCATCGCTTCTAGCCGTTGGGGTAGTTATGGAGGTCTTAATGTCCCTCTTGGTAACATTTGATGCTGTGTAATGTGGCTTCAATGTACTCCAACGGTTCATACAGTTGGCTCTGTAACCGCTCTGGGTATAATTGGCTACATTGAATGGCCTGGTTGTCTTCGTCAGTGATGTGAATATCTGTTTGATTCGTCTAAGAATACTCTTGTTTGTATCGTTGAGATCGTCCATGTGAGACGGATTCGTCAGTACCATTAGACAACATTTAGTATTTTGAGTATTGTGCTGTTCTTTATGTATTATTTAAATTTTATTTTTGAGTATTTTGTTATTTGTATTGAAAGGAATGCAATATATATATATATATATAGATATAGATATGATCATATTATTTGTTGTTATTATTAACTCAACCCAACTTGATCCGTTTGCGAGGTCTAGAGTCTACGTTTTTTATGGGAAAAATAACAATTCGAGAATTTGTTCCTGTTCAAATTAAATTTTAACTTTTTGATTTTGTTAGTTTAAACCTTGGAATTAATAACTTGATTAGGAAAATTATGGTGTCAGATAAACTTAGTTAAAGATGAGTTAGTGGTAGCTTGGATTGACGGCATGGCAAGTCAATCAGGGTGTCGAGAATTCACCAAATGCAATAAAGTGAAACTCAACATATATGAAAAGTTATTGATATCCATTGGTTACTGTCAAATATGGCAATACCGAGAAAGGATAAAGGGGGCTGGATTGTTTGGAATAGGGGATATGAGGGAACTAAATGAGAGAAGTAAAGGGAGATGAAAATATAAAAGGGAAGGTTAAAAGAATGAAGAACCTTCAATGGCACCCTAGCAGGAAGAAAGCTCACAAAGAAGAGTGGACACAATAAGATAATTGATTATGTATTGCAATATTGACCACGAAGATGAACCAATAGAACTTCTAAAGTTCTAATCATTGGCCTTGGCCTTGCTTTTATATGATAGACAAAATAAAGACATGACAGGGGCGTTAATCATCCATTAATAGATGATTAATGTTATAGGCATAACAAATTTTACGACATTTTTACAATAATTGAGTTAACAATCTTTACTAATTCTCACATCTACACCTACAACTAACATTACATTTTTACTTACCAATATCAACTTACTTATCACCTTAATTGTTAACGAATATTTTTTTGTCTCTAGAAAAATCAATCAAATTTCAAAATGCATTCAATTAAAGTGAAAAAGATGAAACATAAGAGCATTACATCCAGGGGTGTAAAACCCCCAAAATGCTATTTTTTACACCCCTAACACCAAAATCCTAGCTACATCTAGGTGTATTCTTAAAATTTTTTTGAACTTTGCTACATTAATTTCTTAAATTTAGAAGTTATTGTAGGTCAGTTGTAAACTCAAAAACTCTCTTTTTATTCACCATCTCTCTTCTCTCTCTTGCTCACAATTTTGGGTGGCAGTGGATTGGCGATTAGGTCAGTAGATAGTGGGATTTTTTTTTAAATAACTAAAAAACCCAAACAATATTATTAGTTAACCAAGGTTTGAAACTATTTTGGTTTCTAACCATTCGAGTCTAGTGGAGTCGATTTTGGTGTATAAATCGAGTATATTGCACTCGATTTTGCATTGCACCAGCAGCTGAGCTGGACAAACTGTCCACGTAGACCAAAAATCGAGTTCAAAGGACTCGCTTTGCCTTCATTGAAATCAAGTCCAAAAGACACGGTTTGCCTTCGTTGAAATCGAGTCCAAGGGACTCGGTTTAGTTTAATGGAAAACGTTCAGTTTAGCCAACAAACCCAGACTTAGTTTTCTTGTTCTTCTTCCCTTTTTTTTCCCCCAAATGCTGCCTGGGTTCTCACTGGAGCAGCGGCGAGATCCGATCTGATTTCCTCCAATAGACATGACCTGAAGCTTTCGCCGGAAACAGTCAAAATCGGCGCCTGGGTTGTGCATCGTTGTTCTTCATTCGTTCTTCGTTTTTTTCCCCCAAATGCCGCCTGGGCTCTCACTGGAGCAACGGCGAGATCCGATCCGATTCCCTCCATTAGACACGACCTGAAGCTTTCGCCGGAAACAGTCAGAATCGGCACTTGGGTTGTGCATCGTTGTTCTTCGTTCGTTCTAGGTTGTGCATCGTTGCTGGACGTTCATCGTTCGTGCTGGGTTCGTTCATCCTTTGCTGCTGCTACTGAACTAGCGTGGAGGAAAAGAAAGATAGAAACCGATTTCTATGCATAGAAATCGAGTCCAGTGGACTCGTTTTCTATACATAGAAATCAAGTTCTGAGGACTCGATTTCTTTGCATAGAAATCGAGTCCTCTGGACTCGGTTTTTGGCCTACGTGTAAATTTTGTTCACCTCAGCTGCTAGCAAAATAGGAAAATAGCAACAGTAAAATCAAGTCCTCTAGACTCGAATTGTTAGAAACGAAAATAGTTTGAAACTTTGCCTAACTAATGATATTGTTTGGGTTTGATGGTTATTTTCTAAAATACCCCTAGATAGTGGGTTGTGTTGTAGGTTGCGATTTTAGTTGGCAGTGGTTGGTTTTTGTTGGTTAATTTTTGGTTCAATGTTGGTGGTGGCTATTGGAGGTTGGTTGTTCGTGCCTCTCTCTATGTTAGTTGTGTATATGGATCAGTGTTGACGGCGGCAATGAGGTGGATCAACATTGGTTGGTGATTGCAGGGTTGTGAGTTGTTTGATGGGTTGTGAGTTTGTGGGTCACATGGTAGGTTGTGGGTTTTGTGCTTGATGGTTGGGTCATTTGGGCGGTGGCAATGGCAAGGGCTGATTGTGGAGGTGGCTGGTTGAGTTTTTGTGGTTAGTTGAGTGATGTTTGCTGGCTTAAAAGAAGAGAGAGAGAGATGAATAAATATATAAATGAATAGCGTTGAGTATGATGTGAAATATAAGATATGAGATGTAAGGTAAATTGTAAAATAATGTGCTGAAATAGATAAAATGTTTAGCAAAAAATAAAAGAAATAGATAAAATGAATATTATTTTAGTGTAAAATGAATATGATTTTAGAACTCCGGATGCTAGCGATCTAAAGACAAACCTTTTGGCTAACCTCCACTAGACCCACCGTTTTCTTTGGATCAATAACCAGTTAATTACGCTCCCCACGAGTCCTTGGACCTTCTTGAAAGAACAATAGCCGGAGGCACTATTTTAGTTTTTAATTAATTGAATATAATTTAAACACAAGGATATAACAATTACTTTTTAACTTTTTCATCCTCCATCATCCCATCTCTGATCTCTCGATTCTCTCCTACCAAACACTTGCATATAAAGTGTCGAATTATCTTTATCAAAAAAATAAAAAAAGTGTCGAATTATTTTTCCCTCCATTTTTTTCTATCCTTCTCATCTTTTCTTTCCTCTCACATTTTCATCTTCCTTCAATACCAACTAGAGTAAAAACCTATCAAATAGTAAGGAAAAGAAAAACCTCAGGAAAAAAAAAAAAAAATCAAAACCCACATTAGTTCATCACAAGTTTCTTCTATCAATAAGAGTTCACAAGTAAAAATTTATGTCAATAATCCCCAGTACAGAAAATTCATTTCAACCTCTCTATGCCAAGAGCAAGTCCTATTTATGAAAGGGAAACAAAGAGCAGTAAACCACTAAAATGAGGGATTCACTCTTATAAGAAAGAAGTCAAAGTTCATGTTGCACTCCATTTATGCCTTGCTGTCTACACTCATTGCCTCAGCTTCCTTAGCTGCAGCTTTCTGCATATACAAGAAAACACAAGTTTAAGCAACACAGCCAGCCTCAATATACTCATCACAGCAAGTATGCTAGTAAATGCAGAATTTACTTACATCTGATTCATGAGGCTCCAACTTATTTAGCTTGGCAAACATGTTGCCATAAAACTTGGCCTCTTTCTTATTGTATTCCTTGACCTTCTCCTTCAAGGTTTTGTATTCAAGCTTCACATCTCTATTTCAACATAACAAAAGCAACAAATCAGAATCCTAGTCTTTAATGTTCGTGTACAAGGTATCAAATTTTGAACAAGACCTATTACTGTTAGCAACTTTGGGCTATTCTAGAAATAGAGATGTCACAAACCTGTTGTCAGGGTCAATCTCAAGAGCTTTCTTGATATCAAATTCAGCTAAATCCAAGTCTGCCAGCTGAATATATGCCTGAGCCCTTCTGTAAAGAGCCTTAACATTTCTACTCTCAAGCTCTAACACCTGCATATTCACAAGCAATTAGTATAAATGTAATATAGACTAAAAGACAAGCCAAAACATTAAACCAAAGTATATAACCTTGGTGCACAATTTTTCAGCCTCCTTGTAATCTCTTAACTTCAACTTGCAAGCTGCATTGTTCAGATTGCATGCAACCTTCAATGCTTTAGACTGCTTTTTGTCCTCCTCTTCAAAGGCCGAGTCATAATCAATGTACTTCACAGCCTACGCAAATGAAAGATGGACTTAGTGAGGGCATATCACAACCAAAAACAGTGATTCAAGTAAAATTGCTTGTCATGTCAAAAGCTCCTTATAATATGTACCTTCTCATATTTCTTGGAAGCCTTTGCATATTTACCAGCCTTGAACAATAAATTTCCTTCTTCCTTCTTTTTACCAGCGGCTTCAATTTTTTCTGGAGTGTTCATATCCCATGATTCCTTCTCCTAAAAGGAAAACCATTATAATAAATTGAATTCAAAACCCACACATTTTTATAACTTAACCAAATGAAATTAAAATGTCTTTACAACCGAATCAAAGCCCATACTTATAACTAACCTTGTCAAAAGATACCATCTCAACCTCATAGGACACAGTGGAGTTGGGAGGAACCACAGCCAACTCCTGCTGGGATTCAGAGGACCCAAAAGCATACTCCGGGGCTATAGTCAACAAGGCTACCTCACCCTTCTTCATTGTCATCACAGCTTTATCAAGCCCATCAATAACTTGCTCTACCAACAAATCCAGTCCTCAAGTCAGTCAATACACAGAGCAAAAGTGAACAAAATCAATAACCAAGAAAGGGTGGCTCCAGTTTTTACCATCATCTGTCTTGAATTCAAACAGCTCATCTCCATCTCCATGGCCTTTCTTTAAAAATACAGTACCATCTTGCAGTTTACCAATCAATTTCACTGCCAGATGCAAAATAATGGAACTCATCAGGAACCATAAATCTAGCATAGGTAAAAGAACATATTTACTTTTAAAAAATTTTAACACTAACATCTGACAACAGATCCATCGTTTGGACGCTCGTAGCCCTCTCCTTCCTTCAGGATCTTCTTTATAACCTTCTTGTCATCAGTGACTTCTGATACAGTCTTCCATGATACCAATTCAAGAGTTATCTGCAGTGTTGCATTTGGTGGGACTGCACCTTGATCACCAGAAGCTGAGCGACCCTTTTCCCCAAATCCATCTGCAACCAATAGTCAACAAAATAAGAAAAACACAATCAAATACATGGCTGCTCTATATCCAGACTTCAAGAAGACAACTTACATTGTGGCTTCACTGTCAAAAGCACCTTTTCCCCCTTCTTCATTGTTTTAACAGCCTTGGACAGTGCAGGGCAGAAACAACCTGTTCATAAGCGGAAATTAAATTAAATATGCAAAACCAACATTGACCTCAAAGGGTCTTAGTTCTGTAGAAGTACCAGTAACATACCCTCTTTAACGGTGAATTCAACTCCCTCAGATTTTGCAACAAGGGTTCCATCCTCAAGGCGAACTTCATACTTAACTGCAATGAAATAGAGATGGAATTACTTATAAAAAAAATAAATAAATAAATAAAGATGGAATTATCAGTCATAACAAGTCACTTAAAGAGTACAACAATTGAGAAAAAAATTCAAAAAAGTTGGAAAAGTATACCGTACCAAACACTTCATCAAGGTCCTTTGGATTCTCCCATTTCTCTCCTTCAGTGAGAATCTTCTTAAATATTCCACCATCCTTACATATGTCCTTGACACTAGTCCAAGACAGCAACTCAACATCGAATTGCAAAGTGGCATTTGGAGGAATGGTTGGAGGAGAGCCAGACTCACCATAAGCTAGCTCAGGAGGAATGGTAAATAACGCATTTTCTCCTTTCTTCATAGTTTTGATACCCAGATCCCATCCTTTGATTACTTGTCCTGCCATCACAACCAAAAAGAATGTCACGTAAGTTCAAATCTCTAATCTTCAACAAGGGCCACCAGTATGACATCATGTAAAAACAAAACAAGGACTAACTAGAGGGGCCAATCTTCATAGACAGCAATTAAATAAGCTGTGGAGTAAAATTACAAGCAATCCTAAAATAATTAAGAGCGGGTATTATAGAGAGAGACTATAATGGGAAACACAAAAGGATATACTTCCTCGTATTTTTCTTCAAAGAATGGTAATTATTTAGTAATAAAAATAGAGCACCCCAGAGATCTTCTAAGTTTCAAGTACTGAGGTAGGATAACAAAGGCATACGGTGTAAGCACAACCCCAAAAGGCAAAGCAATTTTTAAATCTCTTTTCTCATTTGAAAGAGGTCTGCACATAATTAACTGTGTTTCCTATTACAGATCATGAAAGAGCTTGATGTGGACTCAACATTGATAAAGGTTTGATAATGTGAGAACATGATTGGAAGATGCCCCAAGCCAGACACATTTCCCCCCGAACATTTTCAGCTCCAAAGGCAATAAAAAATGAATCTCCTCTAATAATTGATCTCTTAATTATTTCTGGGTACTAAAACTTCCATCCAACTTGACATGGTCTCATCATATTCTGCAGACTTACCTCTTTTTCTTTTTTAATTTTACTTTTGGCATGTTCCATGGCCTAAGCTCAACCTTCCAATCAATGCATATTATTCCATCAGTGGCACACTGGTACTGAGCCACCACATTTGACTGTACTTTTGCATCTATAGCTTCTCCATCAGTATTCACAACTTATTTTTAAGGTTTTTTGTGTTTTTGTGTGTGTGTGTGTGTGTGGGGGGGGGGGGGGTTGAGTTTAAAATTAGAACACAGACACGTGCACACACCAAGCGTAATGAGAGAGAGCAAGAAACGGACATTTAAGAAGGAACAAGGGAAAAACTCAAAATTTGACCTGACCCTTCACTAATATTGTGCAAAACAATGTATATTGGGCGGTTATCAGCTTTCAATGTTCATGTTGCTGGATTATGCAATCAAGCTCATTTAATGGTGCATCAAGGCTGGATTAACGCTAGAATGTACATGAGAAACTGTTCTATTGATGCACCACTATCCACATACAACTAAGAAGCACGGACACTACAAAATTCTCAATGTGTCCTGTGTCAGATACGGAGACACCACTGCATACGTGTACTTAGTGTGTTCTCTACGCTGGAAAAAATATGATTCTTTTACATAAAATAATTTATATTAATAGTTGTTATTTTAAAAACTTAAAATTAACTTGTTATACCCCCAAAGATGTCGTGTCCTAATTTTTCAAGAATTATCATGTGGTGTTTCATTTTGTCATATGACTCATATCCATGTCTGTATCAATGATTCTTAGGGTGATTGTCCACTTTCAAAGTAAGCACAGGTATCAGAATCCAGCACAACCACTTGTTATGGTAATACCTAAAAACTAATGGCACACTCCTAGAATGCCCAGGTATCAACATAAAAATAAAAAGGGAAAAAGCACTTTCCCCCCTTTTATGTTTAGGGTAGTTCACAATTTCCCCCTCTATGTTTGAGAAATGAGCAAATACCCCCATTACATTATTTTCTCAGTTAAATCCAATGGGAAGCTTTTAAAGAAATTATTAGTCATACTCATACACCACAAAGAAGAGAAAGTTGAGAATTGCATTGTTTTCTTGGATTGTATTTGTAATCGTTGTGATTCTATTGGATTTAACTGAAGTATCAGAGTTGGTGATTTGCTCATTTTCCAAACATAAAGGGGGAAATTGGTTGGCTTCCAAGATAAGGGTGGGAATTGTGAACTACCCTTGTGGTATGGGGAAGGAGTAGTTTTTCTCCAAAATAAAAACATTGGTTAACAACACAAAATACACAATACTGAAGCAGCTTGGAGAATCTGGAAAACTGAAGCAAGCTCTTTCCTCTTTGTCCCATATATTTGCTATCAGCCCCATCTATCTGAATTATCTTGCGTTCAATAGTACCCTGAATTTTCCTTCACTGGTTAGATTTGGGTGTCTCTTGTACTCACTTTAAATTCATTTCTTAATTGATTTTACCCTTATCTCTTTCCCTCATTGTTCCCTGGGGGTGTGTGTATGTTTTTCCTTTTTATTTCCTTTTCAAATTCATGAAAGTGGCAAAGTAGACTTCTTTTTCACTAACCCAATATTCTTTGGGACCATACAAAAGCACAACAGATGGAATTTTACTAATAACTAGCAGAAACAACTCAATGCTACTTTCATCTCATACAACAACAACCAAGCCTTAACCCTAAAATTTTGGTATCGACTACGGATCCTCAATAGACTAGTTAGGATCAGCCACATGTATTCTTTTCGCCATTCTATTTGATTTGAAGTAATACTCTTAGTGACTTCCTAATTAAGGATCGTTTTTACTAATTCTATTTAATGTTATTTTTAATCTTCCTCTACTCTTTTTGTTCCATCGATTTAAATCAATATTACTTTGTTATCACACAGAGTCTTGAATTTGAAAAAAGCTAACAGTTCTTTTTCTTTCTTTATTGGTAATTACACAGTTTTAAATCAACTACCTCACCCTCCACCTTGTTCACTTAGAGGAGATAGCATTTGAGCTAGTACTCATTCATGAAACATCTCTTTTTCTTTTCTTTTTTTAACATCTTATTTACCCAAAACATGCTATTTTTTATACTTCATAGCAAGGAAAAAAATTTCAAACAAAAATTCAGAAAGTAACAGTTTCTTATTATAGAGGTACTAACCATGTTTACTAGTACACACCAATTCAAGCTTCCAATTTGAATACAATGCCTCATACAATCAAAATAATCAGCACCCAATTTCCAGATATAAATAAATAGAATGGTTAAAAAGAACACATGTAATTTTGATATCATTTGAGCTAGAACTCATTCATGAAACATCCCAAGAGATTCTTTTTTTCCTTTTATAAACAACTTATTTACTCAAAAACATACTATTTATGGTACTTCATAGCAAGGAACAAATTTCAAACAAAAATATTAAACGAAACAGTTTCTTATTATAGGGCTACCAATCAACTTGAACCCAAAACACAATGCTCATACAATCTCAAAAACCAAAACCCAATTTCCAAATTCAATAAAATGAAAAAAAAACCCAAATCGCTTGCTCACTCACCTTGTCCGAGAGTGAACTTGAAAGGCGTCCCTTTATCACGACTCGAATCGAACTGTGTCCCATCAAGCAAAGTCCCCGTATAATGAACTAAAATCAACAACAACAAAACCCATTAATTCAAAAAAAGAAAAAAAGAAAAAAGAAACCCAATTCCTTAAAAACCACGAAAAACACAAAACAATCATTAAAAAAAACAAAATACCCCACCTTCGACCTCGTCGCCATTTTCAGGTGTGTCCCAGTTTTGACCTTCTTTCAAGAGCTTCTTCTTCAACCCTTGTTTACCGATCTCCTTCTCTTCACCGACTTTGAGAATGGGAGGACTGTCTTCTGGGAGATCGAGATCGTCGACTTCGTTCATGTTCATCATCTCGTCAGCCCCAGTCGGCATTTCGAAGCCCTCATCCATTTCGAAAAGACGAAAGAGATAAGAGACACAAAGATTCTAAGCTTACAGAGAGAGAAAGAGAGAGAGAGAGAGAGAGACTGTGTGGTGTTGGAGTGTGAATCTCAAGTGGGGCTTTAATGGCGTGGAGAGAGAGACAGATGCAAAGAGAAAGATGGGCTCTAGAGGCTTCGGAAAAAGGGTTTAAAGAGTGTAGAAACTAATCAAGGGTCCCGATGGTTCCAGAGACTACAATGAACGGTCTAAATGTTCTGTTTTGGTCTTCAAAATATAATAATATTCATTACTATTATTTCAAATTTTTCTTTACATACATTCTCAAATTCACAACTAATTTCGTACCTATTTTTTAAAGTTCCGGAAAAAAAAGTGATAGCTCCTACGGAAGTGGCGTCTACCTAATTATAATTTGTCACATAAAATAATTATTAAAATAAGTAAAATTGGTTATGGTCACATAATAACTCTAATTTTAAACTGGTTTAAAGCTATTTAACTCCAACCCGACAAAAGTATTGTAGTTGAATTGACACTTTCCTATGCATAAAGTGCTTGAGGGTCTTAAGAGAAAGAGTTCGATCTGCAAAATTAGCAACATATTGTAATTATTCTCAAAAAAAAAAAAAAAAAAAAAAACTCCAACCCACTCTTGGATAATTGAAATGTCCATTAATGTATAGTTTTGGTTATATGATTTAAAAAAAAAAAAAAAACTCATTTAAATAAAAGAAAATTTAATAGTCTTATAAATCAACATGTATGTTCTGTTTGATTCGACGATAATATTTTCTAGTAAATGAGTCATTTTCTAAAAAGTATTTTCTAGAAAACTATCTCATTTTTCAATGTTTGGTAGCAATCTTAAATGAGTTGAAAAACAATCTCCAAACTTCTTTTATTTTCTGTGAGATAAAGTTGTTTTCCAAAAAAAAAAGTTAACGGAAAACAATTTCTAAAAATAAGCCATACATTTTCTATCAACCAAAAATAATTTTTCTTTGACTCATTTTTTCTGATGTTACCAAACACTAAAAAATGCAAAAAACTATCTCTATACAAGATTTTCTATCGAAACAAACGGAGTGATAATGATCAAAATAGATAACTCTAAATTGGTCTAGAGTTAAACTTTTAAAAATAAAATTTTATTTATGAGAAGGGCTAAACTTTTTTTTCATTCTTTAAATATTTTAAGACTAAAATATTGATTTCCACCCTTAACTTTATAATAAGTTTGGTTTTCATCACTAATGAATTGGACAATATTGGGTTGGGAGATTGGGATTTCACTAAGCCATAACTCAAAATTTTGGGAATATTTTTTTTGGTTCAAAATGGAAGTATTAGCATGGGCAAGTTAGAACAAAAATGAAAAAAAAAAAAAGTTGGTGCCTTGATTTGACTTTTTTTTTTCCTTTTATTAAAAAAGCATAAATTTAATACTAAAAAAAGAAAAAAAATTACAAAGTAAATATTGGGATAAACCCAAAGCATTAGGGCATGTTTGGTAGACTATAATAGATGTTGTAATGTAATAATTATTAATATGGTTTAGTTATTCTTTAGTTTTGTTATGTTTTTGTTACAAGGAATAAAAATTTCTAAACCATAAAAAGATTATATTATTTATTCTTTAGTAAGTGCAATAATATTAAAACTTAATATATTTCCAAATAAACAAAATTTTTATATACATCTAACAATTATAAAAATAAAAAATCATAAAAGATAACACACATCTCTCTTAAATTTAAAAATAATAATTTTTAAGGAAATATAATTATATGAGTAAGAAATTTCTTAAAATAAATTTTAAGTTTCATTCTAATGTTATAACTCACAACCAAACTATTAAATATGTTTAGTTATTACATTACAACACATTTTATTCTTAGTAATAAAGATTACAATTCCTGTCGTAATCTTCATTCAGTGTACCAAACATACCCTTACAATTTTTTTTGCTAAAAAAACAAAATTAACAACCGTATATGTAGGAGAGAGACAACAATACAACTGAAAAAGAACAAGTATCTAGTGCTTTCCAAAAATCCACCTCAAAGCCATGAAAGTCACAAAAGGGGAACTTTGATCTAGAAGAGAAAGCCCATCCTTGCAGTGATAACCCCAATGTTCAGAAGACATGACAAGAAAACCATTGGGTACCAGAGCTCTAGCCATGAGAATCGATCCAACTATTTTGGTGCAAATGGGCTTAGATCTGAACCAGTCCATGGTAGATATGGACCCAAGGTACAGAATTGTAGATCTTGGCCCAAAGACCTTTTAAGGTGAAATGTTTAATCTATTCTAAGAGGATCCTATTGTAGCGTTGCAAGTTTCCAATTGTTGACAAGGAAGATGTGTTACGTTAATAGGTCTTTTGTGTACACCATAGTTTCCTGGGCTCTTAAGAAACCAGTTTGAGGCTTGGGGAATTATAGGTTCAGAATTAAAATTATAAAATAAATAAAACAAAATAAACAACAATGGTTTCAAGTGAATGGATGTTTTCAGGTGTGTGGGCTTTTGTTACCATTGCTTTGAGATGCAATTTTGTAGATTAAAAAATCAGTTTGAAACACCATTTACTCTATTTTCAGTTTTGAGCCCAAAATAGTTGCCAAATAAAAAATATGATAAAATTGCGTTATGAAAACTGGTTTCTATTCAGTTTTTAGAAAAATTGTTTTCTGGGGTTTGAAAAAAAAAAAAAAAAAAAAACAAACAAAATTCAATAGAACCAAAAAAGTTCTTAACGTTTTGGCTTGCCTAAAGCTACGGTTTTCAGTGTCTGCTATTCATGTGGTGCATGTGTTGTATTAACAGAGTTAGTAAAATATTTCCTTAGTTGCAAAGTTTTAGTAGTTCATAAATAAAGTTTAGGACTTAGGAGTTAGGAGTGACCGTACTCTTAGAAAATGCCTTGATGTGTAGTTTTATACTAGTACTAGTATAAAATACAAATACACTCAGTTAGGACCTATAATTAAAATCTCAAGTCTTATATATATTAAAAAAAAAAAAAAAAAAAAGAATCTCCAGTATCAACTTTGGGTTTTTGGTTCTTGTTGGTTTTGAGGCTTTAGGAATAGATTTTAGAAGTTTAAATATGAATTAATTATCTGAAATTTTATTTTTTTGAGAGAGAGAGAGAGAGAGAGAGAGAGAATGTGCTTCAGCCTTAAAGGGCTAAATGACTTTATTAAAACTTGGGTTTCACGTAAATTTTGATGAAATAATGTGTTCTACTAAACCATGAATATAAGGCTTATATATTAGGTTGTTGGTTGGAAAGGGTTGATATTGGCTATGCCTTTTACGTTGTGTAATGCATAATACAAATTGTGTCATGCATATGAGAAGTAGTTGGACTCATATATGCAGATGTTTAGGTGTTAGAAGCTTATTAAAGTCCTATGTTGCTAGTGTTGCAGAGAGAATTCGGTTCTATATTATGCTGTTAGTACTACACGAGCTCATGGTTAGAATTTTTTAATGTATTGGTTTTGTTGTTTAGGATCCAAAGGAAAGGCAACAACCTTACTACCTATATTTTTTTAATATCTCTTGATTTCATGAAATAATGTATGTAATGTGGGTTTTAGGAACCTCTTTAAGGTGGGTTAGGAATTTCTTGAGTTACAAGAGTTTTTAAGGTTGAGAGTTTATGATCGATTTTAAGGTTGGTAAGTCATGACATGATTTAAAAAACTTATATTATATTTCATTAAATTGTTTTAATAGGAACATTATGTACATAGTTATGTTTTATGCAATTAAATTAGTAGATATATGATGTAACATTTCAGCATTTTGAAATATGTTGAATTTTTGTAGAAAGATTAGGTTATGGATAATCTAATGGTATGTTCAGAATTCTTCTTCGGTAGGGTTAATGGTACTGGCTTTACATGGAATGGTCCCATGAACTTGTCATCTAGGGATAATGGTACCTAGCTTTACATGAAATTTATGAAACGAACAATGTACTTGTCCCTTGTTTTTTTTTTTTTTTTTGAGAAAGTTTCAACCAATGGCGTTCGCTCCTGATAATAACTCTTTATTATCAGACCAAAACACCAATAAGTTTTTGGTATAAATGGAGATTGAACCTTAAATCTCTTATAAAAATATCAGAGACTTTACCAGTTGAGCTAACTAGAACCCACTACTTAATTGTCCCTTGTTGGTTGAGAGAAATGTGTACCTAGCCCTTATTGATTGTGATGATATGTTAATTTATTTTTTTTAGAGAGTTTTTATTAGAAACAGAGTAAAAGAGAGAGGGAAAATGAAAACTGAATTTACTCTTTGATTGAAGAAAATGAAAAGTAATTACAAATAATTATTACCTATGCTTTATATACACCGAAACAAGGGCTAACAGAGGCTAACAAATTTTCCCTCCAAAAATAGCTAACTAACTAATTATTAATACATCCAATTACTATTTGACATCTGTCACTGCTATTTGCTTCTTCTTGTTTCTCTGACACATGGACTCCCCTTTAGTCTTTCCTTCTTTCTTCTTTACTTTGCTTGTTCCACCGTGTTGACCTTCTTCAATTTCAATGCTCCCCCTCAAGTCCTGAACTGGAAGATCATGGACTTGAAGATAAGTTCCAATTTGCAACTCCTTTGGCAACTGCTTTGGCATGAAAATATCTCTCAAACCCAACTTCTGTGTTAATCTTGTGAAGGAATTGAAGCCTAAAGCTTTGGTAAACACATCAGCTACTTGAGCAATTGAATTTACATGAAAAGTTTTAATCATACCCTCCTGAATTTTGTCTCGAACCAAATGACAGTCTACCTCAGTATGCTTAGTCCTCTCATGGAAGACTGGATTAGCAACTATATACAAGGCTGCCAGATTATCACAGAAGAGCATAGCTGGTTTGGGGTGCTCAATTTTTAAATCCTTGAGTAATTGAAGTACCTAGGTTATTTCACATGCTACACTGGCCATTGCCTTATACTTAGCCTCTACTGATGATTGTGAAACTACTCCTTGTTTCTTTGATCTCCATGCTATCAAACACTCGCCCAAATACACTGCATAACCTGTTAGTGACCTCCTTGCATCAGGGCATCTAGCCCAATCAGCAGCGCAGAAGGATTTAGTGTGTAAATCAGAGGTGCTTGAGAAGAAGAGTCATTTTCTTGGTGATCCTTTAGTATACTGAAGGATTCTGTGATCAGCAAGTAAGTGAGATTCTCTAGGTTTTGCGACAAACTGACTCAACCTATGCACAGCATAAGAATGTCATTTTGTTGGCATTTCCTTGCATCTTCAAAAGTCTTGGTGGGGACTCCTTGCATCTTCAACGTCTTGTTGGCATCTTTGAAATCTTGATGTTTGGCTACAGTGCTATGCACCCTCGATGTCTAAGCTATATTGCCTCTAAAAATTGAAGTTATTGTAGCTTTATCATAAAGGTCAATATCGGTGCAACTTCAATGCGAGTGCAAGTGCTAATGTGGAGGGTTGTTGTGGCTTCATGATAAAGATGAATGTTGGCACGGCTTCGGTGCGAATGAAGTGTTGACATAGCAATGGAGGCAAGTGCAAATATTGCTTCATGGCAAAGACGAGTATTGGCATGACTTCAGTGCTAATGTGGAGTGCTGTTGTGGCTTCATACCAAAGATGAATATTGGCGTGACTTTTGATGTGAGTGAAGTGTTGACATTGCTTCATGGCAATGCCAAATGTTGGCACGACTTCAGTACAAATGATGAATGCAGCTTCATTGTGAAGGCAAGTGCAAATATCGCTTCATGACAAAGATGAATGTTGGCCCGACTTCAGTACGAATGAAGTGTTGACATGACGAAGATGGATGTTGGCACGGCTTCGGTACGAATGAAGTGTTGACATGGCAAAGATGAATGTTGGCATGGCTTCAGTACAAATGATGAATGCAGCTTCATTGTGAAGGTGAGTGCAAATATTGCTTCATGACGAAGATGAATGTTGGCATGATTTTAGTACAAGGACAAATGCTAGCACGGCTTCATGGTAAAGACATTCGATGTGGCTACGTTGCAAGGATCGTTGAGATGGTTGCGTTGAAAAGACAAGTGTTGGTACAGCTTAATTGCCAAGACAAAGGCCAGTACAACTCCAAGGTCAAGTACTAGAAATAGCATCATTGAATCATGAACACCTTTGATAACATTGTTACCTAGATGACTGTCGCTATAAGAACGTTGGTGTAAAGCTCGATGTTAAAAGCCCAAAGAACAACGGAAAGCCTGCTGCATAACAAGAATGAGCAATAACTAAGAGCTTGTCAGAAGAAAATCTCATGGCACGTCTAAAAAAAAAAAAAAAAAAAGAAAGAAAAAAAAAATCAGAGAAAGAGAGAGCTTCAATTGTAATCTCTAGCCTGTGAAAAAAAAAAAAAAGTTAGTACAAACTAAGCATGTTAAAAAAATAAAAAAATAAAAAAAAAAAGGAAGAAGAAAAGGCATAATTTCTCAGACTTAAGAGTATTATGCTACTCATGGAAACTCTACTTATGCAATTTAGTGCATTGCCCTGGATGGCCTTATATAGAGGTTTGTGAAGCTCAAAGTCAGATTTTGCAAACTTAAATACACTCAAGGTCAGAGAAATCTGCACCAAATTTTGAGAATAAAAGAGGACATTTAATGAAGAGAGTCAGAAAATGGTGGCTCATCACCCACCTCACGACCTTTAAGTCTAAACACTGGTGCCGCCTTGTCAGAGCTGCTGAAAAGCCACATAAGTCCAACAATGACCCGCAGCCTTCTCTGACAAATTTGTGCAAATTAGTTCAGGATTTCACAAAACTAAACCCACAGGGATCTTCTACAAACAAAGATCTACAAAGCCCAAGAAACTCAAATCTCACCGGAGAAAAAACGCGCCTCCACGCGCGGCCACAAGCTTCGGAAATGCAGCCTCCTCTTCAAATCTGTGCAAATATGTTCCAAGTTTCAGAAGACAGACCTTACCACTAGATTCTACGACCTTCGATCTACAAAACCCAGGAAAAAGAACTCCAGACGCCCATCCACGCGCCTCCACGCACCGCTAAAAGCTTCAGAGGATAGCGGACTACTCCTTTACAGGCGTGCAAATCCGGATTTCACTTCAAAAAAAAAAAAATAACGATACCACTAGATCCAGCGGCCTTAGATCTACAAGGCCCAAAAATTTTGGGACCAAACACAATGTCACGCGCTACCATGCGCCTCCAGAAGAGTCAGCAATCCCAGCATTAACTTCACGCGCTCCCACGTGCCACCCTATATTTTCACGCGCTTACACGCGCCGGAATAGATGTCACGGGCTAGCACGCGCCCAGTGCTATGACGTCAGGGATGACGTCATCCTTCACTATCCGGTTTGGCCACCTGTACTGATTCGACCTGGTATGACTCGTTCACTTGACCCGGTCCGAACCGCTGCCAAAAAAAAAAAAAAAAAAGAGCTTTGACCATGTTGAACTTTGACTTTGACCAAAAAGTCAAAATTTTCAAAATGGACCTGTCCCACTCAATTTTTCGAGTACATTCCAATTTTGGGATCCATTTCTTCATTTGAAACTCGAAAATTGTGCAAATGTCCAATTTCCAAAAAGTTGACGTTTGCGTAAATATTGACCAAAAGTCAAAAATTTTAAGATGGACCTATATTGCTCAATTTTTAGTGTACATTCCAATTTTGGAGTCTGTTCCATCACTTGAGACTTGGAAATTGCACAAATGATTCAATTCCAAAATAGTTGGCATTAATGTTGAAGTCAACCCAAAGTCAAGATTTTCAAGCCAAACTTGTCTTGCTCAGTTTTTCGGGACTTGGAAACCACCCATTTGACCCACTTCTCCAAAGTACTAGCAGTGTCCAAAACTTAAACTCCTAAGATCAAAATTTGAGATTCATCCATTTAATTTGGATCTCCTCAGGATTATTCTCCAGACTTCATTAAGGCTTCCCTTCCAAAGTACAAATGAACTCTCATAAGTATATCTTGAACTTGAAATTACACTGGGTCACTAGGTCAACCTACTATTCCCGTTCAGTGCCTACCAGTCTCCAACCTACCATCCTCGTTCGGTGCCTACCATTCCTACCTACTGTTCGATGCCTAACAGTCGAGAATCTACCATTCTCACAAAAAATTCTCATCCGCCATTCTCAACTACCCATCTACCGTTCTTCATCTCTTCGCTATAAATAGAAGGGTCGGGTCCATTGAAAACTCATCGAGAAAAATACACTGAGTCATGAAATGAAGATTTGTTTCTTTCAAATTTTCAAATCCTCCTTCTCACAGCCATTTTTCACTATAGCCTCATCATTCTCAACATTTAGCAACCAATATTGCTTCATAATCCGTTTGAAATCTACCCTCTCATGGTTCAGTAGAAACCCTCTTCACAACATCATTGTAGTTTTGAGATCCAAATAAATTTTGTTTCTCCACTTAACGACCACCTTTGTCCATAAAATTACTCATAACAAGGTCGGCATCGTCCTCCCATGCTTCCGTGGATTTGGTTGGCCAGGGAATCCAAGTCCAGCAGAAGCACATGTTTCTAACCTTAGGTCTCCCGTAGTATCTTTCCAATTACTGGGTCTTCCAGCAGAGGCAGCGGTTCGGAACAAACAGCAACTTGGCTGGTTTCTAAGACCAGAATCGCAAGTTAGCTCCATCTTTCATTTTTTTGTGCTTTTCCAACAAGAAGCAGTAAATGAAGATGGTAAAAAGTGTTGGGGTATCCTACAAATTGTCTTTCATCCAACACTTGAAACAACCTCCAAGGCACCAGCTCATCAGAATTCAGCCTTTGGAGCCAGTAAATGGTCACCAGAGCCTTATTCCATGTCCCCGCCAGTGTGGGACCCAAAGGTTATCGTTGCTGGTACCTCAAAACACACTTTCTGGAATTACTCCAACTTAAATTTAGCTTGAAGTATTTTAGAAGGTACTCTTCTGAAATTACTTCAACTTAATGTCTGTTGGCATGGTCCCATCACGCAGGCATATTCTACGACTTGCTGTCAGACCCCATGCAACATGCAATCAGTCCCATATTCAAAGGTGTACTTCCTAGAAACACCTGCACTAGAGAGTCCCCAACGTACAAGGCCAGCGCCATGGTAGCGTATGTTTCACCTATTCGCTTTGCTTCATCCCCATCTTCTTCACTACCAATATCAGCATCCCTAAAATCCTTAAACTTCTAAAATTACCTCAACTTAACATAAGTGATGCAATAACACACGCACATTCAACCACATTCCCACATGGTCTTGCCTTAATCCGAAGTATACTCTTCCGAGATAACTTCACCAGAAGTTCTTAAAAACACAAGGCTAGCCCTATGGCTTTGCATGCTGTACCCAGCCAGCATCCTCTCATCTTCCCCATCTTCTACACCCTGTGATCGCCACCAATGATCCAAAACACTCTTCTGAAATTACGTCAGCTTAACCTCTACCGAAATGAGTCAGTCTTGCAAGTACATCCAACTTCTTGCAAATAACTTTCCCCTTCACCAACCCACTTCAAGTACCATGGAACACTCTTTTTAAAATTACTCCAACTTAACTTTTGTTGAGAAGGCTCGGTCATGCAAGAACATTCAAATACTGGCAGACCCCTTTTCGGTCTCATCAAATCTTTTCATACGGGTGGGTCTACTCTTCAGAAATTATCTCATCCTGCTAAAAGCTCCACCACCTTCAACTACTTCATTTGAAGAGCCAAGTGTAAAAATCTGTTTTCGAAACTCATTCCCACACCACACTCTGAAACTGTGTGCGTGAATGAGTCTCGAGGGGGTATTTGTAGACAGGAAAAATTCTCGACCTATCACAAGCTGACACGTCATAGTACCAAGTCCACAAAATATAGCCAATTACAAAGAGCTATGTATTGCTGCTAGGTTTTGCTATCACTACTCAGAAACCAATAGAAATTTGCCAAGTGTCATGCAAAAAACCAATCACGCATCAGCACGTGTAAGCGATGACATAATCAGCCTCGCGTTTGTAAGCGATGACATAATCAGCCTCGCATGTGTAAGCAATGACATAAGCGGACCAATCAAGCTGTGACATGTGTCACCAATCAGACTTCGCCACGTGTCACTCATCCACCCCCAAATGTCTATAAATAGAAGCCTTCCTAAGACATTTAAGAGGACACTAAGCCATCTGAAGCACAGAAGTAGAGAAGCTCTGCAACAATCAAGCCTCGAAGCCTCCAAGAACTTCAAGAACTTCAACCCCAAAATCGAAGAACATTCAAAGCAGAATCATCCAAACTATCTGTTTAGATCCTAAAGTTTGCGAGAATCAAGCCAAAAGTGTTCGAAAACATCAAGAAATCACAAATCAGCGAAGCTCTATGGATTCAAGCCTCCAAAGCCCCGAAGAACTTCCACCAAAAACTTTCAAATACAAAGAACATTCGAAGAGGAATCATCCAAATCATATTCCTAGATCTCAAAGTTCACTAGAATCAAGCTCAAAAACCTCTAGAAACCTTAACAAACCACAAATCAATGAAGCTCTACGGATTCAAGCCTTTAAAGCCCCGAAGAACTTCTATCACAAATCCTTAAGAACACACGAAGAACACAAAGAACACGAAGAACACACAAAGAACGCGAAGAACAAAGAATTTCTAACAAGCTCATAGCCAGAGATTCATTGTAATTTCATTTCAAAAATCTTCGATCCAATTCCTCAACCAAATTTAAGTATATTTGGTGTTCAAATCAAAATTACATTATCACAACTCCAATCAACAAATCTTTCAAGGAGATCGAATCAGAAGATCACTCTTTTGTAATCACAGAGAATTGTACCACATATTCATCAATACAAATTCGTATTTGTGCAACTATTTTACTTGATTGACTCATTTCGAATTGAGAAATTTAGTCATCTACAGGGGTATCAACACAAGTCAACGTTAAGATAGAACTTAGTTCCATTATCACTCCTTATAGTTTTGATTTTGCAATTAAATTGAGTAGACACTATAGAAGCAAACTGTGGAAGATACACTTGTGTTTCAGACTTATGTTTAAGCAAATATACCCAAGTGCATCTAATAAAGTCATCCACAATTGTTAAGAAAAATTTAAAACCATCAACAGTGCTTGTAGCAAATGGACCCCAAAGATCACAATGAAGTAAATCAAAAGGATTTGTTGAAACATGAGTGCTAGCTGTAAAAGAAAGTTTCTTCTGTTTTGAAAAATGACAAATATCACAACAAGCAGCAGTTTTATTGATATTAACATCATGTACAAGTTGCTTCAACAATTGGAGTTTAGAATGAGATGGGTGTCCTAATCTACTATGCCATAAATCTTATGAAGAAACAGAAGTGACAGCAACAACAAGTACAAATGCAGAAGATCTACAACCTGAATCTTGCAGCAGAAATAGGCCATTGTATGCTTTACCCAGACCAATTGTGCTCCATTGAGCAAGGTCTTGAATAAAACAACAATCACCAAGAAAAATGAGGCAATAGCAAAGTGATTTTGTGAGTTTGCTGACAGAAATCAAGTTGAATGTAAAAGAGGGCACACACAAGACATCAGTTAAAATTAAGGTAGAAGAAATATGCATTGTGCCTATGTGTGTGACTAAGGCCTGTTCCCCATTGGGCAAATAGACAAAGGTATGGACTATTGAGGTAATGAATTGAGCAACAGAATGAACCATGTGGTCTGTTGCTCCAATATCAATGATCCAAGTATTGGATTTATAAGCTTGCTTATCAACTACTTGAGTAGCAAAGATAGAATGAGAAAGATTAGGTGGAATCCAAAAAGAATTACCTGAAAAGTTTGATGAAGTAGAAGGAGAGGATGATGTGGAAGGTGAAGGATGTGGAATGGAAGGGTAAGAAGTCATAATAGAAGCAGCTTGGTGCCCAGTCTGAGCATCATTGCCTGATCCAGCAGCCATATGGCACTTCAAAAAATTCAAAAATTGCTCACATTGAGCCTGTGACAGTGATAACTGTGGATTAGCTTGCACAAAAGAACCTCCACCAGAGTGACCAATATGGTTCTGTGAAGCCAAATCTGATTGAACATCAGCACCTTACAAAGCTCTTCCAGCCAAAAAACCAGAATGCACACCACCAGGTAGAAAACCAGAATGCATATTTGGATCAAATCCACAACTTCCTGTGGTTTGCATTGAAGCAACCTAATTTGCCATGGCCTTGTTACCTCTTTTTGATTTGTAACTAGGAGAGTAACCATGGAGCTTATAGCATTTATCAGCTATATGTCCAACAGTAAAGCCACAATAAGTGCACACAGGCCTATCTTTCTTGCTATTACCCCCTTTACCTCCATTCTTTTGTCCTTGATGACCAAGAAAACCTTTGCTATTATTCACATACATAGCAACAAAATCACCTGACTGAATCATATTGAAACTTTGACCAATGTTTCTCCTCTTCTCTTCTTGCAAGATCAAAGAGAACACTTTGCTAAGAAAGGGCAAAGGTTCAATCTGTAATATCTGACTCATAACATGGCCATAACCATCGTTCAGTCCCATTAAAAACCTAAAAACATGCTCCTTATGATGAGCATCTAGTTGAGAAGACTTAGAACCACAAGTACAAGCATATGTACAGATTGTAAAAGGCTGGTAAGTAGCATACTCATCCCACAAGGTATTGAATATTATAAAGTAAAAACTTACTAAAAGTGATCCTTGTGCAAGATGTGCGATTTCCTTCCCAAGCTCAAATAATCTTGGAGTGTTACCCTGAGATAGCCTTTCTTTGAGAACAATCCATAAATCTCTGGCACTGTTGATGTACATAACACTAGCCTTCAAATCCAGATTGAGTGAATTAGTTAACCAAGAAAGCACTGTATTATTACATCTACTCCAAGAATTATACAATGAAGAAGATGAATCAGGCTGAGCAATTGATCCATCCATAAAACCATACTTGTTTCTAGAACTTAGAGCCAAAAATACAGATCGCGCCCAACTCATGTAATTTTCTAGACCAATGAGTGGTTGCGATGTGATCATGAGGCTTGGATTTTCATTCGCAGGAAGAAAGAAAGGATTATTTTCATATTCATCTGCTATTGTTGCACTTGAAGCAAGTATTGAATGCGTAGTTTTAGATTGAGTGTTGGTTGTGGAATTGGAAGCCATAGATAAGAAAAGAAAAGGAAAAATGAAGCACTAAATTTTGTTTGGGAATTGAGAAAATGAAAGAGGAAATCTCAGAAAATTTGCTCTGATAGCATATTAGAAACAAAGTAAAAGAGAGAGAGAAAATGAAAACTGAATTTACTCTTTGATTGAAGAAAATGAAAAGTAATTTCAAATAATTATCACCTATGCTTTATATACATGGAAATAGGGGCTAACAGACGCTAACAAATTTTCCCTCCAAAAATAACTAACTAACTAATTATTAATACATCCAATTACTATTTGACATCTGTCACTTCTATTTGCTTCTTCTTGTTTCTTTGACATGTGGACTCCCCTTTAGTCTTTCCTTCTTTCTTCTTTACTCTGCTTGTTCCACCGTGTTGACCTTCTTCAATTTCAATAGTTTCAACTTATGATATCCGCTCTTGATGATAGTTCTTTATCATTAGACCAAGACATCAATTAGTTTTTGGTATAGGCGGGGATTGAACGCCAAATCTTTTATTTAATCACCAGAAACTTTACCAATTAAGCTAATTGGAATCCAATGATATATTAATGATTTCAAAAAGTTTCAATAAAGAAACTTTCTCAAAAAAAATGTTATGTTTATGAAGTTAAAAAGTTTTCAAGAAAGTGTTTTTCTCATCAGATGATAAAAAGTTTTCCCAATTGTGAGAACTGTTGGATGCTTTTAGCTCAAGGGAGTTATATGGCTCACATCTTACAGGCATATCATACTGATAGACCAAAGTGATAATTATGTTTTGCAATTATTTAATTGTCAACATTTATTCTTTAAGAAGATAAAGAATGTTTTAAGAAGATCAAGAAAATTGTCATGTGATGTTAAATTAAGGGATTATGATTGTGAAGCGCAAAAAAAGGAAGTATGATTGCGATGATATGTTCATGATGTCAATAAGTTTCAAAAAAGAAACCTTTCTAAAAAGATGTTATGTTTATGAAGTAAAATAGTTTTCAAGAAAGAGTTTTTCTCATCAGATTTTAATGTTCCTCTGAGGAAAAATGGTTGCTTTATGTGACAAGGTATTTCTTAAGAAAAGTGTATTCTTTAGGTGACAAGGTATTTCTTAAGAAAGTGTACGTGCAAATTAATTTCTGAAGTTATGGAACGATTTGTTTATAATTTTCACGAAAAATTAATTATACATCTTCAAAGAAGTTTATCTTGAAGTACCTTCTCCAAAAAAAAAAAAAAGTTTATCTTCAAGTATAACCACGTGCTAAGAAAAGTTTTAGGTTTACATGCATTTTTGCATTCTTTCTAAATCCTCAAGCCACTAACCCCCCCTTATTGAGTATTTTTCAACTCAACTTCTTTTAAAAATCATTTTAGTGAGTAGGTTTTATGTAATGGAGCAGCAGTGGGAGCCCTAATTGAGTTTTGCCATAACCGATTTTAGTGTTAACTAGTCACTAACCTATGTGATGCACAGAAAATGTATTAAGTAGGATATATGATTTAATTTCTTTGATGAACATATATGCTTTAATCTTGATTTTTTTTAATACAATCAAATAAATTGAATTTGCAAATAACACTATATAGCTAAAATGCATATTAACAGCTATATGTTATAGAACGAAGAGAATATAAAAATGTCTTGTACAATTATTATTATTTACAATGAATAAAAAAACTTATGAAACATAAAAAATAAAAAATGTCATTAAAAATTAAGAAAATTTCTTAATGCGTTTGAAATTGAATCCGTTCCTCAGTTCTTGATTTTATTAAAAAGAAAAAAAGAAAAAAAAAAAAAGATAAGTGCATATCTAACTTTAAAATAAAATATACAAAATAAGAATTTAATACATTAAAAAAATTATAACCCTAAACTTATTGTTTAATGGGTGTCTATGGTAAGAACCTATTAAGACACTTGTCAATAAAACGACAAACCCCTTAATCTCACATCATCATTTGATCTGAGAAATTTGATTAAAATCCATAATTCATAAACCATATCCCATAAATTCCTATTTTAAAAAAATAATACCCACTTAAGCTGCATGTTGCATCCAAACAAATTCTATATCCATTTAATAAAATCTGCTTCACATTAAATATTCTCTAATTATGTAACAAATAGATAATCCTCTTCTATAATATCCAACAACAAAAACTTAAAATTTGGAATGGTGAATAGTGAATAGTGAATATTATTAGTGGATAGCAATAACCACAAAAATTATATCTTTTGATAGCCTACAATAGCAGGCTAAATTGCTATAGTAGAATAGCAATAACCACTGTAGGGACTCAACTTGTAATGGACCCTAAACAATGAAATTTGTAGAGTATGGGTAGAAGGGCTTGGTATTAGCAAAGCAAACAACGATTGGTGTGTGTAATCCATAGAAGTGATAATCGAAGAATTTGACTAAGTGTTTATGAGGATAATAACGATGACTTCGGCTAAAGGTTTATGAAGAAATTTCGTTTTCGGCCTAGTCGGAGGATCTAGTCTGAGGACTTCTTTGCTCAGAACAGACACATGTAAGGGTTATCCTTTTTAACACCCTGAAGATCCCTTTTTCGGTCTTTGTCCTAATCGGTTCTCCCTTCTTTTCTTGATGGGAGTGCGATCTATTATATAGTCCTTTTTTAGTTGATCTCTGCCGTCCATTTATTAATCATCCAAGCCTATACTTGAGTGCCTATCCCATCAGCCGCCTTTGCAGGCTTTCTGTTAGTTGAAGCAACCAAGGCATCACTGCTGGCTGGTCACCTCACCATTGATGTGATCAGAATGTAGGTGGAGTGCATTTAATGAGTGAGTGACAGCTCATTCTCGGATTATGCCCTTTCCTCAGTTTGGACCTTGGGCCTGATGTCCCTAGATGACTTGGGCATCGTTTGCTCATCCTTGGATTATGCCATCTCCTCGGTTTTGACCTTGGGCCTGATGTGGAGTGGGCCGGGTTGTCATAATATTTGGGGCCCCACAACCACAAAGATTATTCCTTCTAATTGCCTACAATACCAGCTAAATTGCTATAGTAGATTTTTGTATATAGATGATATCCCTTATTGTCTAAATATGAAAATTTCATGTTTTTGAATAGTTTAGTCTCATTTGCAAGTCTATGAATACTTTTTTATATGAAATTTTCATATGTATATGAAACTCAAAATCAAATAAGGTGGTCCTGCAATATGAACAACTCGGATTTCATCTTCTTCTTCTTCTTTTTTCTTTTCTTTTTTTATGAATAGATGAGATTTCCTCTTCTTAATTACACTCTAGAAGCAAGAATTGGATTAGTCATAAAAATAAACTAAATAAGAAATTCAAAAACTGAAAATCAAAACCAAAGTAGGAGTGGAGAAATTAATAAGCAACTGGAATCTTACAAAGGAATTGAAGGTTGATGGTAGGGGATTTGGGAAGCTCACGCTGATTTTTTTTTTTCCCAATAGTCCTCTTTGATCTTTTGTGTTTGCATTTTGAGAAGGAAAAAAAAAACACAATATAAACTCCACTATGCAAGAGCTTGGAAAACCCATCAAAAAAATAAAATAAAATTCCACCCAGACTCCTTTCGTACCTAACAAAAACTAACACACAAAAAAGCCTTGGAATAACATCGCTCTCTAACAAGCTTGACTCACTCTATTGGGCCATAATCATGTGCAACAACCCTACCATAAAATCACGATGAAATTTTTTATTACCTTCAGCCTTGGAATAACATCGCTCTCTAAGAAAATCTTAGGGTTTTGTTCTTCTCTTCCTAAACGTAGGATTATAAGTCAGAGAAAATAAGAGGTTGCGAGAGATCGGCTAAATTGGTAAGACTGGAGAGTGGAGTGGAAATGGAGCCAAGGAGAAGAGAATGAGTTGGGTATAAATTATTTTTTTTCCAAAGAATTTAATCAGCTATAAATTCAAAATAAATAAATCAATTTTAAAAAATAAAAATAAAAATAAAATAATAATAATGTGGCAAGCTCTAGAGAAGTCAACAATATATATATATATATATATAGATTAGTAACTGCTTTCCATTATGGGGGACTTGCGCTTAACTCGAAAGAGATTTTAACTCTGGTTATATTTTGAAGAAAATATTAGATGTTTTGAATACCAAGTTGCAGATATATATATATATATATATATATATATATTTAATGGGTTTATTTGGTTCTTGTTAATATCAGGTTTAGACTTGGCATTCCCCTAAAAAAAAAAAAGGTTTAAACTTGGTATTAACACACCAATGATGGTTTTGAATCCAGAATTCAGGGTTGGGTCATGACAATTATGATACATATTTTTTTATTATTTTCCTCTTACTAGTTGAATTATAATTTAATTTCATATAAGTCATTGACCCATGCTTTGCAAAATTATATTGCACTAGTTGCATACTCATATAATGCGTATGAATATATAATTATTTTGTAATGTGATATATTATATAATTTTTTTTAATTTAATTTGTTCTCTCTAAAAATTAAAAAAAAAAAATTTGTAAATATTTTTCATATTTCTATCTCTACAAATATATCATTCTATTATATTGGTTATATGATTGATAATTACTCTTTTTTGAGGTGGTACATATTCTTCTAAATTATGTTATAGTACATTAGGTTTACCACAAATTTTTCTATACAACTAAAATTTTAACTTTTGAATTTATTATTCAAATTCCTTATTCTCTTAGGCTCCGCTTGGGAATCCACAAGGGAATGGAATGGAATGGAATAGAATCATCATAAAGGAATGGAAAAGAATGAAATAGAATGGAATGTATTTAAGTAAGAGAATAGAATGGAATGGAATTAAATAACCTTAATTGGATGTTTTAAATAAAGAATGGAAATGAATGAAAATGAATGGAATGTAAGTAATCTTGTTTGGGAGCAATATGGAGAGAATGGAATTAAATCATTTTATGACAATATTACTATTAGACCCCTATTTTAAAATAAATGGTTGAATATATAGGGGTATTTTGGGAGTTTTAGTAAAAAAATTATTAAATTTAATTACATTCCCTCCCATTCCTTCTAATTTCAGGGTGAATGAAAATTTGAGGTTTTAAAGGAATAGAGAGGAATGAATATTTCCTCCTACCCATTCCATTCCCTCCTACTTAAACTCCCAAACAAGGGAATGAGCTGTCTATTTCCTCCATTAAAACTCCCAAACAAAGGAAGGGAAGAATATTCTTAAATTATTTTTTTCATTTCTTTTCATTCTATTCCATTCCTCCCTCCCAAGCGAGGCCTTAAGGATATTATCAGTCATGTTTTGATTGCTTGATTGAATTAATTTCTATGATATTTTCCATGTTTGATGACTTGGTTTGACTCTGTTTAGGATAGAAATATGATAATTAATATTTGACATGCTTTTCTCCTGAATTTTCCACATTATATTTGGCATGTTTAGAATAAAATGTTTCCTTTTAAAGCATGATTTGATTTATATAATTAATTAGATGTTTGACTTGATTTGATTTAATTACTTTTATTCGAATTTCTTTCCTTTTATGCCATGATGTGATGAGATATTTCTTTATTTGTGTATTAATTGCATGATTAGAAATTTTTGGCTTGGTAATAATATTTGTAATTAAATGTGAGACTAAACCAAGTGACGGCTCTCAAAGAAATGAGAAAGTAGGCCATGCAACACGCAACTGTGGCGCGATGCACTCACATATGTCTTTTTCGAAAAGAAGTAGGTGAAAATCTCTTCTATAAATAGTCTTTAGGAGGAGATGGTGATCATTAAGTTATTATCAAGTTAGTGTCTTTTGAGAGGTTTTTTCCTATTTTGTTGTCTACTAGCCTAAAGTTCTTGTAGAATTTAGCTTTTGCGGAACAATTGTAGTTATTGGGTGTCACATATTTTGCTTCTATACACTTGACCTGCATCAAATGGCCAATCTTTCATTTTTCCATTAATTCCTATTTGTTTTCCTTGTTTTTTCTGGTAAGGATTTTTTTTTTTTTGAAAGACAGAACATCATGAAAATTATTAATATGCTGGTACATAAACAATTACAATGTTATTTATGTTTGGAGGAACAAACTTTATTTAGACTAATAGAGGAACAAAAAAGTCCTGCTCTTTAGGCTATGGCATGTGCAATTGCATTATCTTGGCTAACAAAATGAGAGAATGAAAAACTCTACAAAGATCTAGCAAAAGTATTTATTTATTTTTGTATATTTTCAAATCATTAACTTATGAAACGCAACTGGAAGAGTCAAGGTTATATATAATTATTAATGACTACAAATTTAAATTAGTGACTCGTTATAAAATAATATAGTTGATTTAATAAAAACATATTTAGAGAATATGAAACTTAATTTAATTAGAATTTGTTTAGTATTTAGTTGTTTTATTAAAAAAAAAATGTGAGTTTTAATTAGTTTAAAGTTTAAACGCATACTTAGCATAATTTGTTATTCTAAAAACCAGACTGAAAATTTACTAGAATTATGGCATCAAAAAATATGGGCTTTTAATAGTATATGTGACAAAATTAGAAGTCAATAAATAGTTCAAGGCTTATATTTTATTTCATATATATTTTAATACTAACCTCCTCACATATGCAAAACACATGTTGAGTGAGTGGCTATGGTTTTTTTATTTTTATTTATATATTTCCATTAGTTTAAAAATGTAACAAATTTTTTGTGTGAGGAAATTGTTGATCTTGTTATCATTTTTTGTAGTTGCAGTTTCAGTGCCCGAAGCCGATGCCCAATGTTGCACAATATTGGATCCCAATGGCTGTGTCCTTTACAACCGTGGAAAGCAGTGCTATGAAGAGTACAAAGGCACTGGACGGTGCTTACAGAAATCAGGTGGCCTTAATCCTACTTATTATTGCAGTTGTATCCACTCTTGTGGCCATACTGCATGAACTTCATATGTCGTCAAGAGCAAATTGTAACCACTTTTGTCCATGAGTCACATTAGAAATCTATGGCCCGACAGAGTTTGGTCAAAACAACTTCCTTTGAATAATAAAAATTTTGAATTTTATAAGAAATATTTTTACCCAATAATATCATTTTTCAAGTTTGCTGCATTTTTTTGGATGCAAGGGTTCCAAAAATGCCGCAATAGAGTAAGTACGTATTACAAGAGTTTTGAATAATACCGCAAAAAAAAAAAAAAAAAAAACTATAACCATCAGGATTGGTTGTCAATGACCTTGAGCTAATGATCTCTGGAAATATAAATTTAACAAACGAGTCTTAATCTGTCTAAGATTGCTTGCTTAAGATGCAGACAAGATTAGAGATTTTAGATGTACCTTATCGAAGATGTTTAAAGAGAGAACAAAAGCTATAATGTAGTCTTCATCGATTGAAGAAATAATGCCACAGGCTCCAAAATAATTGAGGCGGAGTATGGGAGGAAATAAATTAAAAGTTTTTTTTTTTTTTTTTTTGAGAAACAGGAAAGAAATTTAAAGCTTATAAGCTATAAATTACGAGTTTTAAGAACAGAATGAGGAAAAAACAAAGGTAACTAAAAACTAATACAACCATCCTTGGTACTAACACCAACTCTAGCCTATTCTGTTGGTGAAGATTTTGACAACCTTCCTTGTAATAATATGCAGCTTATTAATTAAAATAATAATGATATCTTACCTTTCACAAGAGCTAATTAACTCAAAGTTATGTAAATCAAAAATAATTTAAGGTTCAAGTTTATGACACTAACGTACTAAGTGAAATATATGCTAGTATCCATTCCAAAGCCTGAGAATTGAAGGTCAGAGATCTAGTTCTACAAGAGATATGTGTACTCAAACCCACATGAAGTATTTGCAACCACGATCGACATGTTAATACCATCAACACCAGTCAAAACTAAAGCTGTAAACCAAAAACTTTTCTATTTGCTAGTTGCTACTTGATAAACAAAGTATCTAATAATATTTTTCTCCAAATCATAACAAAATCATTAATTCTGAAAATACCAGAAATTTGAATACTAAAATCCATGATTGGATTAAAATTTCCAGCACTCAACTATTGATTCATAAATACAAACATCTCTACAGAATTAAGCGGAAAACTACTAAAATAAAAAGCAAAACTAAATAAAACTAAAACAATCTCATGCAAAGCTCAACTAAGGCTCTCGGTGCTCTTCCATAGTTCAATTACATAAAACCTGCGCGGATATGCTTAAATATTTCTTTGATCGTGCATAAATAATTTTTTGATGAACTTTAAAACAAATCTTTCATACAATTCTTGAAAATAATTTGCATACTTTCAAAATTTATCTCATTTCATAAAGAAAACATTTTTCCTTACAAGAACATTAAAACATCTTATGGGAGCACTTTTTAACATCTTATGAGGGCATCTTTGGTGAAAACTTCTTAATTTTCTAAATATCTCATCATAATATAATTTAGATTTATTAATTAAAGAAAAAAATTAATTGGACACTTAGCGGCAATCAATTAATAGAAGTGGAAGAGAGTTCTTAATTGAACAAATTTGAAACTTAAAGGACTCAATTAAACAAAAGTAAAGTCAGAGAATTAAAATGAATTTTGGTCAAACTAAGAGGGTGTAATTTTCATTTTTGCCAATTTTTTTTTTAATGTGAAAAAGTAATTAAAGAACCTTGAAAGCAATCAAAAAGATGATGTGCCCTGGTTGTATACCTTGAGAAAGGGACACATGTCATTACTTTATGCATTCTCCAGTTTGGGAATCCAAATTTTATAATATATATATATATATATATATATAATAGATAGATAGATATAATATATTAATCGATATAATAGATAGATTAGATGAGATGTGATAACAGTATGGGAGTCAAGAAATTCTTCACAGGTGTAGACATCTCATTTTGAATCCCTTACGATACTAGCCTCCATTCTCCAATAATGGTAGTACTCTAAGGCCTAAGGTTGGTTTATAGCCCAATCTCGTGAAAATTGACTTGAGGAAATATTTATGGAAAATGCAACTTACTTTCAGAAGGAATAGAACTATTTTTGGAAAAAAAAGGCTACTGGAAACTCAAAGTGTGCGTACGCATACGCATATGCGTATGCGTATGCATGCTTATGCATGCACACGCATGCACAAGCATACGTACACAGCTAGGGTTCTAGAAACTATGCAAGGAAAGCCTTTTGCACTTAGTTCTGGTTTGGAACGAATCTCACATCGTCTAAGAGCTGCCCCACACCCCTATTTTACCACTATAAAAAGCCATAAAAGGCACTTTTTCAAAGGACAAAAACGGAGGCAAAACATACAAGATTCGCTAAAAAATAGTGAATCAAAGAAGGAGATTTTCACAAAACATCCTTAAGTCAAATTTTACTCGATTGAGACCTTTTCTGGTCTTGATCTTTGTTGGGGGGAAATTGATGCCTCTGATAAAATATTAGGAAATAAAGCCGAAACTCAACGATGGGCTCTCGAGATGGTGCCCAAAGGCTTTCAGTGTGGTGATACGCCTATCCAAGCAAGAAATAAAGGCTGCACTTTGACAAAATAGCAACAAAAGCCCAATATAAATACGTCACAATAGCTAATTAGTACGTTAGTTGTCCTGTTTTGATAATACAAGAAAATTAAATTCTCTAGCGGTAGAGTGAAATTACACTTAAAGTCCAGCAATCAATTATTAAATAAATTTAGGAAAGTGTTCACTTTTGAGTGTCCTTGTGTGCCTTGGTCAGGAGAATTTATTGTACTTTCAGATATCATTACATCAATATGAGGGAAGAATTTCATTGTTACAAATACATTATATCATTCAATAGTAAAACAAAAAGTAAAAAATGTCCAGAAATTGTCCAAGAAACCTAGAGAAACCAAATGGGTATCAACTCACAAACTTATTTAATTGGTGGGTTAAAGGAGTGCGCTGAAACACTAACAAAGTGGAGTCGAAACGACCTAGGGTTCTATGCAAAGAAGATTAAGGAAAAAAGAAAGCTACTCCAAAAGGCTGTTTAAGCAGACCGAGATGGAAGTAAGGGGGATGAAATTGACTCCTTGAGGAAAGAGATCAATGAGCTTCTAGATGAGGAGAATATTAGATGGAACCAAAGATCAAGAGTCGATTGGCTAAAATTGGGGGATAGAAATACACAATATTTTCACCACAGAGCTTCACAAAGAAAGAGGAAAAATGAAATCAAAGGGTTGTAGGACAAGGAAGGAAGATGGTGTGGAAACATGAGGGATATAGCAAATATTGCTATAGATTATTTTTCAGAATTTTTTTACGAAATCCTCTCCAACAAAAGTAGTGGAGGTTGCAAAGACTATTCAAAGATGCATTACAGAAGAGATGAATGAGCAGCTGACCAAAAAATTTCAGAAAGAAGAGATCATCCAAGCCATCAGTCAAATGCACCCGACAAAAACTCTAGGCCCCAATGGTATGTCCACTATGTTTTACCAAAAATGCTGGGACATAATTGGAGAAGATGTTAGTAATATAATTTTGAATACCCTCAATGCTAATGCATCTAACTTATCTAAATAAAACAAATATTGTTCTTATCCCCAAAACAAACAGGCCAACAAAGATGAGTGAATCTTGACCCATTAGCTTATGTAATGTGTCATATAAAATTATTCCCAAGTGTAGAGAAGGAAAATTCCCGACCTATCACAAGCTGACACGTCACACTACCAAATCCACAACATACAGCCAATTACAAAGCGCCACATATTGCTGCTAGGTTTTACTATCACTACTCAGAAACCAATAGAAATTTGCCAAGTGTCATGCAAAGACCAATCACGCATTAGCACATGTAAGCGGTGACATAAGCAACCTCACACGTATAAGCGATGACATAAGCAGACCAATCAGGCTGTGACATGTGTCACCAATCAGTCTCCGCCACGTGTCGCTCATCCACCTCCAAATTCCTATAAATAGAAGCCATCCTAGGACATTTGGGAGGACACCAAGCCATTTGGAGGAGACCAAGCCATCTGAAGTACAAGCAGCATCAGAGAAGAGATCTTGAGTTCAAAAGTCCAGAAACTCTGCTGGAATCAAGCCCTGAAGCCTCCAGCAACTTCAAGAACTTCAACTTCAAAATCAAAGAACATTTGAAGCAGAATCATCCAAACTATCTGCCTAGATCTCAAAGTTCATTGGAATCAAGCTCAAAAGCCCCCAGAAACCTCAACAAATCATAAATCAACGAAACTCTACGGATCCAAGCTTCTAAAGCACCGAAGAACTTCCACCACAAACCTTTGAAGACAAAGAACGCACCAAGAAACACGAAGAATGCACCAAGAACACGAAGAACGCACCAAGACCACAAAGAACAAAGAATTTCTAACAAGCTCATAGCCAGAGATTCATTGTGATTCTGTTTCAAGGGTCTTAGATCCATCCTTCAGCCAAATTGAAGAACATTTGGTGTTCGAATCAAAATCACATTACCACAATTCCAATCAACAAATCTTTCAAGGAGATCGAATCAGAGGATCACTCTTTTGTAATCACAGAGAATTGTATCATACAATCATCAATACAAATTCACATTTGTGAAACTATTTTACTTGTTTGATTT
This sequence comes from Quercus gilva, assembly GCA_023621385.1. Lineage (NCBI taxonomy): Eukaryota > Viridiplantae > Streptophyta > Magnoliopsida > Fagales > Fagaceae > Quercus > Quercus gilva. The sequence goes on from CM042481.1 coordinate 60,224,066, forward strand.
ATTCAAACCGAGAAATTTAGTCGTCCACACCAAGGTATTAGCAAATAGACTAAAGCCAATCCTTAATTCCATCATATTAGAAAACCAAAGTGCATTTGTGCTCGGAAGACTCATAACTGATAACGTCCTTGTTGCTTTTGAAATTATGCACTACTTGAAGAAAAAAAGAAATGGAAATGTGGGGTTTATGGTTGTAAAACTAGACATGAGTAAGGCTTACAACCTAGTGGAATGAGTCTTTCTTGAAAAAATTATATTTTGATTTGTATTTGGAGTGAACACAAAAAAAGCTCAGTTGGATAGTCGTACAAGACTTGATTTTGTTGTTGATATTAAATACATACTGATCTTATATATTGGTCCCTAGTGATCAAAATCTGAAAAGTTTCTGAAACTAAAATTTCCTTCTTTTTTCCTCTTTTTTCTATTTATTAGTAAACAAGAAGAAAAAAAATTGCTGCCACTGCCACCATTGGACAACCTGTGAATCCATGTGAAATTAAGCTAACTGTTTACTATATACTTTAGAAATTGTGTTTGAGAATAGAATAACTAAAAATGTACAATAACAGTGATACTAATGTATGCCAGTTTGGTTTGAGGGTTCTGGTTTTAGACCTAACCCTCTAGACAAGGTTTTTTTTTTTTTGTATGATTAACTTTCATGAAGACTCCAAGTCACCGTTTCTTTTATATATATACATATAATTATATATCTCAATATATTATTGGTAGTGGGAGGTTGGGATTTTATTTGGACCGTGCATTGTTTCACGTGATTTAACACGCTAACTCAATAAAGGCAAAAACCACCTAACAGAAAGAACAAGGAAAAAGAAAGGAAACCGGGGAAAAAGGCTGAAAAAAAAAAGATTGAGCTAAAAAGAGTAGAAGACACGGCTCTAAGTATAACAGTTCATATTGTTTGTTCATTTTATCCAAATCTTCTATTTTTCCACTCTTCTGTCCAAATAATTATATATATAAATGGGAAAGATATTCAAGGAATACCACTTTGAAACAGTGCCAGATATGTTTGTACGACTCATGTACCACAATGATATTCATATTGATCATGAATTCATGATGTTATTGACTGTTCCAATTTTAAATATGTTGCTCGTATGTCACTTGTCATGTCTTTTAATTCCCAAGGATATATCCTCGTATCATGTAGCCTAGCTTTTACATGCTTAGTAATTTGTTTTCTTACAAATACGATCACCATTTTATCTTTGTCTTGCATACCAACAAGTCCAGTTAGTCCAAAAATCACAGTCTCTGTTATGTGATCTTGTTTTTTGTACTTATTTCAAACAAGGATTTTTGGGACCATTGGGTTCTATTGGCAGGAGAGAGACCAGTTGGCTCACTACTAATTAGAACTTTTTCGTTGAAGTCACTTACAATAAAGTCTTTCTTAAGATTAGAAACTCCGGTACATATACACTTATGGATTTTATCAGGGTACAACCTATAGATCCCAAAGGCAAAAATCAATCCACTATATAGAATTGAATTTTTACAAATAATACCATTTTCGGAAGGGAGTAGGTGAAAATCTCTTTTATAAATACTCTTTAGGAGGAGATGATGATCATTAAGTTTTTATCAAGTTAGTTTCTATTGAGAGGTTTTGTCATATTCTTTTGCCTACTAGTCTATAATTCTTGTAGAATTTATTTTTTGTGGAACAGTATTAGTTATTGTGTGTTATATATTTTGCCTCTACACTCCACACTGCATCAGATGGCTAAGCTTTCTTTTTTCCATTTATTCCTATTTGTTTTCCTTGTTTTCACTGGCCAAAATGGGTAACTAGCAATAAATATCCAACTATATAGTTATTAGTCAACGTTTACAAACTATATTATTTACTAGCATCTCGAGTCTAAGAGAGTCGATTTTGGCCTATAAATCGAGTCTCAGAGACTTGATTTTCATGGTCTAATCACGTCCCATCTGGCATATATTTCCATGTGGCGATCACATGAAAATCGAGTCTTAGAGACTCGATTTATAACCCTTATAAACAGAACATGTCAGAGAAGAACATATCAAAGAAGAACATATCAAAAAAAAAAAAAAAAGAACCCAGGCCGCGCACACCCAGGCCGCGAGAGGTCGCCTCTCCTATCTGATCTGAGCCCTAGATTCTTTCTCCCTCTGATCTGACTGTTGTGTTTCTGGATTTCTTAAATTTTTTTTCTCCCTCTGATCTGATTGTTGTGTTTCTGGATTTTTTTTTTTTTTTTGTTTTTTTTTTTGTTTTTTGTTTTTTGTGTGTATTTCGGCTTGTACGAGACTTCAAATTTTTTAAAATTTTTTTGGTTTATAAATCAAGCCTTACAAACTCGATTTCCAGGTAGGAATAAAATGCCACGTTAGAGCATGGAAATCGAGTCTCTGAGACTCAATTTATAGGCCAAAATCGACTCTTTTAAACTCGAGATGCTAGTAAATAATATAGTTTGGAAACTGAAATTACTAACTATATAGTTGGATATTTATTGCTAGTTACCCATTTTGGCTGTTTTCACTGGTAAGGGTTTTTTATTTTTTTATTTTTTAGAAACAGTACATCATGAAGTTTATAAATATGTTGGTATATGAGAAGTCACAATATTATTTATGTTTAGAGGAGTAAACTCTATTTAGACTAAAAGTAGATAAGAAAGCTTTGTTCTTTGGGCTAAAATATGCGTAACTGCATGACCTTGCCTAACAAAATAAAGGAAAGAAAAGCTCTAAAAAAAGCTAGCAAAAGAAGGCTATATAAATATTTATTTATTTTGTATATTTACAAATCATTAACATGTGCAACACAAGTGGAAGAGTCTAGTGTGTGTGTATGTATATGTATATGTGTATATATATATATATATATGAATACAGATGTAAATTAATGACTTCGTATGAAATAATATAGTCGATTTAATTAAATATATTTAGAGAATATGAAACTTAATTTAATTAAAAAATGAAAATATGGGCTTTTAAAAGTATATGTGATAAAATGATAAGAACTCAATAAATAGCCCAAGGCTTGTATTTTATTTTATAAATGCTATATTAATACTAACCTCCTCACTTATGCAAAACACATGTTGTGTGAGTGGCTTTGGTTTTTTTTTTTTTTCCCATTAGTTTGAATATAACATTTTTTGTTTTTGTGGGTGAAAATTGTTGATCTTGTTATCATTTTTTGCGGTTGCAGTTATGGTGCCCGAAGCTGATGCATTACTGGACGGTGCTTACAGAAAACAGGTGGCCTTAATTCTACTTATTTTTGCAACTGTATCCACCCTTGTGACCCCCCCGGCAGGAACTTAATAATTTTGCATATGTAGTCAATAAAGAGCAAATTGTAACCACTTCCGTCCATGATATAGTCTAGAAATCCATGGACAGAGAGAGTTTGGTCTAAAGATTAGACACAGCTTCCTTTGAATAATAAAAAAATTTTCGACCAGAATTTTATATGAAGCGTTTTTATTCAGTTATGGCATTGTTAAAGATTGCTGTAATTTTTTTTGTTTTGGGTGCAGTGGTTCGAAAAATGCGGCGATAGAGTACCCATTTGTTAAAGTAATAATGATCTCCCAAAAAAAAATTTAATGTTCAAGTTTATGACATTGACGTGCTAAGTGAAATATATGTTTGCACCCGTTCCAAAGCCCGAGAATTGAAGGTTGGAGATCTCCTTGTTATATAAAGAGGTCTATGACATGACTCAAACTCGTATTACTGATTTATAATCATGATCGACACGATAATTCTAAGACTAAGCTTGATATTAACACGGGTAAAACTAAACCTATAATCCAAAATTTTTTCTCAAATCATATCCAAATCATCAATTTTGAAAATACTAGTAGTTGGCATACTAAAATCCATGATTAGATCTAAAATTTTTTATTCTCAAAAAAAAGATCTAAAATTTTTGGCATCAACTATTGCTTCGTAAATGCAAACATATCTACAAAGTCAAGTGGAAAACTACTAAAAATGAAAAGCAAAACTAAATAAAACTAAAACTAGCTTTTGCAAAACTCAACTAAGGCTCCAGTGCTCTTCCATAATAATTACATAAAACCTGCTTACTACTAAAACAATTTTAAAAAAGGTTGGCCTGGAAAAAAAAAAAATAAATAAATCTCAATAAGGGAGGTTAGGTGCATGAGAATTTTGAAATAATGCATAAATGCATATAAACCAAAAGCTTATTGATACATAGAATCGCTTATTATATAGCATATTAAGCATATTAGTTTGTCCCACTTTAAATGTTTCATATTATACTTCATCAATTACAACTTGTTATATATATATATATATATATATTTTTTTTTTTTTCTTATAAAGTAACTAGGTTGAAATTAAAAAATAATAATTAAAAAAATTATTCTCATTTAAAAAAGCCACATTAATTTATCACAGAGACATTTTTCAATGGAATTTCAATTTCAAGTTCCTTGAATATAAACAAAATGTCATCCTCTAAATTTTTGGATGTATTCGAATGTATCTTAGAAATTTTTTGACAATTCTAATTTGATATATTTGGATGTATATTATTTGTTAGTATGGGGTTATACATTATTGAATGAAAGCTTTTCATCTTTCCAATTGGTTATTGATTAAAGAGCCTAGTAGTCCATGGACCTCTTTGATATTGGAAATACTTACCCATAACACAATAGGTTATTATGCCATTATTTTAATTTCTTTGAATAAAATCCTAACCTCAAATTCCAAAGTAGATCCAAGATATTAATGTAAGACATTAATTGGTACACTCCTAATTTCTAACCATTGCCAAAAAAACAAAAATTACAATATTTTCATGTGTAAAATTTTCAAAGATATAAAATTGCATTTGTAGGCATTCGTTATGGTAGTAAAAACTTGTTAATTGATATGATAGAGGTCCGTAAGAAAAGGTGTTACTGTTAGATGTATTATAGTAAAATAAAAATATATAACAATATTAAAAAAGAAAGCATGAAGTTACAAGTTTTTACCTCATTAAAACAAGGTTGCCATACCTTTAGCAAATCCTCTGGAACTAGAAGCATACACTCGATAAACAATGTTTGTGCTAAATAGCTGTAACTCTTGGGATATAAATGTTTCATTAGGCCTCACCCTGGGTCGACTACTTGAGTTTTATATTTATTTACATATATTATAAATTTATAAAACATTTTTTAGTAGGAGAAAGTGCAATTGTAGGAGGCAAAAATTCGTTTAGCCAATTACAAAATGCCATGTTAAATTTAGTGAGAAGTTCCAAATTAGCCTCTTAATTCCCAGAACGGCAGTCGATTGAACTAGTCTCCTGTTAACCAAGATCAGTTGGTTGGCATTATTCAACATCTATACAGGCTTGGCCTTTGAAAGTTAAATCCAACCGTGTGGTTACATTGATCAATGTAGCACAAATGATTGAACTTAAGTGAATGACCTAAGGTTCAACAACTAAACCTAAGTTTTACAATAGAAGTCGATGGTAGACAACTAGGCATTAACACTCATCTCTAAATCACTCCATGTTGATAACCAAAAACTCCCACTATAGTGAGGAGACTTATGCTTCCAGATAAATCTCAAAGTGTTCTTATATAGGGAGACTAGTTTAGGCAAACACTGATCACAGCTGAAGCATGAATACTTGTTATCGAAACTAAGAAATATGAAAAATAAAATGGCTTGCATAGAAATTCTTCCATTTCAAGATAAATAGACCATCTAGTCATTTAACATTCAAAATCATAGTCTGATGGAAAAGACAATCCAGTGGCACAAAATTAAGATATCAGGGACACCGAAACTGCTAATAAACAATTCTTCCACCTACAGCTCATCATCATTTGTTTTCTCATCGCTTGATGGTTTTCCATTCACTGCAACTAGCTCTGTTTCAAATATCAGTGTTGCACCACCTATAATTTTCAAACAAATACATATTAACCCATATTGAATAATGATGTATAACACGTATAGTTTCACATAAGAGACAAACACGACAAGCAACTATACAAATTCAACTTTTTATTGTCTTTTACTTAATTATGCTAATATTGAAATGTATTGTGATTAGAGCTTTGGAGGCTAAGTCAAATCCAAAAACTCTCTTAGCTTCCTAAAGAAAAAGTACTGCCGAAATTAAGAAGAAAAAAAATTAGAGGAAACGAGAAAATAAGGAGAGAAAAGAGCTGCTGTGGAAGGAGAGCAAACTTTTGCTGAAACATATTCCTTGTCTTTCTCCAAGAAATTCTTATGAAGTATCAAAGGTTGAAAAGAGTAAAGAACTAAAGTTTTCTACAAGTGTCTTTCCAAGAAAAGATAGTAATTTTCTTTTTGATAGCTACTAAATTTATGTTCCTTCCCTTGTAAACATGAATTAAACCTTCCCACATGCATACGTTAATGAAACAAAAAAAATAATAATGATAATTATTATCATGTGCAAAGTGTTTTCTTTCTTGTATTGCCTTTCTATAAGCACAGAGGTTATCGTTAAATGTTTAACCATTAGGATTTTTCTTAATTAGAAGTACGATCCTAAATTTAAAAAATGGTAAAATTAGTTATAAAAATTTAATGCCTGTCAAATACATGGCAGAAATTTGTCAACTCAAGTTTGAAGATTAGAAAGAAAAATTATTTGATACATGTGTGTCTGCATATATATAATTGTTGCTCAATTGAAATTCCATGGCATCTTATTTTATTTATTAGTAATTTTTCAAATATATCATAGACAACCCTAGCTATTCCCATGAGACACCCTGGAAATGTCATAGAATGATAGTGCAGTGGATTAAACCTAGGACCTCCAAGTTTACGTCCATCCCAGGCCAATGAGCCCATAACCAGGGTACCCTCATGGGGGCAGTGTGAAAGATAACTCTACTATATCAGCACTCAATCTTGACACTGTTAAATATTAATTTTAATTATATTGAGTAGCGATATGTTTAGATTATAATACGAAATGAGAGAAAATGTTACCTGGGATGGTTGGTGGAGAACCCTGGTCCCCATAACCAAGTTTTGAAGGTATTTTCAACTTCCTCTTTTCACCTACACACATTCCCAACAACCCTTGATCCCACCCTGAAAGAAGTTTTTCAGCCATTAGAAACCTCCATGCAAAATATCTAGCAGCAGTCCAACATTCACCATGATGAGCCAAGTGTAGATACAAAGATGGGCCTTGTTATAAACATAAGACTGCTTCTAGTTTTGAACCACTATAATTGAAAATAAAAGGAACCTTAAGCTTAGCCATGTGTACATTGAAATGCCATTAAGTAAGATCCAAGTAGCATACAGCTCAAAGTCTGCTGAACTTAGATATAAAGCAATTGCCACCAAGCTTTTTTTTCTTCATTGATAGTTATGATAGGGAGGGGGGATTTAAACTCTAAATGTCTCTGTTGGAAATACTATGTGGCGTCAATTGAGCTACATGGCTCTTAGCAATTGCCACAAAAGCTAATTATTACAAAATGTAAACCTTTGGACTCTCTCTCTCTCATGTTAAGGTCTTTATTCTGCATCAAATATCGTTTAACAGATTTCAAGGGGCTTGCAAATCATTTGTCTTCATTGTAACTTAAAGATTTAACAAATATTAGATTCCATGATAATGAGCATTACCACCAACCCTTGTGATACAGCTCTCTCTCCCCTCTGAATAGGGTCTGGATTCAAATCCCTGTTTTGTTGCCCATTTTTGCACATCATTTTTATTGATGTTTCATTCATCACACTCATATTCATGCACACACATGCATAAGCAATTCAAATGCCAGACCTAGGTAATTGCAATGACTGAAGGAGAACCAGTACTTAAACAGTACGTGGTTGTTAATGCACCACATACCTTTTATAACTTGACCAGTCCCAACCTCAAACTCAATTGGAGAGTCCCTTTCAAAACTAGAGTCAAAAACAGTTCCATCTGTAAGTGTTCCCTGCAAAATAAAAGTAGAAACTATAATGCACTTATAGAGTTACAAGTTACAACTGAACCATATAGCAATTTAAAATAAATTCAGCTAATATTTTACCTTGTAACAAGAAAAAGTTTTCTTGTGTGTATATATGTGAATGTATCTATGCATGCATACAAGTTGTACTTAAATAAATATTTCTGGTGACATTCAAGGAAATATAGTTCTTTTCATTCACTGGACAAATCCAACCCTTCCTGTATTTTCAATCAATGACATGAACAAATTTAACTGCTACCAGTACCAAATTACATTAAGGATATATGTGTGTGTATGTGTGTGTGGAACAATTTTTGATATCAATACAACTTATTACTTATCAAAAAAAAAAAAAACAATTTAGTCAACATGAACAATGAGGCAATTAGGCCTCCAATACAAGCCATGTCAAGGAAAGGGAAGAAATTATCACTCATACTGAATTACTATGACTATGTTACTGAAAACCTAAAGAAAATCAGAAGTCAACAATAAATGAGAGATCAATCATCTCTAGTAATTAGGATTTTGCAGTGCAAACTTTAAATATAATACAAAAAGTTTAAATGCATTATTAATATTGTTTTCTAAGTGGTACTTGCTTTGACCCTGGTTTTCTCTTGAGAAACTTAAACATAATTAATTCAAGAATAATAATTTAATCAACACCAATACTTCTATATAAATAAATAAATAAAATTCATACTATTTTTTAAAAATTAATTAATTAATTAAGAGGCAATCTAACATAAATTTTGTACTTACTAATAAGCAATTGACCAAAATTATCTAATATGATATTCAATTATGAAATTGATTATTCAAAAACTTAATCTAAACTACTATAATAGTCAATGTAAATAAGCAATTCATTTGATGGCATGGTGAAGTTGGTGGCAATGACTGTCATGCTCATCAACCCAAGCCTCTCACTACTTTTGGCTCTATTCAGGCAGAGATTTACTACCCTTCCATTCCACTCACTCCAACCAAATGCAACCCATTGGATGACCATTCCATCCCATTGGACGACCGCCTACCACAGTTTGTGTTTAGGTATGTCCTTCAATCTTCAAATTTCTATTTATTTTAGGTTATCTTTGCTTTATTTATTTGCCATGAAAATTGAGGGGGAAAGGAGAGAAACTTAGAAAGGAGAAACTCAGTTCTAGTTGGTGGCAGTTTGAGAATTCTTAAAATTGAAAAAAATGGTTTGATGTAAAGGTACCTCTCAACACCAATCAAACTGAATTGTGCACACCCCTAATGCACTTGTCTTGCCTGGTTCTGAAATATTTCCTTGTCTACAAGGAAATAGAGTTGTTTCTTTATAACAATAGCTATAAAATTTGATGAGCTTTTAGATTTATTCAAACTGTTACAGAGGCTTATGCTTCTTTAAATACATAACTGAGGTGAATTCTTAACCAGATCAGTTCATCAAATGACTTCTGTCCAGTGAGCAAGGAAGTTGCTAATTCCTTAATAATAATTAAGTTTTCCAGACCAGAAGCACTTTCAACAAATGTGGCAATTAGAATTTCTGAACCTGGATAAAAATAACACAGACCAAGCTATGAAATGTTGTGATTTTCATGTAATGATATGTTGATAAACAAAAAAATATCATTTTCTATTGAAACAATTATCATGTAAATCAATCATGCAACTAAACCTGCAATGCAACTTACTCGATAGTGTACTTTAAGTCTATCGCCTTTGTGAGACTTAAATTCGCAAGAATCTGGCTTATACTGCAAAAATAAATGATGCAAAGAATTAGTGAGCAGAAAAAAATCATATTAGGAAGACTGGTAAAAGATATAGTGGACTTTTGTCTTTTGTTTACGTATATATGCATGAGCACCTACCCATATGCATGAGCTAAAATTTTGATAAGTAATAAGAATATATTAAAAGAAGAGGGGAGTCACCTAAGTATACAGGAAGTATACATCAAGGACAAAAACAAATCAAGTTTATAAAGTAAAAAAGTCCATGAAACCAAGGACTGAAGAAAAAGAACGAAAGCCAAACACTGTAACCCAATCCAAAAGAGTTTTAAGGAAGAAGAGTTTAAGATCTAAAGCTGATCTCTCTAAATCCTCAAAATGCCGATTATTCCTCTCCCTCCAAATGCACCACATCAAACAATGGGGCACAGCCATCCAAATAGCAGAATTCCAATGCCTCCCAAACTTTCCTTGCCAACAAGCCAACATCTCCACCACTGTTTTCGGCATAACCCAAAGAATGCCAAACAGAGTAAACACCATTGACCATAAATCAAAAGCAAAAGAGCAATAGATGAGGAGGTGATCAACTAATTCCCCATTTCTTTTACACATACAACACCAATCCAAAATTGAAATCTGTCGTTTTCAAAGATTATCAATAGTCAAAATATTCCCCAAAGCTGCAGTCCACACAAAAAAAGCAACTCTAGAGGGGACCTTAGACTTCCAAACAGTCTTCCAAGGGAAGGACTGATCGAAACTTTTTGTTAGCACCTGGTAATAAGACCGAATAGCAAAACCTTTTCCCATAGCAAGTTTCCAACACATCTTTTCGTCCCCAACTCCTTTCAAAGAAGCTCCATAAATTCTAGACATAAAACTGTAGAAGGAATCCAAATCTCAATCTTCGCTATATCTTCTAAAAGATAGATCCCAAAAAAGAACACCATTTGGGAACTTCATCAACTTAGCCACCAAGGCCTCCTTATTTCAACTTAAAGAAAAAAGTCTTAGATAGAGAACACACAAAGAAGTGTCCCCACACTAAATATCCTGCCAAAATCTAACAGTAAACCCAGCCCCAACCTCAAATTGGATGTGACGAAAAAAAGAAAGCCAACCACAACTACTAGACTTCTACAAACTAACACCATGAGGGCCAATAATGGGAAGAGAGCACCGACCTCCCCCTTCACAACCATATTTTGCCCCTATCACTCTCCTCCACAAGGCCTATCGCTCATTCCCAAATTTCCATAACCACTTCCCAAACAAGGCTTTATTAAAACTTCTCGGACTTCTAATAGCTAAACCTCCAGAATGTAGAGGAGTGCAAACCGTGGCCCATTTCACTAGGTGAGTTTTTTTAACATCCCCCAAACCACTCCAGAGAAAATTTCGTTGAAGTTGCTCAATACGATTTGCATGAGCTAAAATTGAAAATAGTAATTAATGATCTGTGATTCTGTATAATATCAAAGTGATCATCTAATTGCAACTAATTGCATATCCATATCCAGGACATCCAAATGATATATTTATAACAATAACCAAGCCTTAGTCCCAAAATTTATGGTTTAGTTATACACACACATATATGTATGTATACATATGTATATGCATATATCCATATACTCCCCACCCCCCCCACCCCCCACCCCCAAAAAAAAAAAACCCACAAACTTACATTAAGTGAGCAATAGACATGCACATACAAATAAAAGCATTTCTAGTTTTTATATATCCTTTTGGGCAAATAACACTCCCCTCCCTTGAGGTTTGGGAAAATGACACTCACCTCCAAACTTAAAGAGAAAAAACATTTTCCCCCCTTTGACATTTATTTATCTAAACTCTGTTAAATTTGCGTTAAAAATGTTGTGCACTAACGTACCCTTTGGTTAATAATGTATTCCCAAAATTGACTCTGAAAGTTTTTTATATTCATAAGTGACTTTGAAAATTTCAAACTCATTTTTAAACAATAAAAGCTTGAAATCTTCAACAAATTGTTTTATTTCATAAATTTTGATCCAAAGTGTTAGAGAGAGGAGTGATTAAAAAATCTAAGAGGATCATCAAACTTTAAAAAATCAATTAGAAATGTACTATAAGAGACTAAAATATCAATATAAGCAACATGTTTTACAATATGCTTTATATTTTGTTACTAATATTAACAGAAGGGGGGGGAGTGTTATTTTTTTTTAAATCTTCGGGGGGGAAGTGTTTTTTCCTTTCAAGTTTGGGGGTGAGTGTCATTTCTCTAAACCTCAAGGGAGGGGAGTGTTATTTGCCCTATCCTTTTTCATTATGTTTTCCAAATTATCCCTATATAGCCTGCAAATGCCAAACCTCCCCCATTCACGTGACCATGCAGGCCCCCTCACCAAACACCATCAACTTAACCATTGTACCAGAGGGTTTGGTTTACCATGGTCAGCAACTATCAATTACTCCTATACCTACACCGCTTTTACACATGTAATTCTATAATGGTAAAACCAATTCAAGTTTAAGTTGGTCACTATTTCTTCTTACTATCAATTTCTACGGTGTTTTCCTTTTGTTTCATCCAATACACTGTACTTTCTCTTTTTAAATGTCATGTCAAACTTAGTTCAGATGTTGAAGTTGGAAGAAGATAGTAATTTCACTTTTGGTAGCATGGAGGAATAAAAAAAGTATCAAGTTCATATAATAGAACCATAACCACCTTAGCATGACTTAATTAAAAACCTATAGTCCTTTCTGTTAAAGAGGAGAAAGAAAGAAGTTGTACATGTTCTTCATAAGAGGACACACAAAACCTTTTAGTTTCATTTTCCACAATTTTTCCACTATTAACCAGATGTTTCTTGGACTTTGAACAGGCATTCCTACATATTTAAACGGATGTGCTGTAGACAGTACCATTGCATGGTGCTAGATGAAATTCAAAATAGGTAAAGCAGTTCCATCCATGTATTCTACTCACAAGATATCCATGATCAGCAGAAGTCAAACTCAAGCCACACAAATTCTCTTTCATAATTAAATTTAAAAAGTATATAGAGAAAGTATGAAACTATCCTTTTCTAAGAAATTCCAAAGGAATAAATAGATTTTACTAGAAATATGCATATATAAACCTTGGTGCATAGACTTAAATTATAGTGTCAGGTGTAGGAGTGTGTCTAGCAGTTGAACACAAAAGACTTCCTGAGATTGGCCACGTTTTTAGTGTATCAATGGTCATTCCCAAATCCATGTCAAAATTGAGTTATTTTATTTTATTTTTTATAAGTATGTCAAAATTGAATTAACCGTCAAATCATTTAGTCTAAAGATGAACGAAGGTCCAAGAACTCCTGGTAAATGTAACTTACATGCTAAACATTTTAAAGCAATGAATTCTTATATGAGTCTTGAATGGCATTGATCATGACAGAGAATCTTCAGTTTTTAAATGACATCCAACCTTTTTATTATTGGAAAGTTCTAGGTGGAGCTTTAGGTCATGGGTTTAAGACTCATCGGGTGTCTATGAATCTTGAATGGCATTGATCATGACAGAGAATCTTCACTTTTTTAATGACATCCAACCTTTTTTTTATTATTGGTAAGTTAAAGGCACCAGATGAGTCTGAAACCCATGACCTGAAGCTCCGTCTAGAACTTATAAGAAGAGTAGGTGCAAGTTGAGCTAGAATTCATTGATGACATCTGACCATATTAGATTTGATGCAAAACAAAGTTAGGCATATATCAGGCAATTCATATGGGAATAATACAAATACAAGAAGATTGAAACTTTAGGCTAATATTACGATTTAAGTATACAAGGAGTAGCAAACAAAATATTAGGTTCTATGGTTATCAACCAATTTTCACAAGGGTCCTTATCCTCTCCTTAATTTCCAAACAAATGATCAAAACCATCAAAATCCTAGCACATCCTACTTTCCATAACAATAGGATGGAGAGTGGGATCATGGGTTCAAGATTGACCAGCTATGTATGTAACTTACAAAAAATAAAGATCATACCCGGTGTAGAAAGCTTACCAATTCAATTATTCAACCCTATTATCCATAAAAAATTTACTGTCTAGCGAATTCTTCACTCTCACATATTTCAATAATTATCTTTTATGTATCCTCCTTCTCATAGCGTGTGGACTTACACAGTCTAAGAGGGAGGATGTGTATATTGGATAAATGAGATACCTTCACATATGCCATCACAAATCAACACAGAGGAACTTTAGTAGACAACACACGCACGTATTTTCATTTTGTTAATTTTTCAAATTCACCACTAACCCAACACTCCAATACAAGCAAGTCTGATATAGGTCATTTCCAGTTACAAACTCAATTCACATAAAGATTCAGATTCAAAAAAAAAAAAACAAAAAACCCAAAAAACAAAAGCAAAAACGAAATGAGAAATTTTACCTTGATCCCAATTTGCAACTCAGTGACATCGCCTTTCTTCGCAGAAACTGAACAAGAAAAGAAGAAAAAAAAAATGAACCCATTACTGAAAATGAATTCACGAAACTATATTAGATCAAAAACCCATATGTATAACATGAATATTCAGATCTAATCCCATACCATAAGACTCACATAGAAAAACAAAAGCTAATTACATACAACAAGAATTAAGGTAATCATTCATTCAAAAATGTTGTCTTTCTTTTCATCTATGTACTAACCTAGTGCGGAAAGGAGTAACAAGAGGAACATTGGAGCGGTCAAACTCATCTTCGCCATTCTGTCTCTTGACTCTTCTCTTCCGCTATGCTGCTTTATGTTCTGTGTTTTTCTCTCTGTTCTGTTGGTTTATATATTAAAAGGGTTTTTTTTTTTTTTTTTTTTTTTGAGAATCTTTTCTGAGATATATATATTTACTCATCCTTTAACCACATTTATCCTATGTTTTGAATGGTCCTTTGGCCTAAGTATTTCATTTTATTCTATATACTTTTAAATTTATCCTAGGAGGCTAGTATCAAAGACTTTTATAAATGGGATCTTTTTTTTTTTTTTGGTAATTATAAATGGGATCTTTTGGGTTTTGGCATATAGTTTCTCAAAAAAAAAAAAAAAAGGTTGATCAATATTAAACACTACACCTTATGACTTTTGACTAACCTTAATTGGTGAAATGTTGTTACGAATATTTAGTATACACTTCATAATAATTGTTTTATAATTAGGTCAAAACACATTTTTCTTTCCCATGTGTATGTGTTTTTTTTTTTTTTTTTAAATAAAAAGAATAGATTATTTTTTATGAATAAAGTTTAGCTGCAAAATTAGTTGTACTTTTAGACTACAACTTTATTAAATATTTTTTTTTATTGGAGGTGAATTTTGATAAAGCCACCATTGGATTACATCTTCTTTTTATATCCTCCATACTTGCAAAATTTCTAGAAAATTAAAAATCAATAACTATGTCATCAATAAATCGTTTAAATTATAAATTTTTATAGTTTAAAATTATGCATAAAATATAAGTTTATAAATCATATAGTAAATAATATCTAATTGACAAAAAAATTGATATGTGTATTAAGAGTATAAAGAATATGCAATTCAACGATTAGATTTTTAAAAATGTGGTAATGTTTATTTTATTGAGTAAAGTTATAACCTAAGGCTACAACTAATTTTATAACTAAACTTTATTATTTTCTTATATTGCTTAAAAGAGTGTGTTATGTGTAGTAGAACTTATCTTATCCTCCCTTAAAAGTTAAAACTTACCATAGCTTTTGAAGGGATTTTGTGGTATGTGTGTGTGTTTTGTTAAAACTCTTTTCCCTCTCTCTTGTGTGTGTATTTTTGTTTCTCTAAATAAAATTAAAAAAAAAAAAAAAACTCTCTTATTCAAAGTTAATTAGAACTTACATTACCATCATTATAATTGAATTCTCTAGAACTTACATGTTCATATGAAAAATGAATAATATTTTTCTTAAGTATAAATAGTGATATGGGATATGGTACACAAAGCTTCTTTTTTTTTTTTCAAGAAAAATTTAGAAAGCACTTATAGCTTAAGATATGTGTACTTTGATCTATGAGAAAGTGAGTATTTTTTTTTTTTTTTCCAATGGCTTATAAGATTTAAAGGAAATACAACTTCTTATAAAAAAAAAGGACAACTGATCAATTAAATAGATATTAATTTTTAATCATCTTGAAATTTTGCAAGTATGAAAAGTATAAGAAAAAAAATTTAATCTGTAGGGGTATTGGGCCCAGGGATCCATTACCTATTTATATTTTTATGTTTGGGGCCTATGGCCCAAACCGAGGACGAAAGATCAACCAAGGAGGGGAAATCTTGGTCAGAAGAGACTGTGGAACTAAATAAAAAGGTTAGTTTTGGTCATAATGGCTCAAGGGGGTAAGCCGAGGATAGATGCATCCTTGGCTAGCCAAAACCACGGTCCAAAGAAGTAGTCTGTCATCCAGAATAACGTTCCAGGAGGTTTTGTCAGTGCGGATAAGCATTACAGAGATGTCAAATGAAGAGAAGTCCTAAAATATCTTAGGGGAAAGCTACTACCACCACATTAAATGCTCTGTAGTTAACTTCCTGGCTACATTAATGTGGTGAAGACTCCTAAATAGTGCAGCGTTGGCTACCCCAATGCGTAGAAAGCTTGAAAGGGTGTCCGATAAGACAAGCACTCAAGTAGTGGCTTGAATGACCAACGAGTGGAGGGCCAAGATTGTCTGAAGAGAGCTATATAATGGAAGAAACACTCCACAGTGTAGGGGATCAAGAAACCAAGAGAAAAACATTGTAACATCAAGAACTGACTTTGTAATCAAACCTGAAAGAATTATATAAGAACAAATCTCCTCGAACTAAGCCGAGGATGATTTTCTTCAGCATAACCCTGTCTATTTATATTCTTTTGTCATCTAAATCTACCTGAGTGTTTGTCAGATTTATTAAAACTCATTTTTCCAACTTATTCTCTACAAATTCATTGTTTTGAATTTTTTAAGCCTAGGTCCATACATCGTTTAGGCTGAGAACTCAAATCAGGTCCTTACATAATCCAATGGTAGATTTGTCAAAATTCACATCCAATAAAAAAAATTTAAGTGGTGTAACATTTCTTTACAACTTTCTCTCTCTCTCTCTCTCTCTCTCTCTCTCTCACACACACACACACACACACACACATGTAACAAGTCTTTGTATTTTAAAATTATGCATAAAAGATGAGTTTATGGATCAAATAGCAAATAACATTGTATTGACAAAAAAGTTGCAAACATATATCCAATGATAAAAATTTCAAAGTATTAAATTAATAAAAACTTATTAGGTGGTATAACATTATTTTAATTTATATTTGGTATAACTTGATCTAGCCCTATATATATGTGTGGAAATTACACCTACAATAAAGTTACACCACTTAATAGTTTTTTTAGTTGGATGTGCATTTTGATTTTTGAAACATCTATTGTTGGAATATGTTCTTTTTTTTTTCTTATACATTCCATACTTGTAAAATTTGAAGATAATTAGAAATTAATCATTATCTCTCATCTACCAAATATTTAAATTTTCAAGGTTATTTTGTATTTTAAAATTATGCAAAAAAAATATGAGTTTAAGGATCGAATAGTGCATAAGCTATAACATCAAACTAAAATGAAATTTAGTGTGTGCGTTAAGAAGAATGAGAAATTATGATCCAGTAGTAGAAATTTTAAAATATTAATCCAATAAAAAGTTTATTAAATAGTAACTATTTCTAAATACAAGTAAAGAATGTATAGCAAATGCGCAAGTGAAGGACATATTGATGATGAATCTCCTAATTTTCATATGATTTAACTTTGTTACCTAGTTAAAAGTCTTGTAACTCAATTAGTTGACACATCTTAGTATTTTTAAAGTAGAATCAAAATTCAAATTTCTCTTTCCAACTATCAAATTATTAAGAAAAATAAATAATAATAAAACCTCATACTGTTTTCTACTTCGTTTAGAAACGAAATTAATAAATAAAGAAAAAAGTTCTTGCAGTTACATTTAAAAAAAGAAAAAAAAAAGATAATAAATAGGAATCGGTATGTTTTTTTGAGCAAGTTTTTGTATAAGCCAAAGGTTTATGCAAAATTAAAACTTTCGTCTTTTACCCTTTTTTTTGTACAAGTCAAAGGTTTTTTAGCAAGAAGTATATAAGTCAAAGATTTATGCGAAAAATGTCATTAGCACTTTCTTCTTTTACTCTTTGCTTTCCTTGAAACATACATTTGCCCTTCAATCTTCAAAAGAGATAATTGTCCCTCGCCCTTCTTAGTTAAGAAAGTAGATAGGGGTTTCTTAAACCTCCATTTCCTTAATTTGTTTACGTTACTTTGACTGCTTTTGAATAAGCTAACGGGAAATATATATATATATATATATATATATAAAGAGTCCTTGTAACGATGATTTTGTTAACTTATAAGATAAATTAAAATGTTAAAACAATCAACCTCTTTAATAGCTGCACAGTAGCTTTACAAGATGTGCAAAACTCAGTTTTATTTTAGAGAGTTTCAATTTATGTTTTTATTATCAGTCCAAAACATCAATTGGTTTTTGATATAAGTGAGAATTAAACTCCAAATCTCTTCTTCAACTATCAGAAACTTTATTAATTGAACTAACTGGAACTCATCACAGTTTCTCCAAAAAAAAAAAAAAAAAAATGGAAACCATCGCAAAAATCTAGTTGTCTTCCACTTTTTTATAGGGTTTTTATTTTTAACAATATAAAATCTCATTATCTAAAAAATTTTGTTGCATAACTCAAATTCATTTTCATTGTATCTAATTTTACTTGAAATGGAAGTAAAATAATCATAATCCCGAGTTGTGTTTAGTTTATGAGTTTAACAAACTATCGGAAACTTTATTAATTAAACAAACTGGAATCCATCACAAAAATCTAATTGTCTTCCACTGTTTTATAGGGCTTTTTTTTTTTTTTAACAATATAAATTCTCATTATCTAAAAAATTTTGTTGCATAACTCAAATCCATTTTCACTGTATCTAATTTTACTTGAAATGGAAGTAAAATAATCATAATCTTGAGTTGTGTTTAGTTTATGAGTTTAGCTAACTATTAGAAACTTTATTAATTGAACTAACTGGAATCCATTGCAAAAATCTAATTGTCTTCAACTTTTTTATAGTTTTTTTTTTTTTTCACAATATAAAATCTCATTATCTAAAAAATTTTGTTGCATAACTCAAATCCATCTTCACTATATCTAATTTTACTTGAAATGGAAGTAAAATAATCATAATCCTTAGTTGTGTTTAGTTTATGAGTTTAGCCAACTATAAAGATCCTTCCAAGTGGTTCATTATAAACATAGAGGATAATAGCAAAGATTTAGTCATCAATGGTTATTTATTGTGGATGTAGTTCTCTAAGATTGAACCATGTTCTCTACTATAAATTCCTTGCGTTCTCTCTATTTTTCTTCCTTTTTTCCTTATTTTCTTTATTTTAGTCTTCATAATTTCTCATACAAATCGGTTCAATTTTGTTCGATAGTAAGTATTTTTTTTTCTAATAGTATGTTTTTTTCTTTTTCACATTATCACTTTTCAGTAGTGGCTCTAGGTCTGGGCCTAAGGCCCCAAATTATTTGTTTTTAATGATTTCACCATTTATATAAAAAAGCCTCATCTCATATAAAAAAGTTCAAAATTGTAAAGTGATGTTAGAAACATTACAATTTTTTGCGTACCAATCACCCAAAAAAAAAAAAAAAATCAAACATTTATATATTAGTTGGTTGAAGCCCACCAATTACATTCATTACCATATCAATTTGTGTACTTTATATAGTAAAATTTATAGTATTTTTAAGGGCGCAACTTTTGTCCAGTGCACTGGACGTGCTACGATCATGACATGTGTTCATTTTCAGATATGTGTCATGATTGCAATGGGTCTAGTGTCACAGGACATTAGACAGAAGCCACACCCTATTTTTAAGAGTTTCAATATTCTAAAGCAGTTTAATTTTAATTTAAAAAAGAAGCTGTGTACTATTTTTCTCACCTCCAAAATATTATACAGGTCCCAACCCTTTCTGCTATATCAAAATATTTTTATGTCAAAGAATTATGTTCCTTGAAGACGCAGTAAAATTAGTAGTGAAATGATGCTATAGCAATGATTTGTAACTGCTCATACATATTTGTGTCATTGACCTCAAATTTTTAAACATAATAACTGAGAAGATTTGAATTTGTATACACTCCATTTTATACCAATTGATGCCAAACTTCTATGACAAATTGGTAACTAATTTCAGGATGAAAAGTGCCTCTCATTACAAACCTAAAAAAAAAAACCACAAAAAAAAAAAAAGAAAAAAAGAAAAAAGAAAGAAAGAAAGAAATAGAACTGGAAAATCTTGGTATTGTTCTTGAGATGGTGCAAACATGTCCAGCATGCATGTGTACAAGGCAAAAACTTTCCAAACTTAACTATTTAATGTATGGTAAAAGAAAAACAAGGTTAAATTATTAAGTACAATGATATCAGAAAGAGATGATGTTGCTAGATCTATTCCAACACCCTCCATAAACTGCGTAAGTTTCACTCCAAAGTAGAACCATAGTATACACTTAATTTGTTTTGTTTGTTTCTCAAGAAATATTTTGTATCTAATCCCTTTCATTTTGTCATTTTTAAATTCAATTAGGAGCATGGGACACTCAACTGCAAGAGGCTATTGACAAGATGCTAAAGAAAGTCGGGGACACCAACAAACGGAAAAGAATTCTATCTATTTGAACTGGACTTATGTCAAGGTTTAGATTAAATATTTAAAAATTAAAGATGAATTCAGTATTTTATGGATTGTACACTGTTCAATCCTTAAAATAAAATCTTGACAATGAAATGATCTCAACGAGCACTACTACTTCAGTTATCATTCTTTTCATTCATTTTTTAAGGAAAAAAAATACATACAACCCCCCGTGTTTTCTCCTAACAAAACACAAAACTTCCTTGAGAATTTGAGCACAACACTTAACCTTCATGTGATATTGTTTTACGTATAAACTATTAATTATGTAACACTCAAATTGCTTGAGATTTTAGTGTAACACAAATCTCTCTGTTATTTATATATAAAACAATATCACAAGGGCTCAAAGCATTAGATTACACAGGGTTTGCATTTCGCTAATAACCCACAACAGGGTTGTGTGTACTTAAAAAGATATAAAATAAAATTATAAAATAAAATAAAATTGTTAGCATTGTGCACATTATACACATGTACAAATAAAATGTATTAAAAATGAATTTAATGGCCCTCACATGAAACTAACACTAAACTTGTAAGCTGAAATCCATGCATCTAGCTAGGAATGAGAGTAATGCAGTATCAGTACAGAACGCTCTGCAGAAATATCAGTTTAGCTCTCATGTTTTGAGGGGCACAATGAAATCCTAACTAACCAGATAGAATACAATTTTGAGCTCAAAGATGGTGTCTTCACAAGTCACATTGCGTATTATTTTCCCCACATCAATTGTCTTTTTAGAAAGTGGCTCTATATTGTGAATGGTGAAATAGACAAGGGACTGCTATTTTGTAGTCATGTAAAATGCTGTAAGCCTATGTGCCCACTCAACTTTTCACTTAGTGATTTCTTCTGAAGGTTCAATGTTTGTCTGATGCTTACATTTAAAATCTAATCTTGGTTAGTCTTGGTTATTTCAAGGACAATCAACTATAGATTTTTGTGAGCATAGAAAAGTTTAGAAAAAATATAATACTTCTAATCTCAAGTCAAAGAATCAAAGAAGGTATCTGCGTATTCTGGTGCGAAATACCCAAAAGTTCCAGCTAGTTTAGTGAACCAAAAGTATATCTTCAATGGTCAACTCCTTCAAAAATGCACTTTTGTTATACAAAACAGAATTTTCTTGAATTTCATTATAAAATAAATAAACAAACTGAGCCTCGAAAATAATAACTTTGCTAAAATGCACAGCAACACAGTTACTTCATGGACTTATCAAACATTTAAATAGGAGAAACTAACCTCAGCAAATACTGCCACAATTTTGAACTTAGTAATTAATTTGATCGAAAAGTTAAAGGTAAGAGGAGCACAGCTCAACCCAGGTTGAAGATTACCTCAACATCATTGAACAAAGCTGCTCATGAACAACTTTTGCCTCAATCAAATAACTTTTTGAATTAAATTATGTAAACTACGGTACTGGTGGAAAGCACTAAAAAAACTTAATAGTGATAGCAAAAGTACATGATTAGTAAAGTTATACAAAATTGATGATTATACATTCTGTGGAATTATCTCAAAATGGTTCTCTTAAAGCTGTTAACAAGAGAATAGAGTGTGAGTGCTATGATCTCCACCTAGTTGTCTCTAGTGTTAGACCTTTTAAATACTTTTATTAAAAAAAAAAAAAAAAGCACAACAATAACAACACTTTTTTAACATAAAAGTTTATCTGCATACTTAGGTAACCTAATTGAACACCAAGTCAGTGTACTCTTTGGGGAATAATGTATAGCAGTAGAGACCAGCAGACAATAAATAAAAATTAAAAATATATGCTCACAACACACTAATTACAATGCATTCTGGCCACTAGGGGTGGCAAAATCTGATACGACCCACGAACCTGACAAGACTAACCTGTTTATAAACAGGTCATGGGTTGAGGCTAAATGAGTTCGGATTATATTTGGGTTGACCCGACTAACCCGTTTAATAAACGAGTCATATTTGTGTTCAACATGCGAACCCGTCTGACCCGTTTGACCCATTTAGCTTATAAAATTATTAGTTATTTTGATATTATTGCTTAATTAATAGTTGTTTTTATATGCTTATTACTCTATTTATAGTTGTAATTGTATTTTAATTTTAGATACATGGGAATTAAAAAAAATTATATAGGTTTGGTATGATTTATTAATCAAATAGATTATTAAATAGGTCATTTGTATTGACATTTACATGACTTGTTAATTAAACGAGTTAAACGTGTTGGGTCGGGTTGACCTGTTTAATAAACAGGCCGTGTTCTGGTTGAGGATTCCTAACACGTTTACTAAACAAGTCGAGTTCAGGTCAACCCATATAGCTGAATACTCATGGCTTGACACAACATGAACCCGACCTGTGAACACGAATGGCCAGCCCTTCTTTCTTCACTCACCTCCTCTCTCCCTCCCTCCCTCCCTCCCCCCCCCCAACAATCAACCCGTATTCAAACATACAGTTAAGTTGGATTAAGGGTAGACCGAAGCTAATGTCAAAGCTCCATCCTACTTATATTTCTTATAATATACAGGTTACTAATAGACCAAATATATATATATATATATATAATCGAACAAATGCCCAAGATATCATCAAAGGCTCAAACTGCAAACATATTACACCAGTGAATTCTATTTCCTCTGTACACAACTTGAGAACTAGCCAAGTCTATAATCTCGTTAATCTACACCCTCTTTTTCATTTTGCAGTGGCTGATTGCACATGTTACATGTTACCACAATTTCAGCATAAAATATAGACTCAGAATTTTCCAAAACCATATGTAAAAGAAGTAAATTATCCTAAATTATCAGAACAGTGCCAGAATCTCAACTTTCACTCTTATTTTCAGAATTACATTAATCCTGGATTTCGGTTGTCAGACCCCAAGCCACTTTTCACTTTGATAGTAATCCTTAATAAATATATTAATTGCTCATTTCAAGATGATTTAATGTTTCTTGGGTATTGTATATGAAGATGTTAATAGGACGTGGAATGAAAAGGCTATTTGTACTAAAAGAGTGGCTTAAAAAGTACTTGGAGAAATTAAATTAGGCCTGCCCATAGACCTTCAAGAACTGATGTCTACCCAAATTGGCTCGACCTGCAAGAGCCAGAAGGAGATTTTTATTATTATGGTTTGTAATAGTACTATCTAGAATAAGGCAAGACTGTAAAAAGATGCCAGTAAATTCTCTTAGTAATTCTATGGCATCGTTACTACTCAAAGACTTATTGGCATCATGAGATAAACTAAAACACAATTCAGTCCCAATTTTTCATT
Source organism: Quercus gilva (assembly GCA_023621385.1). NCBI lineage: Eukaryota > Viridiplantae > Streptophyta > Magnoliopsida > Fagales > Fagaceae > Quercus > Quercus gilva. Next base: position 60,247,941 of record CM042481.1, read on the forward strand.
TTATTGTTAGGTTTACAGCAACATGTATATAATAATTCTTTTTGGATGACTAACAGATATAAATATTAGAGACATGTACTTTTTTTGCCGTAATTTCACTTGTTAATCAAACCATGAATGGCAGATAAACAAGGTGCAAATGTAAAAAATTGACTACGTTGCAGTATATGATGAACCAGCTAGAAGAAAGAAAATATGCCATCCAGGACAGAAAGGTGGATGCCCTGAGCCTTTTGGAAGATGTATAGAGAAACTATTGCAGTGTGTTAATTTTTAATCTCAGACATGCACATGCAAACAAGGTTGGCCTTGCATTTTCCATGGAATTGGAATGGACGAATTTCAAGGGCGTAGCTGTTAAAAAATATGCCTTTCCTGGAATAAGGTAAGTCAACTGTCCAATCAAATGAGGATGCCATAGGCACTAGAGAATGGGAGAGATTGCTGTGTTTACCCAAAAGAATGATCATTCATTAACACACAAGTCAAATATGATATTCTACCATTCATGTCAAAACAAGTTGATGATGAATTGATGCTACCATGTGACTTGCATTTGGCAAATCAAAGGGATACGATAGTTCCACTAGTGCCGACAATAAATGCTGGGTAGCCATGTGGGGAAGAGGATGAGGGCATTTATCTGGGTGCGGTAAACGAGACAACTTCCAGTACCTAATTCATGACCTTGGAAGTCATTAGATAAAGAGAAACAATTACATAAAACACAAGCTCACCAGTTTACAACCGTATAAAATCAATGAAAATTCTAACAAACAGCCTAGAATCCATTAGTTAAGCATTTAACAAAACAAAGGAGTTCATTTACTGATTTTAAATGATCACAATTAATTACACAATAAAATGAAACAAACGGACCTCAAGAAAGCCAATCTCTCTTTCAAGCACTTGAACCTTGGCCATTTCCCAGAGCTTGTTGTACAAATCTGGATACACTGGTGGTGACCTTGGACATGATGGCAGCAGAGATGGCACCAAAGAAGAAGAAGAAGAAGAAGAAGAAGAAGAAGAACTACCCAACTAAGCAGGAGCAGCCATTAGTACACAAACTACAAAATGTTATATCTAGTAACATAGCCAACAATTGAGAAGGATTTTAGATGATATTGTTTATACATTAAGGGACTACTTGGAACTGTTTAGCACATAAACATCTTTCTCATAGGATGTTGTACATTTCTATGAAATCTTTAAACATGGGAACTGCTGATATGGAGCATAGCCTTAGAGTACAACATGAAAGTCATCAACATAATTCATGGTCATGTCAGTCTGTTTAGCACAAACAGATTGTTAGCCAACATGGAAATAGTTGTTGTTACTAAGACTTTATTCTGTTGAGGTTGACCCTTTTGAAAGAGCTCTCAAATCCAGTTAACTAATTTAAAGAATTGATTATTTTAAACATTAGAGGATGAGAATTTCATTCGATCAATCACCCTAACCACCCCCCAAAGGGAGTCCCAGTAATAAACCGGTTAAAAATCACTGTTTAGTACTCACTTGTCTTTGTTTGAAAGTCTCTCAAGTCATCAGTGTGTTCATTCAAGAAGAAAAACCAAAGACTTTTTATCTTTCTCAATTAAAGTTCCCCTACCACCTAAACCAACGAGAACTGGCATGTATTGGAATTATCTTTGTCTCTGACTATAAGCATGTAGGTGCCAAATTTCAATTATCAAATTAGCTAAACATAAACATAGAATAGAGTTTTCAAAATCCCCATCAAACTCTCAGATCAAATACACAAAATCCACAAAATCAGCATCAATACTAACTCATATAACAAATTGAGAATTATAAGAGGTTAATAGAAAGAAAGTTACAAAACCCATATCAAATCCTATCCAAAGCTCAGAAAAAGAAAATCAAATGATAGACACTATACAGCTCTTGACATATAAATTCTGGATTTCTATAAAGAAAACATAGAAGATGTCCACATTTGATTAGAGTGGATATTATTTTTCTTACATGATTTGTAAACTAGCTTGCAAATGTTATTAAGTCACATCTAAATAAATATGGAATCTGTGAACTATTAGAAAAAAAGATATGAGGGTTTTGTCCACAGTTCTACCAGACCTTACTTATGTCTTCCTTGAGACTTCTTTCAAATTTTTCATTCCATTGTTTATTTATTCAATTTTAAATTTAAAAAGCCAAAAAAACTGAAAGGAATGAATTTGTTGTATTACAGTTTCTCTTCTGTGTTCCATGCTTTTCCTTCCACCCAAATCATGATAGTTTCAAAGTTGAATTCAAGAAGCATTATAAGTTAATGGAGCCCTATTGTAACCAAGATTATCCTAAATATACTAGCCTTTTTTTAATAAATGGAAATCAGATTTTTTCATTAACATAAGAGTAATCTTGGTTTACATCAGACTGTAAAAAAGGAAGAAGGAAAGGTGGACTTAAATCAGCCCATCAGTGTTCCTGAACAACATTGACAGCATATCTAGATGTGTATATATATACACACACACACTATACTAGTCTATGACCACTCAACTCAATTTAAAGAGTACCCAGTTAGGCACTTCACAATTCCCATTATTTCATTAGTATTTATTAAAGGCGGAAAGAGAGAGTGAGCAGTCAATTTTTAACACTACAGATCACACTTATCAGTTATCACAACCTACAATTCAAGAAACCTCTAAGCCTACTCCCACTTCTACTCATTCTCCATCATCTGTATCTGAGCAAGAACCAAAGCCAGTAGTTGTGTCTCGGCCACCGTCACAAGAACCTCAACCAAAGGCATAACCTTAGCCTATACATACCCCGTTTAATGCCGGAAAAAAAAAAAAAAAAAAAAAAAAAAAAAAAAAAAAAAACAATGCAAACTGCAATTCAAACTCCAATCTTCTTCCATGGGTTCCAAAAGGTGAAAAAAAAAATACAATCATAACCCCATCCTTTCAAAACAGAAACAAATTTCTTCATGAAGCTTATACAATTACAGAAATCCAGACATGCCAAACAATAACTTTATTTTTTCAAAAATTGCCTCTACAAGCAAACTTTAGGATGGAAAAATCATATCACTGCACCCGCAGTTCATGTGCTTAGTCAACAAGCAAGGCAGCAAAAACAATTCGTCCTACTCTGACCTAGATTTGCCAGTAAGTTGATTTTCCATCCTAAGATTTACCTTAAAGCAAAAGTGGCTGAACAAACAAAGTAAAAACCGCATAGCCCTTTAGCAAAATAACTAAAGTAATGCAACCTGCAAGGCCATACCACTAATAAATTGACAAACTTTTTTATCCAGGGGGCCCCATAATGATCACATTTCCAAGTCAGAAGTCTTGGAAACAATACCCTCAGGTAGTTGTTCACATTTCACTTTCTTGCAGCTTGCAGCCTGCACTGAGTCTAAATACAAATGGAGGTACGATATAAGAATAAAATAGTTAATCATTACAAGCTAGAACAAGGAGAAAATTATGCATTCAAATTGGTTTAAAATGGTAGCAGCATACCTCACACATCTTCAATCTTGCATTCTGCATAGCATCAACTCCACAACAAAAATCTCAGTGCAATTATGGCCTGTTATTACTCTTTAGAAGCCATGTTATTTACCTGACCCTAAAACTATTCATGCTTAGGATCAATATGAGTTCATTAACTGGTGCCCATTTGAAAGTAACTTATATAGCTTTCACAGATAAGATATGAATGAAGATAGGTAAAGTTTAATTATCTGCATAGGTTAGAAAACGATGCTTTATTGGAAAATGACACTAAAGACTTACACTCAACATCCAATCTGGGTATCAAGATTTCTAAACTGAATTAACCAATTAAGTTTTGTCCCCAACATCCAATCTGGGTTGCAAAGCAAGGAAACAAGCAAAGAGAGCTTACAGTCGTGTGCTGGTAAAAAGAGTATCATCAAAGTATCCAATGCTGAAGGTATGGCAAGATGGAATAACCAGAGAACAATTAGCATATAAGATCATCTTTATTTCCACTTCCAATCCCAACCAAAAATAATGTAATAAAGTATGTCTTCTCCATAATGGGCCTGAAGATTGCAAAATTTTCTTAGCAAAGTTTAGAAGTTCTATTCACCCTGTACCCTAACGCTGAACATCATATTTGGCAACCTATTTACCCTGACAAGATAAAACTATTTTCTCTGTTCTTCAAAATAAGCACCAAGATCATTCACTACTGATTTGATTCTATAATGACTATAAAGTGTCCATTTAAATAAAACAATTTTACATGAAACAACCAACATCAAAATTGGACAGCGTAGAATATATTGTTAAAACCAGCCAGCACAAGACTGCTCTTTTCTGGATGATTCCAATGTTGCCCTACATACAGAAGACAATGCGAACAGATCTTCAGGGAACTTCTCATACCATCACAGCACTATATGAATCTGAGATGCAGAAATTCATAAATTGAGACGAATCAGCCAGCGATTAAATTATATATTTCTTTCCAGATGCTTGATTTGCTCATGAAGTTGTGGTCTTCAAATGACTTAGAAGACTGAAATATTGAATCTACTCTCAACTTGGAAAATGCGATCCAATCAATAAAGTCTTGTAATCTTCCCACTCATTGAACAATCCCTCTTCCTCAATTCATCAAGAAGTTCAAAGGTCTCACTGCCCCTCCCTTCCCGACACAAACCTTCCAACAAGGTTTTGTAAGTCAAAAAATTAGGACCCATCGAATTCCCCAACATATCAAACACAACCTCAATCACATCCTCAAACCACCATTCCAATGCAAGACTGTGAATCAGAATTACATAAGTACTATTAAGCGTCATGTAGTGGTAGTCAATAGTAGTCTTCAATTGAACTCAGAAGAATGCAATATTGAGTCAATTAACGACATAGAAAATGCAATTCATTTAACAAAGCCTTGTACATCTTCTCACTCATCGAACGATCCCTTTTCCTCAATTCATCAAGCAATTCAAAGGCCTCATTGCCCCTCCCTTCACGACACAAACCTTCCAACAACGTTTTATAAGTCAACAAATCAGGACCCATCAAATTCCCCAACATATCGAAAACAACCCCAATCGCATCCTCAAACCTTCGTTCTAACGCAAGACTACAAATCAGAATCATATAACTACTACTACTCGGAACCAAACCCTTCCCCTTCATTTCCTCATAAAACCCAAAACCCTGACCAACCCTCCCTTTCTCACACAACCCCTTCACTATATACCCGTAAGTATATGCATTCGGCTCACATCCATACAACCCCATTTCCCGAAAAACCCGAATGGCCTCATCAACCTCAAGACATTTCGAGTACGCCTTTATAATCATATTCAACACATAAGTATCCGGAATCACACCCGCGGCCTTCATTTGCTTCGACAACGACTTAGCCGATTGCAAATACATATAACAAACATTCAACTTATTGAACCTTCTAAGCAACAGATTAAACAACATGGAATAAGTCTGTAAATTGGGTTTACAATTCTCGGAATTATACATTTTCTTATAAACATCAAAGGCTCGATTAAAGAGCGATCTTCTATCACAACAGAACTTGATAATGTAGTTATAAAGAGGAATGTTAATGTCGCAAGCACCAGAGAGTACCTCTTCGATGAGGGTCTCGGCGAGGCCGTAGCGCTTGTTGGAGACGAGGATTTTGATGATGGTGAAGTAGGTGGCGTGGGTGTGAGTGTAGCCACGTTGCAAGGCAGTCCAGCGGAAGAGGTCGAGAGCGAGGTCTGGGTCGGATTGGGACCAAAGGGTGTGCTCGACGTCGGACGGAGTGAACCCGGGTTTGAGGTTTTGGACCCATGTTTCGAACTGGGTTTCGAGCTGGGTTTTGCTTCTGGGGTGGAAGGGTTGTGGGGGTGGTGGGGTGGGTGTGGAGGAGAGAGAGCGGTGGCGGTGGTGGTGGAGTGAGAGGAGGGTGAGGTTGAGGTGGAGAGAGGAGAGGTGGGTGGTGTTGCGGAGAGTGGAAGTGGAGATGAGTAGGCGGTGGATGAAGGATGGAGGCATTGTCACACAAAAGTAAAGAGCATAAATCAAATCACACACAAGAGGATTATGCAGAGTCTATGACTACAAAACAATTTGGGGTTTGGACTTCGGAGTGAATTTAAGAGGTTTTAGGCGGACAAAATGGGCTTTTGCCCTTTTCAACCAAATTAATTAGCCTTATGTCGTCATTTTCAAACTAATTAGGGAAATACCCCTCTTTTAAAACTCGATTTTTGATAAATCGAGTTAGGTCCTATAACGGCGTTTTTAAGGATCTATAGTGACGTTTTTAAGACCTATAGTGGCATTTTGTAACTCGATTTATATGAAATTGAGTTATAGGTAAAAAAAAATTAAAAAAATTGCCTATAACTCGATTTAATGAAAGTCGAGTTAAAAAACGTCACTATAGGTCTTGAAAACGTCACTATAGGTCCTTAAAAACGCCGCTATAGGGCTCCATATTTTTTTTTATTTTTATAACTCGATTTTGAGAAAATCGAGTTTTAAAATAGGGGCATTTCCCTATTTAGTTTGGGAATGAGGGCATTAGGCTAATTAATTTTGTTGAAAAGGACAAAAGCCCATTTTGTCCGGTTTTAGGCTTGTACCTCTCAAATTTAACGGTGTTCCAACTTTCAACATTGCTTTTTATTTATTTATTTATTTATTTATTTATTATTATTATTCAATAAGCTGATTGTCATATCAGCATTTTACTTAAAATTTAATATATTTTATCACACCTAATAATATCTTAATAAATTTTCAATTTGGTTGAATTTATATATGGATATTAGAATTGATTGATTGTAATTATGTTTATTCTTAAATATGTGATAAGATGATGTGACATGTTGAGATCAGAGGAAAAAAAATAAGAGTTTTACACCACATTCTCATAGAATTTAATCTTTTTTACTATTTGTATTTTGAGAATTCATTCCTAGTAGTTTTCAGGGTTTTAGCGTAAGTATCAAATTTCGTATTTGAGTAAGTGACATTACTATAATTATTTTCAAAATTGTGGAATCCAAATGATGTTTACAATACATAAAACACATTACACATTTTTCCTTAAAATCAAGCATTCATACTCATGCCAAACATTTAATAGTGTTTTTTATTTTAAAAAATATGTTAAAACATGGTATCAAACACATTTTTACATAATTGGTACTTTAAAGTATTTTCATAATATTCTCAACCAAAAAAGAAAAGTGTTTTCATAACATCTTTTAAACCATAATTTTCATTTCATTTTTTCAATATCTAAATTCTCTTACCAAATGGGCTTATGCAAAATTGATGACTAGAGTTTGGGGTTTGGATTTTGGAGTTTCGACTATGGAGTGGTTTTTGGAGGCTTTTAACATCCACTTATCTAAAAATATACTCATTTTATTCTCTAGAAAACTACTTATCTATTTTAACATTTCATTTACCATCTACCCAACATCTTATCTTTTATTAACATATTACAATAATATAAATTATCTAATAAAATGATATAAAACTAGCACATCTGTCTCTCTTCTCTCACTTCAACTTAAAGAATTAATGGAATAAAAAATTCACTAAAATTTGGTACAGTAACACCTAGGTAAAGATGGTTTTTGGTGTATGTGGAGGGTTCCAAAATAGCAATTTGGAGGTTTTAAACCCCTAATGTTAATGCTCAAATATGCATAATCAAATACTAAAGCTTGGGGTTTGGAGTGATTTATTTATTTATTTATTATTATTATCTATTAATAATTTTTTTTATAAAGTTTAGTTACAAACTTGGTTGTAACCAATTGTTACAACTCTACTCAAAACATTTTATTAAATGTTAATTTTGAAAATTTCACCATTGGATTACATTTCCTTCTTATATCATATGTGTTTGAAAAGTTTATTTCTTATGCATAATATTAAAATCTCAAATTTTTGTAATTTAAAATTATGCATAAGAAATAAATTTATAAATCAAATAGTAAATTGTTTCCAATTGACATGAAATTGACGTGTGCGTTAAGAACGTTAAGAATATGCAATTCAATAATTAGATTTTCAAAATATATACCAAACATGGTTTTTAGACCTAGACCATTTAAAAAATCGAGAAAAGGAGATGTGATTTTTAAGGTCAAACCGTAATGATGTCAAAATTAATTTAATATTAATTAAAATACAAATAAAGATATTAACTGTATAAAAAAATATGGAAATTTACCTCCCAAAAAATATAAAGCAATTTAAACAACTTTAAAAATGAATTTTCCATATTTTTATAAAGTGAATAGAAAATAATAAAAAATAAACAAGCATTAAAAAATTGGGTGTGGTAATATTTCAAAAAAAAAAAATCATTTTAATTAAAAATAAAATTATTTTTGATATAAATTTACAAATTTCACATTCACATGTAATATTGTAAAAGCATAATTCTTGAACACAAATAAATTTAGCAAAGGTTATTAAATAAATAGTGATAAATTAAATGCAAAACTATTAATCTTATAAAACTAAGATTAATGTGCTGAACAAAGAAGTTAAAAGCGTGGGAGGTCATTGGAAGCCAACATATGTTGCAAAGTTCATAAAACTCATGATATACGGCATTAGCTATTATACAAAGAAATTATCAGAATAAATTATATCAAGATCCCTAAAAAGTATCATAACTATTGATTTATATATATATATATATAATAAAACAATAAAGTATGCTTTTTTTTTTTTTGGTTGAAAACTTGAAATATCTACTCATTTTAGAATAAATTGTTTTAGTTTCTAGTTCTAGGCAACAAACTATATAGCAGTCTAGTGGTTGGTTATTAAGGAGAAGGGCTTATTCTTCCTTATAGCTCATTGAGGTTGATCCCTAAGGCTACTTTTCATGAGCTATTATGGACTGAAACTCACATGAACATCATGTAACAGCACCAAGAAGACTCACAAACAGATAATACCTCATGTAGTTTTTTTAAAAAAATTCTTTATAGCTCATTGAGGTTTTCATATCTGCCAAACTGATCTCTAGAACTAATTTTCATTAGTTGTTAGGGACTGAAACTTATGTGACCATCATGTAACAACATTTAAGTTTTGTTTGGTTAGAGGTGAAATAAAGAGGATAAAAAAAAAAAAGAGTCAAAATAGGTTAGAGAGGTTTTTGGTTGGGAGGAAGAGTGGAAGGAAATTTTGGTGGGGCCCAAGTGTTTTCTCCTTGGCCCATCAAAATTCTATCTCTCCAATTTGGAGGAAAAACTTTGAGAACTGTATTTCAACCTAGTCAATTACATTTTTGCCCCTCTTTTTGTAACGTTGAATATGAAAATCTGAGGTAATTGTTGGCATTTGACTCTGCTTCAACCAATTTAATAATTTTTTTTTTTTTTTGGTTCACATTGTTCGTCACTTTTTTCTTTTCATGTTCTTTTTTTATTTTCTTTTTCTTCTTCTTGTTTTCGCCCCCATCTTTTGTCTTTTTCATCTTTTTATTCTTTTGTTTCTTGTATTTACTGTTCATTCACTTCATTGTTTTGGGTTTTTTTTTTATGCTCATCTCACCTTTTGTCTTCTTTCATCTTTTGTTTTTATCAATTTCTTCCATAGTTACCTTCTCGTCCTTTTTTGCTTTTTTTTTTTTTTTTCACCGGTTTTGGATTCAACTTCTACCTTTTAAAATAATAACTTAAAAAAAAAAGGTGTAGTTTCTATTTATAATTTTTTTTAAATAAATAAGTGTATAAAAAATTGCGTTGTCTTTTGTTTTATTTAATAGGGATATAATTGTATATTTATATCAACTTCATTTTTCATAGTTTTCTATCTCTCCGCTTTTCCATCCTCTCAACTAAACACATGAGAGAAAACTAAATTTTTTCTATCCTCTCACTTTTTTATCCCTTCTCCATTTTTTATCCTTCCACTTTTTTATTTCTCCAACCAAATGGACCCTAAGAAGATTCACGAAAGGATTCGCGTGCACCAATAACGTGATTTTCTTCCATAAGAGCTAACAAAAATTAGTTCATAGGGTCTGTATGGTCACAATTTGGTTCCTAAGCCCAAAATGTAAAAAGATCTAGGCTTAAAGAACCCAATACAATAAATTTGTAGAGAGTGGGTTAAAAAACTAAGTTCTAATGAGTTTTTTTTTTTTTTTGAGAAACGGCTCTAATGAGTTGGGTAACAATTATAATGGATCCAGATGACAATAAAGTAAAGATAGACTGGTTTTATCTAAAGAAAATCGTCCTCAGCATAATCTGAAGAGATTAGTTTTTAAATATATCTCTTTAATTTGATTACAAGTATAATTCTTGTTGCTACAGTATTTTTCTCTTAATCCTTTGATCCCCTTTCCATCAAAGGCTTCTTTCTATTTTATACAATCTTCCTTCTTTCATCTCTATCCTCCACGTGTAGATTAGATTACTGGTGTTGATTCTTATCCCATCAACACCTTCTTGAAGTCTTTGGGAGTAGCTGTAAAGCTGAAAATTACTGTTCATGTATCACTTCCTCATTAATACGGCCAAAGAGTTAGCTACAGAACATTTAATGCGGCGGTAGCAGCTTTCTCTTAGATATTTCATTAGCTCTTATGCTTCCATGATGTGCATCCTTATCAATAGAAACTCCTAAAACATTGCTCTAGAAGGCAGTCCACACTTTTTGACCTTTGCTTTGCTTAGCCAAGGAAGCATCCTTCCTTGGACCACCTTTTTGGACCATCATCGCTAGATCCCTTCCTTTATTCATTAATGCCGACCTTTATAACAACGTTTACCCATTCTCGGACTATTAGGCGTCCTCAAGCCGGCTCCTTAACCCAATATATACTACTGGGCCTATCATCTCTACAATAGCCCCTCAAAATTCTCCTCGTTTGCTCCTTGGAAGAAAAGAGGATTCCGATATCACCACAATCACCCTGCTCTTATCATACATCATCTCTGTCTACGCAGGTGCCTTTTTAATTGCCTAACGCACGCTCCTGACTCTTCGGCATCCGAGATGCGCCTTCATTAAATTTTTGCGATTCCATGTTCCTTACGTTCTATGGTACGATGCGAATCCAATGGCTGAGGATTTTATTGGAACTCAGATGGGAATTTTTTCACTTGTCATTCTCTCTGTGATACAAATATTGCCTAAACACTTCATTCATCTCACTTTAGCACTCATACACTGAACATTTGCACTTATAAATATCAAAAGCTAGTCTGAGGAGAGTTTTCTACTTTGCGTAAGTCTTTTTAACCCTTTCTATTTATTTTTCCTTCTACTTTTCTTTACACAGAATCCTCTTCTCCTCAGCCCTCTTAATTTCCCTTCCCTTTCTTCTTACCTTCACCTATCTCTGACCAAATGGGTAAATTTGCTTACTTGGTAGACTCCGTGGAGAGTATTGAGAGCTTTAAAGCTCAATATAGAATATCACCAGGAGTCTCTATTAGGTACTGTAAGGAAGGGGATTGGCACACCAATAGGTAGGAGGGAGAACTGGTAATCTCGACGATTGCCTTCATAAAGGAAGGGATGAGAATCCCTATGGGTACAGTCACTAGGGATTACCTAAGGCCTCATAGGTTAGCTACCAACCAATGCGCCCTAAACATGTTTAGGATTTTAGATAGTGTAGATGCCCTTAATGAGAGAATGAGCTTAAACCTTACCCACCACGATGCCAACTAGATCTATAACCTTCACCACCTAAAAACTAGGTATCCCGAGGTTAGACTCATCTCATGCCTCCCTGACTCCAAAAAAGGCATGAACAAAGACTTCCTAATCGTTTTAGGGGAGTGGCACGACGGCCTCCCCTGCCCGACAAGAGAAGGGATACTAGGTGGGGTTTTAGGTCTAGGTTAATCTGTATAAAATTACTCATTTCTCCCTTTTACACACTTTGTACCTGTCTTTTCTCTGTTTATGTTGGTAATTGATTTTTCCTTTGATTTGCACCATTTCCTTTTTTGATGGTGTTTTTTGTTTGTTTTCTTCATTGTTTTGCAGATAAGCATGCCATCATTCCAAACTTCAACCTTGTTAGCCAGCCGAGCCTAGATAAGATTCTTAAAGCCGAGGTGTTCGTTCATAGTGAAGGTTAACTAAGGGCGGCCCACCTCATCCTTGGCTACAAGCCTCTTTCATCAAGTTTTCAGGCGCCAAAGTGTTAGATAAAGGAAGGGATCCTCGCTTGCACCAGATAAGTGTTGCTGCCCCTGGTTTCCTCACCATTGACCCTATTCCAGAAGGTGTATTTGAAGTAACCCTGCCACCTCAGTATACAATTGGAGAAGCCACCCCTTCCCATCTTGCTATCAAAGAAGAAGAAAAAGAAGAAGAAGAAGAAAAAAGAAAAAGAAGAGGTGGTTGAAGTGTTGATTCTGAAGACGATTTTAAAGTCTTTAACCGACCTCAATCTCCTGAGATACTCTCCAGTGACTTTAGTCATCAGCCTTTAGCAGAAGTAAGCCAGACACAATGAGACCTTTCTGTTCCAAAAGCTATGGGGATACAATGCAAGGCAATGTCAACTCTCCAAGAGCTGTTGAAATCTCAAGCTGGGGGAAATGCGCCGGGGAAGGCAACCCAGACTAGGTTTCCCACCCATCTACCCACTCAACTCCTCCGATCTGATCTAGTCGACCATAAGAGGAAAAGGGAGTATAAGGGAAAAGAGGTGGTGGAGGTAGGAAAAAACCACCCCTCCTTGGTGGTTGAGCCCCAGAGAGGGGCCAAACAAGCCAAAGTCATGCAGACAAGATCCTCCAATGAGGGTGAGAGGAAGGGTGACCAACAAGCTGCAGTCCCAGCCTGGGCCCACCTTTGGTGCTGGATGGAGTTCCTCTCCCCAGTGATGCCTCCATCCAAGACTACCAGCAGGGCAAGGCTGGGTACGTGGCTAACGCCATGGAGCAGTTCCTGTTGCTACCTAACAACATGGCTGACCTTAGGTCTATGAAGAAGCATGAGGTGTTCCTCGGCTTGAAGAGGGACCTTGCCATGGTAAGTCCCTTAGTCTTAGTCTTAGTTTTTTTTTTTTTTTTTTTTTTTTTAAATTTTTTTTTATAACTGTATTTCCTTCCCCTTTTAGGCCATCCAAGCTACATTCAAGGTCGAGGAGATGATGAACAAATTTTACCGGATGATGAAGGAGGAAGAGGGAAGGCGCATTGTGGTTGTAGAAGCCTTCAATGTGGTCGAGAAAAGGGTGCAGGAGCTAAAGAATAAGTTGGTTGAGGTGGACCGAGACAAGAAGAGTGCTAAAGCCACTTTGGAAGGGGCTAAAAGGCAAGCTGAAGGTCAACGAAGGCAACTTTGCCAAACCAAGGACCAGCTGTCCATCTCCAAAGAGCAGATTGCAGCCTTGAAGAAGAAATTAGAGGAGGCTGAGAAGGCCTAAGATCAGGCCGAGCAAGACGGGTACAATGTAGGGGTGGCGGAGACAGAGGAAACCCTTATGGTTGAGGTCTCGGAGGTATGTAGGAACTACTGCCTCCAGGTGTGGAATGAGACCTTCAACCAAGCTGGAGTTAAAGCCTCTTCTACACTTAGGAAAGCAGAGAGTGTATACTACCCTTCTGCTATCCGTGCATCTGCCTTTGCCAGCTCCAAGACTGACACCACCTCCAAGGTGGCAGAAATGGGCAAGGCCAGTCCCCCCAAGGTCCTTCCTTCTCCTAACAGTCTTTCCAAGGTGGCTGAGCAGCCTAGGATTGTTGAAAAGGAAACAAATACATCTAAAGGAGTGGCCCCTGATACCACAAAGCCCTCAGTTGCTCCCCAGGACCTCTCCAAAGAGAAAGAAGTCCTAACCAAGATGGAGATCATCTTGGCCACTCTCCCCGTGCCTGCCAAGGGTAACCTCACTGGTAAGGGCCCAAAGGCCTCGGAAGCAGCGCTCACCCAGTCCACCAAGGCCCTAGCCAAAGAAAAAATTATAATAAAATAGAAGTAATTTTAAGAGTAGCTTTCTTTTTTTTTTTTCCTTTTTTTTTGTTTCTAGAATTTGTAATCAGTTTGATCTTTTGTAACTAATTTGCCTTTTTCTAAGGCTTAAATTAATGAAAATTATGAACATTTCCTTTACTCCTGTGTTACTCATACAACCAATATAAAAATGAGACACCATTCACTTAGCTATCTGTGTAAATGATAATGTGTTTGAAAATTCAACAAAGTATATCATTTACTCCAAAAACATACACAATGGTAGAGTATCCATACATGTTTGACTCCACTTAATCCCCTACTTATTAGTAAGTCTAAAGGACTGGAGGGACAGTTAATTTTCAAACAGATAATAGATATACTTGATATACTAACAAATGCTTTAAGTGATGCCCATGAATGTCCATTTGCTCAAGTTACTACCATGAAGGTCTCTGCCATTCAGCACTATTGGTTCTATTTAATACTTAAACGAATAATAGAAAGTATTAATTTGCTCAAATCATGTGGTCTGAGGAGCCAGACATAACTAAGATTCTGTTTAATACTTAGAAAAATAATAGAAAGTATTAATTTACCCAAAGTATGTGGTCTGAGAAGTCAGGCATAACTAAGGTTCTGTTTAACACTTAGAAAAGTGATGTGAAGTATTAATTTATCCAAAGCATATGGTCCGAGGAGCCAGGTATGACTAAGATTTTGTTTAACATTTAGAAAAATGAGGTGAAGTATTAATTTACCCAAAACATATGGTCCGAGGATCCAGACATGACCAAGGTTCTATTTAACACTTAGAAAAATGATGTGAAGTACTAATTTACCCAAAGCATGTTGTCTGAGAAACCAGGCATGACTAAGGTTTTGTTTAACACTTAGAAAAATTATGTGAAGTATTAATTTACCCAAAACATGTGGTCTAAGGATTCAAGCATGACTAAGGTTTTGTTTAACACTTAGAAAAATGATGTGAAAATATAAGTTTACCCAAGGTGTGTGGTCCAAGGAACCAGACATGACCAAGGTTCTGTTTAATATTTAAACAAATAATAAGAAATATAAAGCATAATGTAAAAAAACAAAAATATGGCAGAAAAGACTTTCATTAATAATAATACATTCGCAGGTTATTTACATTTCAAGGGCATGATACAACATTTCTATCCAGATCTTCAAGATAATATGCACCTATTCCAGCTACCGAGGTGATGTGATACAGCCTTTCTTAATTGGGCCTTAACTTTCCCCATGTTGGGTTCTTTGTAGTACCTAGAACTTTTCTTAATACCAAGTCTCCAGGCGCTAATGGCCTAAACCTCACGTTGGCATCGTACCCTTGATTGAATTATGACATTTTCTCTTTGCTCTTCAATTAAATCTAAACTCTTCTCTAACAGCTCATCATTGTTGCCTGGAGTGAATGAACTCGTTCTAAGTGTTGGAAATCCAGTCTCCAAAAGAATCACAACCTCGGCTCCATAAGTCATTGAAAAGGTGGTCTCCCCTGTTGACTTATGGGGTGTAGTCTGATATGTTCAAAGGACGTGTGACAGCTCTTCCACCCATTTTTCCTTTGCATCATCCAATCTTTTCTTAAGTCCATTTACTATGACCTTATTGACAGCCTCGGATTGTCTATTTCCCTGTGAATAAATCGGGGGTGGAATACCTATTCGTAATGCCTAGGTCACAACAGTACCTCTAGAAGGCTTAACTATCAAGCTGAAGGCCATTGTCCGAGATGAGGGTATGAGGAATCCCAAACTAGGTGACAATATTTTTTCCAAACAAATCTCTTGGCATCTGCATCCCTGATATTTGCCAGTGGTTCAGCTTCAACCCACTTGGTGAAATAATTTGTGTTGACTAGCAGCCATCTCTTATTCCCTGCTGCCTTAGGGAAAAATCCTACAATATCTAAGCCTTATTGAGCAAATGGCCAAGGGCTAGATGGAGGATTAAGGATTCCCCCTAGTTGATGAATGTTTGGGGCAAACCTTTGGCATTGGTCACATTTCTTCATGTATTCTTTTACTTCCTTCTATATGTTCGGCCACCAATATTCCTGAGTGATGGCCCTGTGAGACAAAGATCTACCTCCTGTGTGGCTATCACAAATTCCTTCATGTAACTCCTAGGAGTAACTCTGATGTTTCAGGGTGTATGTATAGCAAATATGGCCCAAAAAAAGAGCGCTTGTACAACTTTTGATTCTTGGATAGCTGAAACAGAGGAGCCTTTCTTTGCATTTTTCAACCTCGAATTTCCCCTCAGGCAAGATATCCTCTTTCAGGAACAGCACTATAGAGTCCATCTAACTAGGTCCCACCCTAATTTGATGAATATGGACCATCTTCTTCTTTATCTTATTAGGTTTGCACAAGTCTTCAACAAGGATAACCTGAGGTAAGTCCTGTGCCGAGGAGGTTGCAAGAATGGCCAGAGAATCAGCATGTGTGTTTTCGCTTCTAGGGATTTGCAGTAAGTTGAAAGACTTAAACCCTGATTATAAGTGCCCAACCTGATTTAAATATTCTTGCATTCTCACATCCCTGGCTTCTAGCTCTCCCTTTTCTTGAACTACAACCAACTTTGAATCTGAGAATATCTCCATTGCTTTTCCTTCCATTTTCTGAACCATGGTCATTCCTACCAATAGAGTCTCATATTCAACCTCATTGTTTGTGGCCGAGAAGCCCAATCTTAAGGATTTCTCAATAGTGATCTTCTTAGGAGATATCAAAACTAGCCCCACTCTAGATCCTCTTTGATTTGCTGCACCATCAACGTATACCCTCCAAGATAAAGGTTCTTGTAAGGAAACTATGCCAATTGATTTTCCATCCATGTCCCGCTTCTCTATCTTCTATTCTAATGGGGATTTAAGAAACTCGGCCATTAAATCCATGAGGACCTGGCCTTTGATAGAGGTGCAAGGCATATAGTTGATATTAAAAGCCCTTAGGATCGTACCCCACTTAGTAATCCTTCTCGTGTAATTAGCACTCCGAAGTAGCGATCGAAGCGGAAGTAGGGTTAAAACAACAACTGTGTAGGATTGGAAGTAGTGAGGAAATTTACGTGTAGCATGTACTACTACCAAAACGGCCTTCTCCAATGGTAAGTAATGAACTTCTGCTTCATGCAAAGACTTGCTCACATAGTAAACTGGTTTCTGCATGTCGTTGTCAACTCGTATCAGTACCAAGCTCATAGCATGGGAAGCCACAACAAAGTAAGCAAACAAAACCTCATCCACCTCGAGCCTGAACATAATGGGTGGCCGAGAAAGGTATTCCTTAAACTGCAGGAATGCCAAGGCACACTCCTCAGTCCATTCAAATCCCTTCCATTTATTCAACAACTGGAAGAAAGGTCTGCACCTATCCACTGATCGAAAGATAAATCTATTTAAGGTAGCAGTCATTCTTGTTAGTTTCTGGACTTCTTTGGGATTTCAAGGTGGCTGTAGACTTAACTTGATCAGGGCTGACCTCAATTCCATGATGAGTGACCATATAGCCTAGAAATTTTCCTGATCCCACGCCAAAGGAGCACTTGGAAGCATTGAGACGTAGTTTGTGTTTCCTCAGTATTTCAAAAATATTCTCAAGGTCTCTTACGTGCTCGGATACCACCTTACTCTTCACTACCATATCATCTATATAAACCTCAATATTTTTTCCTAATTGTGGCTCAAACATCCTGGTCATCATCTTCTGATAGGTAGACCCTGCATTCTTCAATTTGAAAGGCATCACAGTGGTAATTTTCGATAAAAGTGACAAAAGCTGTCTTCTCCTAATCACCCAAAACCAGTGGTATTTGGTGGTATCCCTGGAAGGCATCCAAAAAGCTTATCCAGGAATGGCCTACAGTTGCATCCACTAGCTAGTCTATCCGAGGCATGGGGAAAGGGTCCTTTGAATAGGCATTGTTTAAATCTGTGAAGTCTACACATACTTGTCACTTCCCATTTTTCTTCTTCACCACTATAGTATTAGCTAGCCACTACAGTATTGGCTAGCAATTCAGGGTAAAACACCTTTTTAATAGCCCCAACCTACTTAAGTTTGATTACTTCGTCCTTGACAGCATCAGAATGGTCCTTAGATGAGCGTCGAGGTGGTTGCTTTTTGGGAATGATGGACAGATTGACATTCAAATGATGGCAGATGAAGTTCGGATCCACTCTAGGAGTTTCGTAAGCACTCCATGTGAACATGTCAATATTCTTCTTAAGAAACACTATCAGCTTTTCCTTCTCTCGAGGAGGTAGCTGAGCTCTGACCTGAAAAAATATTTTCGAATTGTCATCTACAACAATCTTCTCTGACTTTTCATGCTTCGCCCCTTCTGATGTCTCATCCATGGGCAACACCAGAGTCCTTGATTGCTATAAACCCTTATCAGTAGAGGCCGAGGATCCAGTTTCAGGCTGATGCATAATTGCAACCACTAAGCATTGCCTAGCCACAAACTGGCTCCCAACCAGTTCCTCAATCTGATCCCTGGAGAGATATTTCATTTTCAAGTGGAGAGTGGAAGAAACAGCTCCCAGGGCATGAAGCCAAGGTCTTGCTACAATGGCAGTGTAGGGAAAATAAGCATCCACCACAATGAAATCCACCTCCACTGCCTCTGAACCTGCCTACATGAATAGTCTAACCTGGCCTCTTGGAATAACAACCTCCCTATCAAGCCCAACAGAGGTGAATCATAACTTGTTAAATCCCTAGGTTTTAAGTTTAGCCCATTGTACAAATCAGGGTACATAATTTCTGCCCCACTGCCCTAATCCACCAACATTCTCTTCACATCATGCCCTCCTATTTTGAGGGTGACCATTAGGGCATCATTATGTGGCTATATGGTGCCAACCTTTTCCTCATCTAAGAAACTCAACTCTGGTCGGATCTCTATCCTAGCCTTCTTCGGCTCAGAGTTAGAGTTTTCGGCAGGTGGCAGAGCTACAAAGATCACCCTGGAAGGGTGAGAGCTAGTCCTCCTTAGAGCAGCGAGGATAACATTAATTGTGCCCAAAGGGGTTCTTGAATAAGCATTTTTTTGAAGTCCTAATCCTGACTGGCTCCCTTGCCTTCTGGGTTGATGTAAAAATTGCTTTAACCTCCCTTCTCTGACCAGCTATTCCAGATGATTCCATAAGGTTCTGCAATCTTCCGTGGTGTGCCTTCGTTCCTAGTGGTGCTGGCAATGAAGGCTTTGATTGCACTTCATAGGGTCTCCTTCCATCTTATTTAGCTATTTAAAGTATAGCTCATTCTTGATTTTTTCTAAAACTTGATGCACTGGCTTTCAGAATATCGTGCTGACCACCTGAGTAGTAGTAGGTCCAAATTGCCAAGCGAAATCTCTTCGGGGCCGATTATTGTTGTACCTATCTGACTTGAAATCCCTTCTATCTTGAAGGATAACCTTAGCCTTTCCCTTCCCCTGCTGTTGGTCTTCCTTGCTTCGTTTATACTCGTTTAACCTCCCTTCTCTGACCAGCTATTCCAGATGATTCCATAAGGTTCTGCAATCTTCCGTGGTGTGCCTTCGTTCCTAGTGGTGCTGGCAATGAAGGCTTTGATTGCACTTCATAGGGTCTCCTTCCATCTTATTTAGCTATTTAAAGTATAGCTCATTCTTGATTTTTTCTAAAACTTGATGCACTGGCTTTCAGAATATCGTGCTGACCACCTGAGTAGTAGTAGGTCCAAATTGCCAAGCGAAATCTCTTCGGGGCCGATTATTGTTGTACCTATCTGACTTGAAATCCCTTCTATCTTGAAGGATAACCTTAGCCTTTCCCTTCCCCTGCTGTTGGTCTTCCTTGCTTCGTTTATACTCGTTAATATGGTCCATGAGTCGATGCACACTCCTTATAGGTTTCTTGGTCAATGACTTTCTCAAATCATGCTCGACAGGTAGGCCGACCTTGAAAGTCCTTATGGCCACATCATTAAAGTCCCCATCGATCTCATTGAATATCTCTCAGTATCTGTTCGAGTATGTTTTCAGGGTCTCCCTTTCTTGCATGGTCATAGACAACAAGTAGTCTAAGGGCCGAGGAACCCTACTACATATGATAAAGCGAGATCCAAACGCTGAAGTAGGTTCCCTAAATGAATCAATAGAACCTGCTTTCAAGCCATCAAACCACCTCATTGCCACAGGCCCCAAAACTAGATGGGAATACCTTGCACATCAAGGCCTCATTCTTGGAGTGCACAGCCATTCTTTGGTTGAAGTGGCTCACATGCTCTACAGGGTTTGTTTGACCATTGTACATGGTGAATGTTAGCTGAGTGAATTGCCAGGAAGTTTTCCTCCTTCGATTCTGCGTGAGAAAGGTGATATGGAAATTTGGTTTAACGCTCTACTCATAGTGTCGTTTCCTAGGCCTTTGTAAGATGAGCTCTTATTTCTGCGCTCACAACGGCTATCCTCATTACACGAGAAAGACTCATTGAGGGGAGTCCTTGATCTGGGCCTGCATTTGACATCTTCATCATTGTTAGAAGAAAAATCAAAATTGGAAGGAGTCCGTCTTTGTTGCTCGTTGTGCAACCTCCTTCTCAAACGATCAATCTCCAGTTGCATGGCTCTAGTATTCTCCTCATGAGAGACGTGGCTCCCACTTTAAGACTGGCTCCTGCCAGTATGGGTGGTATGCATATTAACTTCCCGGTCCCTTCTTCGCTCAAGATTAAGGAAATGATCTTGACGTCGGGACCCTATGGATTCCTCCCAATTTTGGTCTGAACCTACCATAATTGAACGTTAAACTCACTATAACACAAGAATTTCCCACAGACGGCGCCAATTGTAAGGTCACAATTTGGTTCCTAAGCCCAAAAGGTAAAAGGATCTAGGCCCAAAGAGTCCAATATAATGAATTTGTAGAGAGTAGGTTAGAAAATTAGGCTGTAATGAGTTGGGTAACAATTATAATGAATCTAGATGACAATAAAATAAAGATAGACTAGTTTTATCTAAAGAAAATCATCCTCGGCACAGTCTGAGGAGATCAGTTCTTGAATATATCTCTTGAATTTGATTACAAGCACAATTTTTGTTGCTACAATATTTTTCTCTTAATCCTCCGATCCCCTTTCCATCAGAGTCTTCTTTCTAGTTTATTCTATTTTTCTTCTTTCATCTCTACCCTCCACATGTAGATTAGATTACTGGTGTTGATCATTGTCCCATCAACATTTTCTTGAAGTCTTTGGGAGTAGCTGTAAGGCTGTAAATTATTGTTTTGGTATCACTTCCTCATTAATGCGGCCAGAGAGTTAGCTACAGAGCATTTAATGCGGTGGTAGCAGCTTTCTCTTAGATATTTCGTAGCTCTCATTCTTCCATGATGTGCATCCTTATCAATAGAAACTCCCAAAACGTTGCTCTAGAGGGCAGACTGCACTTTCTGACCTCTGCTTTGCTTAGCCGAGGAAGCATCTTTCCTCAGACCACCTTCTTGGACCATCATGGCTAGATCCCTTCTTTTATTCATTAATGCTGACCTCCATAACAACGTTTACCTGTTCTCGGACTACTAGGCGTCCTCGGACCAGGCCCCTGGCCCAATATATATTATTGGGCCTATCATCCCTATAGAGTCAATTTGGTAGGAATACAATTCGTCAGACACACTGTTTTGCAATAGTAATATGCAATGCATAGTAAACAAACACTTAAAATAATTATTTAAAAAATGTCCTTGGCCAGCACCATATCATGCACTCCTAGAGTGTTTTCTTCCTAACACCACATACACAAAAAATAGATTGGTGTCTTGGCCTAATAATAAAGAGTATTTATCATGAAGCCGATGCCAAAGATTGAAATTTTATTGTATCTTCTATAAATAATAATAAAAATTGAAAATTAAGAGTTTAATTTTATGACCAATTAAAATCAATCAAACTTAACTCATACATTCATGCTTATTTTAATAACAATTTTGAACCAATACAAATTTTTTCCTTCATTTGATTTGATTAAAAGACTTAATTTCCCCCCTAGAAAATACTATTTTTTTTTTTCCCTTTAAACCCCATGATAACCCATTATAATATGGAATTTTACTATAGGTCAAAATATCGAAAATTTTATTCATGTCAAATAACAATTTCTCCATTTGGTCATATTTCGCTCAAAGGGTGGAATTTCCTGTGCATCCAAGTAGGTGACTACCTCGAGTGATAGAATAGAAGTCAACAAGAGATAACGAAAGGAAAATATTCCAACCATTTCTTAGACTCAAATCCAATAAACATCTAATACATCCAAAGGTTAATGAGTTCTTACTTCTTAGCATCTTGCAATAGCCAAACAATTAATTCTATAGGCAATTATTTGAGTATCAAATAAGGCAACTTATAGAGTTTGGTTTACTTCCAGTACTTTTTTAATTAGAATTTTCTTTTGTTTTAATGAGAAGTTGCCACATTACTCATTAACTAAATAAAATGTGAAGATTAAAACTCACAACCACTTGCTAATGTATATTTAAAACAACAGAATATGTCTAATTAACAAAATACTGGAAGTAAGCCAAATCCCTTTTTATAGACCTTGTTCTCATTTGTATTTGCCTATTTGGTGCCAGCGAAGGAAAACATGTATAAGACTCAGTTTCCTTCTTATTTTTTTGTTTGCCATTTTCTTTATCATTCCCTATTCTTACCTTTTTATTATTGGTTCACCGGCGGGTAGAAAGCTATTACAGTTAGACCTAGGCTAAATAATTATCATTGATTTCCCCACATTCTTTTTTTTTTTTTTTATTTTTTAATAAGATTGTTATGCCTATTGATATGCTTTTCAATTCTTTGAACTTATTAGGACGTGCCCCTTGGATGTTCCAAAATTGTAAGCCATATAAATAAGTTTGCAAAATATGTTGGAAATCAAGTGTTACATGGTCAGGTGTATGCACAAAAAATTGTACCAAGCAATGTAAGAAGTGGGAGAATGCAAGCAGTGGACATTGTTCTTAAAGCATCCCCAATCGGAATTTCTATCATAGCCTATTTTATCATCTCAAAAAACTACTTTATCAATTATATATACCATATCATTTTACAATACTCTTAACATCTCAACTTTTATTTTATCATACTACACATTAAAATAATATAAATTACACAATAAAAAAATAATATAAAATTATCTCCCTCTTTCCTTTATCCCTAATTTCTGTCACTTTTCCTCACTGCCTCTCTCTCTCTCTCAACCACACTGCCACCAACAACAGGCACCACCATACCAAAACCCAATATTTAACCACCAACAACCTAGCCAAGATTTTTCTCAAAAAAAAAAAAAAAAGAAAAGAAAAAAAAGCCAAGAACAAAGTAGCAAATCCACCAAATCACCCAAAAATAATTACTACTACTGCCATCAATCCAAACATAAACACTGCTTAGTGGGTCTGGCCATAGGTGGCTTTGGTGATGGTGTTCATGTGCATGGGTTTTAGGTTTGAAGAAAGTGTGTTTGAAGAGAAGAGAGAGCAACATGAGAGAGAAGGAAGAGAAAGGTTTGGTCTGAGATGAGCTATGGAGAGAGAGAGGATGAGAGAAAGGCTTGCATGTGGCAGCGGCCTGTGTTGGTGGTGGCCACTGTTACCATCATCGGAACCCAATACCACCACCTTAGTTACCTAGCCACGATCTCCATAGTTCCACCATGGCTCACGACCTCCATGCCTCCACCACAGAAGTTGATTGAGCCTCCAACGCCATTGCCTCCATGTCGATTTGAGAGAGAGGAAGTTAGAGTTTTTGGATTTGAAGAAGAGAGAGCAGGAAGAAGAGAGAGCAGAAAGAAAGAGAGGAAAGAAGAGAGAGAAAGATAATGAAATAATGAAAGAGGAAAGAGAAGAACCAAACATTAAAAAATAATATTTTATTATACCATTGTGCTAAAGTGTCATCCTATCTTTAGGACGGTACTATAGCACTATGGCAAAAAAATTTGCATTTTTACATATTTCCATGTCCAGCTGTTGATCTACTTTGGACTTCACATGCTAAATTTTCCTTACATTTGCCATATTTCAGGTCCATTGTGAATGCTCTTACTATTTGAAATGCTATTGCGAGCATATAGACCGTGTTTGACAATATGAAATGTATTATTAGTGTGTAGTCTAGTTATAACTAAAATAATGGGAATGAATTTTATATTTCAAACCAAAATTGTATCAGCTTTTAGGCTAATTTCATTATAAGTGGCAATGTTTTCCAAATTATTATAGCTTAATTAATAGACTCCTTATGGTGCTTGTTGGCGGTTTATCATTTGCTATAGGTTTTGTGAGTAAAATGATATTTATGCAAGAATTCTATGGTCTTCTTATACTTCTTGATGAAGTATTCACCATTCATATATGTTTTCTTCTTTACATTTAGGAAAGTTTGATCTTTGCAAAAGCTTGCTGTACCAGGAAAATATAACGTGGTTGTACACTTGTACGACTTTTTATATTTTTTTTATAAAAGAGAGAAAAAAAGAAAAGTAACGATTGAAATTGAAAAGTAAATGGAAAGCACATTTTTTTTTATGAGGAATACGTGGAAATGGAAATGGAAATGGAAAGCATATTTACCCGTACAATTTTAATTGGGGCAGCTTGTAAAGAACTATAATACATGTGTAAAACTAACAAATTTTAATTTCAGATTCTTATTCATGCCATATAATATGAAACATAATGCTATTCAACTATTTTCTTTTTCTCTTGGTATTACAAACCCCTTGAATCCAACCAACTTTGTTTTTTTTGAGAAAGGAACCAACTTTGTTAGCAAGAAAAGCATGCCAGTCAGCTTTCATTTCATTTAAATGCACTCAATCATGAGGTGACTTATGGGCACTTTATGTTTTATTATGTTTTCATATTGATCATACTATTTATTTTCATTAGTAATTTGACCATATATAATGTCTCTTTCCTAAAACAATTAAATATCTACATTCAACAACATTTTAGAGTTAGTATTTTATGAAATGGTTAAACATGAAAAACACTTATTATTAATATTAGATTACTAATTAAAATGGATAACAAGGCTAACATGAAATGGAATCAAATATAAGGAGCTTAAATGAACATTCAACAACATTTTAGAACTACTATTTTATAAATTATTAAACATAAAATATACTTAACATCAGATTATTAATAAAATAAGATGGCAAGACGAGTATGAAACAAAATCAAATATGAGGAGCTAAAATGAAAATTTTGAAACACAAATGGTTAGAATGATAACAAACCCAAATTTTAAGGACAAAAAATTAACTTCAATTTAAAAGAAAACTAGCTACCTTCAACTAGCCACCAATATTTCACATGTGATGAGGCTAGTATAAAGGAAGATGTTATGTCTACTTAAATAAGAAAAATGTCTGGTTAACTTGGTGTCCTTAGGACATTTTTTAATAAATAATTTTAGCAAAGTTTTGATACTATATTCATGAAAAATATAATAAAAAAACTACTAAAATCAATTACCTTTTTCTTTTTTAATAAAAAATTTCTAAAACCAATGTGATGTTAGATTACCTTCAAACTCTTTATATATATATATATATTACTATATGTGAATTTTGAAAATCTAACTATTAAATTGTAATTTTTTATTTTATTTTTTTGTTATTAACATGCATGTGAAATTTCGTTCAAATGAGACGTTAATTACTATTGGATCAATAAACTTATTTTTATGCATAATTTTTTTATCACAAAAACTTAAAATTTAAATATGTAATTGATGATATAGTTATTAATTTTTGATCTTCTTAAAATTTTCCAACCATAAAGAATATAATAAAAAAATGTAGTCCAACAATTAAAATTTTAAAATTCATATCTAATAAAAAAATATAGAAACAAATTATGTAGAATTTCTCTCTAATTAACTTTTCCACTAAAGAAAAACATACATTCTACAACACCTTGGTCATTGCTAGGGGTGTCAATTTTTACCCAAACCCATTAACCCACCCATATCACCTAATTTGGGTAAGTCAAGTCTTAACTAAACTCAGTTAAACATTTGGGTTAAATTGGTAAAGACCCATTGGGTAACCTCGTTGGAAGGACCATAATTTGACTCCCTACAATCACTTTAAAAACAGGCCTGCGTGGTGTGATGTCGAATGCCATAAAAGATTTGAGTGTGTCTTCCTTATCACCAATTGGTTTTGAGGTGGAATGACATAGTTCATGGTCTGACAAATGGTATCACTGTATCAGAGCTAAGGTCATGGGTTCGAGTCACAGGAGTGTTATTGTGAGGGAGAGATTGTTGGGGGGATCACAATTTGACTCCTTACAACCATTCTAAAAATAGGCCGACGTTGTATTATGTCGAATGCCATAAATATTTGATTGTGTCTTTCTGATTACTAATTGGTTTTGAGGTGGAATGACATAGTTCATGATCTGACAAACCTAATTAAATGGGTCTAAATGGTTAAATCTACTAGGTAACCAATGGGTAAACCCACCTTTATTCATTTATTTTTATTTTCAACCTTTAACATTGATAAGAAAGAAAAGAAATTCTAAGTTTCTAACCCTTGCTCCTAAAAACAGCTATGAAATACCTCCTCCCTCTCCAAAGAGCAAATCTAAACCCTAACTAGAAAATTTCTTATTGATTTTCTTTAGCTTTCTTCTCACTTTACCAGCTATCAAGCACATCCTAAGATTTTCTAGTTTCTCTAACCCTCTCTCTCTTCGACTAAGTGTCTATGTTGTGCTCTAAGATCATTGAAATCTTCTTCTCAAGCTTAAAGCGTGGCCAAGGTGATGGAGTTGCAGACCATAGTCGACAATTAAGCCACCAAAGTCCTTCCTCGTCGTCGCACTCAAGGGATTCACTGTGAAACCATCAGTTAAAGGACTCAAAACCACAACTTCTCCTTTAAGATTGAATCTCATCGACGAGCTAAAATTCAGTGAAGCTTGAGTGCAAAATCAAAATTGAGAGAATCATAGAGTTCATTTGTTGAGGCTAGATTTTTTGTTTGGTTGCTAAGAAAATTTAGAAAATTATGTTTGTTACTCAGAAATTTACAAAGCAAACAATATTTTCTTGGTTGAAAAATCTAGCAAATTTTCTCCCTCTCTCTCGGTTGATTAACTAGATTTGATTTATGAATTTTTCTTGGCATCCAAACATTGGGATAGGAGAATTTTTTTGGGATTTTTTTTTTCTAATTTCCTTTTCAATCCTTTGATTAGATTTGATTTACAAATTTTCTTTGCAACCAAACACATGAATAAGAGAATTTTTTTTTTTGGATTTTTAAAAAAATTTTCTTTTCTATCCTTTGGTTAGTTCTTTGAGGCTAATTTTAATTTTATGTCTTTGATCAATATGGTGGGCATTTGGGTAATTTTTTTTTGAGTGAATGTATTTTGGTAATATTACTCCCTCCGTCCCATTTTTTTTGTCCTCTATTCCATTTTGAGATGTCCCAAAATATTGTCCTGTTTCTAAAAATAAAAGTCATTAATTTACTAATGTTCCTATTATACCCCTATTAATTTACTTATTCAATTTTTTGATAATTTTTTTTAAGGGTTGTTTTGGAAATTTATACATTTTTAAAAGGTAGACAAGACAATAAATGATGTTCCCTTAAAAAATTTGACTTTTCAAACAGGACAAAAAAAATGGGACGGAGGGAGTATAAGTTTTTGGTATTTGTAAGTATGTATATATAAACTAAATAATGGGTTAAATGGGTGAGTTGGGGATTAAATGAGTTGGGTGGGAAATGAGTATTTAATATTTATTTAAACAAGTAATAAATGAGTAAATAGATAATTGTGTACCCAATTCATTTATCACCCAACCCAAAATGCATCCAATCCACCCAATTTAGTTTGAGATTAAATTTTGTAAAGATATAGTGTAAATATGTTTTACTCCTCCAATCTCCAAGATACCACATTATCTAATTACATATTTAAGAATAAGAACAACTCTTAGTAAAAAAAAAAAAAAAAAAAAAAACACAACTATACTCAATCAATTTCAATACTCATATATATATATATATATATATATTTAACTGAATTAAAAATTTATTAAGATATTATTATTTTTTTTGAAAACAAAATATTATTAGATGTAGTAAAGTATATTAAATTTTTAGTAAATTATTAATATAACAATTTGTTATTGGATGATATAAATAGTAAATGTCACAGCTCATTTTTAGTCAATTCGGAGTCATTCTATGACTTTTCTCTTTCACTAGTTTTTGCCGACTCCTGTCTGTGGCTCTCAACTCTTTTATGCAAGGGACAATGACCGAGAGGTCCGCTAGTCCAACGGCTACATGCACTTTCTGGCACCATCAATCCCTTTTTCGTTCCTTCCTCGAAATCAACCCAATTCTAATTTACATGTTTTGCAACCAATGGACCCACCATGAACTTTCTCCTCATTAACTTTTCCTTCGCAACCAACAACACATATCGCTTCAATGCTCTCTGCGCATTATACTCTAACATTTCTTCTTTTCCTCTTTTCTTTTTCTTTTCCCAAAGGCCAAAGGTAAAGCCATATTCCCCCCTAAAGTCCCTAAACCCCTAATTACCTCTTTGACACATTGGTCAGTGCACCGTAACAATTGTCCCCATCTTGTTCTCCATAACCACCTTTCAAAGCGAACCACTCTCATTGCTCTTGTCTCTCTTTCTGCTTCACACCCTTTAATACTTTCACCAAACAAAGCACTGTGAACCAAGGACCATGATAGCATTGAAGAAAATGGGTCATCCTGTTTTTCTTCCTCTCCTCATTCTCTCCTTCCTCATATCCACTTCAAGTAAGTCCATTTTTCTCTCAATCTTATTTATTTATTTATTTTTTGTGTATGTTACAATGCCCTCTATTTGAATCAAATTGTGAGATCCAGAAAAATAAAATCTTAATCGTAAAATAAGCCTAACCCTTTTGTTTACAGGTGCCAAGTTCACGAGCAAGGTGGGAATTAACTATGGCCAATTGGGAAACAATCTACCATCACCATCAAAGTCGGTGGAGCTTATCAAATCTCTCAAAGCCAAGCTTGTGAAAATCTACGACACAAACCCAAAAATCCTTAACTCCCTCAAACACACAAACATTAAAGTCTCAATCATGTTACCCAACGAACTCATCTCCAACATCTCCTCCAACCAAACCTTGTCCGATCTCTGGGTCCGATCCAATGTCCAACCCTTTTACCCACACACCAAGATCCGATACCTCCTCGTTGGCAACGAAATCATCAGCTCCACCGACAACAAAACCTGGTACAACCTCGTCCCTGCAATGCGCAAAATTAAATCTTCCCTAAAAGCCCATGGGATTCACAAGGTCAAAGTTGGAACTTCGTGTGCCATGGATGTTCTAGAGTCGTCGTATCCGCCTTCAAACGGGACTTTCCGGGCCGACATTTCGGGTCGGGTCATGAAACCCATGTTGCAATTCTTGAACAAAACCAGATCATTTTTCTTCCTCGATGCGTACCCGTATTTTCCTTGGTCTTCGGATCCTACCAATATCAAGCTAGACTACGCTTTGTTTGAGTCCAAGACTTTCACTTACACGGATCCGGGTTCGGGTTTGGTGTACACGAATCTATTTGACCAAATGGTGGATGCTGTAATTTTCGCTATGAAGAGACTCGGGTACCCGGGAATTCGGGTCTGGATAGCTGAAACGGGTTGGCCCAATGGTGGTGACTTCGACCAGATTGGTTGCAACATTTACAATGCTGCAACTTACAACAGAAACATAGTTAAAAAGCTCACATCCGAATCGGGTACTCCAGCCCGACCCGGAAAAGTGCTCCCATCTTTCATCTTTTCTCTGTATAACGAGAACCAAAAGCCGGGTCCGGGTACGGAGCGGCATTTCGGGTTATTATACCCGAACGGGTCAAAAATTTACGAGATTGATCTTTCGGGGGAGACTCAGGTGTGGGAGTACAAAAAGCCGTTGCCTAAGCCAACCAATGATGAGAAGTATAAAGGGAAGATTTGGTGTGTGGTGGCGAAAGGAGCCAATAGCAGCGAAGTTGGTGCGGCGTTATCGTACGCGTGTTCACAGGGGAATAAAACTTGTGACCCGGTTCAACCCGGGGGTAAGTGTTATAAACCCGATTCACCTATTTGGCACGCGAGCTACGCGTTCAGTTCTTATTGGGCACAGTTTAAGAAAGTTGGTGGGACCTGTTACTTTAACGGGCTTGCTACGCAAACTATCAAGGATCCAAGTAAGTACACTAATTATAAACACTCTCACGTCATCATATATTTGCTGTATAATTCTAGATAAAATTGTCACTTAGCTTATGTCATTGTTATGATGGGATTTTATTTTATTTAATTACAATAATAGATTTGATTATTTCAATTTTCAATATATTTTTTGATTAAAAGGTGGAGATATATAAGGATTGAAAAAGTCAAAACATTATGGAAACGAGAAAATCTAGTACCATAATTTATTTCACAATTTTTTTGTTATAACTGTATCAAATTGTTATATCATTGTCAAATCATTAGTAAGTGAAATAAATACTAAAATAATTTTTGTCATTATTATTTATTTATATGAAAATTATGAGTTACAATTCTAAATTATTCATGTAATGGTTGAATGGATTCAAGCGATAATGACATCCTTTACAGCGTGCCGTGCCTCTCGATCAAAACCCACATCCCATTTCCCATTGAATAATTAGGATTAAGAATTATCCTATTGGTTTACCCGGAATGTGTAGCGCACATTGATAGAATTGTACAACCTTGTTGTCACACTCAAGGGGTTACACTCCTCCCCTATTGAATAATTATAATTAAGAATTATACTCTTGGTTTACCCTACATCTGAATTAAACAACCTATGTCCATACACGGAAATACAAACTGTATGTAGTCAAATGCTAGGAGTTAAATGATAACGATTCATGCTGCCCAGATGCAAAAGAATATATACCTTAGGTGATTATGGGAGATTTGGGTAATGTATTATTATACCTTTAGATTTCTTAGTTGATTTTAAACATTTGATTACACTAACCAATGAATTACATGATCATTGAATTTAATGATTCTTAAAAAAAGATAATGTTCTTTTTACTACATTGATGATTGATCAATGCAATCATGTTTTTATTACCTTAAATACTATTCCTAAGTTCATCCCAAAAAAAAAAAAAAAAATCATCAAAAAAAAAAAATACTATCCCTAAGTTTGCTACCATTGAAAAATTAGCAAATTAGAAGAATAACTGTAGGTTCTTTTATTCTTTTGAGAAACAAAAGAATAACTGTAGTTTTTCTCAAAAAAAAAAAAAAAAAAAACTGTAGTTGGTAGTACTGATTTAATTCTTAATAAAACTAAATACACAGTATATATTACATGAACTTTTTCTTTAACTAATACCACATTTGCACTCAATTTCTGCTTACCTGCTCTAAACAAGCACATGCATCTTTTATAAAACAAAATATTTCATTTCTTTTATTTGAAAAAAAAGAAAAAAATTCTAATGAGTTTCTTTGGTTATTTCAGGTTATGGATCCTGCAAGTTTCCAAGTGTTACACTTTGAAGAAGATATAACTTGGCCCCCATAGTGTCTCTGTTCCTGAGAAAACCTCAAATAAGTTGCTATATTCACTCTTATCAGAGTGATTTGGGCTCCCCTTTTATTTATTTATCTTTATCTAATCTCCATTTTCCGATTACATTTTAGAATTTATAAGACAAAAAAATCACCTTAGTCATAAGGTACATCGATCCCTCTAGGATTAAAATGGGACCCCAAATCACCCACTAGATTTTGATGCTATTCAAATATTATTATTATTATTATTCATTAGTCATTGCCTCAACTTTTATCGTAAGAGTACTTCATTTAATACAGACAAGCTTCCAACGGCTATATTTTTATTTGCCAGCTACTTTTTATTTGCTATATTTTTATTTGCCAGCTACTAACGGCTATTGTTCGGTTCCTATTTTTATATTTCTCATTGTTTGTTTTTAGTCATTACTTTTTGAGGATTACTAAAGACTTTCTCAGGTCCTCGAACTCTGAGGATAAGTATTTAATTTGTCAAAAGGAACTTGTTGGTTACGTTGCTGCACTTTTCTTGTAGCTTTCCATGACCTTTTCTCAAAGGATTCCCTTGGCCCCCTCCTTCTATCACTATAAAATTACACATGCATATCACTGACACGGTCCTTTTGTTAATGGGTTCTCTCTTTTTTTCATTGACCAAGCAACCCAACAAAACAGGAATAATGATATGCAAAAGAGAAATCCAGTTCCACGCTTACTTCACAATAGCTATTACATAAATCTAGGGCCATGAAAAAAAATGTTATGTTTTAATATTTTTACAATAAATTTTAAGTGTTATGTTATTACTAGCTGTTCTTAATGTGTAAAAAAGCATTTTTAGTAGTGAGTTCAAAACTGAATGAGTAATAACTTAATGGCAAAACTAAGGTACAGTATTTAAGTGTTGTTCCTTAAGTTCTCTTCTTAATTCAGTTACGTGGTTGTACTTAACTAAAAATATACTTGTTGTGAAAGTATTACAGACGTAATGCTTCATAAAAAAATAAAAATTTCTTTTGCTAGTAACCAACATTTGTGTCATAGTTGCCCTATAAATATAAGTTCTTGTAGAGTGAGGGAGAGAGGTAAGGGTCAAGATTCAAGTTTTCAAGAGAAAAATTCACGCAAATACACTTAGATTAGGCTAGAGTAAAATTCTATATTGAAAAAAAAAAAAAAAAAAAAAAAACAACAACAACAACAACATTCATCAGTTGCATCTACAATTATCCTACAATGTGGATCAGATTCTTGCAAGAGATTCAAAACTAAGATAGTCGCCTTCAATTAGATCCTTTTGTAGCTTCTATGGATTTAATTCTTGACATTGCAGCAGCTATAACCTCTCAACGTTGTTTCTAGCCTATTTGCCAATTAAGGATGTTATTCATACACCCAAGATTTTATTTTTTGAGAAATGCCCAGGATTAGAAATAACCCATCATATACTTGGCAAGTCATCATGGAGGCAACAATAGTATGGAAAATAGGCTAAGATAGCGGTTAGGGAACAATAGGAAGACTACTGGCTTTCCACCCTACTGACATACATGGTGATCTCTACGAGGATTAGGGCCGTGTAAACCCACCTCAGCTC
The DNA here is from genome assembly GCA_023621385.1 of Quercus gilva. NCBI lineage: Eukaryota > Viridiplantae > Streptophyta > Magnoliopsida > Fagales > Fagaceae > Quercus > Quercus gilva. The sequence goes on from CM042481.1 coordinate 60,281,158, forward strand.
TCTCACCCAACTCTTCCACATGCGCCATCCCATGCAAGTTATTATATGCAAGATGCGGGTTGGGTGATTTCGATCATCAAATTAGAAAGTCAATTTGACTTGTAGGTTGAGATTTTACTAACTTGCCGATGATTGACATGCCTGCATATAATTACATATATTACTTGTCCACACCCAATCAATCCCTACAAAAAAAATACTATTATTTTTGGATAAACTTGCCAACCTGCACAACTCGTCGAGTGAAATGCTGGATTTTCAATCGACTCGATAGTTGTAGAGTTTGGTTAGTTGGTGGTGGATTGGAATTTTTCCAATCCATAATGACCTTAACTCGCCCAATTTAACTCAAGCACAATCATAACGAGGATTGATATTGGTGAAGAACCAGAGGTCACAACCCTAACTAACATGGAAACTCAATCTTGGCTAAGGGACATGTTGCACACTCTCTTCCTACCATTTGAGGCATTTTTTTTAATAGAAACTTTGAGACCGAAGTGGTACATATAATCCCCCCACGTCTATTGCAGAGGTTTCTCACTTGGATATGAAACAAAAACACAGTCTGCAAAGTGAAGATTGTCTATAATATAGCAAAACAATGCATTCAGGAAGAAAGTTAATGGGGCTTATTTATGGTAAAAGAGAGTTAAATTGAGAGCTATTAACAATAATTGGGTTGAAATTCTTCTCCAAAAAAATGTATTTTGCTTACTATTTCGTGAATATCTCTCAGGCCATTTTGAATTTTTGGGTGAGGTCAATGTTTTTGAAAACTAGACATCCAGAGTTTCAATTAAAGCACAAGAATGGATCTGTTTCATTAAGATACGAGTGAGATATGATTTTTTGATGTTGACCTTGCTGGTTGTAGGGAAGTTATGGGAAGAACTGAACTTTCAACTCTTTTGCTTGCTCCCCAGCCCTCTAAACTATTAATTAATGCACCAAAGTCAAAATTTTCATAATCCCACATGGAAAAGCTCTCATTATAAACCCCCACAACATCTAGTATAAATATTCCCCTCTAGTATCATATCATAGCACCTTGAAATCTTAGATCTTTTTAGTAAACTGAGATTTCTCGCTCTCTCTCTCTCTCTCTCTCTCTCTCTCTCTCTCTCTCTCTCTCTCTCTCTCTCTCGTTAGTAGTAGGAAGATGCATTTGGTATCTTGGACCTCCTGGTCTCAATTCTCTAGAAGTGATAGTTTGGATCTCTTGGTCTCAAGCTACCAACTTCCTAGTATTCACGAGTCCCTTTCTGGAGATCCCAGTCCCTACTCTCTAGAGTTAGTAATAGGAAGATGCATTTGGTATCTTGGACCTCCTAGTCTCAATTCCCTAGAAGGGACAGTTTAGATCTCCTAGTCTTAAGCTACCAACTTCCTAGTATTCATGAGCCCCCCTCTAGAGGACCTTGTACTTATTTCTAGAGTTAGTGGCAGGAAAGTACCTTTGGTGTCTTGGACCTCCTGGTCTTAATTCACTTGAATGGATAGTTTGGACCTTTTGGTCTTAGGCTACTAACTTCATATTCACGAATCTCGCTCTAGAGAAGCTTTCTTACTTGGAGTGCTTAAGAATGTTGGTGCATACATGTAAACTTTCTAAATCTTTCTTTTAATTATGCCATAGTTGATTTAGATTCAAGCATGCTTTTATTTCTAGTTCTTCACATATTCTTGATTGCTAGCATGTTAGATCTAGGTTGTTTGTAATTTTTGCATGATAAGAGGTTTTCAATTTAAATAACATGTTCACTTTCTCTAGAGTAGGGTTAATCACATCACACACAAATTCACCATGTTTTCAAATTCAATTCTTTTGATCTATCTTTGCATGCCTAGAATAGGGTTTCATCATGTTTAGCAATGATTATCACACTCTTCATTCACTTGTTCTTGGATGCTATAACTATTTAAATAATGTGATATGATCATTGGCCACCAAAGTCTAGAAAACAGGTTTCACTAGGCAGGTTAGGTGTCTAACACATTCTTAATCCTGTAATCTAACCTCCGAACTTAAATAAAATGTTCTTGATCAATTCCTTTCCATATAAGTTTATTTTTATAGAATGTAACAAAGATTTTGATAAGCATCTAATGGAAATGGTGGAAAGAATTGTAGGCCACTTCGAGGAGACCTAGACCTCCACAGAGAGAGAGAGAGAGAGAGAGGGAGAGAGAGAGATTGATGAAGAATAATTTGATTTCTAATTGCCTCAATACAATGTGGCCTTTTATGCCATATCCCGAACTTAATACTAAACCAACTATCTAATTGAACCTGCCAACTCAGCATAATCAGATACAATTGATACACCAGGTACAATACAATGTTATATAGTATTTGTAAGTAAAATACAATGCTAAAGCATAGTATCCTATCAGATTCAAAGTAATGTACTTTTGTCTTATATTCTATATAGGACCAAAGACATGTTATATTTAGTTACTTCACAAAGACATATTGTCATGCCTGGAACCCAACCGTAAAGATAGGCACGTGATAACAGCTGCACGCTTATAAAGTTTTCGCCTTACAAGTGTGCAAGGCCTTCTTAGCAATCTAAAAATTATCCTCAAAGAAAATTTCATCAATAAATTGAAAGATATCCTTAATAATGTAATTGTCAAAAGATCTCCGAAGTATCAATAGAAACAACAATCCAAATCTCATGACCATTAAACAAAAGATATACTAGTTATTATAAAATCATCTTATTCCAAAAATTCCTAATCTGTTTTCATGCATGCACCCTCAGAAAAAGCCCCAAAACTTGCTATTCTTTATAATCTGAAACTAGGGGGAAAAAAGGGGGAGGGGGAGGGGGAGGGGGAGGGGTGGGTGTGAGTTGACAACTCAATAATTAACCAAATCCTAACTAGCTAAAACAAGCATACAGATTGACAAAATAATACATTTTACATAAGATCAAATATTTCACATATATAAAAAGTTATAACATAGTATGGATTTCAAAATAAATACAAGAAGTTTCATAGACTTAAAATAATTCAATACTTAAACAAATTCATTTTCTTAACAATCTTTTATGACTATGGTCGCACTATATTCTCATGACTGGGCATTAGATTTAGATGAATTTAACTCAGTGCTAATGTATATCCTTATTAGCTGGGTCTAAAAACATGATAGACTCATGATACCCCAGATGAAACTAGTTTTGGTACCAATAAATAACATTCCCCATTGGTTAGGTGCCAGAGATCAAAACATAGTCTAATTGTCCAACATTATAGTTCAAATAAATGTATATCTCATTCAAAATACATATATAAAATCATATATATAGTAATCAAATATATTTATGATGATTCGCACGCTATTCTTTACTTAAATCAATGTAGCTAAAACAATTGAAATAAAATTGTAACAATTGTAAAACAATATTCAGTGGCTAAAATATAGTAGAATAAGTAAAATAAAACCAATTAAGAGAAATGTTACTTACTTCCAAAAGCCATACCAAAAGGACACCAAAATTAGGAGTTCAACCTATTACAATCCAATACACAAATTAATTCATAGACTTAAACAAAGCCACTTAATCCAATTTAAGCATATTTACCTAAACTTAATTTACTCCTCTCTAGAAACCTCAATTCAAGGAATACTCAAAATATACTCAATAGAGTAACCAACTTCACTAAGCGTCCTAGAGTCCAACTAGTTCAGGCCCTCATTCCTTCATTGTAGTAATTTTTATCTATTTAGCCTAAGCTCTTCTATTATCAAGAAATTAACTTAAACCATCCCCAACCCAATACATGCTTGAATTTGTAGGATTCCCAATCCAACAAATTGATCCAAAAAGAACACAATACATCAAACCCCATAAAAATTAACATGTTACACTCCAAAATTTTCCCCTCAAACGCATAAATAAATTCGGTGTACTGTATTAGTTAAGAAAGCCTTAGAATGAAAAAAGGCTTAGGTGATTACCTATACTTGGGCAAACCAAGACTATAGATGCAACCTTTCTTAATTCTAGCAGATTTAGATGGATCAAATAGTTAGAGTAGAAAGTAATCAGAGGTGTTAGCTAAACAGCGAGATAGCAGGTGGAAGAAAAAATGGTGCAACAGCCCAAGGGTGAACTAGTGAATGGAGGAGAGAGGGAGATCTCAGAGTAACGTCAAAACTAAAAGGAGGGGAAGTAGTTACGACTATTAAGGTTGAAAGTGATTTGGGTTTGATCTAGTTCCAATTACCAAAAATACCCCTCTCTTAACTTATTTCTTTAGATAATAGAATTTTCTCCTCAATTTCAAAAGCTGATAAAAATTTGATCCCTCCGCATAATTCTCAAAACAAAATACATATTTATGAGATAAGAATTGCTAGACCTTAAAATTTCCGGGTATTACACCTACAATTTCAATTCATCAACAAAGAGATGTACTTTTCAATTTGGTTTTCTTAATCTTCTAATTAAATAAGTGGCGATTCCATTTTAAAAATCTTGACCTAGCTAGGGGGGATGATGACATCAGCAGAACCTTCACTTTTTCTTTAGAAGAAATAACACGACTACACCCATTCGCGTGGGTTATGCCAAACTTAAATTTTTTTTTTTAAAAAAAAATTGAAAGTTAGGCTGAGGGCATCTCACCAAACTTACATGATTAAAATGACCAAAGTAAAAATTAAAGGACTAAAATGACAGTTGACCAACCTAAAGGGTGTAATTTGCATTTTTGCCCTTAATATTTTAATAGCTCAATAGTTTCATTATAATTTTTTAATTACTATTACTATATAATCGTAGCATTAGTGGCCAAATAGTTGCATTTTTATAATTATTATCTTTAGGCTATTACTATGGAATAAGCATTCCGTATAATGAAGATATATGCAACCAAGTAGCTATTCTACATGAATAACCATTCCATTACATGATCTATTACAACATACCAAACTTGTCCTTGTAAGGTCATCATGCACTACATTTCATTTATTTTTTGTTTATAAATTAATTTTAGATTTTTTAAAAAAGATTTTGAGGATTATTACTCATTTATAAAAAAAAAAAAACATAAAATATATAAATATTAATTAGAGATACTTGTCGTAATGCATCGTACTGTGTATGTGTGTCCATGCTCCTTAGCCCTAGAGGTACTTGTCATTGTAACATGGTGTATTTGGTCTGACCTTAACAATAAGCATCGTGGAGATGAAGGTTGGTTCCTCACCACTTGAGCGTTACAATTAAATTATCAATTCCCCTAAAAGTTTAAACTGTTAGGAGATGATAAATTTAATAATTCTAACCATATAATTCTAACAATTACAAATTTACAAGGTAGATGGATTGGTGATTATCATAGCATCAAGCAAACAAATACGTGGACATTACTTTATCATTATTATCAGTAGTAATGAAAGAGGTTCCAAGGAAAAAAAAGTAATGAAAGATATTTTTCCATTAAAAAAAATTAGATTAGGATTGCTATTCATACAGGAAACTTAGGAACAAAAAAAAAAAAAAAAAAAACCCAAAGACATTAGCTTTTTCTTGGAAGGTTCAATGGGAGCTAACCCTTGGGAGAATCAGTAGATTAAAAAGAACCACCGTGCTTATAAAAAGAACCACCATGTTTTAGTTTGTTTGCTATTTGGAAATATAGGGAGCAGAGTTTTCAGTTTCCTGAATGTTATATGAGTATACGGTTTAGATTCTTTTGGAAGCAAAATTGGGTTTGAAATTTTTAATCTTTTTTCATATTTTAATGTCAATGTTCTCTATGCATCCAAATTCAGTTTTTAGCTCTACTTGTCAAGATGGACATTTTCAATATTCATTCTCATGATTTTCATCTTGAGGGGGAGTATCACAGATCAAGGCTGAAGGATAAAGAGGCTAGATCAGAATCAGAAGTGAGCAAAGATATAGAAAATGAAGAAAGACCAGGCTACATGACATGTAGTGTTGTAGTTGTTAATAGTGTTAGTTAAACTGTATGTAGATTAGCCTAGTAATAAGCATGTGCTGTGCACGTGTGTGACTAGTTGTAGTCTTTAATTTTTTTTGTTTTTTTTTGGAGAGAGTTTTAACTAATGGCGTTCACTTCTAATCATAACTTTTTATTATTAGACTAAGACACCAATTAGTTTTGGTATAGGCAGAGATTAAATCTCAGATCTCTTATATAACCATTAGAGACTTTACCAGTTGAGTTAAGTGGAACCTACTGTAGTCTTTTTGTTTGTTAGAAGGTAGTTATAGTTGTTAAGTTAGTTAGTTTTTCTGTTGTATATAAGCTACTGCGTCAGTGTATCATTATTCAAATTAACTAGTCGCTAACCTGTGCAATACACGGGAAATTTATTGAGTATGATATATGATATAATCTTGGTTTATTTTACTATAGTTGCAGATATTGAATTTATAAATAACACTATATGGCTAAAACATATATTAAATAGTTATATGTTATGAAATGAAGAAAAAAAATGTCTTGTCTAGTTATTGTTATTATTTACACTGCATAAAAATGCAATGGAACAAATTATATATATATATATATATATATTTGATTATAAACTAACAAAATTTGTTAACATGCCTGAAATTGAATATGTTCCCTAATATAGGGCTCTTGATCTTTTTAATTTATTATTATTATTTTTTTAAATTGACAAATGCCACTCTTGAATCTTGATAAAATAAAATCTACATATTAAGAATTTAACACATTAAAAAAGTTTTATATCCTAAATTTATTGTTTAATGAGTGTCTAAAATAGTAACCTGTTGCAATACTTGTCGATAAAACCCCTTAATCCCACACTATCAGTTGATTTGAGAAATTTGTTAAAATCCATAATTCATAACCCATAACTCATAGATTCCCAATTTAAATAAGTAAGAACAAACAATAAAAAAACATCAAACATATCAAATTCTATACCCATTTAACAAAATTTGCTTTGTATTGAATATTTTCTAATTATTTAACATATAGATAATCTCTTCTATAGTATCTAACAAAAATACCTTAAAATAACCCAACTTAAAATTTGGAATGATAAATCCTATTAGTGGATAGCAATAACCATAAAGGCACAAAGAGTATTCCTTCTGATTGCCTATAACAGTAGTCATTTTTTATTTTTATTTTGTTATATAGAGTTGAATTAAATGACTGGATTAATAAAAAATTTTCACCAAAAATAGAAAGAGAGAGAGAAATAAAAAACATTTTATATAGACAATTCAAAGAAAGCTTTTAAGAACTTGAGACCAAGAACTTAATCTCCACATAATAACATAGCTTTCCCCTAATATGACAGGTAACATAGTTAGGTTTATGGTTTACATATTGATTATCTGTAAGACATGGAGCATGTACTATCGTGTGTGCTTGTTAGAATTTGAGCATGCCCTGTTATGTATTCTATAATTGATTAGTAATGTGAGTAAAACTAGAATTTAAGCTAATGAGACTTGCAAAAATGGACATGGTATAATTTCCAAAATAGGAACAAAACAATCAAGTTTTTTGTCAACTAATTTTAATGCATGCAACATAGAGTCCTAATTAAGTCCACACCAAAGTAATAAGAATTTTTTTTAGAGGGGTGATTGGCAGAGAGAGACAAACAAATCAAAGCTTCAAAAAAAAAAAAAAAAAAAAAAAAAAAGAAAAAAAAAAAAAAAAAGAAAAAGCCAAGCACTGAAAACAAAAGAAAAGTTACTTCATGTGGGGGGTTTTAGAGTTTTTAGAGACAAAGAAAACCAATGGTGGAAGCTATAGGAAGCAATTGTTGAAGCAATTCGAAAGTCGGTGGCCTCCTCTACATAAAAGCTCAAAAAAGCCTCTTAACTCTGATAATACTTTGCTTGAAATCCAACGTAATATAATTCCAAGCAATGTCAACCCGTTGCAGTTGCTTCCCCTTATTTCTCATGTTCATGCTCTCTTTTAATGTGGTGCTTGTTGCTGGGTTTAAATTCAAGGATGCTGAAAGTGGACATGTTGAAGATTTTGAGAGTGACTCTATAACAGTTTGGTTTTGCGTGTGGGGTTTTAGGGTTTCTAGAGACAAAATCTTGTAATATTGTGAGAGTTTTAGGGTTTTCCCTAGATTCCTGTAGTAATTAGTTAAAAAAATGTGACGAAATATTAGAAAATCAACAAATAGTCAAATGTTTTCGGTGTTTTATAGTATATATAGATAAATAGATGCGAATTTACTCTTAACAAATCTTCTAGAACATGTTTGTTGTATTGGGTGAGCAGAAGAAGTTGTCAGATATAAGAGGGTTCAGGAGCTGGTTAAGGAAGAAAATTGAGCTTGACGTTTAATGAATATTGTTTGATTTCTATGCAACGTGGTGTGGAGCCTGTATTTTGATGGCCCAAGAACTTGAAATGGACCAAATGTTATTGCTCGATATCTGCATTATATTGTTTTAGGCAATTCTAATAGTAGCTCTAATGCTATGCTTGCAATTTAAAGTGTTCACATGCTTGCAAGAGATATATATTTATCAAACAAAATTACATAGGATTGTTATTCATACAGGAAACTTAGGGGGGAAAAAAAACGAAAAACATTAGCTACCACGACAATAATTGATCTTGTTGCATCCACGATTGTAGGGGTTAACCGGAACAGGAACATAGCCACCATTTTCTTTGATATTTCTAGCTGCGATGCCATTGATTAGAACCACCATGCTTATATAAAAAACAAAGCACAAGAGCCATGACTTCAAGTTGAACCAAGTTAAGCTCATCTTTCCTTTTTTTTTTTTTTTTTTTTTTGTCAACTTTTACTCTTTACAATTTTTTCTACGTCGTGATATAATAGTAAAAGCTATTGGCAGGTTATATATATATATATATATATACTTGGGTCTTGGGGTGTGGCATATCTATTTTTTCCACAAACAGCTTCGCAAAAGATTTACTATGTTTACTAATGCCAATTTCAGGGAGAATTTGTAATGCTAAAAATGGGTGCATCCTTGACACAATCTCTATTGGTTTTGATTTATTTTTCTTTTTATGACTTAACATATCCATTACTTTCTAACTCGAAAATAGTATCACAGTTAAAAAATTTATATTTTCGCTTTTTTAATTAATTAATTTATTTTTATAGAATTCCAACAGACCTGGCAATTCTTTCCCCCTCCCCCCAAAAAAAAACCTAGACCTTTATCAAATATTTGACATCAGGCAGGCCACCCAGGCATGATTTATATATTTTCACTTAAAAAAGAGAATAGATTGAATAGCACATTGCAGACATGATCCTTATCCATTATTTAACGCATTGGGTCTGCCTGGTATTATTTGTATCTTTTCACATAAAAGCAACACAAAAAACAAACTTGAGAATACTCTGAAATAAAAGTTGAATGGCGGTGTATTTTAATAGTAAATGATAAATATCAAGAGTAACTCATCTAGAACCTCTTACAATGATCAAATCCCCCTTCCCCATTGAGAAGGATTTTTTATTTTTTATTTTTGAAAAGAGCGTAAGAAGAGGCCTGTGGAGGAGGCATATTTGATAAAGTACTCCAACTGAAGAAAGAGATTAATGGTTTGTTTATTCAAGAAGAAAAAATGATGGTCTCAATCACACTGAATAAAGTCTGGGGATAAAAATACTAGATATTTCCATAGTAGAGCTTCCCAAAGATTTCATAGAAATCAAATAAGTGACCTTAGGAATCAAAGGGATGAGATGTGTCCTAGAGATGATAATATTTCTTCATTACTTGTAGATTACTATCATCAACAATTATTTTCTTCTTCTAAATTATCCTACTAAGATTGATCATGCTTTACAGTGTCCTCTTCAAGTGGTTATAGATGACATTAATTCTCTGTTGATTGATGATTTTACAAAACATCCCCTTTCCCATTGAATAATTATGATTAAGAATTATCCTATTGGTTTACCCGGAATGTGTAGCGCACATTGATAAAATTGTACAACCTTATTGTCACACTCAAGGGGTTACACTCCTCCCCTATTGAATAATTATAATTAAGAATTATACTACTGGTTTACCCTAAATTTTTTTACTCTGTTTGGTACATGAAAATTGAAAAACCAGTTGCATGATTAGTTTGTCCATATACAAGGGAAATACAAACTGTATGTAGTCAAATGCATCACTAGGCGTTAAATGATATCGATTCATGCTGTCCAAATGCAAAGAATATTTACATTAGGTGATTTTGGGAGATTTGGGTGATGTATTATCATACCTTTAGATTTCTTAGTTGATTTTAAACATTTGATTACACTAACCAATGAAGTACACGATCATTAAATTTAATGATTCTTAAAAAAGATAATGTTCTTTTTACTACATTGATGATTGATCAATCCAATCATGTTTTTACTATCTTAAATACTATTCCTAAGTTTTCTACCAATGAAAAATTAGCAATTTTTTTTTTTTTGATACAGAAAAATTACCAAAATTAAAAGAATAACTGTAGGTTTTTATTTTATTTTATTTATTTTTTTGAGAAACAAAAGAATATAATAACTGTAGTTTTTTTCTTTAACTAATACCACATTCGCACTCAATTTCTGCTTACCTGCTCTAAACAAGCACATGCATCTTTTATAAAACAAAATATTTCATGTCTTTTATTTGAAAAAAAGAAAAAAATTCTGATGGGTTTCTTTGCTCTTATTTAAGGTTATGGATCCTGCAAGTTTCCAAGTGTTACACTTCGAAGAAGATGTAACTTGGCCCCAATGGTCTCTCTTCCTATGAAAACCTCAAATAAGTTGCTATATTCACTCTTATCGGAGTGATTTGGGCTCCCCTTTTATTTATTTTTCTTTATCTAATCTCCATTCCGGTTACATTTTAGAATTTAGAAGACAAAAAAATCACTTTAGGTACATCCCTCTAGGATTAAAATGGAACCCCAAATCACCCACTAGATTTTGATGCTATTCAAATATTATTATTTTTTTGCTACATCAAATATTATTATTATTCATTAGTCATTGCCTCAACTTTTATTGTAAGAGTACTTCATTTAATACAGACAAGCTTCCAACGGCTATATTTTTTGCCAACTATTAACAGCTATTGTTCGGTTCCTTTTTTTTTTTTTTTATATTTCTCATTGTTTGTTTTTAGTCATAACTTTTTGAGGATTACTAAAGATTTTCTCAGATCCTCGAACTTTGAGGATAAGTATTTAATTTGCCAAAACGAACTTGTGTTTTATTTATTTATTTTTTTGATATCAGCCAAAAGGAACTTGTTGGTTACGTTGCTGCACTTTTCTCGGAGCTTTCCATGACCATTTCTCAAAGGACTCCTTAGGCCCCCTCTCTCTATCACTATAAAATTACACATGCATATTACTGACGCAGTCCTTCTGTTAATGGGTTCTCTCTTTTTTTCATTGACCAAGCAACCCAACAAAACAGGAATAATGATATGCAAAAGAGAAATCCAGTTCCACACTATACTTCACAATAGCTATTACAAAAATCTAGGCCATGAAAAAAAAAAATGTTAATATTTATAATATTTTCACAATATATTTTAAGTAGCATGTTGTTACTAGCTGTTATTAATGTGTAAAAAAGTATTTTTAATAGTGAGTTCAAAATTGAACGAGTAATAACTTAAGCGCAAAACTTTGGTACAATACTTAAGTATTGTTTCTTAAATTTTCCTCTTAAGATTTAGCTATGTGGTTGTACTTAACTAAAAATATACATGTTTTGAAAGTATTACAGATGTAGTGCTTCATAAAAAAAATAAAAATTTCTTTTGCTAGTAACTAACATTTGTGAGATGGTTACCCTATAAATATAAGTTCTTGTAGAGTGCAAGAGAGAGGTAAGGGTCAAGATTCAAGTTTTCAAGAGAAAAATTCACGCAAATACACTTAAATTAGGTTAGAGTAAAATTCTATATCAGATAAAAAAAAAAAAAAAAAACAACAACAACAACAACATTCGTCAGTTGCATCTACAATTATCCTACATTAATGTGGATCAGATTTTTGCATGAGATTCAAAACAACTAAGATAGTCGCCTTCAATTAGATCCTTTTGTAGCTTCTATGGATTTAATTATTGACATTGCAGCAGCTATAACCTCTCAACGTTGTTTCTAGCCTATTTGCCAATTAAGGTTGTTATTCATACACCCAAGATTTTATTTTTTGAGAAATGCCCAGGATTAGAAATAACCCATCATATACTTGGCAGGTCATCATGGAGGCAACGATAGTATAGAGAATGTGCTAAGATGGCGGTTAGGGAAGACTACTGGCTTTCCACTCTAATGACATAATGGTGATCTCTACGAGGATTAGGGCTGTGCAAAGTGCAAACCCACCTCAGCTCTCCCACCCAACTCTTCCACATGCGCCATCCCATGCAAGTTTATTATATGCAAGGTGCGGGTTGGGTGATTTCGATCATCAAATTAGAAAGTCAATTTGACTCGTAGGTTGAGATTTTACTAACCTGTTGATGACTGACATGCCAGCATATAGTTACATGTAATACTTGTCCACACCCAATCAATCCCTACAATATATATATATATATATATATTATCTTTTTTGTGTGTATAATCTTGCCAACCTGCACAATTTGTCGAGCGAAATACTAGATTTTCAATCGACTTGATAGTAGTAGAGTTTGGTTAGTTGGTGGTGGATTGGAATTTTTCCAACCCATAATGACCTTAACTCGCTCAATTTAACTCAAGCATGATCCTAATGAGGATTGAATTGGTGAAGAACCAAAGGTCACGACCCTAACTAACATGGAAACTCAATCTTGGCAAAGGGACATGTTGCATACTCTCTTCCCACCATTTGAGGCATTTTTTTTAATAGAGACTTTGAGGCCGAATTGGTACATATAATCCCCCCACATCTATTGGAGGTTTCTCACTTGGATATGAAACAAAAACATAGTCTTCAAAGTGAAGATTGTCTATAATATAGCAAAATAATGCATTCGTGAAGAAAGTTAATGGGGCTTATTTATGGTAAAAGAGAGTTAAATTGGGAGCTATTTAATGATAATTGGCTTGAAACTCTTCTCCAAAAAAATGTATTTTGGTTACTATTTCGTGAATATCTCTCAGGCCATTTTGAATTTTTGGATGAGGTCAATGTTTCTGAAAACTAGACATCCAGAGTTTCAATTAAAGCACAAGAATGGACCTATTTTATTAAGCAATGAGTGAGATATGATTTTTTGATGTTGACCTTGTTGGTTGTAGGGAAGCTATGGGAAGAACTGAACTTTCAACTCTTTTGCTTGCTCCCCAGCCCTCCAAACTCTTAATTAATGCCCAAAAGTCAGAATTTTCATAAATTCACGTGGAAAAGCTCAAATTATAAACCCCCACAACATCTAGTATAAATATCCTCCTCTAGTATCAGATCATAGCACCCCAAAATCTCAGAGCTTCCTAGTAAATTGAGATCTCTCTCTCTCTCTCTCTCTCTCTCTCTCTCTCTCTAGAGTTAGTAGTAGGAAGATGCATTTGGTATCTTGTACCTTTTGGTCTCAATTCTCTAGAAGTGATAGTTTGGCCCTCCTGGTCTCAAGCTACCAACTTCCTAGTATTCATGAGTCCCCCTTTGGAGGTCCTTGTCCCTACTTTCTAGAGTTAGTAATAGGAAAATGCATTTGGTATCTTGGACCTCCTGGTCTCAATTCTCTAGAAGGGACAGTTTGGGTCTCCTAGTCTTATGCTACCAACTTCCTAGTATTCATGAGTCCCACTCTGGAGAACCTTGTCCTTACTTTCTAGAGTTAGTGGTAGGAAGGAGTGGTGTGCTGTTGCAGGCAACCAAAAATAAAACCTGTACTCCTAAATATATATGTAGTAGTGTGAGTAAGGATCGTTCCCACGGAGAGTATCTAGCCTAATTTTATGCTACATGAACAAGGGGGGGGGGGGGTTTGAGTATAATGAAAACAATTTTAAGAAAAACAAGTAAGGAACAATTAAATTAAAGTATCGAAATCAATCAAGAGAACAAACCTTTGTCCAAGTCAACATCCACTATCGAAATTTTACAACTGATCATCGATGCAAGTATATATCAATTCACACTTTGAATATTCACCGTTGGAACTATTTTCTTATATCTCCTTAGTCACAGTTAATTAGAAAACAAGTGATTTAATTAACCCTAACTACTAAAGGGGGGGGGGGGGTTTGAGTATAATGAAAACAATTTTAAGAAAAACAACTAAGGAACAATTCAAATTAAAGTATCAAAATCAATCAAGAGAACAAACCTTTGTCCAAGTCAACATCCACTATCGAAATTTTACAATTGATCATCGATGCAAGTATATATCAATTCACACTTTGAATATTCACCGTTGGAACTATTTTCTTATCTCTCCTTAGTCGCAGTTAATTAGAAAACAAGTGATTTAATTAACCCTAACTACTAAAGGGGGGGGGTTTGAGTATAATGAAAACAATTTTAAGAAAAACAACTAAGGAACAATTCAAATTAAAGTATCGAAATCAATCAAGAGAACAAACCTTTGTCCACGTCAACATCTACTATCGAAATTTTACAACTGATCATCGATGCAAGTATATATCAATTCACACTTTGAATATTCACTGTTGGAACTATTTTCTTATCTCTCCTTAGTCGTAGTTAATTAGAAAACAAGTGATTTAATTAAACCTAATTACTAAACAACCCAAGAAAAGCGCTAAAGGTTTAATTTAGTAGCAGCCTTAAGAACTAGAGAGATTGATGAAGCTAAACAACACAAACACAAGCAGTTGCATTTAATTTAGTTGAGCATTCTTCCTAAGATCTAATAATTTCTGACACAGCAAATCATTAAATCTTGGTTGCTTCACAAATTAGAGAGATCAAACAATTACGGATTTGATATCTAACCTAGCAGTAGATTGCAACGAATAATGAACTAGTAGGCCTCCTAGTAATTAAACGAGACAATCATGAAAATAGGCACAGAAGAACATTCGATATTCAAAGCATAAATTGAACAATAAAAACAAATTACATCTTACAGTTTTATTGATTCTAAGGGTTCAGTTTCCTTCGACCAAGTATAAAAGTTTTAGCCACGCAGGGCCATGACAGAAAACTTGAAGGAGAAAATTAGAGAAGAGGGGGGGGGGGGGGGGAAGAGGCGTGTGTGTCCAATTCTGATTTCTCCTCCCCCTTTTACACATTAATTCCCCCTTTTCCAAGCATACAAAATCTCTTAAAAATATTCTAAATAATAATATCCAAATCTGACTAATCAAGGAAAAAAAATTAAAAATAAAACAAAGTCCTAATATAACTAGGAAAGTGGTGTTTTTCAGCTGAAAATTTCGTGCACTAGATTTGGAGGCATCCAAAAATAAACCGCATTAGATCCGCGTATTAGAATTTTAGGCAAAGGAACATTCCAGAACGTCAACAGTGCATGTGCAGCAACTTCAAGCCCGATTTCGACCTTGATTAAACCCGTATCTCTCAAAACTCAAAACATGAAAGTTGTAGATATTTGTCTTGGCGTTCCACAGAATCTTGAATCATCTCAATCGGAGCTCAGATGAGAGAGTTATGACCAGATCACGAAGCAATGTCAAAGCTGTCTAGAATCGCCCAATTAGCTACGTTTTGCACTTAATGCCTCCATTTGCATCCTAAATCAAAATATAAGAATAATGAGTACATTTAGGCACCAAATAAATATAAAAGACTAAACATCAAGGGAGAAAAATATGACATTTTGCATTCTTATCAAGGAGCCTTTGGTGTCTTGGACCTCCTGATCTTAATTCACTAAAAGTTACAGTTTGGACCTCTTGGTCTCAGGCTATTAACTTTATATTCACGAATCCTGCTCTAGAGAAGCTTTCTTGCTTGGAGTGCTCATGAATTCTGGTGCATACATGTAAAGTTTCTAAATCTTTCTTTTAATTATGCCATAGTTTATTTAGATTCAAGCATGCTTTTATTTCTAGTTCTTCACATATTATTGATTGCTAGCATGTTAGATCTAGGTTGTTCTTAATCTTTGCATGATAAGAGGTTTTCAATTTAAATAACATTTTCACTTTCTCTAGATTAGGGTTTATCACATGACACACAGATTCACCATGTATTTCAAATTCAATTCTTTTGATCTATCTTTGTATGCCTAGAATAGGGTTTCACCATGTTTAGCAATGATTGTTTCATCAAATTCAATTCTTTTGATCTATCTTTGTATGCCTAAAATAGGGTTTCATCATGTTTAGCAATGATTGTTACACTCTTCATTCACTTGTTCTTGGATGCTATAATTGTTTAAATGATGTGATGTGATCATTGGTCACCAAAGTCTAGAAAACAGGTTTCACTAGGCAGGTTAGGTGTCTAACACATTCCTAATCTTGTAATCTAGCCTCCAAACTTAAATAAAATGTTCTTGATCAATTCCTTTCCACATAAGTTTATCTTTATAGAATGTAACTAGGATTCTGATAAGCATCTAATGGAAATGGTGGAAAGAATTTTAGGCCACTTCGAGGGGACTTAGACCTCCAGAGAGAGAGAGAATCTAATGAAGAATAATATGATTTCTTATTGCCTCAATACAATGTGGCCTTTATGCCTTATCCCTAACTAAATACTAAACCAACTAGCTAATTGAACCCGCCAACTCAGCACAATCAGATACAATGATACACCAAGTACAATACAATGTTATGTAGTATTTGTAAGTAAAAAACAATGCTAAAGCATAGTATCCTATTAGATTCAAAGTTACGTACTTTTGTCTTATATTGTATTTAGGACCAAAGACATGTAAAATTTAGTTACTTCACAAAAAAGACGTATTGTCACGCCCTGAACCCGACCATAAAGATAGGCACGTGATAACGGCTGCACGCTTATAAAGTTTTCATCCTACAAGTGTGCAAGGCCTTCTTAGCAATCTAAAAATTATCCTTAAAGAAAATTCGTCAATAAATCCAAAAATATCCTCAATAATGTAATTCTCAAAGATCTCCAAAGTATTAATTGAAACAACAATCCAAATCTCATGACCATTAAACAAAAGATATACTAGTTACTACAAAATCATCTTATTCCAAAAATTCCTAATCTTTTTCATGCATACACCCTCAGAAAAAGCCCCAAAACTTGTTATTTTTCATAATTTGAATCTGGAGGGAAAAAAGGAGGGGGGGGGGGGGGGGGTGAGTTTACAACTCAATAATGAACTAAATCCTAACTAGATGAAACAAGGATATTGATTGACAAAATAATACATTTTGCAATATTTCACATATATCAAAAGTTATAACATACTATGGATTTCAAAATAAATACAAGAAGTTTCACAGACTTAAAATAATTCAATATTTAAACAAATTCATATTCTTCACAATCTTTTATGACTATGATCGCGCTATATTCTCATGATTGGGCATCAGATTCAGATGAAATTAGCTTAGTGCTAATGTATATCCCTCATTAGCTGGGTTTAGAAACACGATAGACTAGTGAAGCCCCAGATGAAACTAGTTTCAGTACCAATGAATAACCCCCATTGGTTGGGTATCAGAGATCAAAACATAGTCAGATTGTCCAAGATCATAGTTCAAATAAATGTATATCTCATTCAAAATATACATATATAAAATCATATATATAGTAATCAAATATATTTATGATGATTTGCTATTCTTTACTTTAAATCAATGTAACTAAAACAATTGAAATAAAATTGTAAAACAATATTCAGTAGCTAAAATATAGTTGAATAAGCAAAATAAAAACAATTAGGAGAAATGTTACTTACTTCCAAAAGCCATACTAAAAGGACACCAAAATTAGGAGTTCAACCTATTACAATCCAACACACAAATTAATTCATTGACTTAAACAAAGCCACTTAATCCAATTTAAGTATATTTACCTAAACTTAATTTACTCCTCTTTAGAAACCTCAATTCAAGGAATACTCAAAATGCATTCAATAGAGTAACTGATTTCACTAAGCATTCTAGGGACCTAGAGTCCAACTAGTCCAGACCCTCCTTCCTTCATTATAGTAATTTTTATCCATTTAGCCTAAGCTCTTCTATTATCAAGAAATTCACTTAAACCATCCCCAACCCAATACATGCTTGAACCTGTAGGATTCCCAATCCAAAAAACTGATCCAAAAAGAACACAATATATCAAACTCCATAAAAATTAAATGTTACACTCCAAATTTATCCCCTTAAAAGCATAAATAAATTTGTTGTGTATTGTATTAGTTAAGAAAGCCTTAGAATGGAAAAATGCTTGGGTGATTACCTGGACTTGGGAAAACCAAGAGGACCTTTCTCAATTCTAGCAGATTTAGATGGATAAAAAAGTTAGAGCAAAAAGTGATCAGAGGTTTTAGCTAAACAGCGAGATAGTAGGTGGAAGAAAAATGATGTGAATGGTCCAAGGGTGAACTAGTGAACAGAGGAGAGAGAGATCTCAAAGTAACCTCAAAACTAAAAGGAGGGAAGGGAGTTACGGCTATTAATGTTGAAAGTGATTTGGGTTTGATCTAGTTCCAATTACCAAAATATCCCTTCTTAACTTATTTCTTTAGATAATATAATTTTCACTTCAATCTCAAAAGCTGATAAAAATTTGATCCCTTCGCATAATTCTCAAAATAAAATACATATTTATAGGATAAGAATTGCTAGACCTTAAAATTTTTGGGTATTACACGTACAATTTCAATTCATCAACAAAGAGATGTACTTTTCAATTTGGTTTTCTTATGCTTCTAATTAAATAAGTGGGGATTCCATTCTAAAAATCTTGACCTAGTTAGGGGGGATGATAACGTCAGTAGAACCTTCACTTTTTCTCGAGAAGCGATAACACGACTACACCCATTCGAGTGGGTTATGCCAAACCTTTTTTTAGTTTTTATTTAAATTTGAAAGTTGGGCTAGAGGCATGGTCTCTCACAAAACTTAGAGGATTAAAATGACCAAAGTGAAAATTAAAGGACTAAAATCACAATTGACCAACCTAAAGGGTGTAATTTGCATTTTTTTCCTTTAATATTTTAATAGCTTAATAGTTTCATTATAATTTTTTTAATGGGAAATTACAGTAAACCCACTTGTGGTTTGGCCAATTTTCACTTTGCTTACTTGTGGTTTAAAACTTAGGCAAAACTACAATATTAGTCCCTCAAGTTTATCCTGTGTGCGCAATTAGTCCCTCAAGTTTCAACTGAGCACAATTGGTCCCTCAAGTTTATAAAATGACTTGTATTAGTCATTTTACTAACTACTGTTAGTGATGTTACTTATGTGGCTAACGTAACAATGACTTGACATTTTTTTAAATCACATGGCATTTTTTAAATTAAAAAATTACAATAACTAATTTCCAAATAAGATTTTAGTGATCCAATAATTTTAAATTATAACCCAGTTACAAATTGAACCCATTTTTTTAATCTAATTTTGGTTTAACACAAATGCACGACGGCGCCAGGGAGAGAAAGGGGAAGGAGAGATTGACGCTAGCCTGCGGGATGCTGCCTCCCTCTAACTTGCTACTAGTGGAAACCCAAGCCCTAGCCACCGCCGACAACAGCCCAAGCCCTAGTCATCGTCGGCGAAAGCCACTGAGCCGTGTCCTTGCTTCCCTTGCACAACCACTGACCCGCCTCCCTCCTCCCATCTCAAGTATTACACTTTTTCCTATGGTATCTCACCTCAATTTAGGTCCGTGTATGATTTAGATCCAAAGTTTTTGGGATAATTTGCATCATAGTTTGGTGACCAAAAGATTCGGACCACAAAATTCTGCATGTGCCATCTATTACTCAAAATTTACTATTTGTCTCTCAATTTACTCGTGATAGCAATGTTTATTTTGAATTTCACCCAAGCTTTTTTGTTGTTAAGGATATACAGTCGGGGAACGAACTTTTGCACAGACCGAATAAAGGTGGACTATACTGCTTGAAGCACACTAATAGCCACTTCACTCCCTCTGTGTTCATTGGAACAAGTTCTTCCTTTGATACTTGGCATAGAAGACTTGGTCATCCCATGATGCGTACTGTTCACCAAGTTGTCTCTCGCAGTTCTCTACCTCTTAAAAATAAAAGAGAGTCTTTTTGTTCTTTTTGTCCCTTAGGTAAGAGTCATAAGTTATCTTTTCCATCTAGCTCTACTGTTTACAAAACCCCATTGGAACTAGTTGTTAGTGATATTTGGGGTCCATCTCCTATCATTTCTAATAATCAATTTCGATATTACATTCATTTTCTTGATGTTTACAATCGCTTCATTTGGATTTTTCCTCTTAAATTAAAATCAGATGTTCAAAAAGTTTTTCTTCACTTTAAATCCAAAGTTAAGAATCTTCTTGGCCATAAAATAAAAAGACTCCAAACTGATGGTGGTGGTGAATACCAAAAACTCAAATCCATACTTGAAAATTATGGCATTGAACACCGCATTTCATGCCCACACACACAAGAACAAAATGGACTTGTTGAAAGACGCCACCGTTATATAGTTGAAACTAGACTTACACTCATGGCCACAGCCTCTGTCCCACTTTCTTATTGGGATGATGCCTTTCATACAGCTGTGTATCTCCTCAATAGGTTACCAACTCATGTTCTTCAAAACAAAAGCCCACATGAAATTCTTTTCAAAACAAAGCTAGATTATACGTTTCTTAAAGTGTTTGGATGTGAATGTTTTCCTCACCTTCGTGCTTATAATGCTCATAAGCTTGTTTATCGCTCACTTTCATGTGTGTTTCTTGGCTATAGTGTAGCTCACAAGGGGTATAGATGCCTTCACATTCCCATAGGTCGCATTTAATAGGCCACAAATTGAATGACCCCTTGTGATAAAACTAATTAATTAAATTAACCAAGTTATTAATTAATCAATTTATCATGCAATTGCGTGGCAGCACAAACAAATCACCGAATAACTAAAAATGCAGCGGAAAATAAATGACATGGTGATTTGTTCACGAATGGGAAAAACCCTAACGGCAAAAACCCCACCGGGTGATTTTCAGGTCATCACTCCCGAAACTCCACTATTATCAAATCAAGCGGTTACAAGTAAAGGAATCCCAAGTACCTTACCAACCTACAGTTGAACCCTTACCCCAATACCCAATTGGACTTGATTTGTAGTGACAATTCCCACCTTTGATGCATGGCTCCCAAGTACGTGACTAACCAGATGCGCGGATCCCAGTACGCGACTTTAAACACCAACTTTAGAAAGAGAGGTTGGCTGCAAAGTTCTTCAGTTCATCCTATGCGATGAAGATCAGGAAGATGCTTGGTCACAAAACCCTTTGGTGCAAATACACAGCAACTTCTTCAGAGAAGATGAACTAGGTCAAGAACTTCGTCTTTGATTACAATATGCTTGAACAAGGATTGCTCAATGCTTTTGCAACTTGTGTCTATGTTGACAGCTCTTAAAATAATCCTTTTATATGTTTAGGGTTAGAAGAAAAGATGGCCCAAAAAAATATTCACGAATCCCAAGAAAATCAGATTGGAAATCTGAAATTTTAAATCTTGACAGATAGCAGGTGTTATAGTAGCTATCGATCAGGTGTCGAGCTTTAAAAACTTTGCACTTCAGCTTGCTTTTTCTTGGAAGACTTGATGACTTCAACACTTGATCTTAAAACCTTGTTTCTGGAAGTATTAAAAACACCTAGAACTACCTAATACAAGTAGAGTGTGTTTTGTCAAAGGATTAGCCAATTTATATATGTAAGTATGACATATGTTCTTAGTATGTGAACCACATATGTCCTAACAATCTTCCTCTTTGGCAATCCGTGACAAAACTACAACAAACAAATGAACATATGAGAGAAGTCATAAATCACTAAACTCATATTCACTTGTTGAATACAATAAAATCTATCCTAACACAAACTCTTGAAAAACTTTGCAAGAAAAGAGTTTATGGCAAGTAGACTTTGACAACCTGTATTTCTGAAACACTTTAAACAAAACTCATCAAGGCATCTTGTGTGAAACAGAAATAATTAGATTGCATACAAGTATAAAGAACATGTGTATAAAGATAGAGAAGAAACAACACATGAAGAGATAGGTGAAAGAAACATACATCCACATATAGAGAAAAATGAGTACAATGTATGTAAAACTGGTCACAAGACCTCATATACAAGATCAATGTATCTAACAAGAATAGAAAAGAAAAGATACATTAAAACCTCATTACATCCCTCATAATATCAACTCTCCCCCTATCAAAAATGTCCTATACTAACTCTCCCCCTAAGATGACTACTTTCATAACCCAAAACTACTCCCCCTTTTTGTCACGAGTGACAAAGGGTAGAGTGTCATGTAGACATCTCATCAGTAGAGCTAGCATCTCCATCATCATCATCGTCATCACCATTATCATCATCATCCTCAGCATCAGAATTTGAAGCGACTGGAGGAGGTGGTGGAGGAGAAGCCTCAGAAGCAAAGCCACCCATGGTTGCCTGCCGTCGTGCAATACGACCCATACGAACATTCACCTGATACAACTTAGTGCTGAGTGTATCGAGGCGAGCATCCATGCACTGCAGCTGCGCCATAATGTCTCCAAGAGATACATCGCCTGAAGAAGAAGGAGGAGCAGATGTAGATGGAGCTGATCTGGATGGAGCTGAACGGGAGGGAGGAGTGGAGTCCGGCTGTCTCGACCTAAACTGAGCCTCACTACGTTTTACGGTAGCGGCATCTATGGCAGATATGTGTGTGAAGTGGTCGGACATAGGGAAAGGGATGGAAAAATGGCGTAGAATCCTCGTGATAGCGGAAGGAAAGATGAGCTTATCACGGGACGCCGAATCTAGATGAACATCTATGATAGATAGAATGAAGTGAGAAGGAAAATCTATCGTAAGATGCTCAAGAAGAGATAGCAAAAATCGAGCACGAGGCTTTGTGATAGAGTTATAGTGAGAGAGAGGATGGAGTACAAAAGTCATCACCATGTTAAGAAATCTAGGACCTTTAGCAAAAGGTCTACATGATGTATACTGATGCTCACCCCAATCAAAAGGGCGCTCACAAAAGGCAGAAATGAGCTCATCCTGGGATACAGTCCTCAGATGCTCACAAGTAGGATAGTCAGGAAACTCTATCCTAGGAACCCGAAGCACATTCGCCACTAGCTGTGGTGTGACAGGGATGTGTGTACCTCGAACGCGAGTGAAAAAGAGAGGTACTGAACGATAGATCCCGTGCATGTTGGAGTAAAACTCTTGAATAAGCACGAGAGGACATGTGACCGGGATGTCATACAGTGACCCCCATCCCCTACTGTGGATGACAGAGGGAAGGTCAGTATCAGCGAAGTCCGCCAGAATGACTTGGCGTTCTGAATGAACACCTCGTCTAGAAAAGTTCTCAGTAAATGCCTTGTGGGCATCTCCATCACGGAATCGAAGATTAAGAGGAGCAGAGTCAGAAGAAGAGGAAGCTCCAGAACGCAGAGGGTTCCGAGCAGGAGTGGATTTACGTTTGGGTGCCATAGACACAACTAACGTAAAAGAATGAGAAAGAGATAGAGAGGGAAACAATCAAAAAAGTCCCAAACAGTTCAAATATGACAAATATATTGAACAAAAAAATACGTATGCATGGGAATGCATGAACATGTGACATGAAAACTGAAAAAGCATCATGGGCTCAGCCCAATCCAAACCTAGCAGCACACATAGAAGAAACACACATCTAAATGCATGTAAATATCATTCTAATGCACATGGAATGCAATGTATGACATTTTAAAAACATTTAAGTGAAAAACCAACCCAAAATTTCAAGAAAAACTCATCAATTTTGAAAAACCCCAAAAATTTTCAAAAATCCCAAAAACCTAGGTTTCAAAACATGAAATGCATGAAAAAGGAAGGGAAAAATGATCTTACCAAGTGATTGAAGCAAAGGAAGATCGAAAATGATGAGGATTAGAAGATTTGAGTGAGAGAGAAGTGTTTAGGAGATGAAAAGCCTTCGGACAGATCAAGAGAGATCGAGTGAAATGAGAGAGAGTCGCGATAGATCAATATATAGGCACCTCAGTAATTCTTGACAGCTGAGGTGTCGAGAGGTATTGAGGAAGCTGTCGAGAAAGGTATCGATGAAATGGCTTTTGACAGCTGAAGGTGTCGAGATGGTGTCGAGGTACAAGACCAATTTCAGAGATCAAAAACTTGATCGATCGACTAGGTGTCAAGGAGGTATCGAGGAGATAGGAGAAATCTCGATCGATCCATCAGGTGTCGAGATTGCGATTAGAAAAAGTTTGAGAAGCTCGACAGATGATCAGGTATCGAGGAGGTGTTGAGGAGGTGTCAAGCAAGCAGTGAAAAGCAGTTTTTCGAGAAGTGAAAAACACAAACATGAATGCAATCAAACATGCACCTCAACAATGATCCAATCAACATAAAAAGCTCTCAAAATCATCTTTCAATGAAAAATTTAAGCACATGGATCTTCCAAAAACACACATACACTAAACACGTCTAACCAATTTTATTTTTCAAAAACAAGTCAGGACAGTTTAGTGAGCATACAAAAGCACATGTAAAACCTTAGTGATGGCCAAATCACATTGTACCTGTACATGTATCAAAAGTAGTAAAGAATATTGCGTGTTGTATGTGAAAAACATCGCAAGATTGCATATGTGTATACATGTTATGACGATCTGAGATATGAGAAAATAACTTATAACTCACACACAATCATAACTGTTTGATGGGGACTATCACCTTCGAGGTACATCCTATAACTCCCACATCTCCTAGAATACACGCTTGCAACCATTTTTAAAGCATTTTTGATCTTTTTGCTTTTTATTTTCTTTGCATATTTTCTTTTTAAGCATATCATGCATGGGCTTATGAGAAAGAAAAGAAATACCCATTGATATTTGACATTTCAATTTTGCTATGCCTAAGCACACAAATGTCATTGACATCACACTTTTGATATGCCGAAACATACAGATGTCATTAATGATTGGCGGGTAACAGTGGTGAGATGGTTATTTATGCCTTTCTCTTAGGATTTTCTAGTCCTACCCGTTAAAAAGAGTGATATGAGTGTTAAGTTTTAAGAGATAACCTAATCTTACTCATCACAAATAAGAGCCACAAAGCTCACTTGCTTAGTTGTGCATAGAAATGCTCATCTAAGCTACAAAAGATACAAAGTTTAGAAAACTTTGTTTCATTGGCCATCCAAGGTACACAAGTACCAAAGTACACAAACACACACTGTTTTTGTATTTTTCAGATTTTTCAATTTTTTTTTCATTTTTATATCAAAAAAAAAAAAAAAAAAAAAAAACAAAACTGAAAGTAAACACACAAAAACATGTTAACAAAGCAAAGCATAAAACTAGACTGACTCAACAAAATGCAAAACACACAAGTAATGCAATAAAACAAGAAAAACAAGAAGGGAGAAGAAAGTGATGAAATCACTTAGAATCCTTTTTCTTCCACACCTTGGAAGAACCTTTCCTTTGATTAAAACTTTGAACCGGCGGTGAGGGGGAAGAATTGAAACCGTTCAAGTTAGAAAGGAACAAAAGGGCTTTTAGAAGATCTCCAAGAGGAGCAAGAGAGGATTGAAGCTGATTTTGGCTTCCAGATGCTGTCATGCCGTTGCTCTGTTGAGTGGCAAGCCACTTATAGCAATTTGATCGAGTATGACCGGCAGCTCCACAATGATGACAGAGATGCTGCTTCTTTTGTTTAGGCTTTTGAGAGTTAGCCTTCTTAGCCCTAGGGTTTCTAGCATCTTTCTTATCTTACTTAGGGGGTGCTCCTAATATAGACTTACCCTTGTCTAAGTTCTCACTAGCTAATTCAGTTTTAACATCAGTGTTCTCAACTTTAACTGTATTAGCAGGAGGAAAAAAAACAGTAGAACTAGTGGAAGCAGAATTAGAGATAGAAAGACCATACCCTAAGCTTGTTCGATCTGAAGCAGATTTCTAAATGCTGAGCATCTCATCAAGTTTTGCACTTGAGGTCCTCTCTAGTTGGGCTCTTACTTGAAATAGCTCTGCTTCAAGCTTCTTGGTCTTCTCAGCCAGGAAGTTGTTCTCAAACCTCAGTGCTCCAATAGTTTGATTCGCCTCATCAAACTTTGTGGACAACTCTTCACGATCAAGTTCCACATCACTGAGCTTTTTGGTGGTCAGCCTATACAACTTCTCATGCTTCTCAGAGAGCTTGTAAAGCTTCTCATAGGCTGAATGGATATCGTCTTGATCATCCATCTTTTCACACTTGGTGTCCACCAATTCTTCTTCTTCATCTACTTCTTCAACAATCCCTTCAGTAGGATTGACTGTGGCAGTGAAGGCATTTAAGATTCCGTCATCCTTATCGTTGGAATCCTCTTCAGGCTCAGTGTCATTCAGGGTTGCAGCAAGAGCCTTGCTCTTCCCAATGCTCTTCAGATATGTAGGACACTCATTCTTCATGTGTCCAAACCCATGACACCCAAAACACTTGGGTCCTGCGGGAACAGTGTATTGACCACCTTCCTTTGTATCCTTCTTCCCTTTGTCTTGGCTCTTGAACTGAGAAGAACTGGATTGCCTGCGGTCCTTATCGGAGCTCCTTCCATTGGCATTCTTCATAAATTTCTTGAACTGCCTTGTAATGTAGGACTTCATCTTGGAATCTTCATCATCGGAAGACTTATTTGTGTCACTGCTCTTTGCCTTCAAGGCCATGCTCTTGCCCTTGCTTGACTTGCCAAGCCTTGATAACCCTAGCTCGTAGGTCTGCAAATTCTTAACCAGCTCAGTCAAAGGAATCTTGTCAATGTCCTTTGATTCTTCTATTACTGTAATCTTGGCATGAAATCTCTCAAGTAGAGATCTGAGCACCTTCCTTACAACCTTGGGTTTAGGGATGGTTTCCCCAATATCGAAGGCTGAGTTCACTATGTCCTTAAGCTTGGCATAGAACTCATCAAACGACTCATCCTCCTCTATCTTAATCTCTTCAAAGCTAGTAGTGAGCCTTTGTAGCTTTGAATCTTTGACAGCCTTTGTTCCCTCATAGGTTGTCTGAAGGATGGTCCATGCCTCCTTAGCAGTTTCTGTCGAGGATATCTTTTTGTACTCCACATTGGTGACTGCGCTAAATAGGGCATTCAATGCTCTGCTGTTGAAGTTTGTTGCCTTGATCTTGGCTTCATCCCAATCGGCCGGCGCTTCTTTTGGCTTGGTCCAGCCAATCTCAACAGCTTGCCACACCTTCTCATCTAAGGACTGCAAAAAAGCTCTCATGCATACTTTCCAGTAGGCACAGTTAGTCCTATCAAATAAAGGAGGTATAATTAGAGATTGTCCTCTATCCATGACAAATAGGGTTCAATGGATCAACACAGCAAAGATTAAAACCTAATCAGAATGTGCCTGCTCTGATACCACTTGATAGGCCACAAATTGAATGACCCCTTGTGATAAAACTAATTGATTAAATTAACCAAGTTATTAATTAATCAATTTATCATGCAATTGTGTGGCAGCACAAACAAATCACCGAATAACTAAAAATGCAGCGAAAAATAAATGACACGGTGATTTGTTCACAAATGGGGAAAACCCTAACGGCAAAAACCCCACCGGGTGATTTTCAGGTCACCACTCCCGAAACTCCACTATTATCAAATCAAGCGGTTACAAGTAAAGGAATCCCAAGTACCTTACCAACCTACAGTTGAACCCTTACCCTAATACCCAATTGGACTTAATCTGTAGTGACAGTTCCCACCTTTGATGCACGGCTCCCAAGTACGTGACTAACCAAATGCATGGATCCCAGTACGTGACTTCAAACACCAACTTTAGAAAGAGAGGTTGGCTGCAAAGTTCTTCAGTTCATCCTATGCAATGAAGATCAGGAAGATGCTTGGTCACAAAACCCTTTGGTGCAAATACACAGCAACTTCTTCAGAGAAGATGAACTAGGTCAAGAACTTCGTCTTTGATCACAATTTGCTTGAACAAGGATTGCTCAATGCTTTTGCAACTTGTGTCTATGTTGATGGCTTTTAAAATAATCCTTTTATGTGTTTAGGGTTAGAAGGAAAGAAGGCCCAAAAAAATATTCACGGATCCCAAGAAAATCAGATTGGAAATCTGAAATTTTAAATCTCGACAGATAGCAGGTGTCGAGGTAGCTATCGATCAGGTGTCGAGCTTTAAAAACTTTGCACTTCAGCTTGCTTTTTCTTGGACAGACTTGATGACTTCAACACTTGATCTTGAAACCTTATTTCTTGAAGTATTAAAAACACCTAGAACTACCCAATACAAGTAGAGTGCGTTTTGTCAAAGGATTAGCCAATTTACATAAGTAAGTATGACATATGTTCTTAGTATGTGAACCACATATGTCCTAACAGCATTTACACTTCCCGACATGTAATCTTTAATGAGAACAAATTTCCCTTCCACCAAAATACACAAGCCACCACATCTACACCATTTGTCCCTTTTTCCCAGCCTTTTCTCACTAACCATCTTCTACCACCCTCACAAGAACCTGGCTTATTACCTACACCAATTCCTCCTCCTCCACCTCAGCCTATCCTTCAACCAGCACCTCAAACCCATCCAAGCCAAACCCCTCCTCCTACACCTTCTCCACCAAATGTGTCTGAACCTAATCCTCATCACCCACCTACAACCACTTCCATTCATCCTATGATTACCCGTTCCAAAAATGGAATTTCCAAACCCGAAGCACTCATCTCAACCAAACACTCTCTTCCACCTCAAGACATTGAGCCTACATGCTTCACCACTGCTAACAAAGATCCAAAATGGAGGAACGCAATGGTTGAAGAAATAAATG
Source organism: Quercus gilva (assembly GCA_023621385.1). Classification (NCBI taxonomy): domain Eukaryota; kingdom Viridiplantae; phylum Streptophyta; class Magnoliopsida; order Fagales; family Fagaceae; genus Quercus; species Quercus gilva. The sequence goes on from CM042481.1 coordinate 60,310,132, forward strand.
CATTGTTAAAAAATAACACCTGGTCATTGGTCTCACCCCGCTCTCATTAGAATATTGTTGGATGCAAATGGGTCTTTCGTATCAAACGTAAGGCTGATGGAACCATAGAGAGGTACAAAGCTCGACTTGTTGCAAAAGGATTTCATCAAAGGGAAGGCATTGATTTTCAAGAAACCTTCAGTCCGTTTATCAAACCTTGCACTATTCGCCTTGTTCTATCCTTGGCAATCTCAAATGGTTGGCACATACATCAACTAGATGTTCAAAATGCATTTCTTCATGGAACACTTAATGAAGAAGTTTACATGCAGCAGCCACCTGGCTTTGTAGATAATAATGCACCTAATTATGTTTGTTGATTGCAAAAATCTCTCTATGGGCTCAAATAAGCTCCTCGTGCTTGGTGCAATAAGTTACGCACCTTTCTGGTTCAGTATGGATTTTATGGAGCTAAATCTGATACATCTCTCTTCATCAAAGCATCATCTAGTGGTATTCTTTATCTATTGGTATACGTAGATGATATTATACTTACAGGGTCTTGTATTGTGCTCATTCAACAAATGATTCAAGCTCTTCATCAAGCCTTCTCTATCAAAGACCTTGGCTCACTTAATTACTTCTTAGGAATAGAAGCCACTAGAGGACCCCACGGGCTCTTCTTATCTCAACAAAAGTACATTCTTGATTTGCTCCTCAAAACCAAAATGGACCAAGCCAAACCATGTCGCACACCCATGGCAAGTAATCTTAAATTGTCTAAGAACGTTGGTGATCCTTTCCAAGATGTCATCTTATACCGAAGCACAGTTGGTGCCCTCTAATACCTCACATTCACAAGACCTGATATTAGTTTTTCAGTCAATAAAGTTTGTCAATATATGCAGCAGCCAACTGATGTTCATTGGACGGCAGTCAAACGAATCCTTCGATATTTAAAGTTCACTATTGATCATGGAATCCTCATTAAGCCTTCAACCAACATCCAACTTTATGCATTCACAGATGTCGATTGGGCTGGTTGTCTAGATGATCGCCACTCTCAAAGTGGCCATTGTCTCTACCTTGGTCCAAATCTTATTTCTTGGAGCTCCAAAAGGCAAGCCACTGTTTCAAAGTCTAGCACTGAATCTGAATACCGTGGTATTGTCTATGCTACTACTGAAGTCACATGGATACAATCTCTCCTTAAAGAACTCCAAGTTTCTCTTGCTAGACCACCAATTTTATGGTGTGACAATCTTGGTGCTACTTGTCTCACTGCCAACCCCATCTTTCATGCCCGCATGAAACATATTGAAGTTGATTTTCACTTTGTATGTGAAAAAGTAGCCAATAAGGACATTGATATTCGCTTTATCTCATCTCGAGATCAAATTGTAGACATCATGACTAAACCTCTTGGCATAGCATGACACATGCTTCTTTGCAACAAGCTCACCGTCTCACCAAGACCGTTGAGTTTGAGAGGGCCTATCACAGCTCACAAGTCCAGCTCACATACTTGAGCTGTAATAGTAACCGTTCCACAAATCTCTCCCTCAAATCTCTCTTCAATTCAAATTTGAATTTGAATATGTAATTACTCCTATAATCTCTCTCCCTAAAATCTCTCTATTCTATAATTAATCACTCCTATAATTCCTCTTCTTGTATAGCTATATATTGATGTAAATTCTCTTGTAAAGATGCAGAAAAATATAATACAAGTATTTTGTGTTCATAGTGGCTAGGGCTTGGGTCTCCATTGGTGGCAGGTCAAAGGGAGGAGGCGTCGCGCAGGCTGGCATCAATCTTTCCTTCCCCTTTCTCTCCCTAGCACTGTCGTGCGTTTGTGTTAAACCAAAATTAGATAATAAAAAAATGGTTTTAATTTGTAACTGGGTTATAATTTAAAATTACTGGACCACTAAAATCTTATGTGGAAATTAGTTATTGTAATTTTTTAATTTAAAAAATGCCATGTCATTTAAAAAAATGTCAAGTCATTATTCCGTTAGCCACGTAAGTAACATCACTAACGACAGTTTGTAAAAGGACTAATACAAGTCATTTTATAAACTTGAGGGACCAATTGTGTTCAATTGAAACTTGAGGGACAAATTGCACACACAGGGTAAACTTAAGGGACTAATATTGTAGTTTTGCCTAAAACTTAACACTTTTTCCACCTGAGGTTACTTTCGTTTAGTCTCTGTTACCCACCTCTGTTAAAAAAATAGGGGTAAATAAGTCTTTTTACTCCCATTTTATGTCTCTCTCCTCCCAAAAAAAAAAAAAAAAAAAAAACAAGAACAAAACAAAAGAAAAACAAGATTAAAATGTGGTATTGGTCTCTCACAATTCACAAACATGAAGAACATACACCCAGAAAAATCAAACCTAAGTCAACCATCATAAAATATTATATTTTCCTACTCTTCCTCTCTCTTTCCTCTCACCTATTCTTCTACAACAATCTCTCTCTCATCTGTCTGTTCTCTCTCTCTCTCTCTCTCTCTCTCTCTCTCTCTCTCTCTCTCCAATGGTGGAGTTTAGGAGGACTAGCCACCACAGCAAAAGGCCATAAAAAAAGCACGTCAGCCAAGAGAGGGACTGATAAGATTCTCTCGAAATTCAAGAGAGAGTGAAGCAGATCCACCACTGATACGTTGATGATTGGGTTTATGGGTTATGAGTGAGTTAGATACTTGATGTTTTGGATTTGATGATTCAAGTGTTTTGCTATTGTGGTTGGGATTCAGGGTGGGTTTGAAGTTGGAATTGGGTTTACTGGGTTTGAAGTTGAAGTTGGAATTGGGTTTGATTAGATACAAACCCTAACTTTTGTTTCAAGCAAGTCAAACGTGTTTACAAGATCTTTCAAGCTTTTATTCACTTCCTTATACAAAGTGGGGCGGTATAGTAATGAAGCTAGGAAACTTGTGCCGTTGGTGAAGAAATAGTAAGTGGGGATGTCAAGGTTTGTGGCTACTTCAAAAGCAACATCATAGAAGAATTCAATGATAAAGGCTTTGAGTTTGGAGGTTTGGGGAATAGTTTTGAGGTTTTGGTGGAGATTTTGGTTGTTGAATTGTGGGATTAAGTAGTTGAGTTCTACTAAGGAAGAAGTACTCGGTTTCTTGGGTTTACTTTTTTTTATACAAACCCTAACTTTTTGATTCTTGTTATGTGTTTTTTTCTTCCTAAAAATATGTTTTTCCAATGGCAAAGGTAGAGGTGGGTAACGGAGTCCTAACGAAAGTAACCTTAGATGGGAAAAATGTTAAGTTTTGAACCACAAGTAGGCAAAGTGAAAATGAGCCAAACTACAGGTGGACTTACTGTAATTTTTTTTTTTATTTTATAATTAATATCACTATATAATTGTAGCATTAGTGTCCAAATAGTTGCATTTTTATAATAATTATCCTTAGGCTATTGCTATGGAATAATCATTCCATGTAATGAAGATGCAACCAAATAGCTATTCTACATGAATAACCATTTACCATTCCATTACATGATCTATTGCAACATACCAAACTTGCCCTTGTAAGGTCACCATGCACTACATTTGCCCTTGTGAGGTCATCATGCACTACATTTCTCTCTCTCTTCTTTTTTAAAAAAAAAAAAAAATTAGTTTTAGATTTTTTAAAAAAGATTTTGAGAATTATTACCCATTTATAAAAAATACAATAAACATCAAATATGTAACTATACCTAAAAATTTATATTAATTAGAGATACTTGTTGTAATGCATCGGACCGCGTGTGTGTGTCCATGCTTCTTAGCCCTACAGATACTTGTCATTATTATATGGTGTATTTGGTCCAACCATAACGATAAGCGTTGTGGAGATGAAGGTTGGTTCTCCACCGCTAGAGCATTACAGTTAAGTTATTGATTTTTTCCACAAGTTTAAATTGTTAGGAGAAAAAAAATTTAATCATTTTAACCATATAATGCTAATAGTTACAAATTTACAAGGTAGATGGATTGGTGATAGTAGCATGAAGCAAACGTGGACATTACTCTACGATTATTATCAGTAGTAATGAAAGAGATTCCAAGAAAAAAAACGTAATGAAAGAGATTTTTCCATTAAACAAAATTACATTAGGATTGCTATTCATACAGGAAACTTAGGGGGTAAAAAAAAAAAAACCAAAGACATTAGCTTTTTCTTGGAAGGTTCAATGGGAGCTACCCTTTGGGAGAATTAGTAGATTAAAAAGAACCACGATGCTTATAAAAGAACCGCCATGTTTCAGTTTGTTTGCTATTTGGAAATATAGGGAGCAAAGTTTTCAGTTTCCTGAATGTTATATGAGTATATGGTTTAGATTCTTTTGGAAGCAAAATTGGGTTTGAAAATTTTAATCTTTTTCCATATTTCAATTTCAATGTTCACTATGCATCCAAATTTAGTTTCCAGCTCTACTTGTCAAGATGGGCATTTTCAATATTCGTTCTCTTGATGTCCATCTTGAAGGGGAGTATAAATCACAGATCAAGGCTAAAGGATAAAGAAGCCATATCAGAATCAGAAGTGAGCAAAGACAGAAAATGAAGAAACTCCAGGCTAAACGACATGTAGTGTTGTAGTTGTTAATACTGTTAGTTAAACTGTATGTAGATTAGTCTAGTAATAAGCATGTGCTGTGCACGTGTGTGATTAGTTATAGTCTTTATGTTTGTTAGAAGGTAGTTATGGTTGTTAAGTTAGTTAGCTAGCTTTTATGTTGTACATAAGCTACTACATTAGTGTATAATTGTTCAAGTTAACTAGTCGTTAACCCGTGCGATGCATGAGAAATTTATTGAGTATGATATATATGATTTAATCTTGGTTTATTTTACTACAAATGCAGATATTGAATTTATAAATATAATAACTAATAGTTGAAACGTTTGACTTTTTGTTGACCACTCCTTATTGCGCCACATGCCTATATAAATTTGTGACATGTTTACATTTTAAAACACAAAAAAATTATGTCTTTTCATTTGGTGGATTAAACAAACCGTTTCAATACAATTTTACTACCGTTACTATATCTTTTAACTGTCTCTGTGTATTTACATTCACTTCTTATTTCTCCCAGTTTCTTTTCTGCCAGAGGAGTACAGAAATAAGAAAACAACATTATTGGCGCTATATTCCCTTGATTAAAAGGTTAGAAAATAATTCGGTCAACCGTGATTGAGAAATTGCTCTAAGTATTGATCATGGTATTATACTATTTTTTTTTTTTTGCGAAGATGGTGTTGTACTATTCAATTACAGACTTTTTGCCTTACTTTGTGTGCCAAAGTTACACAACATATTGTTATTTGTGCACTGTTTGACTTTATAAAATGAGTTTAAATTCTCAATTTTTTTGGCTTAATGGCTTTGATTATTTATTTAAGCATATTTGGTTATTGGAGTTATTGTTTTGTATTTCCTCATCTCCATTCGAATTTTAACATATGGGTTTAAATCGGGTAGTTGCAATGGAGATTTGATTTAAAGCAGTATTACAGGTTGCTTTAATATTTTCTTATGGCCATAATATAGAGCGAGATTGTATTATAATTTATGAAATGGCCATGACTTCGACACTATAATCAAGAAGTAGATACCTCTTTATACTGATAATTGTTGGCCATTGTAAAAAATTGAATCCTGCGTATTTGCTTTATGTTAATATTTTCCTCTAAGAATGGTATTGTGTATTGTTATTGGTCGGAACGTTGTCTTCAATATTAATATATACCCTATTAACTATTCTATGTTGTTGGCAGTTTTATTACTTGTGTTCTAATTTGTATAAGATTGTATTACCATGAATGGAATGGCCAAACTTTGGTGGTAAAATCAAAGTATAACGGTAGTTAAAATCAAACATGTGGCATATTTGCACTTCACAATTTATTCTTCTTATTGATTCATGTGACTATTGTAATAAAAATATTTTTATGTTATGGTTGAAATTTATTTTGAGTTTGAATTAGAATTTCGCACCATATAAATTTATATTTTATATATAACTGGTTCATAGTCCAATTATATTTTTTGGCTTTTTATGTGCAATAGTGTATGGGCACAAAATTCTCGGAGAAAATGGGCTTTTGCCCTTTTTTTTTTTTTTTTTTTTTTTTTTTTTTTTTTTTTTTTTTTTTTTTTAAATCCAGCATTTTGCCCTCTTTTCTAAACTAATTAGGAAAATACCCTTGTTTTGAAACTCGATTTTCTAAAAATCGAGTTTCAATTTAAAACTCAATTTTTGGACAATCGAGTTATAACAAACTGAAAATTAAAGAAAAAAAAGAAAATTTCTGGACTTGCGTTTATGGAACTCAAGTTTTATGAATTCAAGTGAAACTCGAGTTCCATGAATTTGAGTACTTTACATGGTACTAGAGTTCATGGAACTTGAGTTCGCTATAACTTGATGTTCCAAACATCGAGTTATACATTTGAAACTCGATTTTTAGAAAATTGAGTTTCAAAAGAGGGGCATTTCCCTAATTAGTTTGGGAAAGAGGGCAAAATGTTGGATTTTGTGTGTGAAAGGGGCATTTGCCCATTTTGGCCCAAAATTCTCCCCATGATACAACCAAGTTTATTGGGTTCTACAAATAGTAACTTTGAAGAAAACCCACAAGTTTCTTGTGTTTCTAAGAAAGATGAAAAAGAAGAAGTTGAGAAAAAATTACCAAATAAATATGAACCACTATTCATACCGAAATGTTTATGACTCTTCAATATGCACATTTTCATTCAGTATGCATATTTTCAGTCAATAGACACATTTTTATTCAATAGGCACATTTTCATTCAATATGCACATTTTCGTTCAATAGGCAACTTTTCGGTCAATAAGTACATTTTCATTCGATAGACACCTTTAATATATATCCAATATAAAGAGTTATGACCTTCCAATAGACACATTTTGGTATATCTAATATGAAAGGTTATAATTTTTTTTTTCCCTGAAATCATCCAGTAGTTATTCCTGTGCATCGCACGGGTTAGCGACTAGTAACACTATATAGCTAAAACATATATTAAACAGTTATATGTTATGAAATGAAGAAAAAAATGTCTTATATAGTAATTGTTATTAGGGTAAATTGCAAATTACACCCCTAAAGTTTGGGGGTATTTGGATTTTATACCTTAAAATTTCAGAATTTGGATTTTACCCCCTTAAGTTTGGAGTGTTTGGATTTTACTCCCTGACGTTTCAGAATTTGGTTTTACCCCATAAAGTTTGGGGGTGTTGGGATTTTACACCTCCAAATTTTGAAACTTTAAGATTTAAAATCTAAACACCCCCAAACTTAAAGGAGTAAAATCCAAACACCCCCTAAAATATAGCGGATAAAATCCAAATTCTGAAACATCAAGGGGTAAAATTCAAACACTTTCAAACTTCAGGGGGTAAAATCCAAATTTTGAAACTTTAGGGTGTAAAATGTTATCACCCCCAAACTTTGGGGGTGTAATTTACAATTTACCTCCTATATTGATTATAAAAATGCTATGGAACATTAAAAAAAATAATTGATTATAAACTAACAGAATTTGTTAATACACCAGAAATTGAATATGTTCCCCAATATAAAGCTCTTGATCTTTTTTAATTAAATTTTTTTTTTTAAATTGATGAGTGCAGCTCTTGAATCTTGATAAAATAAAATCTACAAATTAATAATTTAACACATAAAAAAAGTTTTATATCCCTAAATTTGTTGTTTAATGAGTGTCTACTGTAGTAACCAATTGCAATACTTGTCGATAAAACCTCAAACCCCTTAATTCCACACTATCATTTGATTTGAGAAATTTGCTAAAATCCATAATTCATAACCCATAACTCATAGATTCCCAATTTGAATAAATAAAAACAAAAAAAAAAAAAAAATCAAACACATAAAATTCTATACCCATTTAACAAAATCTGCTTTGCATTGAATATTTTCTAATTATATAACAAATAGACAATCTCTTCTATAATATCCAACAAAAATACCTTAAAATAACCCAACTTAAAATTTGGAATGATGAATCCTATTAGTGGATAGTAATAACCACAAAGGCACAAAGATTATTCATTCTGATTGCCTATAACAAAGGCTAAATGACTATAGTAAATTTTTGTATATAGAGCTAAATTAAATGATTGGATTAATAAGAAATTTTCACCAAAAAGAGAAAGAGAGTGCGAAATAAAAAACATTTTATATAGACAATTCAAAGAAAGCTTTTAAGAACTTGAGACCAAGAACTTAATCTCCACAGAATAACATAGCTTTCACCTAATATGAAAGTTAACATAGTTGGGTTTACGGTTTAGTTGTTTACATATTAATTATGTGTAAGACATGGAGCATGTATTGTTCTGTGTGCTTGTTAGACATTGATCATGCTTTGTTATGTATTCTATAATTGATTAGTAATGTGAGTCAAACTTGAAATCAAGCTAATGAAACCTGCAAAAATGGACATGGTACAATTTCCAAAATAGGAACAAAACAATCAGGTATTTTGTCAATCAATTTTAATGCATGCAACATAGAGTCTTAATTAAGTTCACACCAAAATAATAAAGAAACTTTTTTTAGAGGGGTGATTGGCAGAGAGAGACAAACAAATCAAAGCTTCAAAAAAACAAAATAGGCAAGCATTGAATTAAAAAGTGAAATCAAGGTGATCTAATTTTTGCTCCAACTGTATTAAACATAGGTCGACATTTAATGAATATTGTCTGATTTATATGCAACGTGGTGTGGACCCTGTATTTTGCTGCCCCAAGAACTTGAAAGTTGAATTGGACCAAATGTTATTGCTCGAAATCTGCATTATATTGTTTTAGGCAATTCTAATAGTAGCTCTAGTGCTATGCTTGCAATTTAAAGTGTTCACATGCTTGCAAGAGATATGTATTTATCAAACAAAATTACATTAGATTGTTATTCATACAGGAAACTTATGGGGAACAAAAAAAAAAAAAAAAAAAAACTTTTTGAGCATTTTAAACACACTTACACACATTTCCACATACTTTTTCACCCACACGTATATCAAAAACACTTAAACAACATTATTCAAACTCCTCTATCAAACACCCCCAAAGACATTAGATTTTCCTTGGAAGGTTCAAAGGGTGCTAGCTTTCGGGAGAACTTTATTTATTTATTTATTTATTTTTTTAGAGGAAGCTTTTGGGAGAACTAGTTATTTAAAAAGAACCACCACTGTATTAGTTGATCTAATAACCAGGAGGAGTACCACGACAATTATTGATTTTGGTGCAATGATTAGGTGGAGCATGAGATTCGTGACCACGATTGTAGGAGTTAGCTGCAACAGGAACATAGACACCATTTTCATTGATATTTCTAGCTGCGATGCCATTGATCAGAACCACCGCGCTTATATAAAAAACAAAGCACAAGAGCCATGACTTCATGTTGAACAAAGTTAATCTCATCTTTTTTTTTCTTTTCTCTCTCTCTCTCTCTCTCTCAACTTTTACTCTTACAATTTTTTCTATGTTGTGAGATGATAGTAAAAGCTATTGGCAGGTTATATATTTATACTAGATTCATATCTTCTAGATTTCTTAGGGTACTCCTAAAATAGTAAAATAATGTTATAAACAAAAAAATTAAGATTATTTTTAGTAGAATGCTGACATGACAAAATTTAGATCCTTAAATCATAAAAGAGTAGTTAGGATTTAAGGAAATTTATTGGTAAAGTACCTTAGGAAATCAAGAAGATTTGAATCCATTTATACGTGGGTCTTAGGGTGTGGTGTATCTATTTTTTCCACGTTTAAGACTAATTCTTTCCCAAATTCAAGGAGAATTTGTAATGCTAAAAATGGGTGCATCCTTAATTAGGAATAGATTTGATAGGCCACAAACTGAATGACCCTTGGTGATTAAACCAATTAATTAATTAGCCAAGTTATTAATTAATCAATTTATCATGCAATTGCGTAGCGGCACAAACAAATCACCGAATAACTAAATATGCAGCGAAAATTAAATGACACGGTGATTTGTTCACGAATGGGGAAAACCTTAATGACAAAAATCCCACCGGGTGATTTTCAAGTCATCACTCCCGAAACTCCACTATTATCAAATCAAGCGGTTACAAGTAAAGGAATCCCAAGTACCTTACCAACCTACAGTTGAACCCTTACCCCAATACCCAATTGGACTTGATCTGTAGTGACAATTTCTACCTTTAATGCACAGCTCCCAAGTACGTGACTAACCAGATGCGCGGATCCTAGTACGCGACTTCAAATACCAACTTAGAAGAAGAGGTTGGTTGCAAAGTTTTTCAGTTCATCCTACGTGATGAAGATCAGGAAGATGCTTGGTCACAGAAGTGCAAATACACAGCAACTTCTTCAGAGAAGATGAACTAGGTCAAGAACTTCGTCTCTGATCATAATTTGCTTAAACAAGGATTGCTCAAAGTTTTAGCAACTTGTGTCTATATTGACGGCTCTTAAAACAATCATTTTATATGTTTAGGGTTAGAAGAAAAGAAGGCCCAAAAACATATTCACAGATCCTAAGAATCAGATCAGAAAATCTCATTTTTTAAATCTTGACAGATAGCAGGTGTCGAGGAGCTATCGAGCAGGTGTCGAGATTTAATGAAAATGCACTTTAGCTTGTTTTTTCTTGGACAGACTTGATGACTTCAACACTTGATCTTGAAACCTTATTTCTTGAAGTATTAAAAACACCTAGAACTACCCAATTACAAGTAGAGTGTGTTTTGTCAAAGGATTAGCCAATTTACATAAATAAGTATGACATATGTTCTTAACATGTGAACCACATATGTCCTAACAATCTCCCCCTTTGGCAATCCGTGACAAAACCACAACAATCAAATGAACATATGAGAGAAGTCATAAATCACTTAACTCATATTCACTTGTTGAATACAATAAAATCTATCCTAACACAAACTCTTGAAAAACTTTGCAAGAAAAGAGTTTATGACAAGCAGACTTTGACAACCTGTATTTCTGAAACACTTTAAACAAAACTCATCAAGGCATCTTGTGTGAAACATAAATAATTAGATTGCATACAAGTATAAAGAACATGTGTATAAAGAGAGAAAAGAAACAACACATGAAGAGATAGGTGAAAGAAACATACATCCACATATAGAGAAAATAAATACAATGTATGTAAAACTGGTCACAAGACCTCATATACAAGATCAATGTATAAAAAAAAAATAGAAAAGAAAAGATACATCAAAAACCTCACTACATCCCTCAACATATCAACTCTCCCCCTATCAAAAATGTCCTATACTAACTCTCCCCCTAAGATGACTACTCTCATAACCCAAAACTACTCTCTCGTTTTGTCACGAGTGACAAAGGGTAGAGTGTCATGTAGACATCTCATCAGTAGAGCTAGCATCTCCATCATCATCATCCGAAGCATCATCATCATCACCATCATCATCATCATCATCATCATCATCATCCTTAGCATTAGAATCCGAAGCGACTAGAGGAGGTGGTGGAAGAGAAGCCTTAGAAGCAAAACCACCCATGGTCGCTTGCCGTCGTGCAATACAACCAACACGAACATTCACCTGATACAACTCAGTGGAAAGTGTATCGAGGCGAGCATCCATGCGCTGCAGCTGCGCCATGATGTCTCCAAGAGATATATCGCCTGTAGAGTTAGAAGGAGCAGATGTAGATGAAGCTGATCTGGATGGAGCCGAACGGGAGGGAGGAGTGGAATCTGTCTGTCTCGACCTAAACTGAGCCTCACTACATTTTACAGTAGCGGCATCTATGGCACAAATGTGTGTGAAGTGGTCGAACACAGGGAAAGGGATAGAAAAATGGCGTAGTATCCTCGTGATAACGGAAGGAAAGATGAGCTTATCACGGGACGCCGAATCTAGATGAACATCTATGATAGAGAGAATGAAGTGAGAAGGAAAATCTATCGTAAGATGCTCAAAAAGTGATAGCAAAAATCGAGCACAAGGCTCTGTGATAGAGTTGTAGTGAGAGAATGGATGGAGTACAAAAGTCATCACCATGTTAAGAAACCTAGGACCTTTAGCAAAAGGTCTACATGATGTATACTGATGCTCACCCCAATCAGAAGGGTGCTTACAAAAAGCAGAAATGAGTTCATCCTTGGACACAGTCCTTAGACGCTTACAAGAAGGATAGTTAGGAAACTCTATCCTAGAAACCCTAAGCACATTCGCAACTAGTTGCGGTGTGACAGCAAAGCGCGTACCCCGAATGCGAGTGTGTAAAAGAGGTACTGAACGATCAAACCCATGCATATTGGAGTAAAACTCCTGAATCAGCACAAAAGGACATGTGACCGGGATGTCACATAGTGACTCCCATCCACTACTGTGAATGATAGAGGGAAGGCCAGTGTCGGCGAAGTCCGCCAGAATGACTTGGCGTTTCGAATGAACACCTCATCTAGAAAAGTTCTCAGTAAATGCCTTGTGGGCATCTCCATCACGGAACCGAAGATTGAGAGGAGCAGAGTCAGAAGAGGACGAAGCTCCAGAACGCAAAGGGTTCCGAGCTGGAGTGGATTTACGTTTGGGTGCCATAGACACTACTAACGTAAACACAATGAGAAAGAGATTGAGAGGGAGACAATCAGAAAAGTCCCAAACAGTTCAAATATCAAATATATTGAACAAAAGTACGTATGCATGGGGAATGCATGAATCATGTGACATGCAAACTTAAAAAGCATCATGGGCTCAGCCCAATCCAAACCTATCAGCACACATACAAGAAACACACATCTAAATGCATGTAAAGATCATTCTAATGCACATGAAATGCAATGTATGACATTTTGAACATCTTTTAGTGAAAACCCAACCCAAAATTTCAAGAAAAACTCATTGATTTTGAAAAATCCCAAAATTTTTCAAAAACCCTAAAACCTAAGATTCAAAACATGAAATGCATGAATAAGGAAGGAAAATGAGATCTTACCAAGTGATTTGAAGCAAAGAATGGCCGAAAATCACGAGGAATGAAGATTTTGAGTGAGAAGAGGTGATTTGGAAGATGAACAGCTGCGGACAGATCGAGAGAGATCGAGTAAATGAAGTTCAGATCGCGACAGAAGCTTTAGTAATTCTCGACAGTAGAGGTATCGAGAGGTGTCGAGATAGGTGTCGAGGTAGGTATCGAGAAAAAGCACGTCGATAGCTGAAGGTGTCGAGGAATGAACACCAGAACCAAGAACAGAATCTTAATCGATCGACCAGGTATCGAGAAGGTATCGAGGAGACAGGAAAATTCTCGATCGATCCACCAGGTGTCGAAGAGGTGTTGAGATTGCGATAAGAAAAAGGCTTGAGAAGCTCGACAGATAGACAGGTATCGAGGAGGTGTCGAGGAGGTGTCGAGCCAGCTTTTAAAAACAGTTTTTCGAGAAGAGAAAAACATAAACAAGAATGCAATCAAACATGAACCTCAACAATGATCCAATCAACATAAAAAGGCTCTCAAAATCATCTCTTAATGAAAAATTTAAGCACATGGATCTCCCAAAAACACACACACACTAAACAAGTCTAACCAATTTTATTTTTCAAAAACAAGTCAGGATAGTTTAGTGAGCATACAAAAGTACATGTAAAACCTTAGTGATGGCCAAATCACATTGTACCTGTACATGTATCAAAAGTAGCAAAGAGTATTGCGTGTTGTGTGTGAAAAACATTGCAAAATTGCATATGTGTATACATGTTATGACAATTTGAGACATGAGAAAATAACTTTAACTCACACACAATTATAACTGTTTGATAGGGACTATCACCTTCGAGGTACATCCTATAACTCCCACATCTCCTAGAATACACGCTTGCAACCATTTTTAAAACATTTTGATCTTTTTGCTTTTTATTTTCTTTGCATATTTTCGTTTTAAGCATATCGTGCATGGGCTTATGAGAGAGAAAAGAAATACCCATTGATATTTGACATTCCAATTTTGCTATGCCGAAGCACACAAATGTCATTGACATCACACTTTTGCTATGCCGAAACATATAGATGTCATTAATGATTGGCGGGCAACAGTGGTGAGATGATTATTTATGCCTTTCTCTTAGGATTTTCTAGTTCTACCCGTCAAAAAGAGTGATATGAGTGTTAAGTTTTAAGAGATAACCTAATCTTACTCATCACAAACAAGAGCCACAAAGCTCACTTGTTTAGTTGTGCATAGAGATGCTCATCTAAGCTACAAGGAATACAAAATTTAGAAAACTTTGTTTTATTGGCCATCCAAGGTACACAAGTACCAATGTACACAAAACACATACTGTTTTTGTATTTTTCTGATTTTTCAATTTTTTTTTTATTTTTATATCAAAAACAAAATAAACAAAATTGAAAGTAAACACACAAAAACATGTTAACAAAGCAAAGCATAAAACTAGACTGACTCAACAAAAATGCAAAACACACAAGTAATGCAATAAACAAGAAAAACAAGAAGGGAGAAGAAAGTGATGAAATCACTTAGAATCCTTTTTCTTCCACACCTTGGAAGAACCTTTCCTTTGATTAAACCCTTGAACCGGCGGTGAGGGGGAAGAATTGAAATCGTTCAAATTTGAAAGGAACATGAGGGCTTTTAAAAGATCTCCAAGAGGAGCAAGAGAGGATTGAAGCTGATTTTGGCTTCCAGATGCTGTCATGCCATTGCTCTGTTAGGTGGCTAGCCATTTGTAGCAATTTGGTCAAGTATGACCGGCAGCTCCACAATAATGACAGAGATGTCGCTTCTTTTGTTTAGGCTTTTGAGAGTTAGCCATCTTAGCCCTAAGTTTCTATCATCTTTCTTATCTTGCTTAGGGGGTGCTCCTAATACAGATTTACCCTTGTCTAAGTTCTCACTAGCTAATTCAGTTTTAACATCAGTGTTCTCAACTTTAACAATATTAGCAGGAGGAACAAAAACAATAGTACTAGTGGAAGCAATATTAGAGGAAGAAAAATCATACCCTAAACCTGTTCAATCTGAAGCAGATTTCTGAATGCTGAGCATCTCATCAAGTTTTGCACTTGAGGTCCTCTCCAGTTGGGCTCTGACTTGAAACAGCTCCGCTTCAAGCTTCTTGGTCTTCTCCACCAGGAAGTTGTTCTCAAACCTCAGTGCTCCAATAGTTTGATTTGCCTTATCAAACTTTGTGGACAACTCTTCACGATCAAGTTCCACATCATTGAGCTTCTTGGTGGTCAGCCTATACAACTTCTCATGCTTCTCAGAGAGCTTGTAAAGCTTCTCATAGGCTGAATGGATATCGTCTTGATCATCCATCTTCTCACACTTGGCGTCCACCAATTCTTCTTCTTCATCCACTTCTTCAACAATCCCTTCAGTAGGATTGATTGTGGCAGTGAAGGCATTTAAGATTCCGTCATCCTCATTGTCGGAATCATCTTCAGGCTTAGTGTCACTCAGGGTTGCAGCAAGAGCCTTGCTTTTCCCAATGCTCTTGAGATATGTAGGACACTCATTCTTCATGTGTCCAAACCCATGACACCTAAAACACTTAGGTCCTGCGGGAAAAGTGTACTGACTACCTTCCTTTGCATCCTTCTTCCATTTGTCTTGGCTCTTAAACTGAGAAGAACTAGATTGCCTGCGGTCCTTGTCGAAGCTCCTCTTATTGGCATTCTTCATAAACTTCTTGAACTGCCTTGTAATGTAGGACTTCATCTTGGAATCTTCATCATCGGAAGACTCATTTGTCTCACTGCTCTTTGCCTTCAAGGCCATGCTCTTGCCTTTTCTTGACTTGCCAATCCTTGATAACCCTAGCTCGTAGGTCTGCAAGTTCCTAACCAGCTCAGTCAAAGGAATTTTGTCAATGTCCTTTGATTCTTCTGTTGCCGTAATCTTGGCATGAAATCTCTCAGGTAGAGATCTGAGCACCTTCCTTACAACCTTGGGTTCAGGGATGGTTTCCCCAAGATTGAAGGCTGAGTTCATTATGTCCTTAAGCTTGGCATAGAACTCATCAAACGACTCATCCTCCTCCATCTTAATTTCTTCAAAGCTAGTAGTGAGCCTCTGTAGCTTTGAATCTTTGATAGCCTTTGTTTCTTCATAAGTTGTCTGGAGGATGGTCCATGCCTCCTTAGCAGTTTCTGTTGAGGATATCTTCTTGAACTCCTCATTGGTGACTGCGCTAAATAGGGCATTCAACGCTCTGCTGTTGAAGTTTGTTGCCTTGATCTTGGCTTCATCCCAATCGGCCGGCGCTTCTTTTGGCTTGGTCTAGCCAATCTCAATAGCTTGCCACACCTTCTCATCTAAAGACTGCAAAAAAGCTCTCATGCGTACTTTCCAGTAGACATAGTTAGTCTCATCAAATAAAGGAGGTATAATTAAAGATTGTCCTCTATCCATGACAAACAGGGGTCAGTGGATCAACACAGCAAAGATTAAAACCTAATCATAGTGTGCCCGCTTTGATACCACTTGATAGGCCACAAACTGAATGACCCCTTGTGATTAAACCAATTAATTAATTAGCCAAGTTATTAATTAATCAATGTATCATGCAATTGCGTGGCAGCACAAACAAATCACCGAATAACTAAATATGCAGCGGAAATTAAATGACATGCTGATTTGTTCACGAATGGGGAAAACCCTAACGGCAAAAACCCCACCGAGTGATTTTCAGGTCACCACTCCCGAAACTCCACTATTATCAAATCAAGCGGTTACAAGTAAAGGAATCCCAAGTACCTTACCAACCTACAGTTGAACCCTCACCCCAATTCCCAATTGGACTTGATCTGTAGTGACAATTTCCACCTTTAATGCACGGCTGCCAAGTACGTGACTAACCAGATGCGCGGATCCCAGTAAGCGACTTCAAATACCAACTTAGAAGAAGAGGTTGGTTGCAAAGTTCTTCAGTTCATCCTACGTGATGAAGATCAGGAAGATGCTTGGTCACAAAACCCTTTGGTACAAATACACAGCAACTTCTTTAAAGAAGATGTGAACGGTTTAAGACCCCTTTAAACACAACTAGATTGTGTAGCCTAGTTAATTAGCCAAGTTGTTACTTAGTCAAATTAATCAATTCTAGGTTAAAACAATCAAATAATCATATCATGCATATAAAACATATAAAGCAGCGGAAATAATAAAGAACACAAGATATGATCACCTAGGAAACCACACGGAAAAACCTGGGGAGGATTTGACCCACCGATCCTCAAGGCAAACCAGAATTCACTATGAAAGAATTGAAGTTCTTACAAAAGGACTACAAGCTCCCCCGCTCGACTTCCTAATGCTACCAACCAGTAGAACTTCCTGACACGACCACGCGCAGGCTCCGAATTCACGGACTACTTCTTTCTTGAATTCCTCAATCAGCTACAAGCTCCCCGCTTGTTTATTTTTAAGTTCCAATGGCAGCAACCAAGTTGATCATCAAGATGTTAAAGTAATCTCAATCTTGAAAACCCTAAGCTTTGTGTAAAGGAAAGCTCCTCTAGATCTCACAAGAGATTTACACAAAACAACAATGTATGAGCAACAATACAACTTGTGCAACTCTGAAAACGTGGCTAGGGTTTTGCCTTATATACCTAGGGCAAAAACATAAAACCCTAAACGTTTAAAGAGTTAGGGCTGAGCTGGAATTTCTGCAGAAAACACATCTGGGCCAATTTTCGATCGATCGAATTTATTCTTCGATTGATCGAGCCAGGCCGAAATGCACCAATGCATCTGCAGTCACTCGATTCCAACTTTACAATATTTTACCAACTTTGAGCAAGCTTAAACTAGACTAAATACATTGTTTTGATCATGGTTTGCCAACATTACAAATTAGAGTTCTAAATACATAAAATCCTAAGACCTTAGAACCTAACAAGATGAACTAAGTCAAGAATTTCGTCTTTGATCACAATTTGCTTGAACAAGGATTGATCAAAGCTTTAGCAACTTGTGTTTATATTGACGGCTTTTAAAACAATCCTTTTATATGTTTAGGGTTAGAAGAAAAGAAGGCCCAAAAACATATTCATGGATCCCAAGAAATCAGATCAGAAAATCTGATTTTTTTAATCTCGACAGATAGCAGGTGTCGAGGAGCTATTGAGCAGGTGTCGAGCTTTAATGAAAATGCACTTCAGCTTGTTTTTTCTTGGACAGACTTGATGACTTCAACACTTGATCTTGAAACCTTGTTTCTTGAAGTATTAAAAACACCTAAAACTACCCAATTACAAGTAGAGTGCGTTTTGTCAAAGGATTACCCAATTTACATAAATAAATATGACATATGTTCTTAACATGTGAACCACATATGTCCTAACAAGATTGAACTAAAACAAGTTGTAAACTTGACCTTTATCCAATATTTGATATTAGGCAGGCCACCCAGGTATGATTTGTATCTTTTCACCTAAAAAAGAGAGTAGATTGAATAGCACATTGCAGACATGATCCTTATCCAATATTTGACGAATCGGGCCAGCCTGGTATTATCTATGTCTTTTCACATAAAAGGAAAGAAAAAACAAACTCGAGAATAATCTAAAACAAAAGTTGAATGGTGATGCATTTTATAATAATGATAAATACAAAGGGTAACTCATCTAGAACCTCTTACAATGATCAAATCCCCCTCCCCCATTGTTGCAAGGATAAAGGTTAGCTACTAGAACCAATTTTGTAGCTAAACTTGTTCTATAAAATAAAATTACTACATATTTTGAAAATCTAACCGTTGAATTGCATGTTCTTGTTTTATACTCTCAATACACATCTCAACTTTTGTGTTAATTAGAATATTATTTACTATATTATCCATAAACTTATATTTTATGCATAATTTTAAACTACGAAAATTTGCAATTTAAACAAGTTACTAATAATATATCTATTAATCTTTAATTTTCTATAAATTTTACAAATATGAAGGATATAAAAAGAAAATGTAATCCAATGGTGGATTTGTTAAAATTCACCTCCAATAAAAAGATATTGATACGGTTGTATCCTTAAACTACAATCAATTTGGAGCTAGACTTTGTTCTTGATGTAACTATTAATCTATCAAGAAAAAAAAATCAATTGATAAATAATATGTAAAATAAAAATTCTTATAATTGTGCTACTTATTTGTATTAAAATGGGTTTGTAAATTAATTAAAATGTGTGGTTGTTTCTATTCATTAATAGATTGTTAGTGGCTTGAATTCTAACTCCCAGATTTTAAGTTTAGAAACTCTCATCATGACAATAACAAGTATAATATTTATGTAAGTAATTGAGTTATAATTCCTGATAATCTTGAGTATGAGCAATGCACATATAAATAGTCAAGCTTTCACCATGCCTAAACACAACGATCATATATATATATATATATATATATACACTCCAACAAACTTGGGCTTTTTCAACATATTTATATCAACGGTCACTAAAAAATGTAGATAAAAGCTTAATTTTCTACGGTTGAGTACAACTGTAGAGTAAAAATAAAGAAATTCATAAACTTATTTCTGCAGTTATTATAACTGTTGAAAAAAAAAATTAAAAAGTATTTGGTTTTAGGTTTTTTCTTCAGGCACTGTAGTAAAAGGGAGTCAAAAAAATATTAGAAACAGAATAGTTTTATCAACAGCTTCATCAACTGTGGATAAAATAAATTAAATTTTATATCAACGGTTACAACCGTTGGAAATCAATAACACTCTATTGTATTGTATAGAAGCTCATTTTAAACTCAGAGTTTAAAACATTAAACTCTCTCTTGCTCTCGCTCCCGCTCTCTTTCATAGCTGACATCTCTCTCGGCCTAAACACAGGTTCTCAGCTCCTCACAGGTTTTTTTTCTCTCTCTCTCTCTCTCTTCCTTCCTTGTGTTTTTCTGTTATTTTCTCGGCAACCAAACAGAGTTTTTGACTTTGTTGATTTTTCTTTGCTTCAGATTCACCGAGTTGGTACAATCGCATCCAAATCTTGTATATATTCACACTTTTACCTATCCAAGCCTCTGATTAGGTATCTTCTATACATTGATGAATCCAATTTCACATTCTCCTTGAAAACCTAACCTTCAATTTTGTATTTCTTTGTTTTTCCACAGATAGCATAAACGTTTTGTTTTTTATTTTGGATTTTTTGTATATTAATTAAATCGCAAATTTCAATCTCATAAAGCTTTAATAAATCTGTTTAATATTCTCATTTTGAATCATTCATTGTTTTATGATTTTTTTTTGTTGGCGCAGAAAGAGGGAGGTGAATTTGAAGGTCTTGAAGGTTCCAAAGATGGAACAGAAGGTAAATAAAATAAATACACTCATTTCTATTTGCTGAATTATATAATTTTGTTATGAATTATTCAGTTTCCGTTACAATTTTAGATCGTTTGTTGTGAATTTAGAAATTTCATATTAGTATCAATGATTATTACAACGAGCATTGCGTTAGTGCAATCTGCTTCTTATTCTTCATGAAAATCTAGAATTATTGTTTATTAATATAATTACTCTTATTGTATAATTTAGGTTTGTTTTTCAATTTGTCTGTTTTGGCTTCAAATATCTGCTTTAATTGCAGGCTACTCATAGGAGGACTAGTGTTAGGCATTAGGCAACTCTGATTTAGAGTAAAAAATAACCTGGTCTGTGCAAGTCTAGACATAGAGTATGTGTGCCAAGTGCTTGTGGAAATTACCCAAACAGTAAAAAATAAATTAAAAGGAAAAAAAAGAATAAGAGATTTGTGGAGGATAATTAGTTTATAGCTTTAATAGTTTAGATTTAAGTTTTAGGTAGATGGAATTTCCAGGAACTAACTTGTGGACAATGGTTATGTTCAATGGTCTTTTGGAATTTAGAGTTTGATGCGTTTTTCATGAGTGTTTTATGTAAATTTTGCATCTGTAGTAGTTCTATATGGTCACTAGAGCTGAAACAGGGCCATGTGCTGCCTAGAAAATAGGTGAACTTTTGAATTTGACACATTTTCAAATGAAATTCACCAATGGGTATTGGCTTAGTGCTTTGCTGTGAGATATTTTTTTACATTAGAATGTTGATTGAGGATCAGCTTGTGAGAACCTTAATATATTTAACAAAAAATCATGACCTCTGCATCCCTTTTGGTCAGAATTTCAATCTAAAGTTACTAATTTCCCTCTATTTCTGTGAACTACTTTGCAGGTGCATTCAAAACCGTCTTCTATTGAATTCCTATTCAATTTTAGTTGCTGACAAACATGCGTTTTTTTACTAAGGCATCCTCTTAGAGTTTAGAAAGGCCCTATAGAGAAACACTTGAGATGAAAACTCTCTTTTTGTTGCCACTTTTTCTGAAAATCTTCTTCTTTACTCTTGTTTGATTAACATTTTGCTTTACGTGTGTACTCAGGTCCACATTGCATAGAGTTTTGGTGAATGGTCAAGAGAGATATTCTGTAAGACCCCACAGCCACAGCCACAGCCACAGGTACTTTTCTTGATTCGGCTCTCTCCAACTTTTCTTTATGGTTGTAATTGTTTCCTTGTCTAGTAGTAGTAGTAAGCACCCACTTCTAAAATGTTTGTGCTTCATTTCTTCATGCATTGCCCCATTGTTCTGTTGATTTTTATTATTTGTTTTACAAACCATATGTGTATCACTGTTTTTTGTTTTGGAAATAGTATCTCTTCTCACCCAATCCTTGTTGAAATGAATATAGACATTCCATTGTTCAATTTGGAAATGCTGCATGCATTGCAAATGCAATGCAATGCATTCCATCTATCAAATGTGATGGACTTTGAGACTTCAATAGTTCTCTAGGTGATGAACCTGCAGAGGAAGAACTAGAGCCAGTCCTTTCCTCTGCCTTGAGTGCTTCATTTTCTTGTTTTTCCCCATTTTTGCTGATTTTTAATGAACCCCTTGTCCTTGTTTTTATTTTCTTTCTTTTCAAATGTTGGATTGGATGAATATGAGGAATTTTAATATCTCTTTTTCTGTATTCTTGCCTGATTAAAATTGTTGAAGTTGGTGTGTTTTAATATGTGTTATTAGCTATAATTTTGGAGGGCCAAAGAAAGTCAAGCATACGTGTGCGAGCGAGAGAGAGAGAGTTGACTGGTTCTCATGTTATGGAAAGAAGGTTTTTTTTTTTTTTTTTAGTAGCAAACCATCAAAATTGTCTGTGTGGGTTTTTTTTAATTATTATTTTTTAAATAAAAAACTTGAAAGATAGAACTCATAGAATCAAAATTATTTAGAAAAGTACTCACAAAAAAAAATAATAATTTGAAGACATTCCTAATCATTTTCACGTGCATACAACACAAGAAGGAAGAAAAAGGAGGGAAAAACTGAAACTAACTCTACTGTGCAACGGCTTCAAGTAGTGACTAACCAAATAAAACGCTGCCGTTTTTTTTGCTTCTTTATTTATTTCACCACAGCAACTTGATGTCGTTTTCTTTCTTATTCTTTGAAGCTTCTTTCCCGTTTAGAAGACCATATAATTAATAAACAAGCCATATTTCCCTCCCTCTCTCTCTCTCTCTCTCTCTCTCTCTCATGTATACATTGCAAAAACTAAAAAAGCCTTAGAGCAGGCCCATGGGATCATGGCTCCAACGAAAGACTAAAAAAAAAAGCTCAAGAAGCCCATTTTTCGGCCCCTGAAATCTCAATAGTCAATATGGGCCTAATCCCTCCGAAGTAAGGTAACAGAGGCCCACATAAATCTAGTTGGGGTTCGTCAAACAGAACTAAGTTGTCCGTCAAACTGAATTAGGAAGCATCATAGGGTAGGAGTAGGAGTAATAATTATTCTCATTAATTAATACTAATAGAGGTGGTGTGGCGTGGTGTGGTATCTTTTCCTCTTCTTCATTGTAGCAGTACTAAACCAATCCTTCCTTCTCATCACTGTCAATTATTGTGACTACCTCTTTATTGTGTATGTCAGTGACAGTGACTGAGAATCAGAGAGAGAGAGAGAGAGAGAGAGGATCCCTTTATCAAATAAATAAATTCTCTTTTACCAGAAAGAGCAGAGGAAGCGGTACCTACTTTCTTTCTTCCTTTCCTTTTCTTTTTTACTTGTAACATTTAAAAAAAAAAGTTTTTTTATCGTGTAAGAGAGTATTCACTTTGCATGAGCCATATCTATTGTGGGACATTTATCTCTGTTTCTTTGTTCTCAAAGTTCTGTTCTTGATCATCATCAAGGTTAATTATATTCCTTCTAAAAATAACATATGTATTTTTAATTAAAAGTGTTGTATTTTTATTTTTTCGTTAGAAAGTGTTGTTGCTGATATCTCTAGCCATATTGGATCCATTTTCTGTGTTTGGATTCTGCACCCAACACCTCTCTTTCACTTTCTTGCCTCCTCTCAGGTAACAATTTTCTGTCTTCACATACATATGTTTTTGAATTTTCAATTCTGTATAATCTTAGGGTTTGCCAATCACCCTCTAATGCTCTATGACTGAAAATTTTGAATGTTTTGTTCTCTAGGGCGCATTGGGTGTTTTTATTTATTTTTTTATGCTTTCTGGGTTTTCAATTTATTGTGCTTGAATTGTGAGGGTAAAGTTTCAAAATTTTTGTTATTTGGGGCTATTGGTGAGGTTTCTGTGCAATTTTTGCTTCTGGGTTTTTCTTTTGCTGACCTTTTGGATGCACCTTTGCTGTTTCTGAGGTCCCTTCTGTGTTTGGAGCTGAGAGAATGTGACTTTATATATATTGTAGAATACATAATAATGTAGGAGAAGATTAGGATATATAGTGCTTTATATTAAATATATTACTTTATTCACGTGTTCACACTGTTTGTAACAATATATTATTTTATTATAATAAATATATTATTGTATTGTGTATATTATTTTATTGTATTAAAAGTTAAAATAAAACGGTTGATGTTGTGAGGTTTGTAAAGTGAGATCGTCAGACAAATAATTTTTTTATTTTTTTTTATTTTTTATAATAAGAGAGTATGGAAGTTTTCAAGTTGACAATACCAATATATACGTGCATAGAATAGGAAAAAAAAATTGATTTTTTTTTTTTATTGTTTCACAAATGAAACTATTGAAAAGTGCAAAATCAGATAAATAGAAAATAGAAAAGAATAGGAAAAAAATAAATAAAAAGAGAACCTTTTTCGTTTTTCCCCAGACTGTCCCCATATATCCAAATCATATTCTCTCTTTTAAATATAGTACTCCTGATTGCCTGCTTTTGTGGATCTATTTCAATTATTCTCTCTCTCTCTCTCTCTCTCTCTCTCTCTCTCTCTCTCTGTTTCACCTTCACTTTCAGTGTGCTGTTGCTTGTTGTATAGCATAAATATCAATCATCGATATAATAATAATTCTTGCTTGCTTGCTTTTAATATTTTAATTAAGAATTCTTGTTTTTCATGTATTGCAGGCCACATATTATGAGAAAGTGTTTTTTTTTGTCCTACTCTTTATAACCTTGTTTAAGACAATTTGAAGGAATTCTACCTATGGCTAGAAGTGTTGGAAACAATGATGGTTTTGCAAGAGAAGAATCAGCTAGAAGTGCTAGAAATTACGGAGCTATTGCAAGAAAAGAGTCAGGTGGAAGTGCTAGAAACAATGGAGCTATTGCAAGGAAAGAGTTGGCTAGAAGTGCTAGAAACTATGGAGCCATGGCAAGAGAAGAGCCGGTTGGAAGTGCTAGAAACAATGGAGCTATTGCAAGAGAAGAGTCGACTAGATAGAGTCCTAATTAAGTCCACACCAAAGTAATAAGAATTTTTTTTAGAGGGGTGATTGGCAGAGAGAGACAAACAAATCAAAGCTTCAAAAAAAAAGAAAAAAAAAAAGCCAAGCACTGAAAACCAAAGAAAAGTTACTTCATGTGGGGGGTTTTAGAGCTTTTAGAGACAAAGAAAACCAATGGTGGAAGCTGTAGGAAGCAATTGTTGAAGCAATTTAAAAGTCGGTGGCCTCCTCTATATAAAAGCTCAAAAAAGCCTCTTAACTCTAATAATACTCTGCTTGAAATAATAATACTCTGCTTGAAATCCAAGGTAATATAATTCCAAGCAATGTCAACCTGTTGCAGTTGCTTCTCCTTATTTCTCATGTTCATGCTCTCTTTTAATGTGGTGCTTGTTGCTGGGTTTAAATTCAAGGATGCTGAAAGTGGACATGTTGAAGATTTTGAGAGTGACTCTATAACAGTTTGGTTTTGCGTGTGGGGTTTTAGGATTTCTAGAGACAAAATCTTGTAATATTGTGAGAGTTTTAGGGTTTTCCCTAGATTCCTGTAGTAATTAGTTAAAAAAATGTGACGAAATATTAGAAAATCAACAAATAGTCAAATGTTTTCGGTGTTTTATAGTATATATAGATAAATAGATGCGAATTTACTCTTAACAAATCTTCTAGAACATGTTTGTTGTATTGGGTGAGCAGAAGAAGTTGTCAGATATAAGAGGGTTCAGGAGCTGGTTAAGGAAGAAAATTGAGCTTGACGTTTAATGAATATTGTTTGATTTCTATGCAACGTGGTGTGGAGCCCGTATTTTGATGGCCCAAGAACTTGAAATGGACCAAATGTTATTGCTCGATATCTGCATTATATTGTTTTAGGCAATTCTAATAGTAGCTCTAATGCTATGCTTGCAATTTAAAGTGTTCACATGCTTGCAAGAGATATATATTTATCAAACAAAATTACATAGGATTGTTATTCATACAGGAAACTTAGGGGGGAAAAAAAACGAAAAACATTAGCTACCACGACAATAATTGATCTTGTTGCATCCACGATTGTAGGGGTTAACCGGAACAGGAACATAGCCACCATTTTCTTTGATATTTCTAGCTGCGATGCCATTGATCAGAACCACCATGCTTATATAAAAAACAAAGCACAAGAGCCATGACTTCAAGTTGAACCAAGTTAAGCTCATCTTTCCTTTTTTTTTTTTTTTTTTTTTTGGTCAACTTTTACTCTTTACAATTTTTTCTACGTCGTGATATAATAGTAAAAGCTATTGCAGGTTATATATATATATATATATATATATACTTGGGTCTTGGGGTGTGGCGTATCTATTTTTTCCACAAACAGCTTGGCAAAAGATTTACTATGTTTACTAATGCCAATTTCAGGGAGAATTTGTAATGCTAAAAATGGGTGCATCCTTGACACAATCTCTATTGGTTTTGATTTATTTTTCTTTTTATGACTTAACATATGCATTACTTTCTAACTCGAAAATAGTATCACAGTTAAAAAATTTATATTTTCGCTTTTTTAATTTATTTATTTATTTATTTATTTTTTATAGAATTCCAACAGACCTGGCAATTCTTTCCCCCTCCCCCCAAAAAAAAAACCTAGACCTTTATCAAATATTTGACATCAGGCAGGCCACCCAGGCATGATTTGTATATTTTCACTTAAAAAAGAGAATAGATTGAATAGCACATTGCAGACATGATCCTTATCCATTATTTAACGCATTGGGTCTGCCTGGTATTATTTGTATCTTTTCACATAAAAGCAACACAAAAAACAAAAGGCCTGTGGAGGAGGCATATTTGATAAAGTACTCCAACTGAAGAAAGAGATTAATGGTTTGTTTATTCAAGAAGAAAAAATGATGGTCTCAATCACACTGAATAAAGTCTGGGGATAAAAATACTAGATATTTCCATAGTAGAGCTTCCCAAAGATTTCATAGAAATCAAATAAGTGACCTTAGGAATCAAAGGGATGAGATGTGTCCTAGAGATGATAATATTTCTTCATTACTTGTAGATTACTATCATCAACAATTATTTTCTTCTTCTAAATTATCCTACTAAGATTGATCATGCTTTACAGTGTCCTCTTCAAGTGGTTATAGATGACATTAATTCTCTGTTGATTGATGATTTTACAAAACATCCCCTTTCCCATTGAATAATTATGATTAAGAATTATCCTATTGGTTTACCCGGAATGTGTAGCGCACATTGATAAAATTGTACAACCTTATTGTCACACTCAAGGGGTTACACTCCTCCCCTATTGAATAATTATAATTAAGAATTATACTACTGGTTTACCCTAAATTTTTTTACTCTGTTTGGTACATGAAAATTGAAAAACCAGTTGTATGATTAGTTTGTCCATATACAAGGGAAATACAAACTGTATGTAGTCAAATGCATCACTAGGCGTTAAATGATATCGATTCATGCTGTCCAAATGCAAAGAATATTTACATTAGGTGATTTTGGGAGATTTGGGTGATGTATTATCATACCTTTAGATTTCTTAGTTGATTTTAAACATTTGATTACACTAACCAATGAAGTACACGATCATTAAATTTAATGATTCTTAAAAAAGATAATGTTCTTTTTACTACATTGATGATTGATCAATCCAATCATGTTTTTACTACCTTAAACACTATTCCTAAGTTTTCTACCAATGAAAAATTAGCAATTTTTTTTTTTTTTTTGATACAGAAAAATTACCAAAATTAAAAGAATAACTGTAGGTTTTTATTTTATTTTATTTATTTTTTTGAGAAACAAAAGAATATAATAACTGTAGTTTTTTTCTTTAACTAATACCACATTCGCACTCAATTTCTGCTTACCTGCTCTAAACAAGCACATGCATCTTTTATAAAACAAAATATTTCATTTCTTTTATTTGAAAAAAAGAAAAAAATTCTGATGGGTTTCTTTGCTCTTATTTAAGGTTATGGATCCTGCAAGTTTCCAAGTGTTACACTTCGAAGAAGATGTAACTTGGCCCCAATGGTCTCTCTTCCTATGAAAACCTCAAATAAGTTGCTATATTCACTCTTATCGGAGTGATTTGGGCTCCCCTTTTATTTATTTTTCTTTATCTAATCTCCATTCCGGTTACATTTTAGAATTTAGAAGACAAAAAAATCACTTTAGGTACATCCCTCTAGGATTAAAATGGAACCCCAAATCACCCACTAGATTTTGATGCTATTCAAATATTATTATTTTTTTGCTACATCAAATATTATTATTATTCATTAGTCATTGCCTCAACTTTTATTGTAAGAGTACTTCATTTAATACAGACAAGCTTCCAACGGCTATATTTTTTGCCAACTATTAACAGCTATTGTTCGGTTCCTTTTTTTTATATTTCTCATTGTTTGTTTTTAGTCATAACTTTTTGAGGATTACTAAAGACTTTCTCAGATCCTCGAACTTTGAGGATAAGTATTTAATTTGCCAAAACGAACTTGTGTTTTATTTATTTATTTTTTTGATATCAGCCAAAAGGAACTTGTTGGTTACGTTGCTGCACTTTTCTCGGAGCTTTCCATGACCATTTCTCAAAGGACTCCTTAGGCCCCCTCTCTCTATCACTATAAAATTACACATGCATATTACTGACGCAGTCCTTCTGTTAATGGGTTCTCTCTTTTTTTCATTGACCAAGCAACCCAACAAAACAGGAATAATGATATGCAAAAGAGAAATCCAGTTCCACACTATACTTCACAATAGCTATTACAAAAATCTAGGCCATGAAAAAAAAAATGTTAATGTTTATAATATTTTCACAATAAATTTTAAGTAGCATGTTGTTACTAGCTGTTATTAATGTGTAAAAAAGTATTTTTAATAGTGAGTTCAAAATTGAATGAGTAATAACTTAAGCGCAAAACTTTGGTACAATACTTAAGTATTGTTTCTTAAATTTTCCTCTTAAGATTTAGCTATGTAGTTGTACTTAACTAAAAATATACATGTTTTGAAAGTGTAAGGACTCAATTTGTAATGAACCCTTAACAATAAAATTTGTAGAGAAGTGGGTAAATGGATTTGGCATCACCGAAGTGAACAACGGTTAATTTGGTGTTTTCGATATGTAATAGATGACAAGAAATTAATAAGAATCTCATCAAATGAATTTGGTTAAGTATCTTTGTAGGGAATGATCATCACTTTGGCTATGTAACTAAAGCGCCTGTTTGTCCTCGGACTAGGCCGAGGATCTATTTTTCTTAGAGTTTTTCCTCCTCCCTTTTAGGCGGGAGTCCTCTTGGTTATATAGTATTGCTTTAGTTAATCTCAGTCATCCATCTGTCAGTTATTCGGTCACTCTAGATGAGGGTTTGTCCCATCATCTGTTTTT
This sequence comes from Quercus gilva, assembly GCA_023621385.1. Taxonomy (NCBI): domain Eukaryota; kingdom Viridiplantae; phylum Streptophyta; class Magnoliopsida; order Fagales; family Fagaceae; genus Quercus; species Quercus gilva. Next base: position 60,339,360 of record CM042481.1, read on the forward strand.
GTAGACTTTACGTTAGTTCTCAGCCGTCTTTGCAGGCTTTTCTATTAGTCGGAGTAATCGAGACAATTGGGTTCGTTGGTCACATCATCATTAAAGTGGTCAGAATGTTGGTGGGATATTTTCGATGGATGGAGGATATTTCCCTTTAGTGATGTCGGTGTGCCGAGGACAGGTCATCCTCGGTTTAGGACTTGGATGTTGTGGGCTCTATCCCACTGTCCTCGGCTTTCATTTTATCCTCGGCGCGGGCCTTGGTCCGCATGTAGTGGGCCGGCGTGGTTAATGTAATAGGGCCCCACAATAGCCTCTCAAAATTCTGCTGCACGTCCCCTTGGGCGGGGAGGAGGATTTTGATTATCTCGGCGCGTTTTCTCGGCCTGTTGGCTTTAACTTGTTGTTAGCGTTATCGCTATTTCAGCTAATTGTAGCTTTCTTTTCGTGCAAAGGGTTTGCTCGAGGATGGATGGGTTTGGGTCGTTTGTGCTGTAGTGCCCAGTTTCTCATGGTTCTCGTCCCCGATAGGGTTCATTATTTTAACGGCTAAGGGGGGTTGGCTTTACCTCAGTTTTGGACTCGTGGCCCATACATGCACCTTGGCTCTGTTCAGCGTTTGTATTGCCTCATAGTGACTGGTTCTCATAGGGGCTTGGGTCCGAGGACCATGCAAGGCCTTGGTTCTGTCTAGTACCTAGTTTTCTCATTTTTGATTCATCTGAAGTATCTGGTTTCACCTTGAGGCTTAGGTCCGAGGACCATGCAAGGCCTTGGTTCTGTCCAGTACCTAGTTTTCTCATTTTTGATTCGTCTGAAGTTTCTGGTTTCACCTTGAGGCTTGGGTCCGAGGACCATGCAAGGCCTTGGTTCTGTCCAGTACCTAGTTTTCTCATTTTTGATTCATCTAAAGTATCTGGTTTCACCTTGTGGCTTGGGTCCGAGGACCATGCAAGGCCTTGGTTCTGTCTAGTACCTAGTTTTCTCATTTTTGATTCATCTGAAGTATCTGGTTTCACCTTGAGGCTTGGGTCCGAGGACCATGCAAGGCCTTGGTTCTGTCCAGTACCTAGTTTTCTCATTTTTGATTCATCTGAAGTATCTGGTTTCACCTTGTGGCTTGGGTCCGAGGACCATGCAAGGCCTTGGTTCTGTCCAGTACCTAGTTTTCTCATTTTTGATTCATCTGAAATATCTGGTTTCACCTTGAGGCTTGGGTCTGAGGACCATGCAAGGCCTTGGTTCTGTCCAGTACCTAGTTTTCTCATTTTTGATTCATCTGAAGTATCTGGTTTCACCTTGAGGCTTGGGTCCGAGGACCATGCAAGGCCTTGGTTCTGTCCAGTACCTAGTTTTCTCATTTTTGATTCATCTGAAGTATCTGGTTTCACCTTGAGGCTTGGGTCCGAGGACCATGCAAGGCCTTGGTTCTGTCCAGTACCTAGTTTTCTCATTTTATTCATTTATTTTAGCTATTTATCTGTAGCCGTTTGGTTCTTTATTGCTATAGTTTACAATAAGCCATAGATAATTACACTTTTCAAGCAGAAATAATAATAAATGCGAGCTGGAGTTGGTGAAGGATAGGACCCTGCCGTGTTCTGCCTCTTCGTTTTGATGGGACTCTTCTGATTACGAGGCGTCTCTTGGGTTGTCCAGGTAACGTGTTCTGACGCTTCGGTGCCTTCTCATTTAATGAGGCGCCTCCTCATTAATGCTAGCCGTGGATCCACGAGGATCTAACGGCTGTTAGGCCCTTTGGAATTTGGGGCGGAATAATGGTCTCCGGAAATCTCTCCCTGGGATTTATTGTAGATTGGCCCTCATTAATGTCCCACCTTCTATAAAAAGCGCTCCTAGGGCACCCTTTCCCTTCACACCTGATAATCGTTCGTTCTAAACTTCTCCTAAAAACACACCGTCAAAAGCTCCGCAAGACACAATCATCTGAGCCCCTTCGAATGAGTTGGCCCTGGGAAAGGGCACTCCTGAGGATGCACAGCCCCTATCAGGAGCAGAGGATGTCACTTCAACCCTTGGCGCCACGCTGGGGTGGGTGTAGTGGAGATCCGAAGATTCTCCTTCTTTTCAACCTAACCGGAGACAGAGCCCTCCTCACCACCAAGAGGAGTATCCGGAGAGAACGTAATCCCCCTCCCTTGGGTATGGGTTCTTGACCCCCCAAGCCGGCTGCCTAGAGGGTGGGAGGGGAACCAGGCGGAACCTAAAAGCGGAACCGTCCTGTGCCTCGGCCTCTTCCGCCTTATAGGTTGCCTTCCTTTCTTCTAATCCTTCTTCTCTCTTCTCCTTCCTCTTCTCTTGCTTCACTTCTTTTCCATCTTCTGATCTTCAGCCAGCTTTGCTTTCTACTTATTTGTTCTTCATCTCTTCTTCCGTTTCTTTTTTCTTTCTTTTCTTTTGCTCCTCAACCAGCTTTGCTTTCTACCCTTTGCTCCCTTGCCGGTTTTATCAAGCGTCTGTCTTTGTAGTTAGCTTTAGAACAAGCCCCCTGGGCTTTACTTGTAAAAGATGTAATTTTTCTTCAAGTATGAATAAAAGAAGTAGACCTGTTTTGTATTATTTATTTCTTTGTTTCTTTTTTATATTTTCGTTTCTGGTAGTTATATATCTTCGAATGAATGTTGCCACTACAAACCGTGTTGGTCTTGACTGATGATCTTTCATTTACACTAATCGTTGCACTTGCTAGCGCATAACTCCGCCCCACGGTGGGCGCCAATTGTAAGGACTCAATTTGTAATGAACCCTTAACAATAAAATTTGTAGAGAAGTGGGTAAATGGATTTGGCATCACCGAAGTGAACAACGGTTAATTTGGTGTTTTCAATATGTAATAGATGACAAGAAATTAATAAGAATCTCATCAAATGAATTTGGTTAAGTATCTTTGTAGGGAATGATCATCACTTTGGCTATGTAACTAAAGTGCCTGTTTGTCCTCGGACTAGGCCGAGGATCTATTTTTCTTAGAGTTTTTCCTCCTCCCTTTTAGGCGGGAGTCCTCTTGGTTATATAGTATTGCTTTAGTTAATCTCAGTCATCCATCTGTCGGTTATTCGGTCACTCTAGATGAGGGTTTGTCCCATCATCTGTTTTTGTAGACTTTACGTTAGTTCTCAGCCGTCTTTGCAGGCTTTTCTATTAGTCGGAGTAATCGAGACAATTGGGTTCGTTGGTCACATCATCATTAAAGCGGTTAGAATGTTGGTGGGATATTTTCGATGGATGGAGGATATTTCCCTTTAGTGATGTTGGTGTGCCGAGGACAGGTCATCCTCGGTTTAGGACTTGGATGTTGTGGGCTCTATCCCACTGTCCTCGGCTTTCGTTTTATCCTCGGCGCGGGCCTTGGTCCGCATGTAGTGGGCCGGCGTGGTTAATGTAATAGGGCCCCACAGAAAGTATTACAGATGTAGTGTTTCATAAAAAAATAAAAATTTCTTTTGCTAGTAACTAACATTTGTGAGATGGTTACCCTATAAATATAAGTTCTTGTAGAGTGCAAGAGAGAGGTAAGGGTCAAGATTCAAGTTTTCAAGAGAAAAATTCACGCAAATACACTTAAATTAGGTTAGAGTAAAATTTTATATCAGATAAAAAAAAAAAAAAAAAAACAACAACAACATTCATCAGTTGCATCTACAATTATCCTACATTAATGTGGATCAGATTTTTGCATGAGATTCAAAACAACTAAGATAGTCGCCTTCAATTAGATCCTTTTGTAGCTTCTATGGATTTAATTATTGACATTGCAGCAGCTATAGCCTCTCAACGTTGTTTCTAGCCTATTTGCCAATTAAGGTTGTTATTCATACACCCACGATTTTATTTTTTGAGAAATGCCCAGGATTAGAAATAACCCATCATATACTTGGCAGGTCATCATGGAGGCAACGATAGTATAGAGAATGTGCTAAGATGGCGGTTAAGGAAGACTACTGGCTTTCCACTCTAATGACATAATGGTGATCTCTACGAGGATTAGGGCTGTGCAAAGTGCAAACCCACCTCAGCTCTCCCACCCAACTCTTCCACATGCGCCATCCCATGCAAGTTTATTATATGCAAGGTGCGGGTTGGGTGATTTCGATCATCAAATTAGAAAGTCAATTTGACTCGTAGGTTGAGATTTTACTAACCTGTTGATGACTGACATGCCAGCATATAGTTACATGTAATACTTGTCCACACCCAATCAATCCCTACAATATATATATATATATATATTATCTTTTTTGTGTGTATAATCTTGCCAACCTGCACAATTCGTCGAGCGAAATACTAGATTTTCAATCGACTCGATAGTAGTAGAGTTTGGTTAGTTGGTGGTGGATTGGAATTTTTCCAACCCGTAATGACCTTAACTCGCTCAATTTAACTCAAGCATGATCCTAATGAGGATTGAATTGGTGAAGAACCAAAGGTCACGACCCTAACTAACATGGAAACTCAATCTTGGCAAAGGGACATGTTGCATACTCTCTTCCCACCATTTGAGGCATTTTTTTTAATAGAGACTTTGAGGCCGAATTGGTACATATAATCCCCCCACATCTATTGGAGGTTTCTCACTTGGATATGAAACAAAAACGTAGTCTTCAAAGTGAAGATTGTCTATAATATAGCAAAATAATGCATTCGTGAAGAAAGTTAATGGGGCTTATTTATGGTAAAAGAGAGTTAAATTGGGAGCTATTTAATGATAATTGGCTTGAAACTCTTCTCCAAAAAAATGTATTTTGGTTACTATTTCGTGAATATCTCTCAGGCCATTTTGAATTTTTGGATGAGGTCAATGTTTCTGAAAACTAGACATCCATAGTTTCAATTAAAGCACAAGAATGGACCTATTTTATTAAGAAATGAGTGAGATATGATTTTTTGATGTTGACCTTGTTGGTTGTAGGGAAGCTATGGGAAGAACTGAACTTTCAACTCTTTTGCTTGCTCCCCAGCCCTCCAAACTCTTAATTAATGCCCAAAAGTCAGAATTTTCATAAATTCACGTGGAAAACCTCAAATTATAAACCCCCACAACATCTAGTATAAATATCCCCCTCTAGTATCAGATCATAGCACCCTAAAATCTCAGAGCTTCCTAGTAAATTGAGATCTCTCTCTCTCTCTCTCTCTCTCGTTAGCAGTAGGAAGATGCATTTGGTATCTTGTACCTCTTGGTCTCAATTCTCTAGAAGTGATAGTTTGGACCTCCTGGTCTCAAGCTACCAACTTCCTAGTATTCATGAGTCCCCCTCTGGAGGTCCTTGTCCCTACTTTCTAGAGTTAGTAATAGGAAAATGCATTTGGTATCTTGGACCTCCTAGTCTCAATTCTCTAGAAGGGACAGTTTGGGTCTCTTAGTCTTATGCTACCAACTTCCTAGTATTCACGAGTCCCATTCTGGAGAACCTTGTCCTTACTTTCTAGAGTTAGTGGTAGGAAGGAGTGGTGTTCTGTCGCAGGCAACCAAAAATAAAACCTGTACTCCTAAATATATATGTAGTAGTGTGAGTAAGGATCGTTCCTACGTAGAGTATCTAGCCTAATTTTATGCTACGTGAACAAGGAGGGGGGGGGTTTGAGTATAATGAAAACAATTTTAAGAAAAACAACTAAGGAACAATTCAAATTAAAGTATCGAAATCAATCAAGAGAACAAACCTTTGTCCAAGTCAACATCCACTATCGGAATTTTACAACTGATCATCGATGCAAGCATATATCAATTCACACTTTGAATATTCACCGTTGGAACTATTTTCTTATCTCTCCTTAGTCGCAGTTAATTAGAAAACAAGTGATTTAATTAACCCTAACTACTAAGGAGGGGGGGGGGTTTGAGTATAATGAAAACAATTTTAAGAAAAACAACTAAGGAACAATTCAAATTAAAGTATCAAAATCAATCAAGAGAACAAACCTTTGTCCAAGTCAACATCCACTATCGGAATTTTACAACTGATCATCGATGCAAGTATATATCAATTCACACTTTGAATATTCACTGTTGGAACTATTTTCTTATCTCTCCTTAGTCGCAGTTAATTAGAAAACAAGTGATTTAATTAACCCTAACTACTAAACAACCCAAGAAAAGCGCTAAAGGTTTAATTTAGTAGCAGCCTTAAGAACTAGAGAGATCGATGAAGCTAAACAACACAAACACAAGCGGTTGCATTTAATTTTGTTTAGCATTCTTCCTAAAATCTAATAATTTCTGACACAGCAAATCATTAAATCTTGGTTGCTTCACAAATTAGAGAGATCAAACAATTACGGATTTGATATCTAACCTAGCAGTAGATTGCAACGAATAATGAACTAGTAGGCGTCCTAGTAATTAAACGAGACAATCATGAAAATAGGCACAGAAGAACATTCGATATTCAAAGCATAAATTGAACAATAAAAAGAAATTAGATCTTACAGTTTTATTGATTCTGAGGGTTCAGTTTCCTTCGACCAAGTATAAAAGTTTTAGCCACGCAGGGCCATGACAGAAAACTTGAAGGAGAAAATTAGAGACGAGGGGGGGGGGGGGGGGGAGAGGCGTGTGTGTCCAATTCTGATTTCTCCTCCTCCTTTTACACATTAATTCCCCCTTTTCCAAGCCTACAAAATCTCCTAAAAATATTCTAAATAATAAAATCCAAATCTGACTAATTAAGGAAAAAAAATTAAAAATAAAACAAAGTCCTAATATAACTAGGAAAGTGGTGTTTTTCAGCTGAAAATTTCGTGCAGTAGATCTGGAGGCTTCCAAAAATAAACCACATCAGATCCGCGTATTAGAATTTTAGGCAAAGGAACATTCCAGAACGTCAACAGTGCAGGTGCAGCAACCAGTGCCGGCTGAACAGTGGAGCAAAAAATGCGGTCGCCTAAGGCCCCAAGTAAAAAAAAGGCCCCCAAATTTTAACCAATAGGGTTATTTATAATCAATAAATAAAATAATATTTTTTTACCAGATGAAAAACAAATAAAAAATAAAGAAAAATGCAACGTTCACAATATTTTTTATAATACTTTTACAATTATGCTAAGTAGCAGGTTGTTACAACAACAAATATGAAAAATTTTGTTAAATTTTTTCTGTTTATAAAATTTCTAAATAAAGAAAAAATTCTATGTAGTTTATGTTAATTATTAGTAATTTTGCATCTAAAATAAAATAATCAATTTTCACCTTAGGTCCCCAAATACATCAAGCCGCCCCTGGCAGCAACTTCAAGCCCGATTTAGACCTTGATGCAACCCGTATCTCTCAAAACTCAAAACATGAAAGTTGTAGAGATTTGTCTTGGCGTTCCACAGAATCTTGAATCATCTCAATCGGAGCTCAGATGAGAGAGTTATGACCAGATCACGAAGCAATGTCAAAGCTGTCTAGAATCGCCCAATTAGCTACGTTTTGCACTTAATGCCTCCATTTGCATCCTAAATCAAAATATAAGAATAATGAGTACATTTAGGCACCAAATAAATATAAAATACTAAACATCAAGGGAGAAAAATATGACATTTTGCATTCTTATCAGGGAGCCTTTGGTGTCTTGGACCTCCTGATCTTAATTCACTAAAAGTTACAGTTTGGACCTCTTGGTCTCAGGCTATTAACTTTATATTCACGAATCCTGCTCTAGAGAAGCTTTCTTGCTTGGAGTGCTCATGAATTCTGGTGCATACATGTAAAGTTTCTAAATCTTTCTTTTAATTATGCCATAGTTTATTTAGATTCAAGCATGCTTTTATTTCTAGTTCTTCACATATTATTGATTGCTAGCATGTTAGATCTAGGTTGTTCTTAATCTTTGCATGATAAGAGGTTTTCAATTTAAATAACATTTTCACTTTCTCTAGATTAGGGTTTATCACATCACACACAGATTCACCATGTATTTCAAATTCAATTCTTTTGATCTATCTTTGTATGCCTAGAATAGGGTTTCACCATGTTTAGCAATGATTGTTTCATCAAATTCAATTCTTTTGATCTATCTTTGTATGCCTAGAATAGGGTTTCATCATGTTTAGCAATGATTGTTACACTCTTCATTCACTTGTTCTTGGATGCTATAATTGTTTAAATGATGTGATATGATCATTGGTCACCAAAGTCTAGAAAACAGGTTTCACTAGGCAGGTTAGGTGTCTAACACATTCCTAATCTTGTAATCTAGCCTCCAAACTTAAATAAAATGTTCTTGATCAATTCCTTTCCACATAAGTTTATCTTTATAGAATGTAACTAGGATTCTGATAAGCATCTAATGGAAATGGTGGAAAGAATTTTAGGCCACTTCGAGGGGACTTAGACCTCCAGAGAGAGAGAGAATCTAATGAAGAATAATATGATTTCTTATTGCCTCAATACAATGTGGCCTTTATGCCTTATCCCTAACTAAATACTAAACCAACTAACTAATTGAACCCGCCAACTCAGCACAATCAGATACAATGATACACCAAGTACAATACAATGTTATGTAGTATTTGTAAGTAAAAAACAATGCTAAAGCATAGTATCCTATTAGATTCAAAGTTATGTACTTTTGTCTTATATTGTATTTAGGACCAAAGACATGTAAAATTTAGTTCACAAAAAAGACGTATTGTCACGCCCTGAACCCGACCATAAAGATAGGCACGTGATAATGGCTGCACGCTTATAAAGTTTTCATCCTACAAGTGTGCAAGGCCTTCTTAGCAATCTAAAAATTATCCTCAAAGAAAATTCGTCAATAAATCCAAAAATATCCTCAATAATGTAATTCTCAAAGATCTCCAAAGTATTAATTGAAACAACAATCCAAATCTCATGACCATTAAACAAAAGATATACTAGTTACTACAAAATCATCTTATTCCAAAAATTCCTAATCTTTTTCATGCGTACACCCTCAGAAAAAGCCCCAAAACTTGTTATTTTTCATAATTTGAATCTGGAGGGAAAAAAGGAGGGGGGGGGGGTGAGTTTACAACTCAGTAATGAACTAAATCCTAACTAGATGAAACAAGGATATTGATTGACAAAATAATACATTTTGCAATATTTCACATATATCAAAAGTTATAACATACTATGGATTTCAAAATAAATACAAGAAGTTTCACATACTTAAAATAATTCAATATTTAAACAAATTCATATTCTTCACAATCTTTTATGACTATGATCGCGCTATATTCTCATGATTGGGCATCAGATTCAGATGAAATTAGCTTAGTGCTAATGTATATCTCTCATTAGCTGGGTTTAGAAACACGATAGACTAGTGAAGCCCCAGATGAAACTAGTTTCAGTACCAATGAATAACCCCCATTGGTTGGGTATCAGAGATCAAAACATAGTCAGATTGTCCAAGATCATAGTTCAAATAAATGTATATCTCATTCAAAATATACATATATAAAATCATATATATAGTAATCAAATATATTTATGATGATTTGCTATTCTTTACTTTAAATCAATGTAACTAAAACAATTGAAATAAAATTGTAAAACAATATTCAATAGCTAAAATATAGTTGAATAAGCAAAATAAAAACAATTAGGAGAAATGTTACTTACTTCCAAAAGCCATACTAAAAGGACACCAAAATTAGGAGTTCAACCTATTACAATCCAACACACAAATTAATTCATTGACTTAAACAAAGCCACTTAATCCAATTTAAGTATATTTACCTAAACTTAATTTACTCCTCTTTAGAAACCTCAATTCAAGGAATACTCAAAATGCATTCAATAGAGTAACTGATTTCACTAAGCATTCTAGGGACCTAGAGTCCAACTAGTCCAGACCCTCCTTCCTTCATTATAGTAATTTTTATCCATTTAGCCTAAGCTCTTCTATTATCAAGAAATTCACTTAAACCATCCCCAACCCAATACATGCTTGAACCTGTAGGATTCCCAATCCAAAAAATTGATCCAAAAAGAACACAATATATCAAACTCCATAAAAATTAAATGTTACACTCCAAATTTATCCCCTTAAAAGCATAAATAAATTTGTTGTGTACTGTATTAGTTAAGAAAGCCTTAGAATGGAAAAATGCTTGGGTGATTACCTGGACTTGGGAAAACCAAGAGGACCTTTCTCAATTCTAGCAGATTTAGATGGATAAAAAAGTTAGAGCAAAAAGTGATCAGAGGTTTTAGCTAAACAGCGAGATAGTAGGTGGAAGAAAAATGATGTGAATGGTCCAAGGGTGAACTAGTGAACAGAGGAGAGAGAGATCTCAAAGTAACCTCAAAACTAAAAGGAGGGAACGGAGTTACGGCTATTAATGTTGAAAGTGATTTGGGTTTGATCTAGTTCCAATTACCAAAATATCCCTTCTTAACTTATTTCTTTAGATAATATAACTTTCACTTCAATCTCAAAAGCTGATAAAAATTTGATCCCTTCGCATAATTCTCAAAATAAAATACATATTTATAGGATAAGAATTGCTAGACCTTAAAATTTTTGGGTATTACACGTACAATTTCAATTCATCAACAAAGAGATGTACTTTTCAATTTGGTTTTCTTATGCTTCTAATTAAATAAGTGGGGATTCCATTCTAAAAATCTTGACCTAGTTAGGGGGGATGATAACATCAGCAGAACCTTCACTTTTTCTCGAGAAGCGATAACACGACTACACCCATTCGAGTGGGTTATGCCAAACCTTTTTTTAGTTTTTATTTAAATTTGAAAGTTGGGCTAGAGGCATGGTCTCTCACAAAACTTAGAGGATTAAAATGACCAAAGTGAAAATTAAAGGACTAAAATCACAATTGACCAACCTAAAGGGTGTAATTTGCATTTTTTTCCTTTAATATTTTAATAGCTTAATAGTTTCATTATAATTTTTTTAATGGGAAATTACAGTAAACCCACTTGTGGTTTGGCCAATTTTCACTTTGCTTACTTGTGGTTTAAAACATAGGCAAAACTACAATATTAGTCCCTCAAGTTTATCCTGTGTGCGCAATTAGTTCCTCAAGTTTCAACTGAGCACAATTGGTCCCTCAAGTTTATAAAATGAGTTGTATTAGTCATTTTACTAACTACCGTTAGTGATGTTACTTATGTGGCTAACGTAACAATGACTTGACATTTTTTTAAATCACATGGCATTTTTTAAATTAAAAAATTACAATAACTAATTTCCAAATAAGATTTTAGTGATCCAGTAATTTTAAATTATAACCCAGTTACAAATTGAACCCATTTTTTTAATCTAATTTTGGTTTAACACAAATGCACGACGGCGTCAGGGAGAGAAAGGGGAAGGAGAGATTGACGCTAGCCTGCGGGATGCCGCCTCCCTCTGACTTGTTGCTAGTGGAAACCCAAGCCCTAGCCACCGCCGACAACAGCCCAAGCCCTAGTCACCGTCGGCGAAAGCCACTGAGCCGTGTCCTTGCTTCCCTTGCACAACCACTGACCCGCCTCCCTCCTCCCATCTCAAGTATTACACTTTTTCCTATGGTATCTCACCTCAATTTAGGTCCGTGTATGATTTAGATCCAAAGTTTTTGGGATAATTTGCATCATAGTTTGGTGACCATAAGATTCGGACCACAAAATTCTGCATGTGCCATCTATTACTCAAAATTTACTATTTGTCTCTCAATTTACTCGTGATAGCAATGTTTATTTTGAATTTCACCCAAGCTTTTTTGTTGTTAAGGATATACAGTCGGGGAACGAACTTTTGCACAGACCGAATAAAGGTGGACTATACTGCTTGAAGCACACTAATAGCCACTTCACTCCCTCTGTGTTCATTGGAACAAGTTCTTCCTTTGATACTTGGCATAGAAGACTTGGTCATCCCATGATGCATACTGTTCACCAAGTTGTCTCTCGCAGTTCTCTACCTTTTAAAAATAAAAGAGAGTCTTTTTGTTCTTTTTGTCCCTTAGGTAAGAGTCATAAGTTATCTTTTCCATCTAGCTCTACTGTTTACAAAACCCCATTGGAACTAGTTGTTAGTGATATTTGGGGTCCATCTCCTATCATTTCTAATAATCAATTTCGATATTACATTCATTTTCTTCATGTTTACAGTCGCTTCATTTGGATTTTTCCTCTTAAATTAAAATCAGATGTTCAAAAAGTTTTTCTTCACTTTAAATCCAAAGTTGAGAATCTTCTTGGCCATAAAATAAAAAGACTCCAAACTGATGGTGGTGGTGAATACCAAAAACTCAAATCCATACTTGAAAATTATGGCATTGAACACCGCATTTCATGCCCACACACACAAGAACAAAATGGACTTGTTGAAAGATGCCACCGTTATATAGTTGAAACTAGACTTACACTCATGGCCACAGCCTCTGTCCCACTTTCTTATTGGGATGATGCCTTTCATACAGCTGTGTATCTCCTCAATAGGTTACCAACTCATGTTCTTCAAAACAAAAGCCCACATGAAATTCTTTTCAAAACAAAGCTAGATTATACGTTTCTTAAAGTGTTTGGATGTGAATGTTTTCCTCACCTTCGTGCTTATAATGCTCATAAGCTTGTTTATCGCTCACTTTCATGTGTGTTTCTTGGCTATAGTGTAGCTCACAAGGGGTATAGATGCCTTCACATTCCCATAGGTCGCATTTGATAGGCCACAAATTGAATGACCCCTTGTGGTAAAACTAATTAATTAAATTAACCAAGTTATTAATTAATCAATTTATCATGCAATTGCGTGGCAGCACAAACAAATCACCGAATAACTAAAAATGCAGTGGAAAATAAATGACACGGTGATTTGTTCACGAATGGGAAAAACCCTAACGGCAAAAACCCCACTGGGAGATTTTCAGGTCATCACTCCCGAAACTCCACTATTATCAAATCAAGCGGTTACAAGTAAAGGAATCCCAAGTACCTTACCAACCTACAGTTGAACCCTTATCCCAATACCCAATTGGACTTGATCTGTAGTGACAATTCCCACCTTTGATGCACGGCTCCCAAGTACGTGACTAATTAGATGCGCGGATCCCAGTACGCGACTTCAAACACCAACTTTAGAAAGAGAGGTTGGCTGCAAAGTTCTTCAGTTCATCCTATGCGATGAAGATCAGGAAGATGCTTGGTCACAAAACCCTTTGGTGCAAATACACAGCAACTTCTTCAGAGAAGATGAACTAGGTCAAGAACTTCGTCTTTGATTACAATTTGCTTGAACAAGGATTGCTCAATGCTTTTGCAACTTGTGTCTATGTTGACGGCTCTTAAAATAATCCTTTTATATGTTTAGGGTTAGAAGAAAAGATGGCCCAAAAAAATATTCACGAATCCCAAGAAAATCAGATTGGAAATCTAAAATTTTAAATCTCGACAGATAGCAGGTGTTGAGGTAGCTATCGATCAGGTGTCGAGCTTTAAAAACTTTGCACTTCAGCTTGCTTTTTCTTGGACAGACTTGATGACTTCAACACTTGATCTTAAAACCTTGTTTCTTGAAGTATTAAAAACACCTAGAACTACCCAATACAAGTAGAGTGCGTTTTGTCAAAGGATTAGCCAATTTATATATGTAAGTATGACATATGTTCTTAGTATGTGAACCACATATGTCCTAACAATCTCCCTCTTTGAAAATCCATGACAAAACTACAACAAACAAATGAACATATGAGAGAAGTCATAAATCACTAAACTCATATTCACTTGTTGAATACAATAAAATCTATCCTAACACAAACTCTTGAAAAACTTTGCAAGAAAAGAGTTTATGGCAAGTAGACTTTGACAACCTGTATTTCTGAAACACTTTAAACAAAACTCATCAAGGCATCTTATGTGAAACAGAAATAATTAGATTGCATACAAGTATAAAGAACATGTGTATAAAGATAGAGAAGAAACAACACATGAAGAGATAGGTGAAAGAAACATACATCCACATATAGAGAAAAATGAGTACAATGTATGTAAAACTGGTCACAAGACCTCATATACAAGATCAATGTATCTAACAAGAATAGAAAAGAAAAGATACATCAAAACCTCATTACATCCCTCATAATATCAACTCTCCCCCTATCAAAAATGTCCTATACTAACTCTCCCCCTAAGATGACTACTTTCATAACCCAAAACTACTCCCCCTTTTTGTCACGAGTGACAAAGGGTAGAGTGTCATGTAGACATCTCATCAGTAGAGCTAGCATCTCCATCATCATCATCCGAATCATCATCGTCATCACCATTATCATCATCATCCTCAGCATCAGAATCTGAAGCGACTGGAGGAGGTGGTGGAGGAGAAGCCTCAGAAGCAAAGCCATCCATGGTTGCCTGCTGTCGTACAATACGACCCACACGAACATTCACCTGATACAACTTAGTGCTGAGTGTATCGAGGCGAGCATCCATGCGCTGCAGCTGCGCCATAATGTCTCCAAGAGATACATCGCTTGAAGAAGAAGGAGGAGCAGATGTAGATGGAGCTGATTTGGATGGAGCCGAACGGGAGGGAGGAGTGGAGTCCGGCTGTCTCGACCTAAACTGAGCCTCACTACGTTTTACGGTAGCGGCATCTATGGCAGATATGTGTGTGAAGTGGTCGGACATAGGGAAAGGGATGGAAAAATGGCGTAGAATCCTCGTGATAGCGGAAGGAAAGATGAGCTTATCACGGGACGCCGAATCTAGATGAACATCTATGATAGATAGAATGAAGTGAGAAGGAAAATCTATCGTAAGATGCTCAAGAAGAGATAGCAAAAATCGAGCACGAGGCTTTGTGATAGAGTTATAGTGAGAGAGAGGATGGAGTACAAAAGTCATCACCATGTTAAGAAATCTAGGACCTTTAGCAAAAGGTCTACATGATGTATACTGATGCTCACCCCAATCAGAAGGGCGCTCACAAAAGGCAGAAATGAGCTCATCCTGGGATACAGTCCTTAGATGCTCACAAGTAGGATAGTCAGGAAACTCTATCCTAGGAACCCGAAGCACATCCGCCACTAGCTGTGGTGTGACAGGGATGCGTGTACCTCGAACGCGAGTGAAAAAGAGAGGTACTGAATGATAGATCCCGTGCATGTTGGAGTAAAACTCCTGAATAAGCACGAGAGGACATGTGACCGGGATGTCATACAGTGACCCCCATCCCCTACTGTGGATGACAGAGGGAAGGTCAGTATCGGCGAAGTCCGCCAGAATGACTTGGCGTTCTGAATGAACACCTCGTCTAGAAAAGTTCTTAGTAAATGCCTTGTGGGCATCTCCATCACGGAATCGAAGATTAAGAGGAGCAGAGTCAAAAGAAGAGGAAGCTCCAGAACGCAGAGGGTTCCGAGCAGGAGTGGATTTACGTTTGGGTGCCATAGACACAACTAACGTAAAAGAATGAGAAAGAGATAGAGAGGGAAACAATCAAAAAAGTCCCAAACAGTTCAAATATGACAAATATATTGAACAAAAAAATACGTATGCATGGGAATGCATGAACATGTGACATGAAAACTGAAAAAGCATCATAGGCTCAGCCCAATCCAAACCTAGCAGCACACATAGAAGAAACACACATCTAAATGCATGTAAATATCATTCTAATGCACATGGAATGCAATGTATGACATTTTAAAAACATTTAAGTGAAAAACCAACCCAAAATTTCAAGAAAAACTCATCAATTTTGAAAAACCCCAAAAATTTTCAAAAATCCCAAAAACCTAGGTTTCAAAACATGAAATGCATGAAAAAGGAAGGGAAAAATGATCTTACCAAGTGATTGAAGCAAAGGAAGATCGAAAATGATGAGGATTAGAAGATTTGAGTAAGAGAGAAGTGTTTAGGAGATGAAAAGCCTTCGGACAGATCGAGAGAGATCGAGTGAAATGAGAGAGAGTCGCGACAGATCAATATATAGGCACCTCAGTAATTCTCGATAGCTGAGGTGTCGAGAGGTATTGAGGAAGCTGTCGAGAAAGGTATTGAGGAAATGGCCTTTGACAGCTGAAGGTGTCGAGATGGTGTCGAGGTACAAGACCAATTTCAGAGATCAAAAGCTTGATCGATCGACTAGGTGTCAAGGAGGTATCAAGGAGATAGGAGAAATCTCGATCGATCCATCAAGTGTCGAGATTGCGATTAGAAAAAGTTTGAGAAGTTCGACAGATGATCAGGTATCGAGGAGGTGTTGAGGAGGTGTCAAGCAAGCAGTGAAAAGCAGTTTTTCGAGAAGTGAAAAACACAAACATGAATGCAATCAAACATGCACCTCAACAATGATCCAATCAACATAAAAAGCTCTCAAAATCATCTTTCAATGAAAAATTTAAGCACATAGATCTTCCAAAAACACACACACACTAAACACGTCTAACCAATTTTATTTTTCAAAAACAAGTCAGGATAGTTTAGTGAGCATACAAAAGCACATGTAAAACCTTAGTGATGGCCAAATCACATTGTACCTGTACATGTATCAAAAGTAGCAAAGAATATTGCGTGTTGTGTGTGAAAAACAGCGCAAGATTGCATATGTGTATACATGTTATGACGATCTGAGATATGAGAAAATAACTTATAACTCACACACAATCATAACTGTTTGATGGGGACTATCACCTTCGAGGTACATCCTATAACTCCCACATCTCCTAGAATACACGCTTGCAACCATTTTTAAAGCATTTTTGATCTTTTTGCTTTTTATTTTCTTTGCATATTTTCTTTTTAAGCATATCATGCATGGGCTTATGAGAAAGAAAAGAAATACCCATTGATATTTGACATTTCGATTTTGCTATGCCTAAGCACACAAATGTCATTGACATCACACTTTTGCTATGCCGAAACATACAGATGTCATTAATGATTGGCGGGTAACAGTGGTGAGATGGTTATTTATGCATTTCTCTTAGGATTTTCTAGTCCTACTCGTCAAAAAGAGTGATATGAGTGTTAAGTTTTAAGAGATAACCTAATCTTACTCATCACAAACAAGAGCCACAAAACTCACTTGCTTAGTTGTGCATAGAAATGCTCATCTAAGTTACAAGAGATACAAAGTTTAGAAAACTTTGTTTCATTGGCCATCCAAGGTACACAAGTACCAAAGTACACAAACACACACTGTTTTTGTATTTTTCAGATTTTTCAATTTTTTTTTTATTTTTATATCAAAAAAAAAAAAAAAAAAAAACAAAACTGAAAGTAAACACACAAAAACATGTTAACAAAGCAAAGCATAAAACTAGACTGACTCAACAAAAATGCAAAACACACAAGTAATGCAATAAAACAAGAAAAACAAGAAGGGAGAAGAAAGTGATGAAATCACTTAGAATCCTTTTTCTTCCACACCTTGGAAAAACCTTTCCTTTGATTAAAACTTTGAACCGGCGGTGAGGGGGAAGAATTGAAACCGTTCAAGTTAGAAAGGAACAAAAGGGCTTTTAGAAGATCTCCAAGGGGAGCAAGAGAGGATTGAAGCTGATTTTGGCTTCCAGATGCTGTCATGCCGTTGCTCTGTTGAGTGGCAAGCCACTTATAGCAATTTGGTCGAGTATGATCGACAGCTCCACAATGATGACAGAGATGCTGCTTTTTTTGTTTAGGCTTTTGAGAGTTAGCCTTCTTAGCCCTAGGGTTTCTAGCATCTTTCTTATCTTACTTAGGGGGTGCTCCTAATATAGACTTACCCTTGTCTAAGTTCTCACTAGCTAATTCAGTTTTAACATCAGTGTTCTCAACTTTAACTGTATTAGCAGGAGGAACAAAAACAGTAGAACTAGTGGAAGCAGAATTAGAGATAGAAAGACCATACCCTAAGCTTGTTCGATTTGAAGTAGATTTCTAAATGCTGAGCATCTCATCAAGTTTTGCACTTGAGGTCCTCTCCAGTTGGGCTCTTACTTGAAACAGCTCTGCTTCAAGCTTCTTGGTCTTCTCAGCCAGGAAGTTGTTCTCAAACCTCAGTGCTCCAATAGTTTGATTCACCTCATCAAACTTTGTGGACAACTCTTCACGATCAAGTTCCACATCACTGAGCTTCTTGGTGGTCAGCCTATACAACTTCTCATGCTTCTCAGAGAGCTTGTAAAGCTTCTTATAGGATGAATGGATATCGTCTTGATCATTCATCTTCTCACACTTGGTGTCCACCAATTCTTCTTCTTCATCTACTTCTTCAACAATCCCTTCAGTAGGATTGACTGTGGCAGTGAAGGCATTTAAGATTCTGTCATCCTTATCGTCGGAATCCTCTTCAGGCTCAGTGTCACTCAGGGTTGCAGCAAGAGCCTTGCTCTTCCCAATGCTCTTCAGATATGTAGGACACTCATTCTTCATGTGTCCAAACCCATGACACCCAAAACACTTGGGTCCTGCGGGAACAGTGTATTGACCACCTTCCTTTGTATCTTTCTTCCCTTTGTCTTGGCTCTTGAACTGAGAAGAACTGGATTGCCTGCGGTCCTTATCGAAGCTCCTTCCATTGGCATTCTTCATAAATTTCTTGAACTGCCTTGTAATGTAGGACTTCATCTTGGAATCTTCATCATCGGAAGACTTATTTGTGTCACTGCTCTTTGCCTTCAAGGCCATGCTCTTGCCCTTGGCATAGAACTCATCAAACGACTCATCCTCCTCTAGCTTAATCTCTTCAAAGCTAGTAGTGAGCCTTTGTAGCTTTGAATCTTTAACAGCCTTTGTTCTCTCATAGGTTGTCTGAAGGATGGTCCATGCCTCCTTAGCAATTTCTGTCGAGGATATCTTTTTGTACTCCACATTGGTGACTGCGCTAAATATGACATTCAATGCTCTGCTGTTGAAGTTTGTTGCCTTGATCTTGGCTTCATCCCAATCGGCCGGCGCTTCTTTTGGCTTGGTCCAGCCAATCTCAACAGCTTGCCACACCTTCTCATCTAAGGACTGCAAAAAAGCTCTCATGCATACTTTCCAGTAGGCACAGTTAGTCCCATCAAATAAAGGAGGTATAATTAGAGATTGTCCTCTATCCATGACAAACAGGGTTCAATGGATCAACACAGCAAAGATTAAAACCTAATTAGAGTGTGCCTGCTCTGATACCACTTGATAGGCCACAAATTGAATGACCCATTGTGGTAAAACTAATTAATTAAATTAACCAAGTTATTAATTAATCAATTTATCATGCAATTGTGTGGCAGCACAAACAAATCACCGAATAACTAAAAATGCAGTGAAAAATAAATGACACGGTGATTTGTTCACGAATGGGGAAAACCCTAACAGCAAAAACCCTACCGGGTGATTTTCAGGTCACCACTCTCGAAACTCCACTATTATCAAATCAAGCGGTTACAAGTAAAGGAATCCCAAGTACCTTACCAACCTACAGTTGAACCCTTACCCTAATATCCAATTGGACTTGATCTGTAGTGACAGTTCCCAGCTTTGATGCACGGCTCCCAAGTACGTGACTAACTAAATGCACGGATCCCAGTACGTGACTTCAAACACCAACTTTAGAAAGAGAGGTTGGCTGCAAAGTTCTTCAGTTCATCCTATGCGATGAAGATCAGGAAGATGCTTGGTCACAAAACCCTTTGGTGCAAATATACAGCAACTTCTTCAGAGAAGATGAACTAGGTCAAGAACTTCGTCTTTGATCACAATTTGCTTGAACAAGGATTGCTCAATGCTTTTGCAACTTGTGTCTATGTTGACGGCTTTTAAAATAATCCTTTTATATGTTTAGGGTTAGAAGAAAAGAAGGCCCAAAAAAATATTCACGGATCCCAAGAAAATCAGATTGGAAATCTGAAATTTTAAATCTCGACAGATAGCAGGTGTCGAGGTAGCTATCGATCAGGTGTCGAGCTTTAAAAACTTTGCACTTCAGCTTGCTTTTTCTTGGACAGACTTGATGACTTCAACACTTGATCTTGAAACCTTGTTTCTTGAAGTATTAAAAACACCTAGAACTACCCAATACAAGTAGAGTGCGTTTTGTCAAAGGATTAGCCAATTTACATAAGTAAGTATGACATATGTTCTTAGTATGTGAATCACATATGTCCTAACAGCATTTACACTTCCCGACATGTAATCTTTAATGAGAACAAATTTCCCTTCCACCAAAATACACAAGCCACCACATCTACACCATTTGTCCCTTCTTCCCAGCCTTTTCTCACTAACCATCTTCTACCACCCTCACAAGAACCTGGCTTATTACCTACACCAATTCCTCCTCCTCCACCTCAGCCTATCCTTCAACCAGCACCTCAAACCCATCCAAGCCAAACCCCTCATCCTACACCTTCTCCACCAAATGTGTCTGAACCTAATCCTCATCACCCACCTACAACCACTTCCATTCATCCTATGATTACCCGTTCCAAAAATGGAATTTCCAAACCCGAAGCACTCATCTCAACCAAACACTCTCTTCCACCTCAAGACATTGAGCCTACATGCTTCACCACTGCTAACAAAGATCCAAAATGGAGGAACGCAATGGTTGAAGAAATAAATGCATTGTTAAAAAATAAGACCTGGTCATTGGTCCCACCCCGCTTTCATTAGAATATTGTTGGATGCAAATGGGTCTTTCGTATCAAACGTAAGGCTGATGGAACCATAGAGAGGTACAAAGCTCGACTTGTTGCAAAAGGATTTCATCAAAGGGAAGGCATTGATTTTCAAGAAACCTTCAGTCTGTTTATCAAACCTTGCACTATTCGCCTTGTTCTATCCTTGGCAATCTCAAATGGTTGGCACATACATCAACTAGATGTTCAGAATGCATTTCTTCATGGAACACTTAATGAAGAAGTTTACATGTAGCGGCCACCTGGCTTTGTAGATAATAATGCACCTAATTATGTTTGTTGATTGCAAAAATCTCTCTATGGGCTCAAACAAGCTCCTCGTGCTTGGTACAATAAGTTATGCACCTTTCTGGTTCAGTATGGATTTTATGGAGCTAAATCTGATACATCTCTCTTCATCAAAGCATCATCTAGTGGTATTCTTTATCTATTGGTATACGTAGATGATATTATACTTATAGGATCTTGTATTGTGCTCATTCAACAAATGATTCAAGCTCTTCATCAAGCCTTCTCTATCAAAGACCTTGGCTCACTTAATTACTTCTTAGGAATAGAAGCCACTAGAGGACCCCACGGGCTCTTCTTATCTCAACAAAAGTACATTCTTGATTTGCTCCTCAAAACCAAAATGGACCAAGCCAAACCATGTCGCACACCCATGGCAAGTAATCTTAAATTGTCCAAGAACGTTGGTGATCCTTTCCAAGATGTCATCTTATACCGAAGCACAGTTGGCGCCCTCTAATACCTCACATTCATAAGACCTGATATTAGTTTTTCAGTCAATAAAGTTTGTCAATATATGTAGCAGCCAACTGATGTTCATTGGACGGCAGTCAAACGAATCCTTTGATATTTAAAGTTCACTATTGATCATGGAATCCTCATTAAGCCTTCAACCAACATCCAACTTTATGCATTCACAGATGTCGATTGGGCTGGTTGTCCAGATGATCGCCGCTTTCAAAGTGGCCATTGTCTCTACCTTGGTCCAAATCTTATTTCTTGGAGCTCCAAAAAGCAAGCCACTGTTTCAAAGTCTAGCACTGAATCTGAATACCGTGGTATTGCCTATGCTACTACTGAAGTCACATGGATACAATCTCTCCTTAAAGAACTCCAAGTTTCTCTTGCTAGACCACCAATTTTATGGTGTGACAATCTTGGTGCTACTTGTCTCACTGCCAACCCCATCTTTCATGCTCGCATGAAACATATTGAAGTTGATTTTCACTTTGTATGTGAAAAAGTAGCCAATAAGGACATTGATATTCGCTTCATCTCATCTCGAGATCAAATTGTAGACATCATGACTAAACCTCTTGGCATAGCATGACACATGCTTCTTTGCAACAAGCTCACCGTCTCACCAAGACCGTTGAGTTTGAGAGGGCCTATCACAGCTCACAAGTCCAGCTCACATACTTGAGCTGTAATAGTAACCGTTCCACAAATCTCTCCCTCAAATCTCTCTTCAATTCAAATTTGAATTTGAATATGTAATTACTCCTATAATCTCTCTCCCTAAAATCTCTCTATTCTATAATTAATCACTCCTATAATTCCTCTTCTTGTATAGCTATATATTGATGTAAATTCTCTTGTAAAGATGCAGAAAAATATAATACAAGTATTTTGTGTTCATAGTGGCTAGGGCTTGGGTCTCCACTGGCGGCAGGTCAAAGGGAGGCGGCGTCACGCAGGCTGGCGTCAATCTTTCCTTCCCCTTTCTCTCCTTAGCACTGTCGTGCGTTTGTGTTAAACCAAAATTAGATAATAAAAAAATGGTTTTAATTTGTAACTGGGTTATAATTTAAAATTACTGGACCACTAAAATCTTATGTGGAAATTAGTTATTGTAATTTTTTAATTTAAAAAATGCTATGTCATTTAAAAAAATGTTAAGTCATTATTCCGTTAGCCACGTAAGTAACATCACTAACGGCAGTTTGTAAAAGGACTAATACAACTCATTTTATAAACTTGAGGGACCAATTGTGTTCAATTGAAACTTGAGGGACAAATTGCACACACAGGGTAAACTTAAGGGACTAATATTGTAGTTTTGCCTAAAACTTAACACTTTTTCCACCTGAGGTTACTTTCGTTTAGTCTCTGTTACCCACCTTTGTTAAAAAAATAGGGGTAAATAAGTCTTTTTACTCCCATTTTATGTCTCTCTCCTCCCAAAAAAAAAAAAAAAAAAAAAAAACAAGAACAAAACAAAAGAAAAACAAGATTAAAATGTGGTATTGGTCTCTCACAATTCACAAACATGAAGAACATACACCCAGAAAAATCAAACCTAAGTCAACCATCATAAAATATTATATTTTCCTACTCTTCCTCTCTCTTTCCTCTCACCTATTCTTCTACAACAATCTCTCTCTCATCTGTCTGTTCTCTCTCTCTCTCTCCAATGGTGGAGTTTAGGAGGACTAGCCACCACAGCAAAAGGCCATAAAAAAAGCACGTCAGCCAAGAGAGGGACTGATAAGATTCTCTCGAAATTCTAGAGAGAGTGAAGCAGATCCACCACTGATACGTTGATGATTGGGTTTATGGGTTATGAGTGAGTTAGATACTTGATGTTTTGGATTTGATGATTCAAGTGTTTTGCTATTGTGGTTGGGATTCAGGGTGGGTTTGAAGTTGGAATTGGGTTTACTGGGTTTGAAGTTGAAGTTGGAATTGGGTTTGATTAGATACAAACCCTAACTTTTGTTTCAAGCAAGTCAAACGTGTTTACAAGATCTTTCAAGCTTTTATTCACTTCCTTATACAAAGTGGGGCGGTATAGTAATGAAGCTAGGAAACTTGCGCTGTTGGTGAAGAAATAGTAAGTGGGGATGTCAAGGTTTGTGGCTACTTCAAAAGCAACATCATAGAAGAATTCAATGATAAAGGCTTTGAGTTTGGAGGTTTGGGGAATAGTTTTGAGGTTTTCGTGGAGATTTTGGTTGTTGAATTGTGGGATTAAGTAGTTGAGTTCTACTAAGGAAGAAGTACTCGGTTTCTTGGGTTTACTTTTTTTTATACAAACCCTAACTTTTTGATTCTTGTTATGTGTTTTTTTCTTCCTAAAAATATGTTTTTCCAATGGCAAAGGTAGAGGTGGGTAACGGAGTCCTAACGAAAGTAACCTTAGATGGGAAAAATGTTAAGTTTTGAACCACAAGTAGGCAAAGTGAAAATGAGCCAAACTACAGGTGGACTTACTGTAATTTTTTTTTTTTTTTTTATAATTAATATCACTATATAATTGTAGCATTAGTGTCCAAATAGTTGCATTTTTATAATAATTATCCTTAGGCTATTACTATGGAATAATCATTCCATGTAATGAAGATGCAACCAAATAGCTATTCTACATGAATAACCATTTACCATTCCATTACATGATCTATTACAACATACCAAACTTGCCCTTGTAAGGTCACCGTGCACTACATTTGCCCTTGTGAGGTCATCATGCATTACATTTCTCTCTCTCTTCTTTTTTTTAAAAAAAAAAAAAAAAATTAGTTTTAGATTTTTTAAAAAAGATTTTGAGAATTATTACCCATTTATAAAAAATACAATAAACATCAAATATGTAACTATACCTAAAAATTTATATTAATTAGAGATACTTGTTGTAATGCGTCGGACCGCATGTGTGTGTCCATGCTTCTTAGCCCTAGAGATACTTGTCATTATTATATGGTGCATTTGGTCCAACCATAACGATAAGCGTCGTGGAGATGAAGGTTGGTTCTCCACCGCTAGAGCATTACAGTTAAGTTATTGATTTTTCCACAAGTTTAAATTGTTAGGAGAAAAAAAATTTAATCATTTTAACCATATAATGCTAATAGTTACAAATTTACAAGGTAGATGGATTGGTGATAGTAGCATGAAGCAAACGTGGACATTACTCTACGATTATTATCAGTAGTAATGAAAGAGATTCCAAGAAAAAAAAACGTAATGAAAGAGATTTTTCCATTAAACAAAATTACATTAGGATTGCTATTCATACAGGAAACTTAGGGGGTAAAAAAAAAAAAACCAAAGACATTAGCTTTTTCTTTGAAGGTTCAATGGGAGCTACCCTTTGGGAGAATTAGTAGATTAAAAAGAACCACGATGCTTATAAAAGAACCGCCATGTTTCAGTTTGTTTGCTATTTGGAAATATAGGGAGCAAAGTTTTTAGTTTCCTGAATGTTATATGAGTATATGGTTTAGATTCTTTTGGAAGCAAAATTGGGTTTGAAAATTTTAATCTTTTTCCATATTTCAATTTCAATGTTCACTATGCATCCAAATTTAGTTTCCAGCTCTACTTGTCAAGATGGGCATTTTCAATATTCGTTCTCTTGATGTCCATCTTGAAGGGGAGTATAAATCACAGATCAAGGCTGAAGGATAAAGAAGCCATATCAGAATCAAAAGTGAGCAAAGACAGAAAATGAAGAAACTCCAGGCTAAACGACATGTAGTGTTGTAGTTGTTAATACTGTTAGTTAAACTGTATGTAGATTAGTCTAGTAATAAGCATGTGCTGTGCACGTGTGTGATTAGTTATAGTCTTTATGTTTGTTAGAAGGTAGTTATGGTTGTTAAGTTAGTTAGCTAGCTTTTATGTTGTACATAAGCTACTACATTAGTGTATAATTGTTCAAGTTAACTAGTCGTTAACCCGTGCGATGCATGAGAAATTTATTGAGTATGATATATATGATTTAATCTTGGTTTATTTTACTACAAATGTAGATATTGAATTTATAAATATAATAACTAATAGTTGAAACGTTTGACTTTTTGTTGACCACTCCTTATTGCGCCACATGCCTATATAAATTTGTGACATGTTTACATTTTAAAACACCAAAAAATTATGTCTTTTCATTTGGTGGATTAAACAAACCGTTTCAATACAATTTTACTACCGTTACTATATCTTTTAACTGTCTCTGTGTATTTACATTCACTTCTTATTTCTCCCAGTTTCTTTTCTGCCAGAGGAGTACAGAAATAAGAAAACAACATTATTGGCGCTATATTCCCTTGATTAAAAGGTTAGAAAATAATTCGGTCAACCGTGATTGAGAAATTGCTCTAAGTATTGATCATGGTATTATACTATTCTTTTTTTTTTTAGAAGATGGTGTTATACTATTCAATTACAGACTTTTTGCCTTACTTTGTGTGCCAAAGTTACACAACATATTGTTATTTGTGCACTGTTTGACTTTATAAAATGAGTTTAAATTCTCAATTTTTTTGGCTTAATGGCTTTGATTATTTATTTAAGCATATTTGGTTATTGGAGTTATTGTTTTGTATTTCCTCATCTCCATTCGAATTTTAACATATGGGTTTGAATCGGGTAGTTGCAATGGAGATTTGATTTAAAGCAGTATTACAGGTTGCTTTAATATTTTCTTATGGCCATAATATAGAGCGAGATTGTATTATAATTTATGAAATGGCCATGACTTCGACACTATAATCAAGAAGTAGATACCTCTTTATACTGATAATTGTTGGCCATTGTAAAAAATTGAATCCTGCGTATTTGCTTTATGTTAATATTTTCCTTTAAGAATGGTATTGTGTATTGTTATTGGTTGAAACGTTGTCTTCAATATTAATATATACCCTATTAACTATTCTATGTTGTTGGCAGTTTTATTACTTGTGTTCTAATTTGTATAAGATTGTATTACCATGAATGGAATGGCCAAACTTTGGTGGTAAAATCAAAGTATAACGGTAGTTAAAATCAAACATGTGGCATATTTGCACTTCACAATTTATTCTTCTTATTGATTCATCATTGACTATTGTAATAAAAATATTTTTATGTTATGGTTGAAATTTATTTTGAGTTTGAATTAGAATTTCGCACCATATAAATTTATATTTTATATATAATTGGTTCATAGTCCAATTATATTTTTTGGCTTTTTATGTGCAATAGTGTATGGGCACAAAATTCTCGGAGAAAATGGGCTTTTGCCCTTTTTTTTTATTATTTATTTTTATTTTTATTTTTAAATCCAGCATTTTGCCCTCTTTTCTAATCTAATTAGGAAAATACCCTTGTTTTGAAACTCGATTTTCTAAAAATCGAGTTTCAATTTAAAACTCAATTTTTGGACAATCGAGTTATAACAAACTGAAAATTAAAGAAAAAAAAGAAAATTTCTAGACTTGCGTTTATGGAACTCAAGTTTTATGAATTCAAGTGAAACTCGAGTTCCATGAATTTGAGTACTTTACATGGTACTAGAGTTCATGGAACTTGAGTTCGCTATAACTTGATGTTCCAAACATTGAGTTATACATTTGAAACTTGATTTTTAGAAAATTGAGTTTCAAAAGAGGGGCATTTCCCTAATTAGTTTGGGAAAGAGGGCAAAATGTTGGATTTTGTGTGTGAAAGGGGCATTTGCCCATTTTGGCCCAAAATTTTCCCCATGATACAACCAAGTTTATTGGGTTCTACAAATAGTAACTTTGAAGAAAACCCACAAGTTTCTTGTGTTTCTAAGAAAGATGAAAAAGAAGAAGTTGAGAAAAAATTACCAAATAAATATGAACCACTATTCATACCGAAATGTTTATGACTCTTCAATATGCACATTTTCATTCAGTATGCATATTTTCAGTCAATAGACACATTTTTATTCAATAGGCACATTTTCATTCAATATGCACATTTTCGTTCAATAGGCAACTTTTCGGTCAATAAGTACATTTTCATTCAATAGACACCTTTAATATATATCCAATATAAAGAGTTATGACCTTCCAATAGACACATTTTGGTATATCTAATATGAAAGGTTATAATTTTTTTTTTCCCTGAAATCATCCAGTAGTTATTCCTGTGCATCGCACGGGTTAGCGACTAGTAACACTATATAGCTAAAACATATATTAAACAGTTATATGTTATGAAATGAAGAAAAAAATGTCTTATATAGTAATTGTTATTAGGGTAAATTGCAAATTACACCCCTAAAGTTTGGGAGTATTTGGATTTTATACCTTAAAATTTCAGAATTTGGATTTTACCCCCTTAAGTTTGGAGTGTTTTGATTTTACACCCTGACGTTTCAGAATTTGGTTTTACCCCATAAAGTTTGGGGGTGTTGGGATTTTACACCTCCAAATTTTGAAACTTTAAGATTTAAAATCCAAACACCCCCAAACTTAAAGGAGTAAAATCCAAACACCCCCTAAAATATAGCGGATAAAATCCAAATTCTGAAATATCAAGGGGTAAAATTCAAACACTTTCAAACTTCAGGGGGTAAAATCCAAATTTTGAAACTTTAAGGTGTAAAATGTTATCACCCCCAAACTTTAGGGGTGTAATTTACAATTTACCTCCTATATTGATTATAAAAATGCTATGGAACATTAAAAAAAAATAATTGATTATAAACTAACAGAATTTGTTAATACACCAGAAATTGAATATGTTCCCCAATATAAAGCTCTTGATCTTTTTTAATTAAATTTTTTTTTTTAAATTGATGAGTGCAGCTCTTGAATCTTGATAAAATAAAATCTACAAATTAATAATTTAACACATAAAAAAAGTTTTATATCCCTAAATTTGTTGTTTAATGAGTGTCTACTGTAGTAACCAATTGCAATACTTGTCGATAAAACCTCAAACCCCTTAATTCCACACTATCATTTGATTTGAGAAATTTGCTAAAATCCATAATTCATAACCCATAACTCATAGATTCCCAATTTGAATAAATAAAAACAAACAATAATAAAAAAAAAAAAAAATCAAACACATAAAATTCTATACCCATTTAACAAAATCTGCTTTGCATTGAATATTTTCTAATTATATAACAAATAGACAATCTCTTCTATAATATCCAACAAAAATACCTTAAAATAACCCAACTTAAAATTTGGAATGATGAATCCTATTAGTGGATAGTAATAACCACAAAGGCACAAAGATTATTCATTCTGATTGCCTATAACAAAGGCTAAATGACTATAGTAAATTTTTGTATATAGAGCTAAATTAAATGATTGGATTAATAAGAAATTTTCACCAAAAAGAGAAAGAGAGTGCGAAATAAAAAACATTTTATATAGACAATTCAAAGAAAGCTTTTAAGAACTTGAGACCAAGAACTTAATCTCCACAGAATAACATAGCTTTCACCTAATATGAAAGTTAACATAGTTGGGTTTACGGTTTAGTTGTTTACATATTAATTATGTGTAAGACATGGAGCATGTATTGTTCTGTGTGCTTGTTAGACATTGATCATGCTCTGTTATGTATTCTATAATTGATTAGTGATGTGAGTCAAACTCGAATTCAAGCTAATGAAACCTGCAAAAATGGACATGGTACAATTTCCAAAATAGGAACAAAACAATCAGGTATTTTGTCAATCAATTTTAATGCATGCGACATAGAGTCTTAATTAAGTCCACACCAAAATAATAAAGAAACTTTTTTTAGAGGGGTGATTGGCAGAGAGAGACAAACAAATCAAAGCTTCAAAAAAACAAAATAGGCAAGCATTGAATTAAAAAGTGAAATCAAGGTGATCTAATTTTTGCTCCAACTGTATTAAACAGAGGTCGACGTTTAATGAATATTGTCTGATTTATATGCAATGTGGTGTGGACCCTGTATTTTGCTGCCCCAAGAACTTGAAAGTTGAATTGGACCAAATGTTATTGCTCGATATCTGCATTATATTGTTTTAGGCAATTCTAATAGTAGCTCTAGTGCTATGCTTGCAATTTAAAGTGTTCACATGCTTGCAAGAGATATGTATTTATCAAACAAAATTACATTAGGATTGTTATTCATACAGGAAACTTATGGGGAACAAAAAAAAAAAAAAAAAACTTTTTGAGCATTTTAAACACACTTACACATATTTCCACATACTTTTTCACCCACACGTATATCAAAAACACTTAAACAACATTATTCAAACTCCTCTACCAAACACCCCCAAAGACATTAGATTTTCCTTGGAAGGTTCAAAGGGTGCTAGCTTTCGGGAGAACTTTATTTATTTATTTATTTTTTTTTTTGTGAGGAAGCTTTTGGGAGAACTAGTTATTTAAAAAGAACCACCACTGTATTAGTTGATCTAATAACCAGGAGGAGCACCACGACAATTATTGATTTTGGTGCAATGATTAGGTGGAGCATGAGATTCGTGACCACGATTGTAGGAGTTAGCTGCAATAGGAACATAGACACCATTTTCATTGATATTTCTAGCTGCGATGCCATTGATCAGAACCACCGCGCTTATATAAAAAACAAAGCACAAGAGCCATGACTTCATGTTGAACGAAGTTAATCTCATCTTTTTTTTTCTTCTTCTCTCTCTCTCTCTCTCTCTCTCACTCAACTTTTACTCTTACAATTTTTTCTATGTTGTGATATGATAGTAAAAGCTATTGGCAGGTTATATATTTATACTAGATTCATATCTTCTAGATTTCTTAGGGTACTCTTAAAATAGTAAAATAATGTTATAAACAAAAAAATTAAGATTATTTTTAGTAGAATGCTAACATGACAAAATTTAGATCCTTAAATCATAAAAGAGTAGTTAGGATTTAAGGAAATCTATTGGTAAAGTACCTTAGGAAATCAAGAAGATTTGAATCCATTTATACGTGGGTCTTAGGGTGTGGTGTATCTATTTTTTCCACGTTTAAGACTAATTCTTTCCCAAATTCAAGGAGAATTTGTAATGCTAAAAATGGGTGCATCCTTAATTAGGAATAGATTTGATAGGCCACAAACTGAATGACCCCTGGTGATTAAACCAATTAATTAATTAGCCAAGTTATTAATTAATCAATTTATCATGCAATTGCGTAGCGGCACAAACAAATCACCGAATAACTAAATATGCAGCGAAAATTAAATGACACGGTGATTTGTTCACGAATGGGGAAAACCTTAACGACAAAAATCCCACCGGGTGATTTTCAAGTCACAACTCCCGAAACTCCACTATTATCAAATCAAGCGGTTACAAGTAAAGGAATCCCAAGTACCTTACCAACCTACAGTTGAACCCTTACCCCAATACCCAATTGGACTTGATCTGTAGTGACAATTTCCATCTTTAATGCACGGCTCCCAAGTACGTGACTAACCAGATGCGCGGATCCTAGTACGCGACTTCAAATACCAACTTAGAAGAAGAGGTTGGTTGCAAAATTCTTCAGTTCATCCTACGTGATGAAGATCAGGAAGATGCTTGGTCACAGAACCCTTTGGTGCAAATACACAGCAACTTCTTCAGAGAAGATGAACTAGGTCAAGAACTTCGTCTTTGATCATAATTTGCTTGAACAAGGATTGCTCAAACTTTTAGCAACTTGTGTCTATATTGACGGCTCTTAAAACAATCCTTTTATATGTTTAGGGTTAAAAGAAAAGAAGGCCCAAAAACATATTCACAGATCCTAAGAAATCAGATCAGAAAATCTCATTTTTTAAATCTTGACAGATAGCAGGTGTCGAGGAGCTATCGAGCAGGTGTCGAGATTTAATAAAAATGCACTTTAGCTTATTTTTTCTTGGACAGACTTGATGACTTCAACACTTGATCTTGAAACCTTATTTCTTGAAGTATTAAAAACACCTAGAACTACCCAATTACAAGTAGAGTGTGTTTTGTCAAAGGATTAGCCAATTTACATAAATAAGTATGACATATGTTCTTAACATGTGAACCACATAGGTCCTAACAATCTCCCCCTTTGGCAATCCGTGACAAAACCACAACAATCAAATGAACATATGAGAGAAGTCATAAATCACTCAACTCATATTCACTTGTTGAATACAATAAAATCTATCCTAACACAAACTCTTGAAAAACTTTGCAAGAAAAGAGTTTATGACAAGCAGACTTTGACAACCTGTATTTCTGAAACACTTTAAATAAAACTCATCAAGGCATCTTGTGTGAAACATAAATAATTAGATTGCATACAAGTATAAAGAACATGTGTATAAAGAGAGAAAAGAAACAACACATGAAGAGATAGGTGAAAGAAACATACATCCACATATAGAGAAAATAAATACAATGTATGTAAAACTGGTCACAAGACCTCATATACAAGATCAATGTATAAAAAAAAATAGAAAAGAAAAGATACATCAAAAACCTCACTACATCCCTCAACATATCAACTCTCCCCCTATAAAAAATGTCCTATACTAACTCTCCCCCTGAGATGACTACTCTCATAACCCAAAACTACTCTCTCGTTTTGTCACGAGTGACAAAGGGTAGAGTGTCATGTAGACATCTCATCAGTAGAGCTAGCATCTCCATCATCATCATCCGAAGCATCATCATCATCACCATCATCATCATCATCATCCTCAGCATCAGAATCCGAAGCGACTAGAGGAGGTGGTGGAAGAGAAGCCTTAGAAGCAAAACCACCCATGGTCGCTTGCCATCGTGCAATACAACCAACACGAACATTCACCTAATACAACTCAGTGGAAAATGTATCGAGGTGAGCATCCATGCGCTACAGCTGCGCCATGATGTCTCCAAGAGATACATCACCTGTAGAGTTAGAAGGAGCAGATGTAGATGGAGCTGATCTGGATGGAGCCGAACGGGAGGGAGGAGTGGAATCTGTCTATCTCGACCTAAACTAAGCCTCACTACATTTTACAGTAGCGGCATCTATGGCACAAATGTGTGTGAAGTGGTCGAACACAGGGAAAGGGATAGAAAAATGGCGTAGTATCCTCGTGATAACGGAAGGAAAGATGAGCTTATCACGGGATGCTGAATCTAGATGAACATCTATGATAGAGAGAATGAAGTGAGAAGGAAAATCTATCGTAAGATGCTCAAGAAATGATAGCAAAAATCGAGCACGAGGCTCTGTGATAGAGTTGTAGTGAGAGAATGGATGGAGTACAAAAGTCATCACCATGTTAAGGAACCTAGGACCTTTAGCAAAAGGTCTACATGATGTATACTGATGCTCACCCCAATCAGAAGGGCGCTTACAAAAAGCAGAAATGAGTTCATCCTTGGACACAGTCCTCAGACGCTTACAAGAAGGATAGTCAGGAAACTCTATCCTAGGAACCCTAAGCACATCCGCAACTAGTTGCGGTGTGACAGCAAAGCGCGTACCTCGAATGCGAGTGTGTAAAAGAGGCCACTACTGTGAATGATAGAGGGAAGGCTAGTGTCGGCGAAGTCCGCCAGAATGACTTGGCGTTCCGAATGAACACCTCGTCTAGAAAAGTTCTCAGTAAATGCCTTGTGGGCATCTCCATCACGGAACCGAAGATTGAGAGGAGTAGAGTCAGAAGAGGAAGAAGCTCCAGAACGCAAAGGGTTCCGAGCTGGAGTGGATTTACGTTTGGGTGCCATAGACACTACTAACGTAAACACAATGAGAAAGAGATTGAGAGGGAGACAATCAGAAAAGTCCCAAACAGTTCAAATATCAAATATATTGAACAAAAGTACGTATGCATGGGGAATGCATGAATCATGTGACATGCAAACTTAAAAAGCATCATGGGCTCAGCCCAATCCAAACCTATCAGCACACATACAAGAAACACACATCTAAATGCATGTAAAGATCATTCTAATGCACATGAAATGCAATGTATGACATTTTGAACATCTTTTAGTGAAAACCCAACCCAAAATTTCAAGAAAAACTCATTGATTTTGAAAAATCCCAAAATTTTTCAAAAACCCCAAAACCTAAGATTCAAAACATGAAATGCATGAATAAGGAAGGAAAATGAGATCTTACCAAGTGATTTGAAGCAAAGAATGGCTGAAAATCACGAGGAATGAAGATTTTGAGTGAGAAGAGGTGATTTGGAAGATGAACAGCTGCGGACAGATTGAGAGAGATCGAGTAAATGAAGTTCAGATCGCGACAGAAGCTTTAGTAATTCTCGACAGTAGAGGTATCGAGAGGTGTCGAGATAGGTGTCGAGGTAGGTATCGAGAAAAAGCACGTCGATAGCTAAAGGTGTCGAGGAATGAACACCAGAACCAAGAACAGAATCTCAATCGATCGACCAGGTATCGAGAAGGTATCGAGGAGACAGGAACATTCTCGATCGATCCACCAAGTGTCGAAGAGGTGTTGAGATTGCGATAAGAAAAAGGCTTGAGAAGCTCGACAGATAGACAGGTATCGAGGAGGTGTCGAGGAGGTGTCGAGCCAGCTTTTAAAAACAGTTTTTCGAGAAGAGAAAAACATAAACAAGAATGCAATCAAACATGCACCTCAACAATGATCCAATCAACATAAAAAGGCTCTCAAAATCATCTCTCAATGAAAAATTTAAGCACATGGATCTCCCAAAAACACACACACACTAAACAAGTCTAACCAATTTTATTTTTCAAAAACAAGTCAGGATAGTTTAGTGAGCATACAAAAGCACATGTAAAACCTTAGTGATGGCCAAATCATATTGTACCTGTACATGTATCAAAAGTAGCAAAGAGTATTGCGTGTTGTGTGTGAAAAACATTGCAAAATTGCATATGTGTATACATGTTATGACAATTTGAGACATGAGAAAATAACTTTAACTCACACACAATTATAACTGTTTGATGGGGACTATCACCTTCGAGGTACATCTTATAACTCCCACATCTCCTAGAATACACGCTTGCAACCATTTTTAAAGCATTTTGATCTTTTTGCTTTTTATTTTCTTTGCATATTTTCTTTTTAAGCATATCGTGCATGGGCTTATGAGAGAGAAAAGAAATACCCATTGATATTTGACATTCCAATTTTGCTATGCCGAAGCACACAAATGTCATTGACATCACACTTTTGCTATGCCGAAACATATAGATGTCATTAATGATTGGCGGGCAATAGTGGTGAGATGGTTATTTATGCATTTCTCTTAGGATTTTCTAGTTCTACCCGTCAAAAAGAGTGATATGAGTGTTAAGTTTTAAGAGATAACCTAATCTTACTCATCACAAACAAGAGCCACAAAGCTCACTTGCTTAGTTGTGCATAGAGATGCTCATCTAAGCTACAAGGAATACAAAGTTTAGAAAACTTTGTTTTATTGGCCATCTAAGGTACACAAGTACCAATGTACACAAAACACACACTGTTTTTGTATTTTTCTGATTTTTCAATTTTTTTTTATTTTTATATCAAAAACAAAATAAACAAAACTGAAAGTAAACACACAAAAACATGTTAACAAAGCAAAGCATAAAACTAGACTGACTCAACAAAAATGCAAAACACACAAGTAATGCAATAAACAAGAAAAACAAGAAGGGAGAAGAAAGTGATGAAATCACTTAGAATCCTTTTTCTTCCACACCTTGGAAGAACCTTTCCTTTGATTAAACCCTTGAACCGGCGGTGAGGGGGAAGAATTGAAACCGTTCAAGTTTGAAAGGAACATGAGGGCTTTTAAAAGATCTCCAAGAGGAGCAAGAGAGGATTGAAGCTGATTTTGGCTTCCAGATGCTGTCATGCCGTTGCTCTGTTAGGTGGCTAGCCATTTGTAGCAATTTGGTCAAGTATGACCGGCAGCTCCACAATAATGACAGAGATGTCGCTTCTTTTGTTTAGGCTTTTGAGAGTTAGCCATCTTAGCCCTAAAGTTTCTATCATCTTTCTTATCTTGCTTAGGGGGTGCTCCTAATACAGATTTACCCTTGTCTAAGTTCTCACTAGCTAATTCAGTTTTAACATCAGTGTTCTCAACTTTAACAATATTAGCAGGAGGAACAAAAACAATAGTACTAGTGGAAGCAATATTAGAGGAAGAAAAATCATACCCTAAACCTGTTCAATCTGAAGCAGATTTCTGAATGCTGAGCATCTCATCAAGTTTTGCACTTGAGGTCCTCTCCAGTTGGGCTCTGACTTGAAACAGCTCCGCTTCAAGCTTCTTGGTCTTCTTCACCAGGAAGTTGTTCTCAAACCTCAGTGCTCCAATAGTTTGATTTGCCTTATCAAACTTTGTGGACAACTCTTCACGATCAAGTTCCACATCATTGAGCTTCTTGGTGGTTAGCCTATACAACTTCTCATGCTTCTCAGAGAGCTTGTAAAGCTTCTCATAGGCTGAATGGATGTCATCTTGATCATCCATCTTCTCACACTTGGCGTCCACCAATTCTTCTTCTTCATCCACTTCTTCAACAATCCCTTCAGTAGGATTGATTGTGGCAGTGAAGGCATTTAAGATTCCGTCATCCTCATTGTCGGAATCATCTTCAGGCTCAGTGTCACTCAGGGTTGCAGCAAGAGCCTTGCTTTTCCCAATGCTCTTGAGATATGTAGGACACTCATTCTTCATGTGTCCAAACCCATGACACCTAAAACACTTAGGTCCTGCGGGAACAGTGTACTGACTACCTTCCTTTGCATCTTTCTTCCTTTTGTCTTGGCTCTTAAATTGAGAAGAACTAGATTGCCTGCGGTCCTTGTCGAAGCTCCTCCTTTTGGCATTCTTCATAAACTTCTTGAATTGCCTTGTAATGTAGGACTTCATCTTGGAATCTTCATCATCGGAAGACTCATCTGTCTCACTGCTCTTTGCCTTCAAGGCCATGCTCTTGCCTTTGCTTGACTTGCCAATCCTTGATAACCCTAGCTCGTAGGTCTGCAAGTTCTTAACCAGCTCAGTGAAAGGAATTTTGTCAATGTCTTTTGATTCTTCTGTTGCCGTAATCTTGGCATGAAATCTCTCAGGTAGAGATCTGAGCACCTTCCTTACAACCTTGGGTTCAGGGATGGTTTCCCCAAGATTGAAGGCTGAGTTCACTATGTCCTTAAGCTTGGTATAGAACTCATCAAACGACTCATCCTCCTCCATCTTAATTTCTTCAAAGCTAGTAGTGAGCCTCTGTAGCTTTGAATCTTTGACAGCCTTTGTTCCTTCATAAGTTGTCTGGAGGATGGTCCATGCCTCCTTAGCAGTTTCTGTTGAGAATATCTTCTTGAACTCCTCATTGGTGACTGCGCTAAATAGGGCATTCAACGCTCTGCTGTTGAAGTTTGTCGCCTTGATCTTGGCTTCATCCCAATCGGCCGGTGCTTCTTTTGGCTTGGTCCAGCCAATCTCAATAGCTTGCCCCACCTTCTCATCTAAGGACTGCAAAAAAGCTCTCATGCGTACTTTTTAGTAGGCATAGTTAGTCCCATAAAATAAAGGAGGTATAATTAAAGATTGTCCTCTATCCATGACAAACAGGGGTCAATGGATCAACACAGTAAAGATTAAAACCTAATCATAGTGTGCCCGCTTTGATACCACTTGATAGGCCACAAACTGAATGACCCCTTGTGATTAAACCAATTAATTAATTAGCCAAGTTATTAATTAATCAATTTATCATGCAATTGCGTGGCAGCACAAACAAATCACCGAATAACTAAATATGCAGCGGAAATTAAATGACAGGGTGATTTGTTCACGAATGGGGAAAACCCTAACGGCAAAAACCCCACCGAGTATTTTCAGGTCACCACTCCCGAAACTCCACTATTATCAAATCAAGCGGTTACAAGTAAAGGAATCCCAAGTACCTTACCAACCTACAGTTGAACCCTCACCCCAATACCCAATTGGACTTGATCTGTAGTGACAATTTCTACCTTTAATGCACGGCTGCCAAGTACGTGACTAACCAGATGCGCGGATCTCAGTACGCGACTTCAAATACCAACTTAGAAGAAGAGGTTGGTTGCAAAGTTCTTCAGTTCATCCTACGTGATGAAGATCAGGAAGATGCTTGGTCACAAAACCCTTTGGTACAAATACACAGCAACTTCTTCAGAGAAGATGTGAACGGTTTAAGACCCCTTTAAACACAACCAGATTGCGTAGCCTAGTTAATTAGCCAAGTTGTTACTTAGTCAAATTAATCAATTCTAGGTTAAAACAATCAAATAATCATATCATGCATATAAAACATATAAAGCAGCAGAAATAATAAAGAACACAAGATATGATCACCCAGGAAACCACACGGAAAAACCTAGGGAGGATTTGACCCACCGATCCTCAAGGCAAACCAGAATTCACTATGAAAGAATTGAAGTTCTTACAAAAGGACTACAAGCTCCCCCGCTCGACTTCCTAATGCTACCAACCAGTAGAACTTCCTGACACGACCACGCGCAGGCTCCGAATTCACGGACTACTTCTTTCTTGAATTCCTCAATCAGCTACAAGCTCCCCGCTTGTTTATCTTTAAGTTCCAATGGCAGCAACCAAGTTGATCATCAAGATGTTGAAGTAATCTCAATCTTGAAAACCTTAAGCTTTGTGTAAAGGAAAGCTCCTCTAGATCTCACAAGAGATTTACATAAAACAGCAATGTATGAGCAACAATACAACTTGTGCAACTCTGAAAACGTGGCTAGGGTTTTGCCTTATATACCTAGGGCAAAAACATAAAACCCTAAACGTTTAAAGAGTTAGGGCTGAGCTGGAATTTCTGCAGAAAACACATCTGGGCCAATTTTTGATCGA
Source organism: Quercus gilva (assembly GCA_023621385.1). Classification (NCBI taxonomy): domain Eukaryota; kingdom Viridiplantae; phylum Streptophyta; class Magnoliopsida; order Fagales; family Fagaceae; genus Quercus; species Quercus gilva. The sequence goes on from CM042481.1 coordinate 60,377,511, forward strand.
TCGAATTTATTCTTCGATTGATCGAGCCAGGCCGAAATGCACCAATGCATCTGTAGTTACTCGATTCCAACTTTACAATATTTTACCAACTTTGAGCAAGCCTAAACTAGACTAAATACATTGTTTTGATCATGGTTTGCCAACATTACAAATTAGAGTTCTAAATACATAAAATCCTAAGACCTTAGAACCTAACAAGATGAACTAGGTCAAGAATTTCGTCTTTGATCACAATTTGTTTGAACAAGGATTGATCAAAGCTTTAGCAACTTGTGTTTATATTGACGGCTTTTAAAACAATCCTTTTATATGTTTAGGGTTAGAAGAAAAGAAGGCCTAAAAACATATTCACGGATCCCAAGAAATCAGATCAGAAAATCTGATTTTTTTAATCTCGACAGATAGCAGGTGTCGAGCTTTAATGAAAATGCACTTCAGCTTGTTTTTTCTTGGACAGACTTGATGACTTCAACGCTTGATCTTGAAACCTTGTTTCTTGAAGTATTAAAAACACCTAAAACTACCCAATTACAAGTAGAGTGCGTTTTGTCAAAGGATTAGCCAATTTACATAAATAAGTATAACATATGTTTTTAACATGTGAACCACATATGTCCTAACAAGATTGAACTAAAACAAGTTGCAAACTTGACCTTTATCCAATATTTGATATTAGGCAGGCCACCCAGGTATGATTTGTATCTTTTCACCTAAAAAAGAGAGTAGATTGAATAGCACATTGCAGACATGATCCTTATCCAATATTTGACGCACCGGGCCAGCCTGGTATTATCTATGTCTTTTCACATAAAAGGAAAGAAAAAACAAACTCCAGAATAATCTAAAACAAAAGTTGAATGGTGATGCATTTTATAACAATGATAAATACAAAGAGTAACTCATCTAGAACCTCTTACAATGATCAAATCCCCCTCCCCCATTGTTGCAAGGATAAAGGTTAGCTACTATAACCAATTTTGTAGTTAAACTTGTTCTATAAAATAAAATTACTACATATTTTGAAAATCTAACCGTTGAATTGCATGTTCTTGTTTTATACTCTCAATACACATCTCAACTTTTGTGTTAATTAGAATATTATTTACTATATTATCCATAAACTTATATTTTATGCATAATTTTAAACTACGAAAATTTGCAATTTAAACAAGTTACTAATAATATATCTATTAATCTTTAATTTTCTATAAATTTTGCAAATATGAAGGATATAAAAAGAAGATGTAATCCAATGGTGGATTTGTTAAAATTCACCTCCAATAAAAAGATATTGATACGGTTGTATCCTTAAACTACAATCAATTTGGAGCTAGACTTTGTTCTTGATGTAACTATTAATCTATCAAGAAAAAAAAATCAATTGATAAATAATATGTAAAATAAAAATTCTTATAATTGTGCTACTTATTTGTATTAAAATGGGTTTGTAAATTAATTAAAATGTGTGGGTTTTTCTATTCATTAATAGATTGTTAGTGGCTTGAATTCTAACTCCCAGATTTTAAGTTTAGAAACTCTCATCATGACAATAACAAGTATAATATTTATGTAAGTAATTGAGTTATAATTCCTGATAATCTTGAGTATGAGCAATGCACATATAAATAGTCAAGCTTTCACCATGCCTAAACACAACGATCATATATATATATATATATATATACACTACAACAAACTTGAGCTTTTTCAACATATTTATATCAACGGTCACTAAAAAATGTAGATAAAAGCTTAATTTTCTACGGTTGAATACAACTGTAGAGTAAAAATAAGAAAATTCATAAACTTATTTCTGCAGTTATTATAACTGTTGAAAAAAAAATTAAAAAGTATTTGGTTTTAGGTTTTTTCTTCAGGCACTGTAGTAAAAGGGAGTCAAAAAAATATTAGAAACAGAATAGTTTTATCAACAGCTTCATCAACTGTGGATAAAATAAATTAAATTTTATATCAACGGTTACAACCGTTGGAAATCAATAACACTCTATTGTATTGTATAGAAGCTCATTTTAAACTCAGAGTTTAAAACATTAAACTCTCTCTTGCTCTCGCTCCCGCTCTCTTTCATAGCTGACATCTCTCTCGGCCTAAACACAGGTTCTCAGCTCCTCACAGGTTTTTTTTCTCTCTCTCTCTCTCTCTTCCTTCCTTGTGTTTTTCTGTTATTTTCTCGGCAACCAAACAGAGTTTTTGACTTTGTTGATTTTTCTTTGCTTCAGATTCACCGAGTTGGTACAATCGCATCCAAATCTTGTATATATTCACACTTTTACCTATCCAAGCCTCTGATTAGGTATCTTCTATACATTGATGAATCCAATTTCACATTCTCCTTGAAAACCTAACCTTCAATTTTGTATTTCTTTGTTTTTCCACAGATAGCATAAACGTTTTGTTTTTTATTTTGGATTTTTTGTATATTAATTAAATCGCAAATTTCAATCTCATAAAGCTTTAATAAATCTGTTTAATATTCTCATTTTGAATCATTCATTGTTTTATGATTTTTTTTTGTTGGCGCAGAAAGAGGGAGGTGAATTTGAAGGTCTTGAAGGTTCCAAAGATGGAACAGAAGGTAAATAAAATAAATACACTCATTTCTATTTGCTGAATTATATAATTTTGTTATGAATTATTCAGTTTCCGTTACAATTTTAGATCGTTTGTTGTGAATTTAGAAATTTCATATTAGTATCAATGATTATTACAACGAGCATTGCGTTAGTGCAATCTGCTTCTTATTCTTCATGAAAATCTAGAATTATTGTTTATTAATATAATTACTCTTATTGTATAATTTAGGTTTGTTTTTCAATTTGTCTGTTTTGGCTTCAAATATCTGCTTTAATTGCAGGCTACTCATAGGAGGACTAGTGTTAGGCATTAGGCAACTCTGATTTAGAGTAAAAAATAACCTGGTCTGTGCAAGTCTAGACATAGAGTATGTGTGCCAAGTGCTTGTGGAAATTACCCAAACAGTAAAAAATAAATTAAAAGGAAAAAAAAGAATAAGAGATTTGTGGAGGATAATTAGTTTATAGCTTTAATAGTTTAGATTTAAGTTTTAGGTAGATGGAATTTCCAGGAACTAACTTGTGGACAATGGTTATGTTCAATGGTCTTTTGGAATTTAGAGTTTGATGCGTTTTTCATGAGTGTTTTATGTAAATTTTGCATCTGTAGTAGTTCTATATGGTCACTAGAGCTGAAACAGGGCCATGTGCTGCCTAGAAAATAGGTGAACTTTTGAATTTGACACATTTTCAAATGAAATTCACCAATGGGTATTGGCTTAGTGCTTTGCTGTGAGATATTTTTTTACATTAGAATGTTGATTGAGGATCAGCTTGTGAGAACCTTAATATATTTAACAAAAAATCATGACCTCTGCATCCCTTTTGGTCAGAATTTCAATCTAAAGTTACTAATTTCCCTCTATTTCTGTGAACTACTTTGCAGGTGCATTCAAAACCGTCTTCTATTGAATTCCTATTCAATTTTAGTTGCTGACAAACATGCGTTTTTTTACTAAGGCATCCTCTTAGAGTTTAGAAAGGCCCTATAGAGAAACACTTGAGATGAAAACTCTCTTTTTGTTGCCACTTTTTCTGAAAATCTTCTTCTTTACTCTTGTTTGATTAACATTTTGCTTTACGTGTGTACTCAGGTCCACATTGCATAGAGTTTTGGTGAATGGTCAAGAGAGATATTCTGTAAGACCCCACAGCCACAGCCACAGCCACAGGTACTTTTCTTGATTCGGCTCTCTCCAACTTTTCTTTATGGTTGTAATTGTTTCCTTGTCTAGTAGTAGTAGTAAGCACCCACTTCTAAAATGTTTGTGCTTCATTTCTTCATGCATTGCCCCATTGTTCTGTTGATTTTTATTATTTGTTTTACAAACCATATGTGTATCACTGTTTTTTGTTTTGGAAATAGTATCTCTTCTCACCCAATCCTTGTTGAAATGAATATAGACATTCCATTGTTCAATTTGGAAATGCTGCATGCATTGCAAATGCAATGCAATGCATTCCATCTATCAAATGTGATGGACTTTGAGACTTCAATAGTTCTCTAGGTGATGAACCTGCAGAGGAAGAACTAGAGCCAGTCCTTTCCTCTGCCTTGAGTGCTTCATTTTCTTGTTTTTCCCCATTTTTGCTGATTTTTAATGAACCCCTTGTCCTTGTTTTTATTTTCTTTCTTTTCAAATGTTGGATTGGATGAATATGAGGAATTTTAATATCTCTTTTTCTGTATTCTTGCCTGATTAAAATTGTTGAAGTTGGTGTGTTTTAATATGTGTTATTAGCTATAATTTTGGAGGGCCAAAGAAAGTCAAGCATACGTGTGCGAGCGAGAGAGAGAGAGTTGACTGGTTCTCATGTTATGGAAAGAAGGTTTTTTTTTTTTTTTTTAGTAGCAAACCATCAAAATTGTCTGTGTGGGTTTTTTTTAATTATTATTTTTTAAATAAAAAACTTGAAAGATAGAACTCATAGAATCAAAATTATTTAGAAAAGTACTCACAAAAAAAAATAATAATTTGAAGACATTCCTAATCATTTTCACGTGCATACAACACAAGAAGGAAGAAAAAGGAGGGAAAAACTGAAACTAACTCTACTGTGCAACGGCTTCAAGTAGTGACTAACCAAATAAAACGCTGCCGTTTTTTTTGCTTCTTTATTTATTTCACCACAGCAACTTGATGTCGTTTTCTTTCTTATTCTTTGAAGCTTCTTTCCCGTTTAGAAGACCATATAATTAATAAACAAGCCATATTTCCCTCCCTCTCTCTCTCTCTCTCTCTCTCTCTCATGTATACATTGCAAAAACTAAAAAAGCCTTAGAGCAGGCCCATGGGATCATGGCTCCAACGAAAGACTAAAAAAAAAAGCTCAAGAAGCCCATTTTTCGGCCCCTGAAATCTCAATAGTCAATATGGGCCTAATCCCTCCGAAGTAAGGTAACAGAGGCCCACATAAATCTAGTTGGGGTTCGTCAAACAGAACTAAGTTGTCCGTCAAACTGAATTAGGAAGCATCATAGGGTAGGAGTAGGAGTAATAATTATTCTCATTAATTAATACTAATAGAGGTGGTGTGGCGTGGTGTGGTATCTTTTCCTCTTCTTCATTGTAGCAGTACTAAACCAATCCTTCCTTCTCATCACTGTCAATTATTGTGACTACCTCTTTATTGTGTATGTCAGTGACAGTGACTGAGAATCAGAGAGAGAGAGAGAGAGAGAGAGGATCCCTTTATCAAATAAATAAATTCTCTTTTACCAGAAAGAGCAGAGGAAGCGGTACCTACTTTCTTTCTTCCTTTCCTTTTCTTTTTTACTTGTAACATTTAAAAAAAAAAGTTTTTTTATCGTGTAAGAGAGTATTCACTTTGCATGAGCCATATCTATTGTGGGACATTTATCTCTGTTTCTTTGTTCTCAAAGTTCTGTTCTTGATCATCATCAAGGTTAATTATATTCCTTCTAAAAATAACATATGTATTTTTAATTAAAAGTGTTGTATTTTTATTTTTTCGTTAGAAAGTGTTGTTGCTGATATCTCTAGCCATATTGGATCCATTTTCTGTGTTTGGATTCTGCACCCAACACCTCTCTTTCACTTTCTTGCCTCCTCTCAGGTAACAATTTTCTGTCTTCACATACATATGTTTTTGAATTTTCAATTCTGTATAATCTTAGGGTTTGCCAATCACCCTCTAATGCTCTATGACTGAAAATTTTGAATGTTTTGTTCTCTAGGGCGCATTGGGTGTTTTTATTTATTTTTTTATGCTTTCTGGGTTTTCAATTTATTGTGCTTGAATTGTGAGGGTAAAGTTTCAAAATTTTTGTTATTTGGGGCTATTGGTGAGGTTTCTGTGCAATTTTTGCTTCTGGGTTTTTCTTTTGCTGACCTTTTGGATGCACCTTTGCTGTTTCTGAGGTCCCTTCTGTGTTTGGAGCTGAGAGAATGTGACTTTATATATATTGTAGAATACATAATAATGTAGGAGAAGATTAGGATATATAGTGCTTTATATTAAATATATTACTTTATTCACGTGTTCACACTGTTTGTAACAATATATTATTTTATTATAATAAATATATTATTGTATTGTGTATATTATTTTATTGTATTAAAAGTTAAAATAAAACGGTTGATGTTGTGAGGTTTGTAAAGTGAGATCGTCAGACAAATAATTTTTTTATTTTTTTTTATTTTTTATAATAAGAGAGTATGGAAGTTTTCAAGTTGACAATACCAATATATACGTGCATAGAATAGGAAAAAAAAATTGATTTTTTTTTTTTATTGTTTCACAAATGAAACTATTGAAAAGTGCAAAATCAGATAAATAGAAAATAGAAAAGAATAGGAAAAAAATAAATAAAAAGAGAACCTTTTTCGTTTTTCCCCAGACTGTCCCCATATATCCAAATCATATTCTCTCTTTTAAATATAGTACTCCTGATTGCCTGCTTTTGTGGATCTATTTCAATTATTCTCTCTCTCTCTCTCTCTCTCTCTCTCTCTCTGTTTCACCTTCACTTTTAGTGTGCTGTTGCTTGTTGTATAGCATAAATATCAATCATCGATATAATAATAATTCTTGCTTGCTTGCTTTTAATATTTTAATTAAGAATTCTTGTTTTTCATGTATTGCAGGCCACATATTATGAGAAAGTGTTTTTTTTTGTCCTACTCTTTATAACCTTGTTTAAGACAATTTGAAGGAATTCTACCTATGGCTAGAAGTGTTGGAAACAATGATGGTTTTGCAAGAGAAGAATCAGCTAGAAGTGCTAGAAATTACGGAGCTATTGCAAGAAAAGAGTCAGGTGGAAGTGCTAGAAACAATGGAGCTATTGCAAGGAAAGAGTTGGCTAGAAGTGCTAGAAACTATGGAGCCATGGCAAGAGAAGAGCCGGTTGGAAGTGCTAGAAACAATGGAGCTATTGCAAGAGAAGAGTCGACTAGATAGAGTCCTAATTAAGTCCACACCAAAGTAATAAGAATTTTTTTTAGAGGGGTGATTGGCAGAGAGAGACAAACAAATCAAAGCTTCAAAAAAAAAGAAAAAAAAAAAGAAAAAGAAAAAAAAAAAGCCAAGCACTGAAAACCAAAGAAAAGTTACTTCATGTGGGGGGTTTTAGAGCTTTTAGAGACAAAGAAAACCAATGGTGGAAGCTGTAGGAAGCAATTGTTGAAGCAATTTAAAAGTCGGTGGCCTCCTCTATATAAAAGCTCAAAAAAGCCTCTTAACTCTAATAATACTCTGCTTGAAATAATAATACTCTGCTTGAAATCCAAGGTAATATAATTCCAAGCAATGTCAACCTGTTGCAGTTGCTTCTCCTTATTTCTCATGTTCATGCTCTCTTTTAATGTGGTGCTTGTTGCTGGGTTTAAATTCAAGGATGCTGAAAGTGGACATGTTGAAGATTTTGAGAGTGACTCTATAACAGTTTGGTTTTGCGTGTGGGGTTTTAGGATTTCTAGAGACAAAATCTTGTAATATTGTGAGAGTTTTAGGGTTTTCCCTAGATTCCTGTAGTAATTAGTTAAAAAAATGTGACGAAATATTAGAAAATCAACAAATAGTCAAATGTTTTCGGTGTTTTATAGTATATATAGATAAATAGATGCGAATTTACTCTTAACAAATCTTCTAGAACATGTTTGTTGTATTGGGTGAGCAGAAGAAGTTGTCAGATATAAGAGGGTTCAGGAGCTGGTTAAGGAAGAAAATTGAGCTTGACGTTTAATGAATATTGTTTGATTTCTATGCAACGTGGTGTGGAGCCCGTATTTTGATGGCCCAAGAACTTGAAATGGACCAAATGTTATTGCTCGATATCTGCATTATATTGTTTTAGGCAATTCTAATAGTAGCTCTAATGCTATGCTTGCAATTTAAAGTGTTCACATGCTTGCAAGAGATATATATTTATCAAACAAAATTACATAGGATTGTTATTCATACAGGAAACTTAGGGGGGAAAAAAAACGAAAAACATTAGCTACCACGACAATAATTGATCTTGTTGCATCCACGATTGTAGGGGTTAACCGGAACAGGAACATAGCCACCATTTTCTTTGATATTTCTAGCTGCGATGCCATTGATCAGAACCACCATGCTTATATAAAAAACAAAGCACAAGAGCCATGACTTCAAGTTGAACCAAGTTAAGCTCATCTTTCCTTTTTTTTTTTTTTTTTTTTTGGTCAACTTTTACTCTTTACAATTTTTTCTACGTCGTGATATAATAGTAAAAGCTATTGCAGGTTATATATATATATATATATATATATACTTGGGTCTTGGGGTGTGGCGTATCTATTTTTTCCACAAACAGCTTGGCAAAAGATTTACTATGTTTACTAATGCCAATTTCAGGGAGAATTTGTAATGCTAAAAATGGGTGCATCCTTGACACAATCTCTATTGGTTTTGATTTATTTTTCTTTTTATGACTTAACATATGCATTACTTTCTAACTCGAAAATAGTATCACAGTTAAAAAATTTATATTTTCGCTTTTTTAATTTATTTATTTATTTATTTTTTTTTTATAGAATTCCAACAGACCTGGCAATTCTTTCCCCCTCCCCCCAAAAAAAAAACCTAGACCTTTATCAAATATTTGACATCAGGCAGGCCACCCAGGCATGATTTGTATATTTTCACTTAAAAAAGAGAATAGATTGAATAGCACATTGCAGACATGATCCTTATCCATTATTTAACGCATTGGGTCTGCCTGGTATTATTTGTATCTTTTCACATAAAAGCAACACAAAAAACAAAAGGCCTGTGGAGGAGGCATATTTGATAAAGTACTCCAACTGAAGAAAGAGATTAATGGTTTGTTTATTCAAGAAGAAAAAATGATGGTCTCAATCACACTGAATAAAGTCTGGGGATAAAAATACTAGATATTTCCATAGTAGAGCTTCCCAAAGATTTCATAGAAATCAAATAAGTGACCTTAGGAATCAAAGGGATGAGATGTGTCCTAGAGATGATAATATTTCTTCATTACTTGTAGATTACTATCATCAACAATTATTTTCTTCTTCTAAATTATCCTACTAAGATTGATCATGCTTTACAGTGTCCTCTTCAAGTGGTTATAGATGACATTAATTCTCTGTTGATTGATGATTTTACAAAACATCCCCTTTCCCATTGAATAATTATGATTAAGAATTATCCTATTGGTTTACCCGGAATGTGTAGCGCACATTGATAAAATTGTACAACCTTATTGTCACACTCAAGGGGTTACACTCCTCCCCTATTGAATAATTATAATTAAGAATTATACTACTGGTTTACCCTAAATTTTTTTACTCTGTTTGGTACATGAAAATTGAAAAACCAGTTGTATGATTAGTTTGTCCATATACAAGGGAAATACAAACTGTATGTAGTCAAATGCATCACTAGGCGTTAAATGATATCGATTCATGCTGTCCAAATGCAAAGAATATTTACATTAGGTGATTTTGGGAGATTTGGGTGATGTATTATCATACCTTTAGATTTCTTAGTTGATTTTAAACATTTGATTACACTAACCAATGAAGTACACGATCATTAAATTTAATGATTCTTAAAAAAGATAATGTTCTTTTTACTACATTGATGATTGATCAATCCAATCATGTTTTTACTACCTTAAACACTATTCCTAAGTTTTCTACCAATGAAAAATTAGCAATTTTTTTTTTTTTTTGATACAGAAAAATTACCAAAATTAAAAGAATAACTGTAGGTTTTTATTTTATTTTATTTATTTTTTTGAGAAACAAAAGAATATAATAACTGTAGTTTTTTTCTTTAACTAATACCACATTCGCACTCAATTTCTGCTTACCTGCTCTAAACAAGCACATGCATCTTTTATAAAACAAAATATTTCATTTCTTTTATTTGAAAAAAAGAAAAAAATTCTGATGGGTTTCTTTGCTCTTATTTAAGGTTATGGATCCTGCAAGTTTCCAAGTGTTACACTTCGAAGAAGATGTAACTTGGCCCCAATGGTCTCTCTTCCTATGAAAACCTCAAATAAGTTGCTATATTCACTCTTATCGGAGTGATTTGGGCTCCCCTTTTATTTATTTTTCTTTGTCTAATCTCCATTCCGGTTACATTTTAGAATTTAGAAGACAAAAAAATCACTTTAGGTACATCCCTCTAGGATTAAAATGGAACCCCAAATCACCCACTAGATTTTGATGCTATTCAAATATTATTATTTTTTTGCTACATCAAATATTATTATTATTCATTAGTCATTGCCTCAACTTTTATTGTAAGAGTACTTCATTTAATACAGACAAGCTTCCAACGGCTATATTTTTTGCCAACTATTAACAGCTATTGTTCGGTTCCTTTTTTTTATATTTCTCATTGTTTGTTTTTAGTCATAACTTTTTGAGGATTACTAAAGACTTTCTCAGATCCTCGAACTTTGAGGATAAGTATTTAATTTGCCAAAACGAACTTGTGTTTTATTTATTTATTTTTTTGATATCAGCCAAAAGGAACTTGTTGGTTACGTTGCTGCACTTTTCTCGGAGCTTTCCATGACCATTTCTCAAAGGACTCCTTAGGCCCCCTCTCTCTATCACTATAAAATTACACATGCATATTACTGACGCAGTCCTTCTGTTAATGGGTTCTCTCTTTTTTTCATTGACCAAGCAACCCAACAAAACAGGAATAATGATATGCAAAAGAGAAATCCAGTTCCACACTATACTTCACAATAGCTATTACAAAAATCTAGGCCATGAAAAAAAAAATGTTAATGTTTATAATATTTTCACAATAAATTTTAAGTAGCATGTTGTTACTAGCTGTTATTAATGTGTAAAAAAGTATTTTTAATAGTGAGTTCAAAATTGAATGAGTAATAACTTAAGCGCAAAACTTTGGTACAATACTTAAGTATTGTTTCTTAAATTTTCCTCTTAAGATTTAGCTATGTAGTTGTACTTAACTAAAAATATACATGTTTTGAAAGTGTAAGGACTCAATTTGTAATGAACCCTTAACAATAAAATTTGTAGAGAAGTGGGTAAATGGATTTGGCATCACCGAAGTGAACAACGGTTAATTTGGTGTTTTCGATATGTAATAGATGACAAGAAATTAATAAGAATCTCATCAAATGAATTTGGTTAAGTATCTTTGTAGGGAATGATCATCACTTTGGCTATGTAACTAAAGCGCCTGTTTGTCCTCGGACTAGGCCGAGGATCTATTTTTCTTAGAGTTTTTCCTCCTCCCTTTTAGGCGGGAGTCCTCTTGGTTATATAGTATTGCTTTAGTTAATCTCAGTCATCCATCTGTCAGTTATTCGGTCACTCTAGATGAGGGTTTGTCCCATCATCTGTTTTTGTAGACTTTACGTTAGTTCTCAGCCGTCTTTGCAGGCTTTTCTATTAGTCGGAGTAATCGAGACAATTGGGTTCGTTGGTCACATCATCATTAAAGTGGTCAGAATGTTGGTGGGATATTTTCGATGGATGGAGGATATTTCCCTTTAGTGATGTCGGTGTGCCGAGGACAGGTCATCCTCGGTTTAGGACTTGGATGTTGTGGGCTCTATCCCACTGTCCTCGGCTTTCATTTTATCCTCGGCGCGGGCCTTGGTCCGCATGTAGTGGGCCGGCGTGGTTAATGTAATAGGGCCCCACAATAGCCTCTCAAAATTCTGCTGCACGTCCCCTTGGGCGGGGAGGAGGATTTTGATTATCTCGGCGCGTTTTCTCGGCCTGTTGGCTTTAACTTGTTGTTAGCGTTATCGCTATTTCAGCTAATTGTAGCTTTCTTTTCGTGCAAAGGGTTTGCTCGAGGATGGATGGGTTTGGGTCGTTTGTGCTGTAGTGCCCAGTTTCTCATGGTTCTCGTCCCCGATAGGGTTCATTATTTTAACGGCTAAGGGGGGTTGGCTTTACCTCAGTTTTGGACTCGTGGCCCATACATGCACCTTGGCTCTGTTCAGCGTTTGTATTGCCTCATAGTGACTGGTTCTCATAGGGGCTTGGGTCCGAGGACCATGCAAGGCCTTGGTTCTGTCTAGTACCTAGTTTTCTCATTTTTGATTCATCTGAAGTATCTGGTTTCACCTTGAGGCTTAGGTCCGAGGACCATGCAAGGCCTTGGTTCTGTCCAGTACCTAGTTTTCTCATTTTTGATTCGTCTGAAGTTTCTGGTTTCACCTTGAGGCTTGGGTCCGAGGACCATGCAAGGCCTTGGTTCTGTCCAGTACCTAGTTTTCTCATTTTTGATTCATCTAAAGTATCTGGTTTCACCTTGTGGCTTGGGTCCGAGGACCATGCAAGGCCTTGGTTCTGTCTAGTACCTAGTTTTCTCATTTTTGATTCATCTGAAGTATCTGGTTTCACCTTGAGGCTTGGGTCCGAGGACCATGCAAGGCCTTGGTTCTGTCCAGTACCTAGTTTTCTCATTTTTGATTCATCTGAAGTATCTGGTTTCACCTTGTGGCTTGGGTCCGAGGACCATGCAAGGCCTTGGTTCTGTCCAGTACCTAGTTTTCTCATTTTTGATTCATCTGAAATATCTGGTTTCACCTTGAGGCTTGGGTCTGAGGACCATGCAAGGCCTTGGTTCTGTCCAGTACCTAGTTTTCTCATTTTTGATTCATCTGAAGTATCTGGTTTCACCTTGAGGCTTGGGTCCGAGGACCATGCAAGGCCTTGGTTCTGTCCAGTACCTAGTTTTCTCATTTTTGATTCATCTGAAGTATCTGGTTTCACCTTGAGGCTTGGGTCCGAGGACCATGCAAGGCCTTGGTTCTGTCCAGTACCTAGTTTTCTCATTTTATTCATTTATTTTAGCTATTTATCTGTAGCCGTTTGGTTCTTTATTGCTATAGTTTACAATAAGCCATAGATAATTACACTTTTCAAGCAGAAATAATAATAAATGCGAGCTGGAGTTGGTGAAGGATAGGACCCTGCCGTGTTCTGCCTCTTCGTTTTGATGGGACTCTTCTGATTACGAGGCGTCTCTTGGGTTGTCCAGGTAACGTGTTCTGACGCTTCGGTGCCTTCTCATTTAATGAGGCGCCTCCTCATTAATGCTAGCCGTGGATCCACGAGGATCTAACGGCTGTTAGGCCCTTTGGAATTTGGGGCGGAATAATGGTCTCCGGAAATCTCTCCCTGGGATTTATTGTAGATTGGCCCTCATTAATGTCCCACCTTCTATAAAAAGCGCTCCTAGGGCACCCTTTCCCTTCACACCTGATAATCGTTCGTTCTAAACTTCTCCTAAAAACACACCGTCAAAAGCTCCGCAAGACACAATCATCTGAGCCCCTTCGAATGAGTTGGCCCTGGGAAAGGGCACTCCTGAGGATGCACAGCCCCTATCAGGAGCAGAGGATGTCACTTCAACCCTTGGCGCCACGCTGGGGTGGGTGTAGTGGAGATCCGAAGATTCTCCTTCTTTTCAACCTAACCGGAGACAGAGCCCTCCTCACCACCAAGAGGAGTATCCGGAGAGAACGTAATCCCCCTCCCTTGGGTATGGGTTCTTGACCCCCCAAGCCGGCTGCCTAGAGGGTGGGAGGGGAACCAGGCGGAACCTAAAAGCGGAACCGTCCTGTGCCTCGGCCTCTTCCGCCTTATAGGTTGCCTTCCTTTCTTCTAATCCTTCTTCTCTCTTCTCCTTCCTCTTCTCTTGCTTCACTTCTTTTCCATCTTCTGATCTTCAGCCAGCTTTGCTTTCTACTTATTTGTTCTTCATCTCTTCTTCCGTTTCTTTTTTCTTTCTTTTCTTTTGCTCCTCAACCAGCTTTGCTTTCTACCCTTTGCTCCCTTGCCGGTTTTATCAAGCGTCTGTCTTTGTAGTTAGCTTTAGAACAAGCCCCCTGGGCTTTACTTGTAAAAGATGTAATTTTTCTTCAAGTATGAATAAAAGAAGTAGACCTGTTTTGTATTATTTATTTCTTTGTTTCTTTTTTATATTTTCGTTTCTGGTAGTTATATATCTTCGAATGAATGTTGCCACTACAAACCGTGTTGGTCTTGACTGATGATCTTTCATTTACACTAATCGTTGCACTTGCTAGCGCATAACTCCGCCCCACGGTGGGCGCCAATTGTAAGGACTCAATTTGTAATGAACCCTTAACAATAAAATTTGTAGAGAAGTGGGTAAATGGATTTGGCATCACCGAAGTGAACAACGGTTAATTTGGTGTTTTCAATATGTAATAGATGACAAGAAATTAATAAGAATCTCATCAAATGAATTTGGTTAAGTATCTTTGTAGGGAATGATCATCACTTTGGCTATGTAACTAAAGTGCCTGTTTGTCCTCGGACTAGGCCGAGGATCTATTTTTCTTAGAGTTTTTCCTCCTCCCTTTTAGGCGGGAGTCCTCTTGGTTATATAGTATTGCTTTAGTTAATCTCAGTCATCCATCTGTCGGTTATTCGGTCACTCTAGATGAGGGTTTGTCCCATCATCTGTTTTTGTAGACTTTACGTTAGTTCTCAGCCGTCTTTGCAGGCTTTTCTATTAGTCGGAGTAATCGAGACAATTGGGTTCGTTGGTCACATCATCATTAAAGCGGTTAGAATGTTGGTGGGATATTTTCGATGGATGGAGGATATTTCCCTTTAGTGATGTTGGTGTGCCGAGGACAGGTCATCCTCGGTTTAGGACTTGGATGTTGTGGGCTCTATCCCACTGTCCTCGGCTTTCGTTTTATCCTCGGCGCGGGCCTTGGTCCGCATGTAGTGGGCCGGCGTGGTTAATGTAATAGGGCCCCACAGAAAGTATTACAGATGTAGTGTTTCATAAAAAAATAAAAATTTCTTTTGCTAGTAACTAACATTTGTGAGATGGTTACCCTATAAATATAAGTTCTTGTAGAGTGCAAGAGAGAGGTAAGGGTCAAGATTCAAGTTTTCAAGAGAAAAATTCACGCAAATACACTTAAATTAGGTTAGAGTAAAATTTTATATCAGATAAAAAAAAAAAAAAAAAAACAACAACAACATTCATCAGTTGCATCTACAATTATCCTACATTAATGTGGATCAGATTTTTGCATGAGATTCAAAACAACTAAGATAGTCGCCTTCAATTAGATCCTTTTGTAGCTTCTATGGATTTAATTATTGACATTGCAGCAGCTATAGCCTCTCAACGTTGTTTCTAGCCTATTTGCCAATTAAGGTTGTTATTCATACACCCACGATTTTATTTTTTGAGAAATGCCCAGGATTAGAAATAACCCATCATATACTTGGCAGGTCATCATGGAGGCAACGATAGTATAGAGAATGTGCTAAGATGGCGGTTAAGGAAGACTACTGGCTTTCCACTCTAATGACATAATGGTGATCTCTACGAGGATTAGGGCTGTGCAAAGTGCAAACCCACCTCAGCTCTCCCACCCAACTCTTCCACATGCGCCATCCCATGCAAGTTTATTATATGCAAGGTGCGGGTTGGGTGATTTCGATCATCAAATTAGAAAGTCAATTTGACTCGTAGGTTGAGATTTTACTAACCTGTTGATGACTGACATGCCAGCATATAGTTACATGTAATACTTGTCCACACCCAATCAATCCCTACAATATATATATATATATATATATATTATCTTTTTTGTGTGTATAATCTTGCCAACCTGCACAATTCGTCGAGCGAAATACTAGATTTTCAATCGACTCGATAGTAGTAGAGTTTGGTTAGTTGGTGGTGGATTGGAATTTTTCCAACCCGTAATGACCTTAACTCGCTCAATTTAACTCAAGCATGATCCTAATGAGGATTGAATTGGTGAAGAACCAAAGGTCACGACCCTAACTAACATGGAAACTCAATCTTGGCAAAGGGACATGTTGCATATTCTCTTCCCACCATTTGAGGCATTTTTTTTAATAGAGACTTTGAGGCCGAATTGGTACATATAATCCCCCCACATCTATTGGAGGTTTCTCACTTGGATATGAAACAAAAACGTAGTCTTCAAAGTGAAGATTGTCTATAATATAGCAAAATAATGCATTCGTGAAGAAAGTTAATGGGGCTTATTTATGGTAAAAGAGAGTTAAATTGGGAGCTATTTAATGATAATTGGCTTGAAACTCTTCTCCAAAAAAATGTATTTTGGTTACTATTTCGTGAATATCTCTCAGGCCATTTTGAATTTTTGGATGAGGTCAATGTTTCTGAAAACTAGACATCCATAGTTTCAATTAAAGCACAAGAATGGACCTATTTTATTAAGAAATGAGTGAGATATGATTTTTTGATGTTGACCTTGTTGGTTGTAGGGAAGCTATGGGAAGAACTGAACTTTCAACTCTTTTGCTTGCTCCCCAGCCCTCCAAACTCTTAATTAATGCCCAAAAGTCAGAATTTTCATAAATTCACGTGGAAAACCTCAAATTATAAACCCCCACAACATCTAGTATAAATATCCCCCTCTAGTATCAGATCATAGCACCCTAAAATCTCAGAGCTTCCTAGTAAATTGAGATCTCTCTCTCTCTCTCTCTCTCTCGTTAGCAGTAGGAAGATGCATTTGGTATCTTGTACCTCTTGGTCTCAATTCTCTAGAAGTGATAGTTTGGACCTCCTGGTCTCAAGCTACCAACTTCCTAGTATTCATGAGTCCCCCTCTGGAGGTCCTTGTCCCTACTTTCTAGAGTTAGTAATAGGAAAATGCATTTGGTATCTTGGACCTCCTAGTCTCAATTCTCTAGAAGGGACAGTTTGGGTCTCTTAGTCTTATGCTACCAACTTCCTAGTATTCACGAGTCCCATTCTGGAGAACCTTGTCCTTACTTTCTAGAGTTAGTGGTAGGAAGGAGTGGTGTTCTGTCGTAGGCAACCAAAAATAAAACCTGTACTCCTAAATATATATGTAGTAGTGTGAGTAAGGATCGTTCCTACGTAGAGTATCTAGCCTAATTTTATGCTACGTGAACAAGGAGGGGGGGGGGGGGGTTTGAGTATAATGAAAACAATTTTAAGAAAAACAACTAAGGAACAATTCAAATTAAAGTATCGAAATCAATCAAGAGAACAAACCTTTGTCCAAGTCAACATCCACTATCGGAATTTTACAACTGATCATCGATGCAAGCATATATCAATTCACACTTTGAATATTCACCGTTGGAACTATTTTCTTATCTCTCCTTAGTCGCAGTTAATTAGAAAACAAGTGATTTAATTAACCCTAACTACTAAGGAGGGGGGGGGGGGGTTTGAGTATAATGAAAACAATTTTAAGAAAAACAACTAAGGAACAATTCAAATTAAAGTATCAAAATCAATCAAGAGAACAAACCTTTGTCCAAGTCAACATCCACTATCGGAATTTTACAACTGATCATCGATGCAAGTATATATCAATTCACACTTTGAATATTCACTGTTGGAACTATTTTCTTATCTCTCCTTAGTCGCAGTTAATTAGAAAACAAGTGATTTAATTAACCCTAACTACTAAACAACCCAAGAAAAGCGCTAAAGGTTTAATTTAGTAGCAGCCTTAAGAACTAGAGAGATCGATGAAGCTAAACAACACAAACACAAGCGGTTGCATTTAATTTTGTTTAGCATTCTTCCTAAAATCTAATAATTTCTGACACAGCAAATCATTAAATCTTGGTTGCTTCACAAATTAGAGAGATCAAACAATTACGGATTTGATATCTAACCTAGCAGTAGATTGCAACGAATAATGAACTAGTAGGCGTCCTAGTAATTAAACGAGACAATCATGAAAATAGGCACAGAAGAACATTCGATATTCAAAGCATAAATTGAACAATAAAAAGAAATTAGATCTTACAGTTTTATTGATTCTGAGGGTTCAGTTTCCTTCGACCAAGTATAAAAGTTTTAGCCACGCAGGGCCATGACAGAAAACTTGAAGGAGAAAATTAGAGACGAGGGGGGGGGGGGGGGGGAGAGGCGTGTGTGTCCAATTCTGATTTCTCCTCCTCCTTTTACACATTAATTCCCCCTTTTCCAAGCCTACAAAATCTCCTAAAAATATTCTAAATAATAAAATCCAAATCTGACTAATTAAGGAAAAAAAATTAAAAATAAAACAAAGTCCTAATATAACTAGGAAAGTGGTGTTTTTCAGCTGAAAATTTCGTGCAGTAGATCTGGAGGCTTCCAAAAATAAACCACATCAGATCCGCGTATTAGAATTTTAGGCAAAGGAACATTCCAGAACGTCAACAGTGCAGGTGCAGCAACCAGTGCCGGCTGAACAGTGGAGCAAAAAATGCAGTCGCCTAAGGCCCCAAGTAAAAAAAAGGCCCCCAAATTTTAACCAATAGGGTTATTTATAATCAATAAATAAAATAATATTTTTTTACCAGATGAAAAACAAATAAAAAATAAAGAAAAATGCAACGTTCACAATATTTTTTATAATACTTTTACAATTATGCTAAGTAGCAGGTTGTTACAACAACAAATATGAAAAATTTTGTTAAATTTTTTCTGTTTATAAAATTTCTAAATAAAGAAAAAATTCTATGTAGTTTATGTTAATTATTAGTAATTTTGCATCTAAAATAAAATAATCAATTTTCGCCTTAGGTCCCCAAATACATCAAGCCGCCCCTGGCAGCAACTTCAAGCCCGATTTAGACCTTGATGCAACCCGTATCTCTCAAAACTCAAAACATGAAAGTTGTAGAGATTTGTCTTGGCGTTCCACAGAATCTTGAATCATCTCAATCGGAGCTCAGATGAGAGAGTTATGACCAGATCACGAAGCAATGTCAAAGCTGTCTAGAATCGCCCAATTAGCTACGTTTTGCACTTAATGCCTCCATTTGCATCCTAAATCAAAATATAAGAATAATGAGTACATTTAGGCACCAAATAAATATAAAATACTAAACATCAAGGGAGAAAAATATGACATTTTGCATTCTTATCAGGGAGCCTTTGGTGTCTTGGACCTCCTGATCTTAATTCACTAAAAGTTACAGTTTGGACCTCTTGGTCTCAGGCTATTAACTTCATATTCACGAATCCTGCTCTAGAGAAGCTTTCTTGCTTGGAGTGCTCATGAATTCTGGTGCATACATGTAAAGTTTCTAAATCTTTCTTTTAATTATGCCATAGTTTATTTAGATTCAAGCATGCTTTTATTTCTAGTTCTTCACATATTATTGATTGCTAGCATGTTAGATCTAGGTTGTTCTTAATCTTTGCATGATAAGAGGTTTTCAATTTAAATAACATTTTCACTTTCTCTAGATTAGGGTTTATCACATCACACACAGATTCACCATGTATTTCAAATTCAATTCTTTTGATCTATCTTTGTATGCCTAGAATAGGGTTTCACGATGTTTAGCAATGATTGTTTCATCAAATTCAATTCTTTTGATCTATCTTTGTATGCCTAGAATAGGGTTTCATCATGTTTAGCAATGATTGTTACACTCTTCATTCACTTGTTCTTGGATGCTATAATTGTTTAAATGATGTGATATGATCATTGGTCACCAAAGTCTAGAAAACAGGTTTCACTAGGCAGGTTAGGTGTCTAACACATTCCTAATCTTGTAATCTAGCCTCCAAACTTAAATAAAATGTTCTTGATCAATTCCTTTCCACATAAGTTTATCTTTATAGAATGTAACTAGGATTCTGATAAGCATCTAATGGAAATGGTGGAAAGAATTTTAGGCCACTTCAAGGGGACTTAGACCTCTAGAGAGAGAGAGAATCTAATGAAGAATAATATGATTTCTTATTGCCTCAATACAATGTGGCCTTTATGCCTTATCCCTAACTAAATACTAAACCAACTAACTAATTGAACCTGCCAACTCAGCACAATCAGATACAATGATACACCAAGTACAATACAATGTTATGTAGTATTTGTAAGTAAAAAACAATGCTAAAGCATAGTATCCTATTAGATTCAAAGTTACGTACTTTTGTCTTATATTGTATTTAGGACCAAAGACATGTAATATTTAGTTACTTCACAAAAAAGACTTATTGTCACGCCCTGAACCCGACCATAAAGATAGGCACGTGATAACGGCTGCACGCTTATAAAGTTTTCACCCTACAAGTGTGCAAGGCCTTCTTAGCAATCTAAAAATTATCCTCAAAGAAAATTCGTCAATAAATCCAAAAATATCCTCAATAATGTAATTCTCAAAGATCTCCAAAGTATTAATTGAAACAACATTCCAAATCTCATGACCATTAAACAAAAGATATACTAGTTACTACAAAATCATCTTATTCCAAAAATTCCTAATCTTTTTTCATGCGTACACCCTCAGAAAAAGCCCCAAAACTTGTTATTTTTCATAATCTGAATCTAGAGGGAAAAAAGGAGGGGGGGGGGGGGGTGAGTTTACAACTCAATAATGAACTAAATCCTAACTAGATGAAACAATGATATTGATTGACAAAATAATACATTTTGCAATATTTCACATATATCAAAAGTTATAACATACTATGGATTTCAAAATGAATACAAGAAGTTTCACAGACTTAAAATAATTCAATATTTAAACAAATTCATATTCTTCACAATCTTTTATGACTATGATCGCGCTATATTCTCATGATTGGGCATCAGATTCAGATGAAATTAGCTTAGTGCTAATGTATATCCCTCATTAGCTGGGTCCAGAAACACGATAGACTAGTGAAGCCCTAGATGAAACTAGTTTCGGTACCAATGAATAACCCCCATTGGTTGGGTATCAGAGATTAAAACATAGTCAGATTGTCCAAGATCATAGTTCAAATAAATGTATTTCTCATTCAAAATATACATATATAAAATCATATATATAGTAATCAAATATATTTATGATGATTTGATATTCTTTACTTTAAATCAATGTAACTAAAACAATTGAAATAAAATTGTAAAACAATATTCAGTAGCTAAAATATAGTTGAATAAGCAAAATAAAAACAATTAGGAGAAATGTTACTTACTTCCAAAAGCCATACTAAAAGGACACCAAAATTAGGAGTTCAACCTATTACAATCCAACACACAAATTAATTCATTGACTTAAACAAAGCCACTTAATCCAATTTAAGTATATTTACCTAAACTTAATTTACTCCTCTTTAGAAACCTCAATTCAAGGAATACTCAAAATGTATTCAATAGAGTAACTGATTTCACTAAGCATTCTAGGGACCTAGAGTCCAACTAGTCCAGACCTTCCTTCCTTCATTATAGTAATTTTTATCCATTTAGCCTAAGCTCTTCTATTATCAAGAAATTCACTTAAACCATCCCCAACCCAATACATGCTTGAACCTGTAGGATTCCCAATCCAAAAAATTGATCCAAAAAGAATACAATATATCAAACTCCATAAAAATTAAATGTTACACTCCAAATTTATCCCCTTAAAAGCATAAATAAATTTGTTGTGTACTGTATTAGTTAAGAAAGCCTTAGAATGGAAAAATGCTTGGGTGATTACCTGGACTTGGGGAAACCAAGAGGACCTTTCTCAATTCTAGCAAATTTAGATGGATCAAAAAGTTAGAGCAAAAAGTGATCAGAGGTTTTAGCTAAACAGCGTGATAGTAGGTGGAAGAAAAATGGTGTGAACGGTCCAAGGGTGAACTAGTGAACAGAGGAGAGAGAGATCTCAAAGTAACGTCAAAACTAAAAGGAGGGAAGGGAGTTACGGCTATTAATGTTGAAAGTGATTTGGGTTTGATCTAGTTCCAATTACCAAAATATCCCTTCTTAACTTATTTCTTTAGATAATATAATTTTCACCTCAATCTCAAAAGCTGATAAAAATTTGATCCCTTCGCATAATTCTCAAAATAAAATACATATTTATAGGATAAGAATTGCTAGACGTTAAAATTTTTGGGTATTACATGTACAATTTCAATTCATCAACAAAGAGATGTACTTTTCAATTTGGTTTTCTTATTCTTCTAATTAAATAAGTGGGGATTCCATTCTAAAAATCTTGACCTAGTTAGGGGGGATGATAACGTCAGTAGAACCTTCACTTTTTCTCGAGAAGAGATAACACAACTACACCCATTCGAGTGGGTTATGCCAAACCTTTTTCTAGTTTTTATTTAAATTTGAAAGTTGGGCTAGAGGCATGGTCTCTCACAAAACTTAGAGGATTAAAATGACCAAAGTGAAAATTAAAGGACTAAAATCACAATTGACCAACCTAAAGGGTGTAATTTGCATTTTTTTCCTTTAATATTTTAATAGCTTAATAGTTTCATTATAATTTTTTTAATGGGAAATTACAGTAAACCCACTTGTGGTTTGGCCAATTTTCACTTTGCTTACTTGTGGTTTAAAACTTAGGCAAAACTACAATATTAGTCTTTTAAGTTTATCCTGTGTGCGCAATTAGTCCCTTAAGTTTCAACTGAGCACAATTGGTCCCTCAAGTTTATAAAATGAGTTGTATTAGTCATTTTACTAACTACCGTTAGTGATGTTACTTATGTGGCTAACGTAACAATGACTTGACATTTTTTTAAATCACATGGCATTTTTTAAATTAAAAAATTACAATAACTAATTTCCAAATAAGATTTTAGTGATCCAGTAATTTTAAATTATAACCCAGTTACAAATTAAACCCATTTTTTTAATCTAATTTTGGTTTAACACAAACGCACGACAGCGCCAGGGAGAGAAAGGGGAAGGAGAGATTGACGCTAGCCTACGCGATGCCGCCTCCCTCTGACTTGCTGCTAGTGGAAACCCAAGCCCTAGCCACCACCGGCAACAGCCCAAGCCCTAGTCACCGCCGGCGAAAGTCATTGAGCCGTGTCCTTGCTTCCCTTGCACAACCACTGACCCGCCTCCCTCCTCCCATCTCAAGTATTACTCTTTTTCCTATGGTATCTCACCTCAATTTAGGTCTGTGTATGATTTAGATCCAAAGTTTTTGGGATATTTTGCATCATAGTTTGGTGACCATAAGATTCGGACTTGGTGAGTTTTTGGGAAAATGTCATGGACTATAGAAAAATTGCAATATTTGTAGATTCCACCTCTGTTGTAAAGCAAGGATTTTTAGTTACAATGCTGAAAAATGTCACCATAGAAAGGATTCTTGAATACCAGAGAGAGCTAAAACTGGTAAGTTCAATTTACATAATTTTCGTTGTGATAAGGGTACTAAAATTTTTTAGCATCTCTAATTGTCCATAAAAAGTGAGTGAAATTACAAATATCAAGCAACCCATTTACACATCACTTTTGAGTTCAGAGATACATATATAAAAACAAATGAAATTATATAATAAACCATGTCTCTAGTTAAAAATCATCTACCTTACATGAAAATTTTCCAGTCTCTTAACTACACAAAAGCTAATACATATAAAAAACACATATAGGTTTCTAAAATAGAATACCAAACTTCAAATTCTTTCAAAGCTTTTGATACCCAACAAACACCTCCCTATGGTCTTTGTTGATACTTTCACTTTAGTTACGGTTCTTACACTTCTCTATGGCCCTTGGAGCTGCAATCAAAGCATATTTCTTGGATTATTTTGAATGTACATTTTCACTACAGAGACAAAAATCGACAATTATGCTAACAACAAGTCCATGATGTTCAATCACACTATATATTAAGTTGACAAATTATCACACTGAATATATTATGATAACACATACCTAGCCCAATTGCCTCTGAGCTCTTCATGATCCTATGACAACAATCAACAAAACAATAAGGGAATATATTTATGGTTGAAAATTACAAATCTTCAATAATCCAAAGTAAGATATCATATCAAAACATCTAGATCAAGTTGGCAATATCTAAATAAAAGTAGAGAATTCAATGCCAAACCTGTGTTAACATTCACAACTGGTAACATTTGGATAATCATACACAAATAACAAATTTACAATTTCTAACACAAATAACAAATTTAAAGGCATTGCTTTTAAATATGAATCCTTCTTCAAGCTGAATTAGTTTGACTAATAATTCATGAATAGTTTTTTTTAGAGGACATAATATTACTTGCCAATTGTGAGAATTAATAGCTTGACTTTTTCAGGATTATGACAGTGATGTGGTATTCTCAATCCAAGATGATCGCATCAGCCACTTGTTACTTGCATTTTACCAAGATATGATAGTGAGGGTGTACTCTAAGAAGCCTGAATTGGTTTGTGGAAAATAAAGACATTGATTTTGCTAAGTCATTTATATGGTTAGGATATTTCTTTATGACCATGAATTATATGCAAATGTTACGTACAGGTGGAAGTAGTGTCTGAGGCCTTCAAAAACTTTTAGCTGGAGAATTATGGAATGAAAGCACAGGTTCATTCAACTCTTGACTCAAAGAAATAGCGCCAGAGATAACATAAGGAATAGGCCTCACGCAGCCAAACCAAGATAAAATAAATAAATAACATAACATAACATAACATAAAAAATTTAAAAATGAAATACACACTAACTAAAAGAAAAGAAACATAAGAGGACTATGACAACCAGTAGTAAAACTAGTAAAAAAACAAAACAATCCTTGAGCATTTGTTTTGACTTTAATCTATCTAAATCTTTTGGAGCACTGACAATGTCGTTGTTGTTAAATTCAACAAGTCCAAATCTTATGGTCACCAAACTATGATGCAATTTATCCCAAAAACTTTGGATCTAAATCATACATGGACCTATATTGAGGTGAGATACCTGAAATGGGAGGAGGGAGGCGGGTTAGTGGTTGTGCAAGGAAAGTAGGGGCGTGGGTCAGTGGCTTTCACCGATGGTGACTAGTGCTTGGGCTGTTGCCGGTGGTGGCTGCCATAGCTCACAAGTCCAGCTCACATACTTGAGCTGTAATAGTAACTGTTCCACAAATCTCTCCCTCAATTCTCTCTTCAATTCAAATTTGAATTTAAATATGTAATTACTCCTATAATCTATCTCCCTAAAATCTCTCTATTCTGTAATTAATCACTCCTATAATTCCTCTTCTTGTATAGCTATATATTGATGTAAATTCTCTTGTAAAGATGCAGAAAAATATAATACAAGTATTTTGCGTTCATATGGTATCAGAGCCTTGTATACCTAGTGGTACAATGGCCACTTCTTCCAACAATCCCTTCTCAACAAATTCTTCCACTCCTATGAATATCAATCATTTTGTCTCTTTAAAACTTAACCGACAAAATTTTCTTCTTTGGCGGTCCCAATTTCTTCCACTTCTTAGAGGCTATGAATTAGAAGGATATGTAAGTGGTGCATTCCCTTGCCCTCCAAAATTCCTTTGATCAACGGATACCACCATCAATCCCAACTACATTACTTGGCAAAAACAAGACAACATTCTTCTTGGATGGATCCTTTCATCCCTCACTGAACCAGTACTTGCTCAAGTTGCTGGTCTCTCAACCTCAGCCTCTATATGGCAAGCTTTAGACCGTATGTTTGCCTCAAAATCTCGAGCTCGCATCATGCAACTCAAGCTTGAATTACAAACTACCAAGAAAGGTAATCTGTCCATGATAGACTATCCTCAAAAAATCAAATCCTTAGCTGATAGTTTAGCTGCGGCTGCTCAGCCAATACCAGAACCTGATCTCATTCTTCACATTCTTGGTGGTCTATCTCCCGAGTATGAGTCATTTGTCACCTCAGTGACAACCAGATCAGATGATTTGTCTTTGGAAGATCTTAATGCCATGCTTCTCAACCAAGAGATGCACATTAACAATGCACAGATCTCCCTTTCTCCTGAGCCTCAAGCTAACATTGCTAACTCCTCTTCTCATTTTAATGGACGTGGTAAGGCATATGGCTGTGGACGTGGACGAGGATGTGCTGGATTCACAAGGAGCCCAAATCAACTTGTTACAAATCAATCAGGTGCACGTTCATCAGTCATTTGTCAGCTTTGCAATCGATCTAATCACCAAGCTGCCTAATGCTGGTATCGCTTTGATCACTCTTACAACAACAATAATTCCACTACACAATCAGCTCTTGCAGCCACAACAGAGCACCTTTATGATCCAAATTGGTACCCAGACTCTGGCGCTACCAATCATGTGACTGCTGACCTTTAAAACTTAAATTCTCATTATGAGTATCAAGGACCAGACACAATTAAAGTAGGTGATGGGACAGGTTTGCGTATCCTCCATACTGGTTCTTCCTCAATCCAAACTCCTCATAAATCTCTTATCCTAAACAAAATTCTGCATCTGCCATCTATTACTCAAAATTTACTATCTGTCTCTCAATTTACTCGTGATAACAATGTTTATTTTGAATCTCACCCAAGCTTTTTTGTTGTTAAGGATATATAGTCGGGGAACGAACTTTTGCGCGGACCGAATAAAGGTGGACTATACTGCTTGAAGCACACTAATAGCCACTCCACTCCCTCTGTGTTCATTGGAACAAGTTCTTCCTTTGATACTTGGCATAGAAGACTTGGTCATCCCATGAAGCGTACTGTTCATCAAGTTGTCTCTCGCAATTCTCTACCTTTTAAAAATAAAAGAGAGTCTTTTTGTTCTTTTTGTCCCTTAGGTAAGAGTCATAAGTTATCTTTTCCATCTAGCTTTACTGTTTACAAAACCCCATTGGAACTAGTTGTTAGTGATATTTGGGGTCCATCTCCTATCATTTCTAATAATCAATTTCGATATTACATTCATTTTCTTGATGTTTACAGTCGCTTCATTTGGATTTTTCCTCTTAAATTAAAATCAGATGTTCAAAAAGTTTTTCTTCACTTTAAATCCAAAGTTAAGAATCTTCTTGGCCATAAAATAAAAAGACTCCAAACTGATGGTGGTGGTGAATACCAAAAACTCAAATCCATACTTGAAAATTATGGCATTGAACACTGCATTTCATGCCCACACACACAAGAACAAAATGGACTTGTTGAAAGACGCCACTATCATATAGTTGAAACTAGACTTACACTCATGGCCACAGCCTCTGTCCCACTTTCTTATTGGAATGATGCCTTTCATACAGCTGTGTATCTCCTCAATAGGTTACCAACTCATGTTCTTCAAAACAAAAGCCCACATGAAATTCTTTTCAAAACAAGGCTAGATTATACGTTTCTTAAAGTGTTTGGATGTGAATGTTTTCCTCACCTTCGTGCTTATAATGCTCATAAGCTTGTTTATCGCTCACTTTCATGTGTGTTTCTTGGCTATAGTGTAGCTCACAAGGGGTATAGATGCCTTCACATTCCCACAGGTCACATTTACACTTCTCGACATGTAATCTTTAATGAGAACAAATTTCACTTCCACCAAAATACACAAGCCACCACATCTACACCATTTGTCTCTTCTTCCTAGCCTTTTCTCACCAACCATCTTCTACCACCCTTACAAGAACCTGGCTTATTACCTACACTAATTCCTCCTCCTCCACCTCAGCCTATCCTTCAACCAGCACCTCTAGCCCATCCAAGCTAAACCCCTCCGCCTACACCTTCTCCACCAAATGTGTCTGAACCTAATCCTCATCATCCACCTACAACCACTTACATTCATCCTATGATTACCCATTCCAAAAATGGAATTTCCAAACCCAAAGCACTCATCTCAACCAAACACCCTCTTCCACCTCAAGACATTGAGCCTACATGCTTCACCACTGCTAACAAAGATCCAAAATGGAGGAATGCAATGGTTGAAGAAATAAATGCATTGTTAAAAAATAAGACCTGGTCATTGGTCCCACCCCGCTCTCATCAGAATATTGTTGGATGCAAATGGGTCTTTCGTATCAAAAGTAAGGCTGATGGAACCATAGAGAGGTACAAAGCTCGACTTGTTGCAAAAGGATTTCATCAAAGGGAAGGTATTGATTTTCAAGAAACCTTCAGTCCGTTTATCAAACCTTGCACTATTCGCCTTGTTCTATCCTTGGCAATCTCAAATGGTTGGCACATACATCAACTAGATGTTCAAAATGCATTTCTTCATGGAACACTTAATGAAGAAATTTACATGCAGCAGCCACCTGGCTTTGTAGATCCTAATGCTCCTAATTATGTTTGTCGATTGCAAAAATCTCTCTATGGGCTCAAACAAGCTCCTCGTGCTTGGTACAATAAGTTACGCACCTTTCTGGTTCAGTATGGATTTTATGGAGCTAAATCTGATACATCTCTCTTCATCAAAGCATCATCTAGTGGTATTCTTTATCTATTGGTATATGTAGATGATATTATACTTACAAGATCTTGTATTGTGCTCATTCAACAAATGATTCAAGCTCTTCATCAAGCCTTCTCTATCAAAGACCTTGGCTCACTTAATTACTTCTTAGGAATAGAAGCCACTAGAGGACCCCACGGGCTCTTCTTATCTCAACAAAAGTACATTCTTGACTTGCTCCTCAAAACCAAAATGGACCAAGCCAAACCATGTCGCACACCCATGGCAAGTAATCTTAAATTGTCCAAGAATGTTGGTGATCCTTTCCAAGATGTCATCTTATACCGAAGCACAGTTGGCGCCCTCTAATACCTCACATTCACAAGGCCTGATATTAGTTTTTTAGTCAATAAAGTTTGTCAATATATGCAGCAGCCAACTGATGTTCATTGGACGGCAGTCAAACGAATCCTTCGATATTTAAAGTTCACTATTGATCATGGAATCCTCATTAAGCCTTCTACCAACATCCAACTTTATGCATTCATAGATGCCGATTGGGCTGGTTGTCCAGATGATCGCCGCTCTCAAAGTGGCCATTGTCTCTACCTTGGTTCCAAATCTTATTTCTTGGAGCTCCAAAAAGCAAGCCACTGTTTCAAAGTCTAGCATTGAATCTGAATACCGTGGTATTGCTTATGCTACTATTGAAGTCACATGGATACAATCTCTCCTTAAAGAACTCCAAGTTTCTCTTGCTAGACCACCAATCTTATGGTGTGACAATCTTGGTGCTACTTGTCTCACTGCCAACCCCATCTTTCATGCCAGCATGAAACATATTAAAGTTGATTTTCACTTTGTATGTGAAAAAGTAGCCAATAAGGACATTGATATTCGCTTCATCTCATCTCGAGATCAAATTGTAGATATCATGACTAAACCTCTTGGCATAGCACGACATATGCTTCTTTGCAACAAGCTCACCCTCTCACCAAGACTGTTGAGTTTGAGGGGGCCTATCACAGCTCACTAGTCCAACTCACATACTTGAGCTGTAATAGTAACTGTTCCACAAATCTCTCCCTCAAATCTCTCTTCAATTCAAATTTGAATTTGAATATGTAATTACTCCTATAATCTCTCTCCCTAAAATCTCTCTATTCTGTAATTAATCACTCCTATAATTCCTCTTCTTGTATAGCTATATATTGATGTAAATTCTCTTGTAAAGATGCAGAAAAATATAATACAAGTATTTTGTGTTCATAGTGGCTAGGGCTTGGGTCTCCACTGGCGGTAGGTCAGAGGGAGGTGGCGTCGCGCAGGCTGGCATCAATCTCTCCTTCCCCTTTCTCTCCCTGGCACCGTTGTGCGTTTGTGTTAAACCAAAATTAGATAATAAAAAAATGGTTTTAATTTGTAACTGGGTTATAATTTAAAATTACTGGACCACTAAAATCTTATGTGGAAATTGGTTATTGTAATTTTTTTTAATTTAAAAATGCCATGTCATTTAAAAAAATGTCAAGTCATTGTTCCGTTAGCCACGTAAGTAACATCACTAACAACAGTTAGTAAAAGGACTAATACAACTCATTTTATAAACTTGAGGGACCAATTGTGTTCAATTGAAACTTAAGGGACTAATTGCACACACAGGGTAAACTTAAGGGACTAATATTGTAGTTTTGCCTAAAACTTAACACTTTTTCCACCTGAGGTTACTTCCGTTTAGTCTTTGTTACCCACCTCTGTTAAAAAAATAGGGGTAAAAAAGTCTTTTTACTCCCATTTTATGTCTCTCTCCTCCCAAAAAAAAAAAAAAAAAAAAAAACAAAAGAAAAACAAGATTAAAATGTGGTATTGGTCTCTCACAATTCACAAACATGAAGAACATACACCCAGAAAAATCAAACCTAAGTCAACCATCATAAAATATTATATTTTCCTACTCTTCCTCTCTCTTTCCTCTCACCTATTCTTCTACAACAATCTCTCTCTCATCTCTCTGTTCTCTCTCTCTCTTTCTCTCTCTTTCTCTCTCTCTGATGGTGGAGTTTGGGAGGACTAGCCACCACAGGAAAAGGCCATCAAAAAAGCACGTCAGCCGAGAGAGGGATTGATAAGATTCTCTCGAAATTCTAGAGAGAGTGAAGCAGATCCACCACTGATACGTTGTTGATTGGGTTTATGGGTTATGAGTGAGTTAGATACTTGATGTTTTGGACTTGATGATTCAAGTGTTTTGCTATTGTGGTTGGGATTCAGGGTGGGTTTGAAGTTGGAATTGGGGGTGGGTTGGAATTGGGTTTACTGGGTTTGAAGTTGAAGTTGGAATTGGGTTTGATTAGATACAAACCCTAACTTTTGTTTCAAGCAAGTCAAACGTGTTTACAAGATCTTTCAAGCTTTTAGACACTTTCTTATACAAAGTGGGGCGGTATAGTAATGAAGCTAGGAAACTTGCGCTGTTGGTGAAGAAATAGTAAGTGGGGATGTCAAGGTTTGTGGCTACTTCAAAAGCAACATCATAGAAGAATTCAATGATAAAGGCTTTGAGTTTGGAGGTTTGGGGAATAGTTTTGAGGTTTTGGTGGAGATTTTGGTTGTTGAATCGTGGGATTAAGTAGTTGAGTTCTACTAAGGAAGAAGTACTCGGTTTATTGGGTTTACTTTTTTTTTTATACAAACCCTAACTTTTTTATTCTTGTTATGTGTTTTTTTCTTCCTAAAAATATTTTTTTCCAATGGCAAAGGTAGAGGTGGGTAACAGAGTCCTAACGAAAGTAACCTTAGATGGGAAAAATGTTTAGTTTTGAACCACAAGTAGGCAAAGTGAAAATGAGCCAAACTACAGGTGGATTTACTGTATTTTTTTTTTTTTTTATATATAATTAATATCACTATATAATTGTAGCATTAGTGTCCAAATAGTTGCATTTTTATAATAATTATCTTTAGGCTATTGCTATGGAATAATCAATCCATGTAATGAAGATGCAACCAAATAGTTATTCTACAGGAATAACCATTTACCATTCCATTACATGATCTATTACAACATACCAAACTTGCCCTTGTAAGGTCACCATGCACTACATTTGCCCTTGTAAGGTCATCATGCACTACATTTCTCTCTCTCTTCTTTAAAAAAAAAAAAAAAAATTAGTTTTAGATTTTTTTTTAAAAAGATTTTGAGAATTATTACCCATTTATAAAAAATACAATAAACATCAAATATATAAATGTACCTAAAAATTTATATTAATTAGAGAAACTTGTTGTAATGCATCGGACCGTGTGTGTGTGTCCATGCTTTTTAGCCCTAGAGATACTTGTCATTATTATATGGTGCATTTGGTCTAACCATAATGATAAGCATCGTGGAGATGAAGGCTGGTTCCCCACCGCTAGAGCATTATAGTTAAATTATTAATTTTTCCACAAGTTTAAACTGTTAGGAGAAAAAAAAATTAATCATTTTAACCATATAATTCTAATAGTTACAAATTTACAAGGTAGATGGATTGGTGATAGTAGCATGAAGCAAACATGGACATTACTTTACGATTATTATTAGTAGTAATGAAAGAGATTCCAAGAAAAAAAAAAGTAATGAAAGAGATTTTTCCATTAAACAAAATTACATTAGGATTGCTATTCATACAGGAAACTTAGGGGGTTAAAAAAAAAAAACCCAAAGACATTAGCTTTTTCTTTGAAGGTTCAATGGGAGCTACCCTTTGGGAGAATTAGTAGATTAAAAAGAACCACGATGCTTATAAAAGAACCACCAGATTTCAGTTTGTTTGCTATTTGGAAATATAGGGAGCAGAGTTTTCAGTTTCTTGAATGTTATATGAGTATATGGTTTAGATTCTTTTGGAAGCAAAATTGGGTTTGAAAATTTTAATCTTTTTCCATATTTCAATTTCAATGTTCACTATGCATCCAAATTCAGTTTCCAGCTCTACTTGTCAAGATGGGCATTTTCAATATTCGTTCTCTTGATGTCCATCTTGAAGGGGTGTATAAATCACAGATCAAGGCTGAAGGATAAAGAAGCCAGATCAAAATCAGAAGTGAGCAAAGACATAGAAAATGAAGAAACTCTAGGCTAAACGACATGTAGTGTTGTAGTTGTTAATACTGTTAGTTAATCTGTATGTAGATTAGTCTAGTAATAAGCATGTGCTGTGCACGTGTGTGATTACTTATAGTCTTTCTGTTTGTTAGAAGGTAGTTATGGTTGTTAAGTTAGTTAGCTAGCTTTTATGTTGTACATAAGCAACTACATTAGTGTATAATTGTTCAAGTTAACTAGTCGTTAACCCGTGCGATGCATGAGAAATTTATTGAGTATGATATATATGATTTAATCTTGGTTTATTTTACTACGAATGCAGATATTGAATTTACAAATATAATAACTAATAGTTGAAATGTTTGACTTTTTGTTGACCACTCCTTATTGCGCCACATGGCTATATAAATTTGTGACATGTTTACATTTTAAAACACCGAAAAATTATG
The DNA here is from genome assembly GCA_023621385.1 of Quercus gilva. Classification (NCBI taxonomy): domain Eukaryota; kingdom Viridiplantae; phylum Streptophyta; class Magnoliopsida; order Fagales; family Fagaceae; genus Quercus; species Quercus gilva. Next base: position 60,410,289 of record CM042481.1, read on the forward strand.
TCTTTTCATTTGGTAGATTAAACAAACCGTTTCAATACAATTTTACTACCGTTACTATATCTTTTAACTCTCTCTGTGTATTTACATTCACTTCTTATTTCTTCCGGTTTCTTTTCTGCCAGAGGAGTACAAAAATAAGAAAACAACATTATTGGTGCTATATTCCCTTGATTAAAAGTTTAGAAAATAATTCGGTCAACCGTGATTGAGAAATTGCTCTAAGTATTGATCATGGTATTATACTATTCTTTTTTTTTTTTTTTTTTTGAGAAGATGGTGTTATACTATTCAATTACAGACTTTTTGCCTTACTTTGTGTGCCAAAGTTACACAACATATTGTTATTTGTGCACTGTTTGACTTTATAAAATGAGTTTAAATTCTCAATTTTTTTGGCTTAATGGCTTTGATTATTTACTTAAGCATATTTGGTTATTGGAGTTATTGTTTTGTATTTCCTCATCTCCATTTGAATTTTAACATTTGGGTTTGAATCGGGTAGTTGCAATGGAGATTTGATTTAAAGCAGTATTACAGGTTGCTTTAATATTTTCTTATGGCCATAATATAGAGCAAGATTGTATTATAATTTATGAAATGGCCATGAATTCGACACTATAATCAAGAAGTAGATACCTCTTTATACTGATAATTGTTGGCCATTGTAAAAAATTGAATCCTGCGTATTTGCTTTATGTTAATATTTTCCTCTAAGAATGGTATTGTGTATTGTTATTGGTTGAAACGTTGTCTTCAATATTAATATATACCCTATTAACTATTCTATGTTGTTGGCAGTTTTATTACTTGTGTTCTAATTTGTATAAGATTGTATTACCATGAATGGAATGGCCAGACTTTGGTGGTAAAATCAAAGTATAACAGTAGTTAAAATCAAACATGTGGCATATTTGCACTTCACAATTTATTCTTCTTATTGATTCATCGTTGACTATTGTAATAAAAATATTTTTATGTTATGGTTGAAATTTATTTTGAGTTTGAATTAGATTTTCACACCATATAAATTTATAGTTTATACATAACTAGTTCATAGTCCAATTATATTTTTTGGCTTTTTATGTGCAATAGTGTATGGGCACAAAATTCTCGGAGAAAATGGGCTTTTGCCCTTTTTTTTTTTTTTTTTTTTTTTTAATCCAGCATTTTGCCCTATTTTCCAAACTAATTAGGGAAATACCCTTGTTTTGAAACTCGATTTTCTAAAAATCGAGTTTCAATTTAAAACTCAATTTTTGGACAATCGAGTTATAACAAACTGAAAATAAAAAAAAAAAAAAAAAAATTCTGGACTTGCATTTATGGAACTCAAGTTTTATGAATTCAAGTGAAACTCGAGTTCCATGAATTCAAGTACTTTACATGGTACTCGAGTTCATGGAACTTGAGTTCCAATTTTTTTTTTCTAAGTCCACGTTCGCTATAACTTGATGTTCCAAACATCGAGTTATACATTTGGAACTCGATTTTTAGAAAATTGAGTTTCAAAAGAGGGGCATTTCCCTAATTAGTTTGGAAAAGAGGGCAAAATGCTGGATTTTGTGTGTGAAAGGGGCCTTTGCCCATTTTGGCCCAAAATTCTCCATATGATACAACCAAGTTTATTGGGTTCTACAAATAGTAACTTTGAAGAAGGCCCACAAGTTTCTTGTGTTTCTAAGAAAGATGAAAATGAAGAAGTTGAGAAAAAATTACCAAATAAATATGAACCACTATTCATACCGAAATGTTTATGACTCTTCAATATGCACATTTTCATTTAGTATGCATATTTTCAGTCAATAGACACATTTTTATTCAATAGGCACATTTTCATTCAATATGCACATTTTCGTTCAATAGGCAATTTTTCGGTCAATAAGTACATTTTCATTCAATAGACACCTTTAATATATATCCAATATAAAGAGTTATGACCTTCCAAAAGACACATTTCGGTATATCTAATATGAAAGGTTATAATTTTTTTTTTCCCTGAAATCATCCAGTAGTTATTCCTGTGCATCACACGGGTTAGCGACTAGTAACGCTATATAGCTAAAACATATATTAAACAGTTATATGTTATGAAATGAAGAAAAAAAATGTCTTATATAGTAATTGTTATTAGGGTAAATTGCAAATTATACCCCTAAAGTTTGGGGGTATTTGGATTTTATACCTTAAAGTTTCAGAATTTAGATTTTACCCCCTTAAGTTTGGAGTGTTTGGATTTTACACCCTGACGTTTCAGAATTTGGTTTTACCCAATAAAGTTTGGGAGTGTTGGGATTTTACACCTCCAAATTCTGAAACTTTAAGATTTAAAAATCCAAACACCCCCAAACTTAAAGGAGTAAAATCCAAACACCCCTAAAATATAGCAGATAAATCCAAATTCTGAAACATCAGGGGGTAAAATTCAAACACTTTCAAACTTCAGGGGTGTAAAATCTAAATTCTGAAACTTTACGGTGTAAAATCTAATCACCCCCAAACTTTAGGGGTGTAATTTACAATTTACCTCCTATATTGATTATAAAAATGCTATGGAACATTAAAAAAAAAATAATTGATTATAAACTAACAGAATTTGTTAATACACCGGAAATGGAATATGTTCCCCAATATAAAGCTCTTGATCTTTTTTAATTAATTTTTTTTTTAAATTGATGAGTGCAGCTTGTTGAATCTCGATAAAAAAAAAAAAATCTACAAATTAATAATTTAACACATAAAAAAAGTTTTATATCCCTAAATTTATTGTTTAATGAGTGTCCACTGTGGTAACCAATTGCAATACTTGTCGATAAAACCTCAAACCCCTTAATCCCACACTATCATTTGATTTGAGAAATTTGCTAAAATCTATAATTCATAACCCATAACTCATAGATTCCCAATTTGAATAAATAAAAACAAACAATAAAAAAAAAAAAAAAAATCAAACACATAAAATTCTATACCCATTTAACAAAATCTGCTTTGCATGAATATTTTCTAATTATATAACAAATAGACAATCTCTTCTATAATATCCAACAAAAATACCTTAAAATAACCCAACTTAAAATTTGGAATGATGAATCCTATTAGTGGATAGTAATAACCACAAAGGCACAAAGATTATTCATTCTGATTGCCTATAACAGAGGCTAAATGACTATAGTAAATTTTTGTATATAGAGCTAAATTAAATGATTGGATTAATAAGAAATTTTCACCAAAAAGAGAAAGAGAGAGCGAAACAAAAAACATTTTATATACAATTCAAAGAAAGCTTTTAAGAACTTAAGACCAAGAACTTAATCTCCACAGAATAACATAGCCTTCACCTAATATGAAAGTTAACATAGTTGGGTTTACAGTTTAGTTGTTTACATATTGATTATGTGTAAGACATGGAGCATGTATTGTTCTGTGTGCTTGTTAGACATTGATCATGCTCTGTTATGTATTCTATAATTGATTAGTAATGTGAGTCAAACTCGAATTCAAGCTAATGAAACCTACAAAAATGGACATGGTACAATTTCCAAAATAGGAACAAAACAATCAGGTATTTTGTCAATCAATTTTAATGCATGCAACATAGAGTCTTAATTAAGTCCACACCAAAATAATAAAGAAAATTTTTTTAGAGGGGTGATTGGCAGAGAGAGACAAACAAATCAAAGCTTCAAAAAAACAAAATAGGCAAGCACTGAATTAAAAAGTGAAATCAAGGTGATTTAATATTTGCTCTAATTGTATTAAACAGAGGTCGACGTTTAATGAATATTGTCTGATTTGTATGCAACGTGGTGTGGACCCTGTATTTTGCTGCCCCAAGAACTTGAAAGTTGAATTGGACCAAATGTTATTGCTTGATATCTGCATTATATTGTTTTAGGCAATTCTAATAGTAGCTCTAGTGCTATGCTTGCAATTTAAAGTGTTCACATGCTTGCAAGAGATATGTATTTATCAAACAAAATTACATTAGGATTGTTATTCATACAGGAAACTTATGGGGGAAAAAAAAAACTTTTTGAGCATTTTAAACACACTTACACACATTTCCACACACTTTTTCACCCACACGTATATCAAAAACACTCAAACAACATTATTCAAACTCCTTTACCAAACACCCCCAAAGACATTAGATTTTCCTTGGAAGGTTCAAAGGGTGCTAGCTTTTGGGAGAACTTTATTTATTTATTTTTTGAGAGGAAGCTTCTGGGAGAACTAGTTATTTAAAAAGAACCACCACTATATTAGTTGATCTAATAACCAGGAGGAGCACCACGACAATTATTGATTTTGGTGCAATGATTAGGTGGAGCATGAGATTCGTGACCACGATTGTAGGAGTTAGCTGTAATAGGAACATAGCCACCATTTTCATTGATATTTCTAGCTGCGATGCCATTGATCAGAACCACCGCGCTTATATAAAAAACAAAGCACAAGAGCCATGACTTCATGTTGAACGAAGTTAATCTCATCTTTTTTTTTTCTTCTCTCTCTCTCTCTCTCTCTCCCTCTCTCTCTCTCTCTCTCAACTTTTACTCTTACAATTTTTTCTATGTTGTGATATGATAGTAAAAGCTATTGGCAGGTTACATATTTATACTAGATTCATATCTTCTAGTTTTCCTAGGGTACTCTTAAAATAGTAAAATAGTGTTATAAACAAAACAATTAAGATTATTTTTAGTGGAATGCTGACATGACAAAATTTAGATCCTTAAATCATAAAAGAGTAGTTAGGATTTAAGGAAATCTATTGGTAAAGTATCCTAGGAAATCAAGAAGATTTGAATCCATTTATACGTGGGTTTTGGGGTGTTGTGTATCTATTTTTTCCATGTTTAAGACTAATTCTTTCCCAAATTCAAGGAGAATTTGTAATGCTAAAAATGGGCGCATCCTTAATTAGGAATAGATTGAACTAAAACAAGTTGTAAACTTGACCTTTATCCAATATTTGATATCAGGTAGGCCACCCAGGTATGATTTTTATCTTTTCACGTAAAAAAGAGAATAGATTGAATAGCACATTGCAGACATGATCCTTATCCAATATTTGACGCACCGGGCCAGCCTGGTATTATCTATGTCTTTTCACATAAAAGGAAAGAAAAAACAAACTTGAGAATAATCTAAAACAAAAGTTGAATGGTGATGCATTTTAATAGTAATGATAAATGATACTTCCTCAAAAGATTAGTGGGCTGAAATTCACGAGTGCTAACGATCAAAAGGGCTTTGGCGAATACTGCAAGAACAAAGAAAAAATCAGAGGAGACCGGTGGAGGTCGGCCAAAAAACCTCCGATGGCGAAGTTAGTATTTTGTGTTATTCCAAATATATTGGAAGAAAGAATTGAATACCTTTTTCTTCTCGTGTAGAATGCTTATATAGTGATTATAAGCAGTTATTTCTTTGATGTAACTTCTCCTGTTGTTGTGGAGTCCAAGAAGTTTGGAGATAACTTCCATAACTGCCATGGAAGTTATATTTCTTGGCTCTAATTCCTTTAACTGTTGCTGACAATGATTCGTAATGAACAATAATGACCTTACTCAGGACGAGATTACTCAAGACGTGCTTTCCAGGATGACCTTTCCAAGGACGAGAAACTTAATACATGTGCTATGTTGCGTGGACGAGCTTCATGGACGAACTTGGAGAGTTGTGTGGACGAGCTTCATGGACGAACTTGGAGAGGAGTTGTCCCATCAGTTGCCCCCTTGTCCATGGGTCGTCCAAAGAGATGTAAGACGTGTGTGTTAGCTATAGACTGGTGTGCCACGTGTCATGAATTCATTAGTGAAAAAATCCTGTTGATTGATTTAACCGAGGACCATGCCACGTGTCTCTTGTTGATTTGGCCATGTCACTTCGGGTGCTGGGGTTTGTTCCCTATAAATAGTGGAATACCTCCGTTACCCTCTTCATTTCTGAAATTTCCCTCCTCGTCCTTCCTCATCCTAGATCTTCGTCTAGAAGCTTCTCGCGTCTATAGCTTTCCTTTGTCCTAGATCCAGGTATTTTTCTTATCTTCGTCCTTAGTTTTTCTTTTAAGATGGTTGAGGTTGTACTTTCCTCGTCTAGCGATAGTGTAGATAAGGCCATAGATGAGTATAATGACGAGAGTAGTTACTATAGTTCTAGTAGCAGTAGTGATAGTAGTAGGGGGAATACCACGGACGAGGAGTATGTCTCTAGCATCCCTGGGCTTCCTATGGAAGTTGTACAGGAACAGCTTAGGAAGGCCTCAGGGTCTCAAGCTGGTACCTCGTCCACTGTCCCTCCTTTTGGTCCTTTGGACGAGGGGGAGGTCATGGTTTATAGTTGTGCAGTAGATATTCCTTCCAGGACAGATGAGCAAAGACTTAAAAATCTTAGGGAGTGGTACCAAATCCCGGACGAGGTTAACCCTAGGGTGCCCGTCCGAGGAGAATGGTGTTGCAACTCTCACTTTGGGATAGGCGTCTATGAGGCTTCTCTTTTGGGGGGTTTGAGATTTCCTTTAAATGCCTTTACTAGAGAGTTGTTGATTAGATTAGGTTTAGGAGTATGTAAATTCAATCCAAATGCGTGAAGATTAATCATCTCTATGCAAGTTTTGTAGGGGGAAGTTTTCGGAAGGCACCGTCCTCTTACTATGGACGAGTTCCTTTATTGTTACAAACCTTCAGAAATACATCAATCCCCTGGCTTTCATCAATTCACAGCCAGGGGTAGAGATTGTAGATTGATAAAGTCCCTAGCCTCGTCTGACAGAAAATGGAAGACGGAATTTTTCTTCGTCTCTGGCTTCTGGGCTAGGAATCCTATAGACGTTGGCCGGGATACATTTGGTCGTTATACTGGGGACTTAGGGAACCTTCGTCCTGAGGGTAAGTTGCTACCCTTTTTCTTCTCTTTCCTTTTTTTTTTTTTTTTTTTTTATATATATATATATATTCATGACTAATTTGTTACTTGTTTCATTTCAGCTGTTAAACGACCTTCTTTGAGTAAACTCCATCGTGACCGTGTCCATAGGGCTCGTCTACACACGGATAGGGACTTCCATTCCTTGGTCACGCTTAGACGACTTGCCAAGTGGGGATTGGGCCCTAACCCGTCTGACGAAGCAATCACACACGAAGTTACAGTAAGGAGAAGTAAGTCTTAGGTTCCAAGCATTCTTTACATTTTTTTTTACTTTGTTTTGATTCTAAAAGCACTACTTCCTCTTTCCATTTCTCCTTTCTTTTTTTTTTTTTTTTTTTTTTTTTTTTTTTTTTTAATTTATAGGAATGGCAATAATGAAAGGAAATAAGGGAAAGGAGGCAGTTGCTGAGGGGGATCGTCCTGAGATTGAATCTCAGGTTCGTCCCGCGACTGGGGAGAAGAGGAAGATGCTGTCAAAGAACTTGGATTTGGGAAATCTCCCCAGTAAAAGAGGCAAAAAGGCCAAGTCTAGCTCGTCCCAGGTAGTCAAGCCTACCCTTCCTTCGTCCTAGTAGCCTATACATGTAGTCGATGTAGACTCGTCCATTCCAACTGAGATCACTCCGTCCAAGACCACTCCGTCCAAGACTGTGTCAACCTCGTCTCAGCCTTCTCGAACGGCCCCTTCAAATATTATTGAAAATGAGGACCTGGCCTAGGAACGTTTCAAGAATGCTGTGTCTGACGAAGATATAAATGTTTGCTATGATATGTCCCTTAAGGATTTTGAACACTTTGGTGTTCACGACCTTTTCAAGGTAACACTCATACTTTGTCTTGACAAAAGATTTTCATTTTCCTTCTTTGTCTTTTTTTTTTTTTTTTTTTTTTTTTTAACTTTTATTTGTTGTTGTGTTTCTTTTTTATAGGGCATGTCAAAGTTTATAGCGGCGTCTAGACAGGCCACAGGGTTGGACAAGACGAGGATCCTATTAGAGACGAGGATCTAGGAGTTGAAGAACGAGGCTAAGCAATGGGCTGAAGTGGTTGTCAAAACCATGGACGAGGTGAAGGAGTTGAAAGCTTTGGTTGAGGGGTTGAAGGCCAATGCTGCGGAGAAAGACGCTCGTCTTGAGGTCCTGTAGAAAAAGAATGATGAATATGGCACTCTCCTCTCCAAAGCGAAGGAAGACGCAGTGGCTGAATTTAAAGTGTCCAAACAATATACTAGTGTTTTGGACACTAATTATGCAGCTGGGTTTGAAGATTTCAGAATGGAGGCTATGGAGAAGTTCCCTAATGTAGACTTCAGCTCCATTGTACTTAATTTAAATGCTGCTGCCACTAGTTCTCTCCTTCAGACTGGCTCCGAGGATGTTAATGTTGAGGACGATGCTACAACCCTGCCTCCTCAGGAAGCCTCCAATGTTAATGCTCCCTCAACTTAAGAAAATTTTTCAATGTATTTTTATTTGGTCCGTCTTGTGACCTTTTTATGTAATTCTAATACATTTACCTCGTCCATGGCTTTTAGGACGAGGTATTAAAACAATTTTACTTTAACAAGGGCTTTTGGACGTTGGATGTTTGCCCTTAAGTTAATGAATGAATGCTTGTTATGTTTTCCCTCTTTTTTGTATATGCATGGATGAGATTTTTCATTTCCATGTACAAAATTTCATGTTTGACTCGTCCATCTTTTATATATATATATATATTTCTACAATGAAGAAAGGTAAAAATCAGCGTTACCTGTCCTTAAACTTGGCTGATTTTTACGTTTAGTGAAGGCCTTGTTTTTTACTCGTCCATGGGCTGGACTGTTTTAATAAAGGCCTTAATAAGTTCAGAATACTCTACATTCCTTCGTCCATGGCCTAATATGCATTCATCTATGCATTTTATCGTCCATGGACTGGATATATATATTCTGCTTTATTTCGTCCGTTGTATGGACGAGTTTGCCTTGGGGCTTTATCGTAATTAGCTTTTAAGCATTGGCTTTACTTCGTCCTTTGATTTGGACGAGCATGCCTGGGCTTTACTTCGTCCTTTGGCTTGGCCGAGCATGCCTTCTGTTGCTTTTCCTTGGAAAGCTTGATATTACATCTCCGTGTCCAGAGAATTGTCTCAAGTTTTTCAACCTTTTCAGGGGTAAATTTGAACAAACGTAATATGGAAATCAGTAAGTTACACAACATTATGTACATTACACAAATATTGTTCATCACATAAATATTGTTCATAGACGAGGCATGCACCTTAGAGGCTTATGCCTTTATTAAAACAATACAAACCATAATGTCGTCCTTAAGTTTAACATAATAATAAAGCCAAACTAAAAATATTTAAATAAACAAGTGCAATCTCTGAGCTCGTCCAGAATCATGCTCTTTAGTACTTCCTCAAGTGCTCCACATTCCAAGGATGCTCTAACTTCCTCCCATCAAGAGCTTCTAAGTAATAGGATCCTTGTCTCTTGTAGTTGACAACTCTGTAAGGACCTTCCCAATTTGGTCCCAACTTCCCATGAGCTGGGTTCTTTGTTGCTAGGGAAACCCTTTTTAGGACAAGGTCTCCTATGTTGAATCGTCTTGGCTTTACCATTGTGTCATATCGCCTAGCCATAAGGCTTTTATACCTTGCCATCCTTTGCTCAGCGTCCGTCCTTACCTCGTCTATTAAATCAAGGTTTAAACGGAGTTGCTCCTCATTAGCTTCTTCCTGATAGGTTGTCACCCTATGATTGGCCATGTGCACTTCCGCAGGTATGACTGCTTCAGTACCATATGCTAGCTTGAAAGGAGTTTCCCCTGTAGGAGTTCTCACTGTCGTTCTATATGCCCACAGAGCACCTAGTAATTCATCTGGCCATACTCCATTTGCCCCCTCAAGCCGAGTCTTGATTATTTTTAACAAGGATCGGTTTGCAACTTCTGCCTGGTCGTTAGCTTGTGGGTGGGTTGGTGAGGAGTAGTGATTTTGAATTCCAAAATGCATGCAAAAATCTTTGAAGAGTGCATTGTCAAATTGTCGTCCGTTGTCCAATATCAGCACCCTGGGCACTCCAAATCTGCACACAATGTTCTTCCACACGAAGTTCTTGACATTTTGTTGTGTGATTTTAGCTAAGGATTCTGCTTCTATCCACTTGGTAAAATAATCAATAGCAACCACAAGAAACTTCATTTGCCTTACACCTAGTGGAAAAGGACCCAGAATGTCTAATCTCCATTGCGTAAAGGGCCATGGAGCCGTCATTGGAGTTAAGTATTGTGATGGTTGTTTGGGGATGTTGCTAAACCTTTGGTATTGATCGCAGACCTTGACGTAGGCCTTAGCATCAACTTGCATGTTTGGCCAGTAATATCCTGCACGGACGACTTTGTGGACGAGCGATCTGGCTCCTAAGTGATTGCCACATACTCCTTCGTGAATTTCTCTTAATACATAATTTGCTTTGGCTGGAGCCAAACACCTTAGATAAGGCTAGGAAAAGCCTCTTTTGTAGAGAATCTCGTCCATAAGAATATACCTGGCTACTCGTACCCTTAACTTCCTAGCCTCATCTTTTTCTTTTGGAAGTCGTCCGTCTTTTAAGTATGACACGATTGGAGCCATCCAATTTCCACTACTTTCCACCTGTTGTACTTCTGGGATGTCTATACTCGGCATATACTGAATTTCATCAAACTTGTCTACGGCTTCATTCGCTGAGGCTTCCTTTGCCAAGGCATCAGCTTCCATGTTCTCCTCCCTTGGGATTTGAACGAAGCTAGATTCTTGAAACTTTTTTGTGAGGTGCATCACTCTGTTTAGATACTTCTTCATTCGTTCTTCCTTGGCCTCGTACATTCCATTCACTTGGCCCATGATTAACTGAGAATCTCCCATGATGAGGAGTGACTTTGCTTCTACAGACTTAGCCAATTCCAGCCCTTTGAGAAGAGCTTCGTACTCAACTTCATTATTTGTTGCTTGGTACTGCAAACGAACTTTATGTTTTAGTTTGTCTCCCTTTGGAGATTGCAAAACCATGCCTATTCCTCATGCGTATTGTGTAGATGAGCCATCCACATGGACGATCCATTTCTTCTCTCCCATTTCGTCTACGTCTTCACAATTTAGGGTGAACTCTGTAATGAAGTTTGCCAGAGCTTGAGCTTTTATGGCATGCCTTGGTTGGTACCTTATGTCGAACTCACTGAGCTCGACGGCCCATTGAATCAAACGTCCTGCTGCTTCTAACTTGTTCATTGCCTTCTTGAGTGGATGATCCGTCATGACGTTAATGATATGAGCCTGGAAATAATGCCTTAACTTCCTGGAAGCTGTTATCAATGCAAAAGCCAATATCTCCATTAATGGATATCGTCCTTCTGCTCCTCTCAGTGCTTTGCTCGTGTAGTACACAAGTCTCTCTACCTTGCCTTCTTCTCTTACTAGCGCTGAACTCACTACATGTGGGGTGACTGCCAGATATAAATACAACTTTTCTCCTTGCACGGACGAGCTTAATAAAGGAGCCATGGTAAGATATGTCTTCAAATCTTCAAAAGCTTTTTGGCACTCGTCGGTCCACTCAAATGCATTTTTAAGAACCTTGAAAAATGGCAGACATTTGTCAATAGCTTTAGAAATAAACCTGTTGAGTGCAGCAACTCGCCCAGTGAGGGACTGGACTTCTTTAACACTACTCAGAGACTTCATATTCAATATTGCTTGAATTTTATCTGGGTTTGCTTCGATTCCTCTGTAGGAGACCATAAATCCTAGGAATTTCCCTGACGATACTCCAAAAACACATTTGCTAGGGTTCAACTTCATGTGGTACTGCCTTAGTGTGTCAAATGTCTCCTATAAGTCGTCTAGATGCTTCTCCTCATCCTGAGTTTTCACCAACATGTCATCTATATAGACTTCCATATTCCGCTCGATCTGTGGACGAAACATGTGATTAACCAATCGTTGGTATGTTGCTCTAGCATTTTTCAAACCAAAAGGCATCACTTCATAACAAAATAATCCCTGACTGGTGATAAAGGACGTCTTCTCTTGGTCTACTTTATCCATCCTAATCTGATTATAACCAGTGAAAGCATCCAGGAAACTGAGCAACTTGTGGCCTGCAGTAGAATCTACCAACTGATCAATACGTGGCAACGGGTAACTATCCTTGGGACAAACCTTGTTAAATCACTGAAATCAATGCACATTCTCCATTTGCCGTTCGCCTTCTTGACCATGACCACATTGGCTAACCAGTCAGGATAGTATACCTCTCGAATGAACTTCGCCACAATTAACTTTTGAACTTCCTCCTTAACAGCATTATCTCTCTCAGGGGCAAACACCCTCTTCTTTTGTTGCACTGGCTTGGAGGAAGGACATACACTCAGACGGTGGGTAATGACACCAGGATCTATTCCTGGCATGTCTTCGTGACTCCATGCAAACACATCCCTGTTCTTCTTTAAAACAAATGAGGTCATTTTTAACCTTCGCTTCCAGGTCTGCTCCAACCTTGGTACACCTCTCGGGGTTATTTTCATCTAGGGGAATATCTTCCAATGCTTCAATGGTTTCTGCCACGACTTTCTTTTCTTCAATATTCATTGCTTGAACTTGCTCGTCCGTAGCCAGCATGGCTAGATAGCACTCTCTTGCTACTAATTGGTCTCCCTGTACTTGGCCTACCCCATGTTCCGTCGGGAACTTGACTGATAGGTGGTAGGTGGATGTAACTGCCTTCCACCTATTTAGGGTCGGCCTTCCAATTATCGCATTGTAAGAGGACGAGCAATCTACTACTAGGAAATTCACATTTGTAGTCAACTGTTGTGGGCAAAGCTAGCCTCGTCCGATCCTCATCTGCTGGAAGGCTGGATAATACAGAATGTCCGCTGAACTTCCGTTGTCTATCAACACTCTTCTGATTGTGTAATCAGCAATAAGTAGGGCGATGACAATAGCGTCATCGTGAGGATGGTGGATTCTCTCAACTTCCTCGTCCGTGAAGGTTATCACCCGTTCGTCCGTGGACTTTGCCCTTGTTGGTTGTCCAGATAGTTGGATGCTCTGGACTTCCTTCAGGTATGCTTTCTTTGCTTTGGACGATTGTCCAGTTGAACTTCCCCCAACGATGACTCTTATCTCTCCCAGTGGTGGTCGCGACGATTCTTCTACCTTCCCTTTCAATTTCTCGTCCTTGTGCTCTCGTCCAATGAAATTCCTCAGCTTCCCTTGCCTTATGAGATTTTCAATCTGCTGCTTTAAATCAAAACACTCGTCCGTGTCATGCCCGTGATCTTTATGAAAGCGACAATATTTATTCCTATTACGCTTGTTGGAATCTCCCTTCAACTTCTCCGGCCACTTTAAAGAAGGCTCGTATTTGATCTGCATAAGGACTTGCTTAAGTGGTACGTTCAGAGGGGTATATTGTTGATTCCGCGCTGAAGAGCCTAGTCTCTTATTATCTCGGTCTCTCTTATCTTCTGTTCATCCCTTCTTTGGATGGGGCCCTTGCTCAGAGTGACGAGCGGGATTTGTTTCCATTCTCTCAGCTCTTTTTCTCTTCTTAGCTATGATCGCGTCTTCTGCATTCATAAAATTTTGGGCTGAATGGATGAGTTCGGCCATGGACTGAGGCTCTTTTTCATAAAGTTTGTGTATGAATAAGTCAGAATTGACCCCGTTATGGAAAGCTGCCAACAATAGCTTGTCATCTACCTCGTCCACGGTCAGGGCTTCCCTGTTGAAGTGTGTAATGAAGGAACCCAGGCTTTCATTTTCTCTTTGCTCAATGGTTAATAAATTGGACGAGGAACGCTTGTGTCTCTGTCCTCCAATGAAATTATTGACAAACAATTTGCTTAATTCCTTGAAAGAACTTACCAAATTCGGGGGTATTTTGTTGAACCAGACTCGTGCGGGCCCTTTGAGGGTAGTGGGGAAGGCTCTACACATTATTTCATCTGGGACCCCTTGAAAGTGCATGGTAGTCTTGAAGGTAGCAATATGGTCGAAAGGGTCACGTGTTCCATCATACGAATCTAGGGAAGACATCTTGAATTTCGGAGGCAAAGGATGGCCATTGATGGAGGCTGTGAAGGGGGAGTCTGTTCGGTGAACTAGATCTTCTACAGGGTTAGTTCTCCTCATGTTCTCCCTCATCTCATCCATAACTTTCTTCATCTGATCCATCTCCCTCTTCAGGTGTGGCACTCTTCTTGGTGTAGTACCCCTTGATTGACTCTCTGGCTCTACATTCCTCCCAACTCCTTGGCCCTGACCATGCTCTTCTCCATAGGCTTCATGCCGTTGTCCTCTGAGATTAACTTCTCTTCTCAATTCCTGGTTCTGGTGAGTTAACTTCGCCAGGGTAGCGGCCATTGACTACACATGTTGGACAGATGAAGGCTGCATGGCAGGTGCTGATTGTTGGTTACGATGGGGGTTACTGGAAGCGTCTCTACTTTCTTGAGGGCCTGGACTAGTAGCCATTGATCTTGTCCGAACCATTTCAACCCTTTGTCGGAAAAAGAAATCGTGGAACTCCCCAAATGAAGTTCAAAGGTGACAAATCTCTTCCCCACAGACGGCGCCAACTGATACTTCCTCAAAAGATCAGTGGGCAGAAATTCATGAGTGCTAACGATCGAAAGGGCGTTGGTGAATACTGCAAGAACAAAGAAAAAATCAGAGGAGACCGGTGGAGGCTGGCCAAAAAACCTTCGATGGCGAAGTCAGTACTTTGTGTTATTCCAAATATATTGGAAGAAAGAACTAAATACATTTTTCTTCTCGTGTAGAATGCTTATATAGTGATTATAAGCAGTTATCTCTTTGATGTAACTTCTCCCGTTATTGCGGAGTCCAGGAAGTTTGGAGATAACTTCCATAACTGCCATGGAAGATATATTTCTTGGCTCTAATTCCTTTAACCGTTGCTAACAACGATTTGTAATGAACAATAATGACCTTACTCAGGACGAGATTACTCAAGACGTGCTCTCCAGGACGACCTTTCCAAGGACGAGAAACTTAATACGCGTGCTATGTTGCGTGGACGAGCTTCATGGACGAACTTGGAGAGTTGTGTGGACGAGCTTCATGGACGAACTTGGAGAGGAGTTGTCCCATCAATAAATACAAAGAGTAACTCATCTAGAACCTCTTACAATGATCAAATCCCCCTTCCCCATTGTTGCAAGAATAAAGGTTAGCTACTAGAACCAATTTTGTAGCTAAACTTGTTATGTAAAATAAAATTACTACATATTTTGAAAATCTAACCGTTGAATTGCGTGTTCTTGTTTTATACTCTCAATACACATCTCAACTTTTGTGTTAATTAGAATATTATTTACTATATTATCCATAAACTTATATTTTATGCATAATTTTAAACTACGAAAATTTGCTATTTAAACAAGTTACTAATAATATATCTATTAATCTTTAATTTTCTATAAATTTTGCAAGTATGAAGGATATAAAAAGAAGATGTAATCCAATGGTGGATTTGTTAAAATTCACCTCTAATAAAAAGATATTGATACGGTTGTATCCTTAAACTACAATCAATTTGGAGCTAGACTTTGTTCTTGATGTAACTATTAATTTGTCAAGAAAAAAAAATCAATTGATAAATAATATGTAAAATAAAAATTCTTATAATTGTGCTACTTATTTGTATTGAAATGGGTTTGTAAATTAATTAAAATGTGTGGGTGTTTCTATTCGTTAATAGATTGTTAGTGGCTTGAATTCTAACTCCCAGATTTTAAGTTTAGAAACTCTCATCATGACAATAACAAGTATAATATTTATGTAAGTAGTTGAGTTATAATTCCTGATAATCTTGAGTATGAGCAATGCACATATAAATAGTCAAGCTTTCACCATGCCTAAACACAACGATCATATATATATATATATAGGTAATCAAAAAGGATTTTTTTTTTTTGAGTTTTTGGTAAGGTATCTTTTATTTAATAGATACCATATAAAAAATTCATAAATTCTTATAATTTTTTCTATTGCTAGATATATATATATATATATATATATAATTTGGGAGACAATTATATGTCAATTATATAAGTTGATATATAATTTCATTTGAAGCATGTGGATATGTTTCTGTGGGAGGGGTTTCTTCTCTCAGCCCCCAATTAGCAGGTATTATACTCTTTGGCGTTGGGCCTCAAGGTTTTGTTCAATCCCACATCGGGGAGAGACGCCTCACACATGTGCCTTATAAGCTTGAGCTCAAGACACATGTGTTAGGTTTTTTAGACCCCTTAAACAATAATTTGATTAACCTAGTTAACAAGCCAAGTTATTACTTAGTCCAAATTTCAGATCTAGGATATCACAATCAAACAATCATATCAAGAATAAGTAGCAGAAAGATAAATAACACAATGATATGATGACCCAAGAAAACCAAACCGGTAAAAATCCTGGGGAGGGTTTAACCTAGCTATCCTTAAGGTAAACTTGAATCCACTATATGAAAGAATCGAAGTTCATACAATAAGACTTACAAGCCCCCACGCTCGACTTCTTATTGCTACCCACCAGTAGAACTTATTGACACGACCACGTGCAAGCTCCGAATCCACGGACTCCTTCTTTCTTGGATTCTCCAGCAATTACAAGCACTCCTGCTTGCGTATCTTTAAGCTCCTATGGTAGCAACTAAATGATCATCAAGATGTTGAAGTAATCTCCTTCTTGATAACCCTAAGTTTATGTGAAGGAAAGCTCCTTAAGGATCTCACAAGAGATTCACACAAACAGCAATCTCAACAATATGAGCAACATGAGCAACCAAGACCTAGAGAGGTTTGGGTACAAAACCCTAGATACAAAAGAGGCACTCTCTTCTATCTTTGAAAAGTCTCTTAAAAACATGCTTAGGGTTTCCTTCATATAGTGGGAGAAGTAGATCTGAAACCCTAATCCTTAATGAGTTAGGGCTGAGTTGGAATTCTGCAGAAAAAAATATTCTGCCCGATATTTGATCGATTGAGTCTAAGCTTCGATTGATCGAGCCAGGCCGAAAGTAACAAGTACTTCTGTAGCCACTCAATTCCAACTTTACATAAAAGACACAACTTTGAGCAAGCTTAACCAAGACTAAACAACCTGTTTTGATCATGGTTTGCCAACATTACACATTAGAGTTCTAAATACATAAAGTTCTAAATACATAAAATTCTAAGTCTTTAGAACCTAACAAACTCCCCCTTTGGCAATTCGTGACAAAACACAAACTAAAAGCTCAAAGTTTACAAATAAAAGCCCTTTACAAAAAAATGCTCATTACAACAAATCCAATCCTAACTACTATCCATCAATTGCAAGTGTAGACAGCAGCAAAATTGAATCAACTTGTATATTTCCTGAAACACTTAACAAACGCATAAACGCATGTGTGACAGAAAAACAGTAAATCAACAAATAAATTCTTGGCTTCACAAAACACAAAACGAAGACATATATGATGAATAACTCATAAATATAAATCAATGAGCAGTGAACAAGAAACAAAAATAAAAACATAAGTAAACTAACTCTCCCCCTAAGTTAGATACAACAAAAAGTTTTTATATTCTCCCCTTTCAAAAATAATTTCAACTCCCCCTAAACAAGACAAACATGATTCCCATAAATCAATAATTTCTCCCCCTTTTTGTCACGTATTGACAAAGACAACTCAAACATACATGACAAAGGATAAAAGAAAATAGAGAATCAAAGGGACAAAAAAAAAAAAAAAAAATCAGCTCTATAGAAAATAGAGACAACTCCCCCTATGAACAACAATGGTTCAAAAAAAACTTCTCCCCCTATAAAAATAGGAAACACAAAACAAGTGTTAGGAAAAAACAGTTTTTGAGAAAATTTAGGAGGTGGGGAAAAATAAAAACACACAAACCAAAGTTAAAAACTAAGGTGAGGATACACATGAAGAAAAAACATTCTCTCTTTCAATAAATGCAAACATGACACTATGTGACCCATAAACAGATGCATGAATAGAGAAAAATATTTGCACATTGATTATCCATCATATCTCTTAAGAAAAAATATTTTCTGCAGTTCACACATAAAAAAAGCATATACTAAAAGTACATAAGTTAAAAATTAATTAATCAATTTTTAGATCAAGTTAAGTACCCAATTTAGCAAAGTTTATGCATGCTATGTGTGAAAACAATGAGAGATATGACTGTAAAAACTGCAAGATGGATACAGAAAAACAATGTAATGCATGTGAATCCTAAACATAAATGATGAATGAAAAAAATATGTCATGATGCATGCTGTAATGCTTTGAAACTAAGTTCAATATAAGTTCAAATTCACAAATTTGGCTTGAGCATATAGTTTCTAACAAAAACACCAAAATTTGAAAAAATCACTTGTTCGTTTTTATAAAAAATTGACAAATTGATCATCACACAAGTTAGAGGACAGATAATAATGATCAATTACATCAAATCAACAAGCCAATTTCATCAATTAAACCCAATTTGAACAAAATCCCCAATTCGGGTACATTCAAGCTCTAGAATTTCCAATTTCTCAAACTTTAAACACATTTTGCATTAAGATCAAGGAACTTTTAATCTTGGATGGCCACAACAAGATCACACACAATATAATGTACCAAGTTTAGCAAAGAGTAACTTGTGTAGTGTATGCAACTAGTAAAAGCTTGAGAGACATGTGAGGTGATATGTAAATAGAAATCAAACATAAAGTCTACAAAATTCATCACATAGAATTTGAAAGAGACTATCACCAAAAGAGTTACATCATATAACTCTCACATCTCCTAGAATAAAAGCTTGTAATCATGTAAGTTTCTTGATTTTCCTCATAATGTACATACCAATTTTAATTGATCAGAAACTTATTAAAATAGTCGGGATAATGTACACACCAATTTTATTTGATTGATTTAATTAAAGTCCAATAATGTACACACCAATTTTAAGCATTTAAATAGAGGCTACACCTTATGTTCTTTTTGTGCTTGTGCTACACTTTCTCGAGCACGAAATCTTACGATATGCACTAAGGTGTTCATGATTGGCTAGAAAATAGTGGTGAGATGGTTATTTATACCTTTCTCAATAAGTTCAAGTCCGACAATCAAAGGCATGTGACTTCAAGATCAAGATAAAGTGATCAAAAACTATAAACATCTCCCACACAACATGCACTACAAAGCTTAAACTAGTAAAGTGCAATGAAATAAGCTCATCCAAGCTAAACAAGGTACATAAACATGTTATGTAAAGATAATATGGCCAATCCTTGATTATAAATCCAAGATGTGAAATACAAAACACAAAAATCTTTTTGGTTTTAAAAAAATTTATGACCAAAAACAAAAAGCACATATTACGCTAAATGAACAA
Source organism: Quercus gilva (assembly GCA_023621385.1). NCBI lineage: Eukaryota > Viridiplantae > Streptophyta > Magnoliopsida > Fagales > Fagaceae > Quercus > Quercus gilva. The sequence continues at coordinate 60,429,662 of CM042481.1, forward strand.
TTCAAAAGCAATGCATGATAGTGCTAAAGTAAGCTATAGAGGGTACACAAATAAGAAATATCAATTTCTTAATTAACCCTTGAGTACATGTACAAATTAGTACACACTCACACAAAATCAGAAAAAGCTTAGTACTTATATAACACATGCTATTCAAGTATCTCCACAATGTCAAGCATGTTCTAAATCAAGAGAGATATTAAAACTCATGTAATCCTCAAGAAAAATAAAACAAGACACAAAAAATAAAATATTTTTGTCTTTTTGAAAATTTTCAATGTTTTTGGATTTTTTTTTAATAAAAAAAACTAAAAAACAAAACAACGAAAAACAGAAACAAAATATGTCCACAAATAATTGACAGAATTAAATCAGGGATAAGTCAACAATACTCACCTTGAAGAATCTTTTCTCACCCATATAGCACGAGTCTTCAGCTTTGTAGGTGAAAATCCATGAGAAGCAGAGTGTATTTGAGGGATTACACCAATTTTCTGAGAAAGACTTAAATCCTGCAAATTCCTTTCACAAGCCAACAAGTTTAAATTTTTCAAAAGCATATGAAACAATTTATATGGACTTATGGCAGGAGAAATATCATCACATATCCTAAATTGACATACAGAATGCTTAAGTTTCAACTTATGACAATTAAGACGAATGTGACCACGGATACCACAAAAGTGGCAAACAAGAACAAATTTAGGAACATCAGTATTCCTAGTGGGGTTTCCGGTCATAGGCTTTGGTTCTTGCCTCAACAAAGAACAATTTGGTCTAATATGACCAACAATACCACAAAGGTAACAGGTAGGCACAGAAACAAATTTCTTTTGCACACTAGTAGTAGTTTTAGACTTAGGTTTAGAAACTTCAGCGTCTACATCAAAATTTTTACCTTTATCTAACCCAGCAAAATAAGCCTTCTCTTTATGATTTCTCTTAAAAGGAGGGACATAAACTTTCTCAGTTTTAGGCTTAAGAGAAACAGAAATACTTCTGTTATCAACAACAAGCTTGGTACTAGTCAAATTTTCAATTTTAGCTTTAGATTCAACTAACTCTTGTTCCAAGCTTTTCATCTTCGCATCTTGAGAGGAAATTTGATTTCTCAAAAATTCATTCTTTTTATTAGATTCATCTAATCTAGCAATCAATTCCTCTTTTTCAAGATTAGCCAATTTTCACACTTCCTAGAATTTCTTAGCAATTTTCATAGATTTCACTAATTCCTTACGGAGAGTTTCACAAGCATCAATAAAATCAATAGAAGCATAAGCAGAAACATGATCAGAAAGACACTTCAAATTATCAATGACAATAGGGGTCAAGGATCAGCTCTTAGATTAAAAGATCTAAAACAGAAGAGCTACCCGCTCTGATACCACTTGTTAGGTTTTTTAGACCCTTTAAACAACAATTTGATTAACCTAGTTAACAAGCCAAGTTATTATTTAGTCCAAATTTCAGATCTAGGTTATCACAATCAAACAATCATATCAAGTATAAGGAGCAGAAAGATAAATAACACAATGATATGATGACCCAGGAAAACCAAACCAGTGAAAAACCTGGGGAGGATTTAACCTAACTATTCTCAAGGTAAACTTGAATCCACTATATGAAAGAATCGGAGTTCATACAATAAGAATTACAATCCCCCACGCTTGACTTCTTATTGCTATCCACCAGTAGAACTTACTGACACGACCACGTGCAAGCTCCGAATCCACGGACTCCTTCTTTCTTGGATTCTCCAACAAATACAAGTATTCCTGCTTGTGTATCTTTAAGCTCCTATGGCAGCAACTGAATGATCATTAAGATGTTGAAGTAATCTCCTTCTTGATAACCCTAAGTTTATGTGAAGGAAAGCTCCTTAAGGATCTCACAAGAGATTCACACAAACAGCAATCTCAACAATATGAGCAACCAAAACCTAGAGAGATTTGGGTACAAAACCCTAGATACAAAAGAGGCACTCTCTTCTATCTCTGAAAAGTCTCTTAAAAACGTGCTTAGGGTTTCCTTTATATAGTGGGAGAAGTAGATCTGAAACCTTAATCCTTAATGAGCTAGGGCTGAGTTAGAATTCTGCAGAAAAAAATATTCTACCCGATATTCGATCGATCGAGTCTAAACTTTGATCGATCGAGCCGGGCCGAAAGTAACAAGTACTTCTGCAGCCACTCAATTCCAACTTTACATAAAAGACACAACTTTAAGCAAGCCTAACCAAGACTAAACAATCTGTTTTGGTCATGGTTTGCCAACATTACACATTAGAGTTCTAAATATATAAAATCCTTAGTCTTTAGAACCTAACAACATGTGTACCACTAGAACACTCAGAGTGTTCTAGTGGTACACATGTGTCTTGAGCTCAAGCTTATAAGGCACATGTGGGAGGTCTCTCCCCAATGTGGGTTTAAGCAAAACCTTGAGTCCCAGTGCCAAAGAGGACAATACCTGCTAATTGGGGGTTGAGACAAGAAACCCTCCCACATTAAAAAGCGCTTTTGAGGGCAGTGCCCATCTCAAGTATTGTTTGCTTTGGGGTAGGCTTTGGGCATGCTTATTGTGCAACTTTCCGCAACATATCCCGCACGGTTTTGTTGCCAACACCTAAGTGCAAGGCATGCCTCTACCACTTGAACATAGAGAGTGTTCTAGTGGTACAGATGTGTCTTGAGCTCAAGCTTATAAGGCACATGTGGGAGGCGTCTCCCCCCGATGTGGGATTGAGCAAAACCTTGAGGCCTAGCGCCAAAGAGGACAATACTTGCTAATTGGGGGCTGAGACTAGAAACCCTCCCACAGTTTCAAATACATTGTTATGGACCTTATGGTATATTGTTGCCCACAGATTTTATGATATAATTTTGCATAATGTTCATATTGGTATATTTATATTGGTGTAATTTTTTTTTTTAGGAAACAGTAATACATCTTATAACACCCAAACACGGAAGTATTATGTAGAACTTTTTAAACGGACTTATAATATATTACATAACCAGAATTCCACTACAAAAGGGCCAACCTTTGTAGTAGTAGCCTAAGATTATAATGATTGCTTACAAAATAACTTATAGGTTATTAATGTGCATATTATACCAGTCTAAAGGAAAAGGGATCTAAAGTAACAAATTTTAATTCTTCTTCTTCTTATAGACTAAATGACACTTGATTTCAACTCAAATTAATGAATCATGCAAATTGTAAGCTAAGATGCGTCGATGGTTTCCAAGTCAGAAGAGGAAAGTGAAAACATTGTAATTCACGTTTTGAAATTTTGAATCGTGCTTCTCAAGGTTGAATTTATTGTTGTCATGCTATCTCTGTTTCCACCACCGCCACCTCTGGTGGTGACAATGACGATGACGGCAATTACGACAGTCTTTCCCACCATTTGGATTTTTGAATATGATGTGTTTCAGTGCTTAATATGCTTCTTGGTTGCTTATTTTGGTGTCTATCTTGATTGTATTCATCCTGTGTTGTTTTTCTTTCTTGAAAAACCTTGTTTCATGCTTCTTGATAGATGTTCAATACTTCCTCGATAAAAGCTCGATAGCACCTCGATAAATGCCTCTTCTATCGAGATTTCTGGGTTTGTTCTTGATACCTCTTGATAGATAGCTCGATCCATCGAGCCAATTCTTTGGAGTCTCTGTCTGCTTGATAGATGCTTGATGCCTTCTCTATCTATCGAGATCTTTTTGTGTCGATACCTCCTTGATACCTCTCGATCTATCGAGAATTTGTTCTTGATACTTGCTTGATACCTTCTCGATCTATTGAGCTGCGTTTTTCTATATATATTTGAGGTTCGACCCAAATCATTTCAAATCCAATTATCTCGATTCCTCTATCTTCTCTCTCGATCCAAACCATCCTTTTTCACTAAAATCCTTCTTCCAATCCCTCTTCCGGCTTTTATCAAGCTTCAATCCTTTAGTAAGTGGTCTAAATACCTTATTTTCCTCATTTCTCATCCATTACATGCATTTAGGCCAAGGTTTTCAAGCTTTTGGGAAAATTTTGGGTATTTGTGTTATTTGTGAAATTTTTGGGTTAGGTCTTGATGATGTGTTCTCACATGCTCATGCATTGCATTCTCTAGCATTGTAATAATGTTTTCATGCATTCTAGGTTGTGTGCTTGATTAAACAATGTGAGTGCTGTAGTTTGGATTGGGTTTTTGCCCATGATGCAATTATTTTTGCACGTAACACGCTTATGCATTATCATACATTGAACTTTCTTTCTTCCTTCTTTCCCGTGCCTTATCTTTTGATGTGTTTCATTTCTTTTCCCTTCCTTCTTTCTCTGGTTAGTTTACTATCTATGGCACCCAAGAAATCCATTCCTTCCAAGAACTCAATCTCACGTCGTGGTTCTTCTTTATAGGGTTTAGACCCCTTAAACTATAACCAGATTGCGTAGCCTAGATTAATTAGCCAAGTTTTTACTTAGTCAAATTAAGCAATTCTAGGTTAAAACAATCACAAAATCATATCATGCATGTAAAACATATAAAGCAGCGGAAAATAAATAACACAGTGATATGATCACCCAGGAAACCACACGGAAAAACCTGGGGAGGATTTTACCCATCGATCCTCAAGGCAAAACGGAATCCACTAAAAAAGAATTGAAGTTCTTACAAAAGGACTTACAAGCTCCCCGCTTGACTTCCTAATACTACCCACCAGTAAAACTTCCTGACACAACCACGCGCAGGCTCCGAGTCCACGGACTACTTCTTTCTTTGTATTCCTTCAATCAGCTACAAGCTCCCCGCTTGTTTATCTTTAAGCTTCAGTGGCAGCAACTAAGTTGATCATCAAGATGTAGAAGAATCTCAATCTTGAAAACCCTAAGCTTTGTGTAAAGGAAAGCTCCTCTAGATCTCACAAGAGATTTACACAAAACCGCAATGTATGAGCAACAATACAACTTGTGCAACTCTTAAAAACGTAGCTAGGGTTTGCCTTATATACCTAGGGCAAAAACATAAAACCCTAAACGTTTAAAGAGTTTGGGCTGAATTGGAATTCTGCAGAAAAACGCATTTGGGCCGACTTTCGATCGATCGAGAATTACATTCGATCGATCGAGCCAGGCCGAGAAGCCCCAATGCTTTTGCAGTCTCTCGATTCCAACTTTACAATATTAAACCAACTTTGAGCAAGCCTAAACAAGACTAATTACATTGTTTTGATCATGGTTTGCCAACATTACAAATTAGATTCTAAATACATAAAATCCTAAGACCTTAGAACCTAACATTCTTCATCTTCTTCTCCCTTCATTCCTAGTTCTGTGAGGTTCTACGATGAGAAGGCCAAAGAGGACTTCTATGAGAACTTCTCTAACCGGGCGATTCATTTGGAATGCCAGGTCATTCTATCTAATTTTCTAGACACTCCTCTACCCGTTTAGCTCTGAGGGTTGGGCTTCTCTTTGTGAGATACTCAAGAGGTGTCCTGGTGTGTTCATTCATGTGTTCTACTCCAACATACACGCCATTGATACCTCTGTGCCTAGGTTTACTATGGTATTCCATAGTTTGCATATTGTAGTCACCTCGAAGTTCATTTTCGAGGTACTATGCATTCCTAGGTGTTAGGTTCTAAAAGTTTAGAACAATGGCAAATCGTGAACACAAACTTGTCTAGATATAGATCTTAGAGTCTATAGGTATTATTAGATAATGCTCAAGGTGATTAAAGTCAAGATTCAAGAATAAGTAAGCTGCAGAAAGAAGATTTCAGAATTTTCCTGGTTCGACCAATCGAGAGACAGGCTCGATTGATCGAGAGTCGTATCTGCAGTATTTTAATTAAGCCCAAACAACAGTTCAAGCCCAAAAAGGATTAGGGTTTCAAATCTACTTCTTCTAGTATATAAAGGAAACCCTAAGTACATTTTTATAAGGCCTTTTAGAGAGAGAGGAGTGTGCCTCCTTTGTATCTAGGGTTTTGTACCCTAAAAACTCTCTCATGTCTTCTACCAGTGTTATTCCTTGAAGAATCTCAAGATTTGGTGTTGTAGAAGTTGTTGTCTTCTCTAGTCATCAAAGGTGCTGATGATCTAAACTTTCAAAGGTGGTCTTGGAGTCACAAACAAGAGAGTTTGTGTTTTCTATCACAAGCATGGGTGCTTGTGTTGCAAAGACCTAGGAAAGAAGAAGTCCGTGGACTCGGAGCTGTCATATGATCATGGTAGTAAGTTTCTACTTGAGGTAGCAATAGGATGTTAGTGGTCTAAGTCGCTATTGTAAAATTTCAATTATTTCATAATGGATTTGTTTTACTTTAAGGATAGCTAGGTTAAATCCTCCCAAGATTTTTTACCAGTTAGGTTTTTCTAGGTCATCATATCATTGGGTTATTTATTTTTCTGCTGCTTTACATGATATGATTGTTATTGTTTTAACCTAGATTTGAATAATAAATCTAAGTATTCACTTGGTTAATTAACTAGGTTAAACAATCAAGTTTTACAGGGATTTAAAAATGTACAAGTGGTATCAGAGCAGGTAGCACTTTTGTTTTAGATCTTTTGATCTAAGAGTTGATCCTTGACCCTTGTTATCATGGGTAATTTGAAGTGTCTTACTGTTTTTGATTGTGATGATTTGAATAAAAAGGACACTGTTGTTTCTATTGATCTTATTGATGCCTGTGAAACTTTTCATAAGGAATTATTTAAATCTATGAAAATTGCTAAGAAATTCAAGGAAGAGTTACAATTGGCTAATCTTAAAAAATAGGAATTGGTTGTTAGATTAGGTGAATCTAATAAAAAGAATGAATTTTTGAGAAATCAAATTTCCTCTCAAGATGAAAAGATGAAAAGCTTGGAACAAGAGTTAGTTGAATCTAAAGCTAAAATTGAAAATTTGACTAGTACCAAGCCTGCTGTTGATAATAGAAGTGTTTCTGTTTCTTTTAAGCCTAAAACAGAGAAAGTTTATATCCCTTCTTTCAAGAGAAATAATAAAGAAAAAGACTTATTTTGCTAGGTTAGACAAAGGGAAAAGTTCTGATGTAGATGGTGAAATTTTAAAACCTATGTCTAAACCTACTATTAGAGAGCATAATAAATCTGTTTTTGTGCCTACTTGTCACTTTTGTGGTGTTGTTGGTCATATTAGACCTAATTGTTCTTTGTTAAGGCAAAAACCAAATTCTGAGACTAGATTTGTTGTTGGGAATACTGATGTTCCTAAATTTGTTTTTGTTTGTCACTTTTGTGGTGTCTCTGATCACATTCGTCCTCACTGTCATAAATTGAAATTTAAAAATTCTGTATTTCAATCTAGGATATGTGATGATATTTCTCCTGCCATAAATCCATACAAATTGTTTCATATTCTTTTGAAAAATTTAAGCTTGTTGGCTTGTTAAAGGAATTTGCAAGATTTCAGTATTTCTCAAAAGATTGGTGCAATCCCTCAAATACACTCTGCTTCTCATGGATTTTCACCAACAAAGCCGAAGACTCATGCTTTATGGATGAGAAAAGATTCTCTAAGGTGAATGTTGTTTACTTGTTCTTGATTTAATTCTTTCAAGTAATTGGGGACATGTTTTGTTTCTGTTTTTGGTTATTTTGTTTATTAGGTTGTTTTTTATTTAAAAAAAAAATCCAAAAACATTGAGAAATTTCAAAAAGACAAAAATATTTTATTTTGTGTCTAGTTTTATTTTTCTTGAGGATTACATGAATTATGATATCTCTCTTGATTTAGAACATGCTTGACATTGTGGAGAAACTTGAATAGTATGTGTTATATAAGTGCTAAGCTATTTCTGATTTTGTGTAAGTATGTACTAGTTTGTACATGTACTCAAGGGTTAATTAAGAAATTGATATTTCTAATTTCTGTACCCTCTATAGCTTAGTTAAGCACTATCATGCATAGCTTTGCATTGTTCATTTAGCATAATGTGTGCTTTTTGTTTTTGGTCATAAAATTTTTAAAACCAAAAAGATTTTTATGTTTTGTATTGCATATCATGGATGTGTAGTTAAGATTGGCCATATTATCTTTACATAACATGCTTGTATACCTTGTTTAGCTTAGATGAGCTTATTTTTCTGCACTTTGTTAGTTTTAGCTATGTAGTGCATGTTGTGTGGGAGTGTTTATAGTTTTTGATCACATGATCTTGATTTTGAATTCACAGGCTTTTGATTGTTAGGACTAAAAAATCCTAAGAAAATGGCATAAATAATCATCTCACCATTGTTTACTAGCCAATCATGAACACCTTAGTGCATATCGTATGATTTTGTGTTCGAGAAAGTGTAGCACATGCACAAAAAGAACATAAGGTTAGCCATATTATCTTTACATAACATGCTTGTGTACCTTGTTTAGATTAGAAGAGCTTATTTTTCTGCACTTTGCTAGTTTTAGATATGTAGTGCATGTTGTGTGAGAGTATTTATAGCTTTTAATCACATGATCTTGATTTTGAATTCACATTCTTTTGATTGTTAGGACTAAAAAATCCTAAGAAAGGCATAAATAACCATCTCACCTCTGTTTACTAGCCAATCATGAACACCTTAGTGCATATCGTATGATTTTGTGCTCGAGAAAGTGTAGTACGAACACAAAAAAAAATATAAGGTGTAGCCTCGGATTAATAATAAAATTGGTGTGTACATTATCTGACTTAAATAACAATTTCACAATGAAATAAAAATGGTGTGCATTATAAGGCAAAATAAAAAATTTACATAATTGCAAGCTTGTTTTCTAGGAGATGTGAGAGTTATATGATGTAACTCTTTAGGTGATAGTCACTTTCAAATTTATGTGATGAATAATGTAGAAACTATGATTGATTACTATCTACTTATCACCTCACATGTATCTCATGCTTTTACTAGTTGCACACACTACACAAGTTATTCTTTGCTAAACTTAGTACAAGATATTGTGTGTGATTGGGTTTGGCCATCCAAGATTATGTTTTCTATGGTGTTTGATGCAAAATATGTTTAAGGGTTGGCAAAAATTGTGTCTTTGATAATTGAAAACCTTGTTTTTGAAGTTTTGGGTTGAAAACAAATGTTTTTGAAAAACTTTTAAACTCATTCTCATGTATTTCATTCATGAAATTATTTGGTTTGAGTGTTTTCTACATAAAACTTCTACTGTTTTTCAAAAAATCTAGTTTTCTAGAATTTCGATCGATCAAGTGTGATTTTCGATCAATCAAAAATTTCCATATTTTTCAAGTCTAGCTTCTGCCTGACTCAATTGGTATTTGATCGATGGTCGATCGATCGAAATTGAAAAAATTTTAGTTTTTAAGTATTTGACCAAATTTTTTTTATGCATCATTTATGTTTAGGATTCACATGCATTGCATTATTTTTTTTGTATCCATCTTGCAGTTTTGTAGTCATATCTCTCATTGTTTTCACACATAACATGCATACACTTTGCTAAATTGGGTACTCAACTTGATTTAAAAATTGATTGATTAATTTTTGAGTCTTTTGTACATTTTAGTATATGCTTTTTTTATGTGTGAATTGCAAAAAAATATTTTTCTAAAGAGATATGATGGATAATAATATGCAAATATTTTCTATACTTGACTTGAGTTCAAACACCATCTGTTTATGGGTCACATAGTGTCAAGTTTGCATTTATTGAAAGAGATGATATTTTTTTTCATGTGTATCCTCAACTAAGTTTTTAAGTTTGGTTTGTCTGTCTTTATTTTCCTCACCTCCTAAATTTTTCCCAAAACTATTTTTCCTAAAACATGTTTTGTTTTTCCTATTTTTATAGGGGGAGAAAAAAATTTTTTTTTTTAATCTTTGTTTTTCATAGGGGGAGTTGTTACTCTTCATAGGGGGAGTTGTCTCTATTTTCTATAGAGTTGAATTGTTTTGTGTTCCCTTAATTCTCTATTTTCTCTTGACTTTTGTTGTGTGTGCTTTCTGTTTACTCTTTGTTTGAGTTTTCTTTGTCAATACGTGACAAAAAGGAGGAGAAATAAATGAAATTTGGGAGAATCCTATTTAAAAAGGTTTTAAGAATGTTTTGTTTAGGGGGAGATAAAATTGTTTTTGAAAAGGGGAGAATATAAAAAGTTTTTGATGTATCTAACATAGGGGGAGAGTTAGTTTACTTTTGTTTTTATATTTGTGTTTCATATTGTTTATATGTCCTTCTTTCCACACATGTGGTGATGTGTTCTTTTGAGTGTTTTCAGGAAAGACAAGTACATTCTGATCAAGACCTTCTACCTTTTATTGCAACTTCTAGGTTAGGAGTCTTAGATTGGGATTTTTTTTTTTTTTTTGTATTTGGGCATTTTATTGTATTGGGTTGTTCTTGTATTTGAGCATTTCATATTGTATGTAAGTTTTGTCACGAATTACCAAAGGGGGAGATTGTTAGATTCTAAATGTTTAGAACAATTGGCAAATCGTGACCACAAACTTGTCTAGATATAAATTTTAGAGTCTATAGGTATTATTAGACAATTCTCAAGGTGATTTAAGTCAAGATTCAAGAACAAGTAAGTTGCAGAAAGAAGATTTTAGAATTTTCTTGGTTCGATCGATCGAGAGACGGGCTTGATCGATCGAGAGTCATATCTGTAGAATTTTAATTAAACTCAAACAACAGTTCAAGCTCAAAAAGGATTAGGGTTTCAGATCTACTTCTTCTACTATATAAAGGAAACCCTAAGCACATTTTTATAAGACTTTTCAAAGAGAGAAGAGTGTGCCACTTCGATGGATCTAGCCTCCATTTCAAAGGCTTTTCAACACATTCCTAATCTTGTAATCTAGCCTCCAAACTTAAATAAAATGTTCTTGATCAATTCCTTTCCATATAAGTTTATCTTTATAGAATGTAACTAGGATTCTGATAAGCATCTAATGGAAATGGTGGAAAGAATTTTAGGCCACTTCGAGGGTACTTAGACCTCCAAAGAGAGAGAGAGAGAGAATCTAATGAAGAATAATATGATTTCTTATTGCCTCAATACAATATGGCCTTTATGCCTTATCCCTAACTAAATACTAAACCAACTAACTAATTGAACCTGCCAACTCAGCACAATCAGATACAATGATACACCAAGTACAATACAATGTTATGTAGTATTTGTAAGTAAAAAAAATGCTAAAGCATAGTATCCTGTTAGATTCAAAGTTACGTACTTTTGTCTTATATTGTATTTAGGACCAAAGACATATAATATTTAGTTACTTCACAAAAAAGACGTATTGTCACGCCCTGAACCCAACCATAAAGATAGGCACGTGATAACGGCTGCACGCTAACAAAGTTTTCACCCTACAAGTGCGCAAGGCCTTCTTAGCAATCTAAAAATTATCCTCAAAGAAAATTCGTCAATAAATCCAAAAATATCCTCAATAATGTAATTCTCAAAGATCTCCAAAGTATTAATTGAAACAACAACCCAAATCTCATGACCATTAAACAAAAGATATACTAGTTATTACAAAATCATCTTATTCCAAAAATTCCTAATCTTTTTTCATGCGTACACCCTCAGAAAAAGCCCCAAAACTTGTTATTTTTCATAATCTGAATCTGGAGGGAAAAAAGGAGGGGGGGGGGGGGGGGGAGGGTGGGGTGAGTTTACAACTCAATAATGAACTAAATCCTAACTAGATGAAACAAGCATATTGATTGACAAAATAATACATTTTGCAATATTTCACATATATCAAAAGTTATAACATACTATGGATTTCAAAATAAATACAAGAAGATTCACAGACTTAAAATAATTCAATATTTAAACAAATTCATATTCTTCACAATTTTTATGACTATGATCGCGCTATATTCTCATGATTGGGCATCAGATTCAGATGAAATTAGCTTAGTGCTAATGTATATCCCTCATTAGTTGGGTCTAGAAGCACGATAGACTAGTGAAGCCTCAGATGAAATTTGTTTCGGTACCAATGAATAACACCCATTGGTTGGGTATCAGAGATCAAAACATAGTCAGATTGTCCAAGATCATAGTTCAAATAAATGTATATCTCATTCAAAATATACATATGTTGGAAAATCTGGTTTGTATCTCATACAAAACACACAGCGGAAGCAACAATCATGGATCTACTTCAATTATGAAAGATAACATGTAACCACGAATTCTAGAACAAAGAATAGAAAGTGTACCATGATGCAGTGAATTTCAAAACCATGACTTGAGAATACCTTTAATCTTCATCTTAATTCCACATGGTGCCCAAGATGTGTGGTTTCTCAATCAGTCTTTTGTACATAGATTTTCAAAGAAAATTCTTCTTCTTCTCCTTGTGGAGAAAAACTGATTCCTTTTTCTTTTCATCATACGTATGTTATAACTACATTAGTAGTTTCTTTAGTTAATAACTCTTATTAAATAATGACTGATTATCTAATTGGATTAGCCTTTTGGGCCTACCTAATTGGGCTTTTGTTTGTGGCTTGAGATGGGACCAAAGGGAACAAATAAGACTCTAGCTCCAATGGGCCTTGGGCTTTTCTGTCAACTCTTGACAAGTCTAAAGTTACCATTAATTATATTCAATACCACTATAAGAATATATTTGCACTGTAGGCCTTATTAATAAATTATATCCCAAGACTTTATTATACATACAACCTCTTCATTAAAATATTCGTAGTAATACAAAGTCATAAATATTGACTGCCACTTTGAAGATTACTACATCTTAATCCTTGAGTACCCGGTTTAATCCTTTATGTTATTCAATATATATTTATGAAATCCAATTTCATAAATACATATACTTTAGTAAATCCTTATTAAAGTGGTTGGGCTCAACACTCTGAATAATTAAACCCATTAAACTTATCTCAAGGGAATATTTTATATCTTCATTAAGAGATTATGAATTTCATCTCGTGAATATATGTTCCATCAACACTAAATGTGGTTACCCAACATACTGAGGTTTTGAACGTAACTTATAAATCTCACTCCTGATATATCAAAGCAACCTACATCTCATGATCAGGTCCATTATTCTCTCAGGATTTAGAGTTGATGTAAATAGAAGTCATGAGATTTATTATTTATTTGACAGTCGTTAGGAGAATAATAAATCTCACATATGTCTTAACTCTTAAAACATATTAACATATGAACTAGAAGTTTCCACTTCCATGATCAAGACAAATTATCTTAGTTGACATGTTATAGTCTTCGTAGATGAAATGCCCAATTTTATCACCGACTACGAACTAAAATTCTGAGTTTACAAAAAACTTGCGATTTATATCTTCTGTGACTAAATCACATAAATTACATACTATGCATCTCATGAACTAAGATAATGTCCCATTGGTTCATAAATAGTCTCATATAATTAAACAATTTAATTATTTATGACATGCCAATAAATTGGATTTTAGGGCATAAACCCCAACAATCTCCCACTTGCACTCAAAGACAATTTATCATATATCCAACACTTATCTCCCTTTAGAGTAATTCATAGTCACTCTAAGGCAAGGTTTGGAAATAAGTTTCATTCAGATTCATTGCGTAAATTATCTTTTCTACTACTACTTCTCAAGTATTCTTATCTCTCTTATGAGATAATACTTACTCTTAATGTGTATCTTTACCACCTAGGATGAACACATATCTTGAAGTCCAACTTCATGAATCACAATTAAACTACAAATCAGAATTTGTAAATCCAGTAAACATCAAAACTTCACTTTTGTGAACAAGCATATAATCCCTCATTATCCTAAGATATTTGAGTATATGCTTTACTCCCACTAAATTAAGTGATCTTTGATTCAATTGATATTTGCTTACCATGCCCATCGCAAAATAGATATTTAGCATAGTATATAGCATAGCATAGCATAAAGACTTCATTTTGATATTGTATAAGGAACCGTCTTAATATGCTCTTCCTTTTATATGTCTTAGGACTATAATCCTTATATAAAGGAACTTCAAACTTAAAAGGAAAGAATCATTCCTTAAAGTATTTTATGCTATATTTGGCTAGAATCTAATCTATTTAAGCAGTTTGAGATAGACTCAACATCCTAATTTCTGAATTTTAACAAAGTTATAATTCTTAGAATGTGACTAGTCTTTCCCAAGTACTTTATATCAAACTGGACTAGACAACTACAAACTTTATTGATGACAATAACTCTACATCATTCTAAATGATTAGAATGTCATCAACATACATTAAGAAATTTATTATTCTATATAACTTTTACACACTTAAGGCCTTTTAATACTTGATCAAAATCAAACAATTTGATTGTTTGATCAAAGATGATATTTTATGATTTAAATGCTTGCTTTTAGTCCATAAATGGACTTTAAGCAACTTGCATATTAAACACTACTGGTTCTTTGCTATGAACAAGTCTAGTTACATCATATAGATGTCTTACTCAATATTTCGACTAAAAGAAGCTTTCTTGATATCTATTGCCATATTTCATCCAAATGAAATATAATGGATGAGAGAATCTAGATAGAGTCAAACTTGACTATTGGTGAAAAAACCTTTCCATAATCGAATCATTTCTTTCTGAATAAATCTTTTCACCACTAGTCTTGACTTTGAAGGTTTGCACCTTCAAATCTATCAATCTCATTTACTTGTAGACCTATTTGAAAATAATAGGCTTAATGCAATTAAGCGCCTCTACAAGTTCTAGACTTTGAATAGAATCTAACTCTATTCACATAACCTTGATCCAGTAATCCATATTTATATCATCTATTGCCTTTACGTAGGACCGAGGATCAAATTCATATCCTTGTGGAAAAACTACAAAAGTTTATTCCAAAACTATGAATTTATTTGGTAATCCTCCCACTACAATGTTGTACTAGTGTAATAGTTATCTATAAAATAATGTCTTGTGGTGTATCTAATACAACCATTTCATTTCAAAATATATTTTATAGTTGTCTTTTAACAAATTATGACATTTTTCTTCTAGAACAATCTACCTTTAATTCTACCTTTAAAAGAGCCCTATTCCTTCTTTATGTATGTACTAACTTAAAGAAGTTATTGGAACTTTATTCCTTTACAAAAAGGAACCCTAGATCATATTATTCTCTAAATAGAATTCATAGATTGTGAATATAACAAAATAATGGTTCTAAAAGCCCATCTTTCATCAATCTTGAATATCATTTAGATTAATAAGATCTAGATATAAGTGCCAAAACATACAATACAAAAGGATGGAAACTTTCTCTTTAAAAAGTAAAACATGTAAATTTCCATCTAGAAGATAATTATGAACAATGCTTAGCTTTACCAAAATCAGAAACACTTTCTTTTTGGTCATGCTTTTGAGTTTAATTTCCTTTTGGCAACTACTAGGGCAACTAACTTGTCCAATTGTTTGGTATTTTAATTCCTCTTCTTATCACCCTTACCTTTCAGTTCAAGCTAAGAATTTGAATTAAATCATATTGATCCTAGCCTTAGCTTTTAGGATGTCTTTCGTTGCGTAGAACTCACTCATCAATTCAGATAATATAAAAAGAATTTATTTTCAAAAAAATTTGAATTGATCAAATGATTCTCACAAGGATTTGTGGATCATATCCATATAAGATTAACATTTAATCTCTACATCCAAGAATTCCAATTCATTTAAAAAATAAAATATTTTCATAAAATGACATAGAATTGGAACTCCTTAAGCTTTACTTAGCACTCAATATGATTCATACCAAACATCTCATTTAGACTTAATATAAAGTCTAAGTTTAATACTAACTCTTGCATCTCATGCTATAGCACAATTGAGATAGAAGCCAATGAACATTTTAGCATTTCAATAGAAACTATGATCATATCATAAGCTATCTTCCATTAAATGCATCAACTCCTTTAAGCACCATGTCCAAAATTGTTTCTTAGTTAGTGTGATTTAATAAAATAGTAGTTAGAGAACAAAGTTTATGACAACTTTATTTTGAGACCATGAACTTAAATACCAGGACATTATCATTTTGCATCCATAACCATATAATATGGAACCCATAAAACATACTATACTAAGTGCAACGACAACCCAATCCATGTCTAAAATTCCTTGGTAGCAAGTTTATTATAAACACATTAATTGATTGAGAACTATTCTCATTATTAGTTCTATCATGATAACTCTTATCAAACACTAATAATATGCCGTATTACCTTTAGCCTCTAAGTAATAATGACATAGCTCCTTTGGGAGGTTAACATTATACTTAGTCTAGTGTATACCATTATCTAGAATCATGTGTAGCCACATTTCATCTCCCTTTATGGTGTTTAAACTTATAGTACCATGAAGTAAAACACCCTCCTTTGGGATCGCGAGGCATATACGGCAAGACGAGGTGCTTGTTCATACTACTTTAAACGGGTAAGTTCAATCTTGTAGTACCACGAAGTAAACACCCTCCTTTGGGATCGCGAGGCATATACGCCAAGACGAGGTGCTTACCCACACTACTATGAACTGATAATGGAGGCCATGAGATCCAACCCTTGTATCGTTCTCCCACTAGAAATTTTAAAACAAGTGGATTGTCTTGAAATCATTGTGATCTAATCACAATTTTAACCATACACATTAAATGTGTTTAATTGTTTAAATTCAATGTGGTGTTACTAAGTCACGTCACAATAGCGTAATGAACATTCGTGCAATCACAAAGAAGTTTAACCTTGTAATCCATGAAGTAAATACCCTCCGCATGGAATGCAAGATTCGAAGTCAAGACAAGGTATCTATTTACATTACAATAAACTAAACAAAAGGGTTATTTCAACACTCCCACTCATTATTTGGGTTTTTCTTTAAATAATTGTGATATCATCACAACTAATAACCTTGCAATTGATAAAGACTCTAATCTTATTAGAATCACTAACTATAATGGAAGTCCTAAACTATTTAGGATTCCTTAAACACTAATGAATCAAAAATTAGTTATATAGAACTCTACCCTTAATTTACTTGATAAAGTATTCTAATCTCATTAGAAACTATATAACTTTAATTAGAACTTTAATCTCATTAAAAACCTTTAATTAAAATAAATTAAGGACTTTTAATCATAAAACAATTTAGGACTAAGAGTTCTATTTAACTAACATCTTTGATCTCATTAGGTCTTTTAGTTAGAACCATATGTAATCACATCACACATTGCCTTACACCTTATACATTTGAAAACATTTAGAAAAGATTCCAAATTCCCTTCAGATGCATTTTCGCAAGAATCTCGCGACTAAGCTCTTCTCGCAAAAAAGGCGTATCTCGCGATAGAAACTTTCGTTGCTGTCTCGCAGGTATCTCGCAACTAAGTGCTTCTCGCAAAAACGAGTTAAGCAAAAAATTGAAAACATAAAATTCAGACAGAAACTTTCGCTACTGTCTTGTGACTATGTCGTGAGTAAAGTTTAACTGCGAAAATTTTTGTGCTTCAGTGGCATTTTTCGCGAGTAGCCTCGCGAGAAGCATACCTGCGAAAAGCCCGTGTTTTCAGTTTTCAAGTAACCGTTTTTTAACATCTTCATTGTTCTTCCATCAAAAACACTTTTGATTTTATCAACGAAGATTTACAGATCAAACATAAGGGTTTTCAATATCAAGATTAAGAACCATAATATGCTAGAAACATTGAAAACACAATCCTAATCTCATTAGGAATAAATTTCATAATCCTAGCGTTAACCAACTGTTTGATCATGAAAATATATATATATATATATATATAAAGCAAGATTACCAACAGTACATGTTTACCATTGAAGAATGAAAAGCATACAATCATACATGTACGTTCAGACCAAAAACAAACGCTACTTGTAATAAAATAATCAAGCTTCAATTAAAACTTATGAACAAAAGCATGTTAATGGCAGATTGAAAATGTCACATGGGTCCACGAAACCATGCAAAATCAAAAAGCTTTATAATAAACAACAAATCATGCCAAGATATACATCTATATCCAACCGGTGCAATAACTAGAAGCACGCACATGACAGTTATTTTAATAATTATATCCAATTCCAAGAAAACAAGAGACCGACACATCAAACTCTATCAATGCATTTTAAGTTTATGTGTTCGTCTCTAATACAAAAACTATTGTGTTCATGTCCAATACAAACACCATCATAACACGCCATACATGGAGAGACATAATCTTGACCACTTCGAACAAACCAAGAGAATATGCATCCTTGGTGTGAACCCAGTATCATCATGTCTCACATACGTGAATGGCATCGGAAACGGTTATTGAATAAAATTCAACTGCCAACTATATCCAAGCAGTGCAAAACAAAATGTTCATGCTTGACCGATATACCAGTTTCATTTACATTCTTAAACCTTAATCCATATCTTTCACAAAAGAGTACAATCAAGGACACAATTATGCAGAAAATTTTACTGCAGAAAATTAAATCATCAAAAAAACAGTTTTTCTTTAATTCTAAAACTCAATCACATGTTATATAAACATGATATTGAAGACCGCTCTGATACCATTTGTTGGAAAATCTGGTTTTGTATCTCATACAAAACACACAGTGGAAGCAACAATCACAGATCTACTTCAATTATGAAAGATAACATGTAACCACGAATTCTAGAACAAAGAATAGAAAGTGTACTTTGATGCAGTGAATTTCAAAACCATGACTTGAGAATACCTTTAATCTTCATCTCAATTCCACATGGTGCCCAAGATGTGTGGTCTCTTAATCAGTCTTTTGTACATAGATTTTCAAAGAAAATTCTTCTTCTTCTCCTTGTGGAGAAAAACTGATTCCTTTTCCTTTTCATCATACGTACGTTATAACTACATTAGTAGTTTCTTTATTCAATAACTCTTATTAAATAATGACTGATTATCTAATTGGATTAGCCTTTTGGGCCTACCCAATTGGGCTTTTGTTTGTGGCTTGAGATGGGACCAAAGGGAACAAATAAGACTCTAGCTCCAATGGGCCTTGGGCTTTTTAGTCAATTCTTGACAAGTCTAAAGTTACCATTAATTATATTCAATACCACTATAAGAATATGATTGCACTGTATGCCTTATTAATAAATTATATCCCAAGACTTTATTATACTTACAACCCCTTCATTAAAATATTCGTAGTAATACAAAGTCATAAATATTGACTGTCACTTTGAAGATTACTACATCTTAATCCTTGAGTACCCAGTTTAATCCTTTATGTTATTCAATATATATTTATGAAATCCAATTTCATAAATACATATACTTTAGTAACTCTTTACTAAAGTGGTTGGGCCCAACACTCTCACTCCTGATATATCAAAGCAACCTACATCTCATGATCAGGTCCATTATTCTCTCAGGATTTAGAGTTGATGTAAATAGAAGTCGTGAGATTTATTATTCATTTGACAGTTGTTAGGAGAATAATAAATCTTACAACGGTCTAGTTCAATATGTCTTAACTCTTAAAACATATTAACATATCAATTAGAAGTCTCCACTTCCATGATCAAGACAAATCATCTTAGTTAACATGTTATAGTCTTCGTAGATGAAATGCCCAATTTTATCACCAACTACGAACTAAAATTCTGAGTTTACAAAGAACTTGCGATTTATATTTTCTGTGACTAAATCACATAAATACAAACTATGCATCTCATGGACTAAGATAATATCCCATCAGTTCATAAATAGTCTCATATAATTAAAAAATTTAATTATTTATGACATGCAAATAAATTGGATTTTAGGGCATAAACCCCAACAACATATATAAAATCATATATATAGTAATCAAATATATTTATGATGATTTGCTATTCTTTACTTTAAATCAATGTAACTAAAACAACTGAAATAAAATTGTAAAACAATATTCAGTAGCTAAAATGAAAGTATAACGGTAGTTAAAATCAAAGTATAACGGTA
This sequence comes from Quercus gilva, assembly GCA_023621385.1. Taxonomy (NCBI): domain Eukaryota; kingdom Viridiplantae; phylum Streptophyta; class Magnoliopsida; order Fagales; family Fagaceae; genus Quercus; species Quercus gilva. The sequence goes on from CM042481.1 coordinate 60,449,674, forward strand.
GTTAAAATCAAACATGTGGCATATTTGCACTTCACAATTTATTCTTCCTATTGTTTCATCGTTGACTATTTTAATAAAAATATTTCTATGTTATAGTTGAAATTTATTTTGAGTTTGAATTAGATTTTCACTTTTGGAGAGCATAATGAATTTGTTTTTGTGCCTACTTGTCACTTTTGTGGTGTTGTTGGTCATATTAGCCTAATTGTTCTTTGTTGAGGCAAAAACCAAAATCTGAGACTAGATTTGTTGTTAGGAATACTGATGTTCCTAAATTTGTTTTTGTTTGTCACTTTTGTGGTGTCTCCAGTCACATTCGTCCTCATTGTCATAAATTGAAATTTAAAAATTCTGTATTTCAATCTAGGATATGTGATGATATTTCTCCTGCCTTCAATCCATACAAATTGTTTCATATTCTTTTGAAAAATTTAAGCTTGTTGGCTTGTGAAAGGAATTTGCAAGATTTCAGTATTTCTCAAAAGATTGGTGTAATCCCTCAAATACACTCTGCTTCTCATGGATTTTCACCTACAAAGCCGAAGACTCATGCTATATGGATGAGAAAAGATTTTCTAAGGTGAGTGTTGTTTACTTGTCCTTGATTTAATTCTTTCAATTAATTGGGGACATGTTTTGTTTTTGTTTTTAGTTGTTTTTTTTATTAGGTTGTTTTTTATTTAAAAAAAAAATTCAAAAACATTGAGAAATTTCAAAAAGACAAAAATATTTTATTTTGTGTCTAGTTTTATTTTTCTTGAGGATTACATGAATTATGATATCTCTCTTGATTTAGAACATGCATGATGACAGGGTTTAGACCCCTTAAACCACAAATAAATTGCGTAGCCTAGATTAATTAGCCAAGTTTTTACTTAGTCAAATTAAGCAATTCTAGGTTAAAACAATCACAAAATCATATCATGCAAGTAAAACATATAAAGCAGCGGAAAATAAATAACACAGTGATATGATCACCCAGGAAAACCAAATCGGTAAAAAACCTGGGGAGAATTTTACCCACCGATCCTCAAGGCAAAACGGAATCCACTAAGAAAGAATTGAAGTTGTTACAAAAGGACTTACAAGCTCCCCGCTTGACTTCCTAATGCTACCCACCAGTAGTAACTTCCTGACACGACTACGCGCAGGCTCCGAATCCACGGACTACTTCTTTCTTTGTCTTCCTTCAATCAGGTACAAGCTCTTCGCTTGTTAATCTTTAAGCTTCAAAGGCAGCAACCAAGTTGATAATCAAGATGTAGAAGAATCTCAATCTTGAAAACCCTAAGTTATGTGTAAAGGAAAGCTCCTCTAGATCTCACAAGAGATTTACACAAAACCACAATGTATGAGTAACAATACAACTTGTGCAACTCTGAAAAACGTGGCTAGGGTTTGCCTTATATACCTAGGGCAAAAACATAAAACCCTAAACGTTTAAAGAGTTTGGGCTGAGTTGGAATTCTGCAGAAAAACGCATTTGGGCCGACTTTTGATCGATCGAGAATTACATTCGATCGATCGAGCCAGGCCGAGAAGCCCCAATGCTTCTGCAGTCTCTCGATTCCAACTTTACAATATTAAACCAACTTTGAGCAAGCCTAAACAAGACTAAATACATTGTTTTGATCATGGTTTGCCAACATTACAAATTAGGTTTTAAATACATAAAATCCTAAGACCTTAAAACCTAACACATGACATTGTGGAGAAACTTGAATAGTATGTGTTATATAAGTGCTAAGCTATTTATGATTTTGTGTATGTATTAGTTTGAACATGTACTCAAGGGTTAATTAAGAAATTGATATTTCTTATTTCTGTACTCTCTATAGCTTAGTTAAGCACTATCATGCATAGCTTTGCATTGTTCATTTAGCATAATGTGTGTTTTTGTTTTTGGTCGTAAAATTTTTAAAACCAAAAATATTTTTGTGTTTTGTATTACATATCATGGATGTGTAGTTAAGGTTGGCCATATTATCTTTACATAACATGCTTGTATACCTTGTTTAGCTTAGATGAACTTATTTTTCTGCACTTTGTTAGTTTTAGCTATGTAGTGCATGTTCTGTGGGAGTGTTTATAGTTTTTGATCACATGATCTTGACTTTGAATTCACATGCTTTTGATTGTTAGGACTAAAAAATCATAAGAAAAATGCATAAATAATCATCTCACCACTGTTTACTAGCCAATCATGAACACCTTAGTGCATATCGTATGATTTTGTGTTCGAGAAAGTGTAGCACATGCACAAAAAGAACATAAGGTTGGCCATATTATCTTTACATAACATGCTTGTGTACCTTGTTTAGATTGGATGAGCTTATTTTTCTGCACTTTGCTAGTTTTAGCTATGTAGTGCATGTTGTGTAGGAGTGTTTATAGTTTTTGATCACATGATCTTGATTTTGAATTCACATGCTTTTGATTGTTAGGACTAAAAAATCTTAAGAGAAAGGCATAAATAACCATCTCACCACTATTTACTAGCCAATCATGAACACCTTAGTACATATCGTATGATTTTGTGCTCGAGAAAGTGTAGCACATACACACAAAAAATATAAGGTGTAGCCTCGGATTAATAATAAAATTGGTGTATACATTATCTGACTTAAATAACAATTTCACAATGAAATAAAATTGGTGTGTACATTATAAGGCAAAATAAAAAATTTAGATGATTGCAAGCTTGTTTTCTAGGAGATGTGAGAGTTATATGATGTAACTCTTTAGGTGATAGTCACTTTCAAATTTATGTGATGAATAATGTAGAAACTGTGATTGATTACTATCTACTTATCACCTCACATGTATCTCATGCTTTTTCTAGTTGCACACATTACACAAGTTATTCTTTACTAAACTTAGTGCATGATATTGTGTGTAAATGGGTTTGGCCATCCAAGATTATGTTTTCTATGGTGTTTGATGCAAAATATGTTTAAGGGTTGGCAAAAATTGTGCCTTTGATAATTGAAAATCTTGTTTTTGAAGTTCTGGGTTGAAAACAAATGTTTTTGAAAAACTTTTAAACTCATTCTCATGTATTTCATTGATGAAATTATTTGGTTTGAGTGTTTCTGCATAAAACTTCTACTATTTTTCAAAAAATCTAGTTTTTTAGAATTTCAATCTATCAAGTGTGATTTTCGATCAATAAAAAATTTCCAGATTTTTCAAGTCTAGCTTCTGCCTGACTTGATTGGTATTTGATCGATGGTCGATCGATCGAAATTGAAAAAATTTTAGTTTTTAAGTATTTGACCAAATTTTTTTTATGCATCATTTATGTTTAGGATTCACATGCATTGCATTCTTTTTTTTGTATCCATCTTGCAGTTTTGTAGTCATATCTCTCATTGTTTTCACAAATAACATGCATACACTTTGCTAAATTGGGTACTCAACTTGATTTAAAAATTGACTGATTAATTTTTGAGTCTTTTGTACATTTTAGTATATGCTTTTTCTATGTGTGAACTACAAAAAATATGTTTCTAAAGAGATATGATGGATAATAATATGCAAATATTTTCTATACTTGATTTGAGTTCGAGCACCATCTGTTTATGGGTCACATAGTGTCAAGTTTGCATTTATTGAAAGAGATAATATTTTTTTTCATGTGAAAGTTCAAAAAGGGGTATACAACACCCTTGAACGTTTAGACCCCAAATACAAAAATACCAATTCAAGCTATATATCAAACAAATAATGTGCGAAACATAATAACAAGCTTATAACAGAATTGATAACTAATCTAAGCCAAATATAAACACATCCACAGTAGTAAATATAAGGCAAAGATAAAGGGAAGGAAGATGCAAACACACAGACAACACACGATGTATTATCGAAGAGGAAACCGAAGCCCTCGGCGTAAAACCTCTCTGCCGCCTTCCAAGCGGTCAAATAATTCTCTAGAAAATGTAGTTGGGATACTTGAACAGCAATAGACCCTCCAAGCCCAATCTACCCAGGTACCTAAGCCCTCTAAGCTTTTTGCTCCAACAAGGTTGCGCCGAACCTTTTCTTTTCTAGCTTACCGGATTCCGCTACTAGACCATAGTATCAACCAATGTAGATTGGTTCCTTCTTAACTGCTTTCCAACAGCACCAAATAGACCTTCTCACAGACGTGGGTATGGTGAGATAAGGATTTGGCTAAAGACCTCTCAAGGGTATAACAATGGAGAGGAAGGGAGAAGAGGAATTTGTAGAGTCTCTAAGGTTAAGATTGTGGATGAATCAATCTTGTATTTCTTTAGGGTTTCTCTCACAAAATTCTCTCTAGAAGCTCTCAACATATGGTGGGTTTAAGGGTATATATATAGTAGGGTGAGAAAGGAATGCAAAACGTCAGTTTTTGCCAAACAGGGCATTTTGGCGACTTGTCCTAGCGACTGGGTCAAGTCACGAGTTCAAGCCGCGAGCTAACGGCCTGGCCAGCCTGGGACTTTTGTCCTGTAGTGCGACAGCTAGCGCGACTCTTCAACTTCTGGCATGCTTGGCACGTGTGCAGGCATTTCGCGACTTGCAAGCCGCGACTCACCCGTGAGATCCAGTCGCGAGACTCTATTTTCTTGCACACTCTTGAGCATTTCTTCACATTTTCTCACACACTACCCTTACAATTTTCCCACCTAAATATAGGGTTGCTAAGTGCTAAATTACAAGCAAATTGGCACGGAATAAAGCCAACAAGATGGTTGATTAAATTCAACCTTACATCATGTGTACCTCAACTTAGTTTTTAAGTTTGGTTTGTCTGTCTTTATTTTCCTTACCTCCTAAATTTTTCCCAAAACTATTTTTCCTAGAACATGTTTTGTTTTTCCTATTTTTATAGGGGGAGAAAAGTTTTTTTTTTTTAATCTTTGTTGTTCATAGGGGGAGTTGTTACTCTTCATAGGGGGAGTTGTCTCTATTTTCTATAGAGTTGAATTGTTTTGTGTTCCCTTAATTCTCTATTTTCTCTTGACTTTTGTTGTGTGTGCTTTCTGTTTACTCTTTGTTTGAGTTTTCTTTGTCAATACGTGACAAAAAGGAGGAGAAATAAATGAAATCTGGGGGAATCCTATTTAAAAAGGTTTTAAAATTGTTTTGTTTAAGGGGAGATAAAATTGTTTTAAAGGGGGAGAATATAAAAAGTTTTTGATGTATCTAACATAGGGGGAGAGTTAGTTTACTTTTGTTTTTATATTTGTGTTTCATATTGTTTATATGTCCTTCTTTCCACACATGTGGTGATGTGTTCTTTTGAGTGTTTTCAGGAAAGACAGGTACATTCTGATCAAGACCTTCTACCTCTTATTGCAAATTCTAGGTTAGGAGTCTTAGATTGGGATTTTTGTTGTATTTGGGCATTTTATTGTATTGGGTCGTTCTTGTATTTGAGCATTTCATATTGTATGTAAATTTTGTCACGAATTACCAAAGGGGGAGATTGTTAGGTTCTAAAAGTTTAGAACAATTGGCAAATCATGAACACAAACTTGTCTAGATATAAATCTTAGAGTCTATAGGTATTATTAGACAATTCTCAAGGTGATTTAAGTCAAGATTCAAGAACAAGTAAGCTGCAGAAAGAAGATTTTAGAATTTTCTTAGTTCGACCGATCGAGAGACGGGCTCGATCGATCGAGAGTTGTATTTGCAGAATTTTAATTAAGCTCAAACAACAGTTCAAGCCCAAAAAGGATTAGGGTTTCAGATCTACTTCTTCTAGTATATAAAGGAAACCCTAAGCACATTTTTATAAGGCTTTTCAAAGAGAGAAGAGTGTGCCACTTCGAGGGATCTAGCCTCCATTTCAAAGGCTTTTCAACACATTCCTAATCTTGTAATCTAGCCTCCAAACTTAAATAAAATATTCTTGACCAATTCCTTTCCACATAAGTTTATCTTTATAGAATGTAACTAGGATTCTGATAAGCATCTAATGGAAATGGTGGAAAGAATTTTTGACCACTTCGAGGGGACTTAGACCTTCAGAGAGAGAGAGAATCTAATGAAGAATAATATGATTTCTTATTGCCTCAATACAATGTGGCCTTTATGCCTTATCCCTAACTAAATACTAAACCAACTCACTAATTGAACCTGCCAACTCAGCACAATCAGATACAATGATACACCAAGTACAATACAATGTTATATAGTATTTGTAAGTAAAAAACAATGCTAAAGCATAATATCCTATCAGATTCAAAGTTACGTACTTTTGTCTTATATTGTATTTAGGACCAAGGACATGTGATATTTAGTTACTTCACAAAAAAAGACGTATTGTCACGCCCTGAACCCGACCATAGAGATAGGCACGTGATAACAGCTGCACGCTTATAAAGTTTTCACCCTACAAGTGTGCAAGGCCTTCTTAGCAATCTAAAAATTATCCTCAAAGAAAATTCATCAATAAATCCAAAAATATCCTCAATAATGTAATTCTCAAAGATCTCCAAAGTATTAATTGAAACAACAATCCAAATCTCATGACCATTAAACAAAAGATATACTAGTTATTACAAAATCATCTTATTCCAAAAATTCCTAATCTTTTTTCATGCGTACACCCTCAGAAAAGCCCCAAAACTTGTTATTTTTCATAATCCGAATCTAGGGGGAAAAAAGGCAGGGGGCAGGGTTGAGTTTACAACTTAATAATGAACTAAATCCTAACTAGATGAAACAAGCATATTGATTGACAAAATAATACATTTTGCAATATTTCACATATATCAAAATTTATAAAATACTACGGATTTCAAAATAAATACAAGAAGTTTCACAGACTTAAAATAATTCAATATTTAAACAAATTCATATTCTTCACAATCTTTTATGACTATGATTTTGCTATATTCTCATGATTGGGCATCAAATTCAAATGAAATTAGCTTAGTGCTAATGTATATCCCTCATTAGCTGGGTCCAGAAACACGATAGACTAGTGAAGCCCCAGATGAAACTAGTTTCAGTACCAACGAATAACCCCCATTGGTTGGGTATCAGAGATCAAAACATAGTCAGATTGTCCAAGATCATAGTTCAAATAAATGTATATCTCATTCAAAATATACATATATAAAATCATATGTATAGTAATCAAATATATTTATGATGATTTGCTATTCTTTACTTTAAACCAATGTAACTAAAACAATTGAAATAAAATTGTAAATCAATATTCTGTAGCTAAAATACAGTTGAATAAGAAAAATAAAAACAATTAGGAGAAATGTTACTGACTTCCAAAAGCCATACTAAAAGGACACCAAAATTAGGAGTTCAACCTATTACAATACAACACACAAATTAATTCATTGACTTAAACAAAGCCACTTAATCCAATTTAAGTATATTTACCTAAACTTAATTTACTCCTCTTTAGAAACCTCAATTCAAGGAATACTCAAAATGTATTCAATAGAGTAACTGATTTCACTAAGCATTCTAGGGACCTAGAGTCTAACTAGTCGAGAATCTCCTTCCTTCATTGTAATAATTTTTATCCATTTAGCCTAAACTCATCTATTATCAAGAAATTCACTTAAACCATCCCCAACCCAATACATGCTTGAACCTGTAGGATTCCCAATCCAAAAAATTGATCCAAAAAGAACACAATATATCAAACTCCATAAAAATTAAATGTTACACTCCAAATTTATCCCCTTAAAAGCATAAATAAATTTGTTGTGTAATGTATTAGTTAAGAAAGCCTTAGAATGGAAAAATGCTTGGGTGATTTCCTGGACTTGGGAAAACCAAGAGGACCTTTCTCAATTCTAGCAGATTTAGATGGATCAAAAAGTTAGAGCAAAAAGTGATCAGAGGTTTTAGCTAAACAGCGAGATAGTAGGTGGAAGAAAAATGGTGTGAACGGTCCAAGGGTGAACTAGTGAATAGAGGAGAGAGAGATCTCAAAGTAACGTCAAAACTAAAAGGAGGGAAGGGAGTTACGGCTACTAATGTTGAAAGTGATTTGGGTTTGATCTATTTCCAATTACCAAAATACCCCTTATTAACTTATTTCTTTAGATAATATAATTTTCACCTCAATCTCAAAAGCTGATAAAAATTTGATCCCTTCGCATAATTCTCAAAATAAAATACACATTTATAAGATAAGAATTGCTAGACCTTAAAATTTTTGGGTATTACACGTACAATTTCAATTCGTCAACAAAGAGATGTACTTTTCAATTTGGTTTTCTTATTCCTCTAAATAAATAAGTGGGGATTCCATTCTAAAAATCTTGACTTAGTTAGGGGGGATGATAACATCAGTAGAACCTTCACTTTTTCTCGAGAAGCGATAACACGACTACACCCATTCCAGTGGGTTATGCCAAACCTCTTTTTAGTTTTTATTTAAATTTGAAAGTTGGGATAGAGGCATGGTCTCTCACAAAACTTCGAGGAATAAAATGACCAAAGTGAAAATTAAAGGACTATAATCACAATTAACCAACCTAAAGGGTGTAATTTGCATTTTTTTTCCTTTAATATTTTACTAGCTTAATAGTTTCATTATAATTTTTTTAATGGGAAATTACAATAAACCCACTTGTGGTTTGGCCAATTTTCACTTTGCTTACTTGTGGTTTAAAACTTAGGCAAAACTACAATATTAGTCCCTCTAGTTTATCTTGTGTGCGCAATTAGTCCCTCAATTTTCAATTGAGCACAATTGGTCCCTCAAGTTTATAAAATGAGTTGTATTAGTCATTTTACTAACTGCCATTAGTGATGTTACTTATGTGGCTAACGTAACAATGACTCGACATTTTTTTAAATCACATGGCATTTTTTAAATTAAAAAATTACAATAACTAATTTCCACATAAGATTTTAGTGATCTAGTAATTTTAAATTATAACCCAGTTACAAATTAAACCCATTTTTTTAATCTAATTTTGGTTTAACACAAAGGCATGACGGCGCCAGGGAGAGAAAGGGGAAGGAGAGATTGACGCTAGCCTGCGCGATGTTGCCTCCCTCTGACCTGCCACTAGTGGAAACCCAAGCCCTAGCCACTGCCGGCGACAGCCCAAGCCCTAGTCACCGCCGGCAAAAGCCACTGAGCCGCGTCCTTGCTTCCCTTGCACAACCACTGACCCGCCTCCCTCCTTCCATCTCAAGTATTACACTTTTTCCTATGGTATCTCACCTCAATTTAGGTCTGTGTATGATTTAGATCCAAAGTTTTTGGGATAATTTGCATCATAGTTTGGTGACCATAAGATTCGGACTTGGTGAGTTTCTGGGAAAATGTCGTGGACTATAGAAAAATTGCAATATTTGTAGATTCCACCTCTGTTGTAAAGCAAGGATTTTTAGTTACAATGCTGAAAAATGTCACCATAGAAAGGATTCTTGAATACCAGAGAGAGCTGAAACTGGTAAGTTCAATTTACATAATTTTCGTTGTGATAAGGGTACTAAAATTTTTTAGCATCTCTAATTTTCCATAAAAAGTGAGTGAAATTACAAATATCAAGCAATCCATTTACACATCACTTTTGAGTTCAGAGATACATATATAAAAACAAACGAAATTATATAATAAACCATGTCTCTAGTTAAAAATCTTCTACCTTACATGAAAATTTTCCAGTCTCTTAACTACACAAAAGCTAATACATATAAAAAACACATATAGGTTTCTAAAATAGAATACCAAACTTCAAATTCTTTCAAAGCTTTTGATACCCAGGAAACACCTCCCTTTGGTCTTTGTTGATACTTCCACTTTAGTTACGGTTCTTACGCTTCTTCATGGCCCCTGGAGCTGCAATCAAAGCATATTTCTTGGATCATTTTGAATGTACGTTTTCACTACAGAGACAAAAATCGACAATTATGCTGACAACAAGTCCATGATGTTTAATCACACTATATATTAAGCTGACAAATTATCACACTGAATACATTATGATAACGCATACCTAGCCCAATTGCCTCTGAGCCCTTCATGATCCTATGACTGATGGATTTAAATGTGAACGCAGCAGAAAAGTAAGTTTTGAAACGGATCTACTTCATTCGATATTGATAACATGCATAAAGTAAATTTTAGAATTTGAGAACAAGAGATCGTACCTTGAAGCAGTGCATTTCAAAACCGAAGATTGAAGCACTTGGGAATACTTTTAATCTTCACTCTAATTCCACTAACGCCCAAGATGTGCGGTCTCTCAATTGGTAACAAAGGGATTATTAGAGAGTGACTTTCACCCACTTCCACGCCATTACAATGATGTTTTTCTTACTTTTACATTTCTGTACGTTTTTCCCTTTGTATCTAACCAATTATCTAATTGGGCTGGCCTTTTGGGCCTTTCCAATTGGGCTTAAGTGTGTGGCTTGGAGTGGGACCAAAAGGGACCAATAAGACACTAGCTCTAATGGGCCTTGGGCTTTTTTGTCAACTCTTGACAAGTCCAAAGTTACCATTAACTATATTTAATACCACTATAAAAATATAGTTGCACTCTAGGCCTTATCTATAAATTATATCCCAAGACTTTATTATACATGCAACCCCTTCATAAAATATTTGTAGTAATACAAAGTCATCAATGTAGACTGCCACTTTGTAAATTACTACATCTTAATCCTTGAGTACCTGGTTCAATCCTTTAATGTTATTCATTATATATTTATGAAATCCAATTCCATAAATATATACTTTAGTTTCACTAAAGTGGTTAGGCCTAACTCTCTAAATAACAAACCCATTAAACATAACAAACCCATTAAACTTATCTCAAGGGAATATTTTATATCTCCGTTAAGAGACTATGAATTCCATCTTGAGAATACATGTTCCATCAACACTAAATGTGGCTGCCCAACATACTAAGGTTTTGACCATTACTATAGATCTCACTCCTGATATATCAAAGCAACCTACACCTCATGATCAGGTTCATTATTCTCTCAGGATTATGAGTTCATGCAAATATAAGTCGTGAGATTTATTATTCATTTGATAGTCTTTAGGAGAATAATAAATCTCACAGCGGTCCAGTTCAATATGTCTTAACTCTTAAAACATATTAACACATCAACTAGAAGTCTCCACTTCCATGATCAAGACAAATCATCGTAGTTGATATGTTATAGTCTTTGCAGATGAAATGCCCAATTTCATCACCGACTACAAACTATAATTCTGAGTTTACAAAGAACTTGTGATTTATATCTTCAGTGACTCTTCACATAAATCACATGCTATGCATCTCATGGACTATATGATAATGTTCGAATATTCATGTTACCATTATTTTAGATAATAATAAAACAAATTTATTAAACATAATATTAAGTCATACATAATGTCAAACACAATGTCACACTTAATATCATACATAGCATCTTACAATAGGATTTAAGGGCACCAATCCTAACAATGACAACAATCAACAAAACAATAAGGGAATATATTCATGGTTGAAAATTACAAATCTTCAATAATCCAAGGTAAGATATCATATCTGAACATCTAGATCAAGTTGGCAATATCTAAATAAAAGTAGAGAATTCAATGTCAAACCTGTGCTAACATTCACAACTGGTAACATTTGGATAATCATACACAAATAACAAGTTTACAATTTTTAACACAAATAACAAATTTAAAGGCACTGCTTTTAAATATGAATCCTTCTTGAAGCTTAATTGGTTTGACTAATAATTCATGACCAGTTTCTTTTAGAGGACATAATATTACTTGCCAATTGTGAGAATTAATAGCTTGACTTTTTCAAGATTATGACAGTGATGCGGTATTCTCAATCCAAGATGATCGCATCAGCCACTGGTTACCTGCATTTTACCAAGATATGATAGTGGGGGTGTACTCTAAGAAGCCTAAATTGGTTTGTTGAAAATAAAGACATTGATTTTGCTAAGTCATTTATATGGTTAGGATATTTCTTTATGACCATGAATTATATGCAAATGTTACATTCAGGTGGAAGCAGTGTCTAAGGCCTTCGAAAACTTTCAGCTGAAGAATTATGGAATGAAAGCACAGGTTCATTCAACTCCTGACTCAAAGAAATAGCGCCAGAGATAACATAAGGAACAGGCCTCACACAGCCAAACCAAGATAAAATAAATAACATAACATAACATAACATAACATAACATAAAAAATTTAAAAATGAAATAAACACTAACTAAAAGAAAAGAAACATAAGAGGACTATGACGACCAGTAGTAAAACTAGTAAAAAAAAAAAAAAAAAAAACAATCCTTGAGCATTTGTTTTGACTTTAATCTATCAAAATCTTTCGGAGCACTGACAACGTCGTTGTTGTTAAATTCAACAAGTTCAAATTTTATGGTCACCAAACTATGACGCATATTATCCCAAAAACTTTGGATCTAAATCGTACACGGACCTAAATTGAGGTGAGATACCTGAGATGGGAGGAGGGAGGCAAGTTAGTGGTTGTGCGAGGAAAGTAGGGACGTGGGTCAGCGGCTTTCACCGGTGGTGACTAGTGCTTGGCCTGTTGCCGGCGGTGGCTAGGGCTTGGGTCTCTACCGGCGGCAGGTCAGAGGGAGGCGGCGTCACGCAGGCTGGCGTTAATCTCTCCTTCCCCTTTCTCTCCCTGGCACCGTCGTGCGTTTGTGTTAAACCAAAATTAGATAATAAAAAAATGGGTTTAATTTGTAACCAGGTCATAATTTAGAATTACTGGACCACTAAAATCTTATGTGGAAATTAGTTATTGTAATTTTTTAATTTAAAAATGCCATGTCATTTAAAAAAATGTCAAGTCATTGTTCCGTTAGCCACGTAAGTAATATCGCTAACGGCAGTTAGTAAAAGGACTAATACAAATCATTTTATAAACTTGAGGGACAAATTGTGTCCAATTGAAACTTAAGGGACTAATTGCGCACATAGGGTAAACTTAAGGGACTAATATTGTAGTTTTGCCTAAAACTTAACACTTTTCCACCTGAGGTTACTTCCGTTTAGTTTCTGTTACCCACCTTTGTTAAAAAAATAGGGATAAGTAAGTCTTTTTACTCCCATTTTATGTTTCTCTCCTCCAAAAAAAAAAAAAAAAAAAAAAAAAAAAAAAAAAAAAAGACAAAACAAAACAAAAACAAGATTAAAATGTGGTATTGGTCTCTCACAATTCACAAACATGAAGAACATACACCTAGAAAAATCAAACCTAAGTCAACCATCATAAAATATTATATTTTCCTACTCTTCCTCTCTCTTTCCTCTCACCTATTCTTCTACAACAATCTCTCTCTCATCTCTCTGTTCTCTCTGTCTCTCTCTCTCTCTCCGATGGTGGAGTTTAAGAGGACTAGCCACCACAGCAAAAAGCCATCAAAAAAGCACGTTAGCCATGAGAGGGACTAATAAGATTCTCTCCAAATTCTAGAGAGAGTGAAGTAGATCCACTACTGATACGTTGTTGATTGGGTTTATGGGTTATGAGTGAGTTAGATACTTGATGTTTTGGATTTGATGATTCAAGTGTTTTGCTATTGTGGTTGGGATTTAGGGTGGGTTTGAAGTTGGAATTGGGTTTACTGGGTTTAAAGTTGAAGTTGGAATTGGGTTTGATTAGATACAAACCCTAACTTTTGTTTCAAGCAAGTCAAACGTGTTTACAAGATCTTTCAAGCTTTTATACACTTTCTTATACAAAGTGGGGCGGTATAGTAATGAAGCTAGGAAACTTGCACTGTTGGTGAAGAAATACTAAGTGGGGATGTCAAGGTTTGTGGCTACTTCAAAAGCAACATCATAGAAGAATTCAATGATAAAGGCATTGAGTTTGGAGGTTTGGGGAATAGTTTTGAGGTTTTGGTGGAGATTTTGGTTGTTGATGTTAGGACATATGTGTTCACATGTTAGGAACATATGTCACATTTTATGTAAATTGGCTAATCCTTTGACAAAACGCACTCTACTTGTAATTGGGTAGTTCTAGGTGTATTTAATACTTCAAGAAACTATGTTTCAAGATCAAGTGTTGAAGTCATCAAGTCTGTCCAAGAAAAAGCAAGTTGAAGTGCAGAATTTTAAGTCTCGACACCTTCTCGACACCTACCTCGACACCTGCTAGCTGTCGAGAATTACAAAAGTCAGAATTCTAATCTGATTTTCTTGGGATCCGTAAATGTGTTTTTGGGCCTTCTTTTCTTCTAACCCTAAACATATTTAAGGAGTGTTTTAAGAGCCGTCAACATAGACACAAGTTGCAGAAGCATTGAGCAATCCTTGTTCAAGCAAATTGTGCTCTAAGACGAAGTTCTTAACCTAGATCATCTTCTTCAAGAAGTTGCTGTGTATTGTGCACCTTAGGGTTTTGTGACCAAGCATCTTCCTGATCTTCATGCATAGGATGATCTGAAGAACTCTGCAGCCAACCTCTCATTCTAAAGTTGGTGTTTGAAGTCGCGTACTGGGATCCGCGCATCTGGTTAGTCACGTACTTGGGAGCCGTGCATCAAAAGGGGGAACTGTCACTACAGATCAAGTCCGATTGGGTATTGGGGTAAGAGTTCAACTGTAGGTTGATAAGGTACTTGGGATTCCTTATTTGTAACTGCTTGATTTGATAATAGTGGAGTTTCGGGAGTGGTGACCTGAAAATCACCCGGTGGGGTTTTTGCCGTTAGGGTTTTTCCCCATTCGTGAACAAATCACCGTGTCTTTTATTTTCCGCTGCATATTTAGTTATTCGGTGATTTGTTTGTGCTGCCACGTATTTGCATGTTAAATTGATTAATTAATAACTTGACTTAATTAATTAATTAGTTTAAATCACAAGGGGTCATTCAGTTTGCGGCCTATCAGTTGAATCGTGGGATTAAGTAGTTGAGTTCTATTAAGGAAGCAGTACTGGGTTTATTGGGTTTACTTTTTTTTTTTTATACAAACCCTAAATTTTTTATTCTTGTTATGTGTTTTTTCTTCCTAAAAATATGTTTTTCCAACGGCAAAGGTAGAGGTGGGTAACGGAGTCCTAACGAAAGTAACCTTAGATGGGAAAAATGTTAAGTTTTGAACCACGGGTAGGCAAAGTGAAAATGAGCCAAACTACAGGTGGATTTACTGTAATTTTTTTTTTTAATAATTAATATCACTATATAATTGTAGCATTAGTGTCCAAATAGTTGCATTTTTATAATAATTATCTTTAGGCTATTACTATGGAATAATCATTCCGTGTAATGAAGATGCAACCAAATAGCTATTCTACATGAATAACCATTTACCATTCCATTACATGATCTATTACAACATACCAAACTTGCCCTTGTAAGGTCATCATGCACTACATTTCTCTCTCTCTCTCTCTTTTTAAAAAAAAAAAATTTAATTTTAGATTTTTTTAAAAAGATTTTGAGAATTATTACCCATTTATAAAAAATACAATAAACATCAAATATATAAATATACCTAAAAATTTATATTAATTAGAGATACTTGTTGTAATGCATCGGACGGTGTGTGTGTGTCCATGCTTCTTAGCCCTAGAGATACTTGTCATTATTATATGGTGCATTTGGTCCAACCATAATGATAAGCGTCGTAGAGATGAAGGTTGGTTCTCCACCACTAGAGCATTACAGTTAAATTATTGATTTTTCCACAAGTTTAAACTGTTAAGAGATAAAAAAATTTAATCATTTTAACCATATAATTCTAATAGTTACAAATTTACAAGGTAGATGGATTGGTGATAGTAGCATGAAGCAAACGTGGACATTACTCTACGATTATTATCAGTAGTAATGAAAGAGATTCCAAGAAAAAAAAAGTAATGAAAGAGATTTTTCCATTAAACAAAATTACATTAGGATTGCTATTCATACAGGAAACTTAGGGGGTAAAAAAATAAACCAAAGACATTAGCTTTTTCTTTGAAGGTTCAATGGGAGCTACCCTTTAGGAGAATTAGTAGACTAAAAAGAACCACCATGCTTATAAAAGAACCACCATGTTTCAGTTTGTTTGCTATTTGGAAATATAGGGAGCAGAGTTTTCAGTTTCCTAAATGTTATAAGAGTATATGGTTTAGATTCTTTTGGAAGCAAAATTGGGTTTGAAAATTTTAATCTTTTTCCATATTTCAATTTCAATGTTCACTATGCATCCAAATTCAGTTTTCAGCTCTACTTGTCAAGATGGGCATTTTCAATATTCGTTCTCTTGATGTCCATCTTGAAGGGGAGTATAAATCACAGATCAAGGCTGAAGGATAAAGAAGCCAGATCAGAATCAGAAGTGAGCAAAGACGTAGAAAATGAAGAAACTCCAAGCTAAACGACATGTAGTGTTGTAGTTGTTAATACTGTTAGTTAAACTGTATGTAGATTAGTCTAGTAATAAGCATGTGCTGTGCACGTGTGTGATTAGTTATAGTCTTTCTGTTTGTTAGAAGGTAGTTATGGTTGTTAAGTTAGTTAGCTAGCTTTTATGTTGTACATAAGCTACTACATTAGTGTATCATTGTTCAAGTTAACTAGTCGTTAACCCATGCGATGCATGAGAAATTTATTGAGTATGATATATATGATTTAATCTTGGTTTATTTTACTACAAATGCAGATATTGAATTTATAAATCTATATAATAACTAATAGTTGAAACGTTTGACTTTTTGTTGACCACTTCTTATTGTGCAAAATGGCTATGTAAATTTGTGACATGTTTACATTTTAAAACACTGAAAAATTATGTCTTTTCATTTGGTGGATTAAACAAACCGTTTCAATACAATTTTACTACCGTTACTATATCTTTTAACTCTCTCTTTGTGTATTTACATTCACTTCTTATTTCTCCCGGTTTCTTTTCTGCCAGAGGAGTACAAAAATAAGAAAACAATATTATTGGCGCTATATTCCCTTGATTAAAAGGTTAGAAAATAATTCAGTCAACCATGATTGAGAAATTGCTCTAAGTATTGATCACGGTATTATACTATTCTTTTTGTTTTTTTTTTTGGGAAGATGGTGTTATACTATTCAATTACAGACTTTTTGCCTTACTTTGTGTGCCAAAGTTACACAACATATTGTTATTTGTGCACCGTTTGACTTTATAAAATGAGTTTAAATTCTCATTTTTTTTTTTTTTTTTGGCTTAATGGCTTTGATTATTTATTTAAGCATATTTGGTTATTGGAGTTATTGTTTTGTATTTCCTCATCTCCATTTGAATTTTAACATTTGGGTTTGAATCGGGTAGTTGCAATGGAGATTTGGTTTAAAGCAGTATTACACGTTGCTTTAATATTTTCTTATGGCCATAATATAGAGCGAGATTGTGTTATAATTTATGAAATGGCCATGACTTCGACACTATAATCAAGAAGTAGATACCTCTTTATACTGATAATTGTTGGCCATTGTAAAAAATTGAATCCTGCGCATTTGCTTTATGTTAATATTTTCCTCTAAGAATGGTATTGTGTATTGTTATTGGTTGAAAAGTTGTCTTCAATATTAATATATACCCTATTAACTATTTTATGTTGTTGGCAGTTTTATTACTTGTGTTCTAATTTGTATAGGATTGTATTACCGTGCTTGGAATGGCCAGACTTTGGTGGTAAAATCAAAGTATAATGGTAGTTAAAATCAAACATGTGGCATATTTGCACTTCACAATTTATTCTTCTTATTGTTTCATCGTTGACTATTGTAATAAAAATATTTTTATGTTATAGTTGAAATTTATTTTGAGTTTGAATTAGATTTTCGCACCATATAAATTTATAGTTTATATATAACTGGTTCCTAGTCCAATTATATTTTTTGGCTTTTTTTGTGCAATAGTGTATGGGCACAAAATTCTCGGAGAAAATGGGCTTTTGCCCTTTTTTTTAAAAAAAAAATCCAGTATTTTGCCATCTTTTCCAAACTAATTAGGGAAATACCCTTGTTTTGAAACTCGATTTTCTAAAAATTGAGTTTCAATTTAAAACTCAATTTTTGGACAATCGAGTTATAACAAACTGAAAATTAAAAAAAAAAAAATTCTGGAACTTGCGTTTATAGAACTCAAGTTTTATGAATTCAAGTGAAACTCAAGTTGCATGAATTCGAGTACTTTACATGGTACTCGAGTTCATGGAACTAGAGTTCCATTTTTTTTTTCTATGTCCACGTTCACTATAACTTGATGTTCCAAACATCGAGTTATACATTTGAAACTCGATTTTTAGAAAATTGAGTTTCAAAAGAGGGGCATTTTCCTAATTAGTTTGGGAAAGGGGGCAAAATGCTGGATTTTGTGTGTAAAAGGGGCCTTTGCCCATTTTGGCCCAAAATTCTCCCCATGATACAACCAAGTTTGTTAGGTTCTACAAATAGTAACTTTGAAGAAAACCCACAAGTTTCTTGTGTTTCTAAGAAAGATGAAAAGGAAGAAGTTGAGAAAAAATTACCAAATAAATATGAACCACTATTCATCCTGAAATGTTTATGACTCTTCAATATGCACATTTTCATTCAGTATGCATATTTTCAGTCAATAGACACATTTTTATTCAATAGGCACATTTTCATTCAATATGCACATTTTCGTTCAATAGGCACATTTTCGTTCAATAAGTACATTTTCATTCAATAGACACCTTTAATATATATCCAATATAAAGAGTCATGACCTTCCAATAGACACATTTCGGTATATCTAATATGAAAGGTTATAATTTTTTTTTTCCCTGAAATCATCCAGTAGTCGTTCTCGTGCATCGCATGGATTAGCGACTAGTAACACTATATAGCTAAAACATATATTAAACAGTTATATGTTATGAAATGAAGACAAAAATGTCTTATATAGTAATTGTTATTAGGGTAAATTGCAAATTACACCCCTAAAGTTTGGTAGTATTTGGATTCTCTACCTTAAAGTTTTAGAATTTGGATTTTACCCCCTTAAGTTTGGAGTGTTTGGATTTTACACCCTGATGTTTCAGAATTTGGTTTTACCCCCCTAAAGTTTGGGGGTGTTGGGATTTTACACCTCCAAATTCTGAAACTTTAAGATTTAAAATCCAAACACCCCCAAACTTAAAGGAGTAAAATCCAAACACCCCTAAAATATAGCGAATAAAATCCAAATTCTGAAACATTAGGGGGTAAAATCCAAATTCTAAAACTTTACGGTGTAAAATCTAATCACCCCCAAACTTTAGGGGTTTAATTTACAATTTACCTCCTATATTGATTATAAAAATGCTGTGGAACATTAAAACAAAATATAATTGACTATAAACTAACAGAATTTGTTAATAAACCTGAAATTGAATATGTTCCCCAATATAAAGCTCTTGATCTTTTTTAATTAATTTTTTTTTAATTGATGAGTGCAGCTCTTGAATCTTGATAAAATAAAATATACAAATTAATAATTTAACACATAAAAAAAGTTTTATATCCCTAAATTTATTGTTTAATGAGTGTCTACTGTAGTAACCTATTGCAATACTTGTTGATAAAACTTGAAACCCCTTAATCCCACACTATCATTTGATTTGAGAAATATGTTAAAATCCATAATTCATAACCCATAACTCATAGATTCCCAATTTGAATAAATAAATAAATAAACAATAATTAAAAAAAAAAATCAAACACATCAAATTCTATACCCATTTAACAAAATCTGCTTTGCATTGAATATTTTCTAATTATATAACAAATAGACAATCTCTTGTATAATATCCAACAAAAATACCTTAAAATAACCCAACTTAAAATTTGGAATGATGAACCCTATTAGTGTATAGTAATAACCACAAAGGCACAAAGATTATTCATTTTGATTGCCTATAACAGAGGCTAAATGACTATAGTAGATTTTTGTATATAGAGCTAAATTAATTGATTGGATTAATAAGAAATTTTCACCAAAAAGAGAAAGAGAGAGTGAAATAAAAACATTTTATATAGACAATTCAAAAAAAGAATTTAAGAACTTGAGACCAAGAACTTAATCTCCACAGAATAACATAGCTTTCACCTAATATGACAGTTAACATAGTTGGGTTTACGGTTTAGTTGTTTACATATTGATTATGTGTAAGACATGGAGCATGTATTGTTGTGTGTGCTTGTTAGACATTGATCATGCTCTGTTATGTATTCTATAATTGATTAGTAATGTGAGTCAAACTCGAATTCAAGCTAATGAGACCTGCAAAAATGGACATGGTACAATTTCCAAAATAGGAACAAAACAATCAGGTATTTTGTCAATCAATTTTAATGCATGCAACATAGAGTCTTAATTATGTCCACACTAAAATAATAAGGAAATTTTTTTTAGAGGGGTGATTGGCAGAGAGAGACAAACAAATCAAAGCTTTAAAAAAATAAAATAGGCAAGCACTGAATTAAAAAGTGAAATCAGGGTGATCTAATTTTTGCTCTAATTGGATTAAACAGAGGTCGAGAAAACTTACCTGCGTGTGGGGGGGGGGGTTTAGAGTTTTTAGAGGCAAAGAAGACCAATGGTGGAAGCTGTAGGAAGCAATTGTTGAAGCAATTTGAAAGTCGGTGGCCTCCTCTATATAAAAGCGCAAAAAACCCTCTTAACTCTTATAATACTCCGCTTGAAATCCAACGTAAGATAATTTCAAGCAAGGTCAACCTGTTGTGATTGCTTCGCCTTATTTCTCGTGTTCATGCTCTCTTTCAATGTGGTACTTGTTCCTGGGTTTAAATTCAAGGATGCTGAAAGTGGATGTGTTGAAGATTTCGGGAGTGACTCTATAACAGTTTGGTTCTGCATGTGGGGTTTTAGGGTTTCTAGGGACAAAATCTTGTAATATTGTGAGGGTTTTCCTTAGAGTCATGTAGTAATTAGTTTTAAAAAAATGTGATGAAATATTAGAAAGTCAACAAATAGTCAAATGTCTTTGGTTTTTTATAGTATATATGGATATATAGATGAGAATTTACTCTTAACAAATCTCGTAGAATATGTTTGTTGTACTGGGTGAGCAGAAGAAGTTGTCCAGTCAGAGGGTTCAGGAGTTGGTTAAGGGAGAAAATCACGCTCGACGTTTAATGAATATTGTCTGATTTCTATGCAACGTGGTGTGGACCCTGTATTTTGCTGGCCCAAGAACTTGAAAGTTGAATTGGACCAAATGTTATTGCTCGATATCTGCATTATATTGTTTTAGGCAATTCTAATAGTAGCACTAGTGCTATGCTCGCAATTTAAATGTTCACGTGCTTGCAAGAAATATGTATTTATCAAACAAAATTACATTAGGATTGTTATTCATACAGGAAATTTATGGGGAAAAAAAAAAACTTTTTGAGCATTTTAAACACACTTTTTCACCCACACGTATATCAAAATCACTCAAACAACATTATTTAAGCTCCTCTACCAAACACCCCCAAAGACATTAGCTTTTCCTTGGAAGGTTCAAAGGAAGCTAGCTTTTGGGAGAACTTTATTTATTTATTTATTTATTTATTTTTTAAGAGGAAGCTTCTGGGAGAACTAGTTATTTAAAAAGATCCACCACTGTCTTAGTTGATCTAATAACCATGACCACCACGACAACGATTGTATTTGGTGCAATGATCAGGTGGAGCATGAGATTCGTGACCACGATTGTAGGGAGATCGACCACCATTGTAGTAGTTAGCTGCAATAGGAACATTGCTACCATTTTCATTGATATTTCTAGCTACGATGCCATTGATCAGAACCACCACGCTTATATAAAAAAACAAAGCACAAGAGCCATGACTTCATGTTGAACGAAGTTAATCTCATCTTTTTTTTTTCTTCTCTCTCTCTCTCTCTCTCTCTCTCTCTCTCTCTCAACTTTTACTCTTACAATTTTTCTATGTTGTGATATGATAGTAAAAGCTATTGGCAGGTTATATATTTATACTGGATTCATATCTTCTAGATTTCCTAGGGTACTCTTAAAATAATAAAATAATGTTATAAACAAAACAATTAAGACTATTTTTAGTGGAATGCTGACATGACAAAATTTAGATCCTTAAATCATAAAAGAGTAGTTAGGATTTAAGGAAATCTATTGGTAAAGTACCCTAGGAAGTCAAGAAGATTTGAATCCATTTATACGTGGGTCTTGGGGTGTGGTGTATCTATTTTTTCCATGTTTAAGACTAATTCTTTCCCAAATTCAAGGAGAATTTGTAATGCTAAAAATGGGTGCATCCTTAATTAGGAATAGATTGAACTACAACAAGTTGTAAACTTGACCTTTATCCAATATTTGATATCAGGCAGGCCACCCAGGTATGATTTGTATCTTTTCACGTAAAAACGCATAAAAGGAAAGAAAAAACAAACTTGAGAATAATCTAAAACAAAAGTTGAATGGTGATGCATTTTAATAGTAATGATAAATACAAAGAGTAACTCATCTAGAACCTCTTACAATGATCAAATCCCCCTCCCCCATTGTTGCAAGGATAAAGGTTAGCTACTAGAACCAATTTTGTAGCTAAGCTTGTTCTGTAAAATAAAATTACTACATATTTTGAAAATCTAACTGTTGAATTGCATGTTCTTGTTTTGTACTCTCAATACACATCTCAAATTTTGTGTTAATTAGAATATTATTTACTATATTATCCATAAACTTATATTTTATGCATAATTTTAAACTACGAAAATTTGCAATTTAAACAAGTTACTAATAATATATCTATTAATCTTTAATTTTCTATAAATTTTGCAAGTATGAAGGATATAAAAAGAAGATGTAATCCAATGGTGGATTTGTTAAAATTCACCTCCAATAAAAAGATATTGATTCGGTTGTATCCTTAAACTACAACCAATTTGGAGCTAGACTTTGTTCTTGATGTAACTATTAATTTATCAAGAAAAAAAAATCAATTGATAAATAATATGTAAAATAAAAATTCTTATAATTGTGCCACTTATTTGTATTAAAATGGGGTTGTAAATTAATTAAAATGTGTGGGTGTTTCTATTCGTTAATAGATTGTTAGTGGCTTGAATTCTAACTCCCAGATTTTAAGTTTAGAAACTCTCATCATGACAATAACAAGTATAATATTTATGTAAGTAATTGAGTTATAATTCCTGATAATCTTGAGTATGAGCCATGCATATATAAATAGTCAAGCTTTCACCATGCCTAAACCCAACGATCATATATATATATATATAGGTAATCAAAAAGGATTTTTTTTTTTCTTTTTTTAAGTCTTCAGTAAGGTATCTTTTATTTAATAGATACCATATAAAAAATTCATAAATTCTTATAATTTTTGCTATTGCTAGATATGTATATATAACTATATAACTTGGGAGACAATTATATGTCAATTATATGAGTTGATATATAATTTCATTTGAAGCATGTGGATATGTTTTTGTGGGAGGGTTTCTTGTCTTAGCCCCTAATTAGCAGGTATTGTCCTCTTTGGCGCTGGGCCTCAAGGTTTTGCTTAATCCCACATCGGGGAGAGACACCTCCCACATGTGCCTTATAAGCTTGAGCTCAAGACACATGTGTTAGGTTTTTTAAACCCCTTAAACAACAATTTGATTAACCTAGTTAACAAGCCAAGTTATTACTTAGTCCAAATTTCAGATCTAGGTTATCACAATCAAACAATCATATCAAGTATAAGCAGCAGAAAGATAAATAACACAATGATATGATGACCCAGGAAAACCAAACTGGTAAAAAACCTGGGGAGGATTTAACGTAGCTATCATCAAGGTAAACTTGAATCCACTATATGAAAGAATCGAAGTTCATACAATAAGACTTACAAACCCCCATGCTCGACTTCTTATTGCTACCCACTAGTAGAACTGACTAACACGACCACGTGCAAGCTCCGAATCCACGGACTCCTTCTTTCTTGGATTCTTTAGCAATTACAAGCAGTCCTACTTGTGTATCTTTAAGCTCCTATGGTAGCAACTGAATGATCATCAAGATGTTGAAGTAATCTCCTTCTTGATAACCCTAAGTTTATGTGAAAGAAAATTCCTCAAGGATTTCACAAGAGATTCACACAAACAGCAATCTCAACAATATGAGCAACATCAGCAACCAAGACCTGGAGAGGTTTGGGTACAAAACCCTAGATACAAAAGAGGCACTCTCTTCTATCTTTGAAAAGTCTCTTAAAAATGTGCTTAGGGTTTCCTTTATATAGTGGGA
Source organism: Quercus gilva (assembly GCA_023621385.1). Lineage (NCBI taxonomy): Eukaryota > Viridiplantae > Streptophyta > Magnoliopsida > Fagales > Fagaceae > Quercus > Quercus gilva. Next base: position 60,473,904 of record CM042481.1, read on the forward strand.
GAAGTAGATCTGAAATCCTAATCCTTAATAAGCTAGGGCTGAGCCGGAATTCTGCAGAAAAAAACATTCTGCCCGATATTTGATCGATAGAGTCTAAGCTTCGATGGATCTAGTCAGGCCAAAAGTAACAAGTACTTCTGCAGCCACTCAATTCCAACTTTACATAAAAGACACAACTTTGAGCAAGCCTAACCAAGACTAAACAACCTATTTTGATCATGGTTTGCCAACATTACACATTAGAGTTCTAAATAAATAAAATCCTAAGTCTTTAGAACCTAACAACATGTGTACCACTAGAACACTCAGAGTGTTCTAGTGGTACACATGTATCTTGAGCTTAAGCTTATAAGGCACATGTCGGAAGTGTCTCTCCCCGATGTGGGTTTGAGCAAAACCTTGAGGCCCAGTGCCAAAGAGGACAATACCTGCTAATTGGGGGCTGAGACAAGAAACCCTCCCACATTAAAAGGCACTTTTGAGGACAGTGCCTATCTCAAGTATTTTCCGCTTTGGGGCAGGCTTTGGGCATGCTTATTATGCAACTTCCCGCCACATATCCCGCACGGTTTTGTTGCCAACACCTAAGTGCAAGGCACGCCTCTCCCACTAGAACATAGAGAGTGTTCTAGTGGTACACATATGTCTTGAGCTCAAGCTTATAAGGCACATGTCGGAGGCATCTCTCCCCGATGTGGGTTTGAGCAAAACCTTGGGGCCCAGTGCCAAAGAGGACAATACCTGCTAATTGGGGGCTGAGACAAGAAACCCTCCCACAGTTTCAAATACATTGTTATGGACCTTATGGTATATTGTTGCCCACAGATTTTATGATAAAATTTTGCATAATGTTCATATTGGTATATTTGTGTTGGTGTAATTTTTTTTTTTAGGAAACTGTAATACATATTATAACACACAAACATGAAAGTATTATATAGAATTTTTTAAACAGACTTATAATATATTACATAACTAGAATTCCACTACAAAAGGGCCAACCTTTGTAGTAGTAGCCTAAGATTATAATGATTGCTTACAAAATAACTCATAGGTTATTAATGTGCATATTATACCAGTCCAAAGGAAAAAGGATCTAAAGTAACAAAATTTAATTCTTCTTCTCCTTATAGACTAAATGACACTTGATTTCAACTCAAATTAATGAATCATGCAAATTGTAAGCTAAGATGCACCGATGGTTTCCAAGTCAGAAGAGGAAAGTGAAAACATTGTAATTCACATTTTGAAATTTTGAATCGTGCTTCTCAAGGTTGAATTTATTGTTGTCATGCTATCTCCGTTTCCACCACCGCCACCTCTGGTGGTGACAATGACGATGACGGCAATTACGACAGTCTTTCCCACCATTTGGATTTTTGAAGATGATGTGTTTGAGTGCTTAATATGCTTCTTGGTTGCTTGTTTTGGTGTCTATCTTGATTGTATTCATCCTGTGTTGTTTTTCTTTCTTGAAAAACCTTGTTTCACGCTTCTTGATAGATGTTCGATACTTCCTCGATAAAAGCTCGATAACACCTCAATAAATGCCTCTTCTATCGAGATTTCTGGGTTTGTTCTCGATACCTCTTGATAGATAGCTCGATCCATCGAGCCAATTCTTTGGAGTCTCTGTCTGCTTGATAGATGCTCGATACCTTCTCTATCTATCGAGATCTTTTTGTGTCGATACCTCCTTGATACCTCTCGATCTATCGAGATTTTGTTATTGATACTTGCTTGATACCTTCTCAATCTATTGAGATGCGTTTTTCCATATATATTTGAGGTTAGACCCAAATCATTTCAAATCCAATTATCTCGATTCCTCTCTCTTCTCTCTCGATCCAAACCATCCTTTTTCACTAAAATCCTTCTTCCAATCCCTCCTCTGGCCTTTATCAAGCTTCATCCTCTAGTAAGTCGTCTAAATCCCTTATTTTCCTCATTTCTCATCCACTACATGCATTTAGGCCTAGGTTTTCAAGCTTTTGGGAAAATTTTGGGTTTTTTTGTTATTTGTGAAATTTTTGGGTTAGGTCTTGATGATGTGTTCTCACATGCTCATGCATTGCATTCTCTAGCGTTATAATAATGTTTTCATGCATTCTAGGTTTTGTGCTTGATTAAATAATGTGAATGCTATAGTTTGGATCATTGCATTATCTAGCATTATAATAATGTTTTCATGCATTCTAGGTTGTGTGCTTGATTAAACAATGTGAGTGCTGTAGTTTGGATTGGGTTTTCGCCCATGATGTAATTATTTTTGCACGTAACATGCTCATGCATTATCATACATTGAAATTTCTTTCTTCCTTATTTCCTGTGCCTTATCTTTTGATGTGTTTCATTTCTTTTCCTTTCATTCTTTCTCTGGTTAGTTTACTATCTATGGCACCCAAGAAATCCATTCCTTCCTAGAACTCAATCTCACGTCGTGGTTCTTCTTCATCTTCTTCTCCCTTCATTCTTGGTTCTGTGAGGTTCTACGATGAGAAGGCCAAAGAGGACTTCTATGAGAACTTCTCTAACCGGGCCATTCATTCGGAATGCCAGGTCATTCTGTCTAATTTTCTAGACACTCCTCTACCTGTTTAGCTCTGAGGGTTGGGCTTCTCTTTGTGAGATACTCAAGAGGTGTCCTGGTGTGTTCGTTCATGAGTTCTACTCCAACATGCAATCCATTGATACCTCGGTGCCTAGGTTTACTATGGTATTCCGCAGTATGCATATTATAGTCACCTTGAAGTTCATTTTCGAGGTACTATGCATTCCTAGGTGTTAGGTTCTAAAAGTTTATAACAATTGGCAAATCGTGAACACAAACTTGTCTAGATATAGTTCTTAGAGTCTATAGGTATTATTAGACAATGCTCAAGGCGATTAAAGTCAAGATTCAAGAACAAGTAAGCTGCAGAAAGAAGATTTCAGAATTTGCCTGGTTTGACCGATTGAGAGACAGGCTCGATCGATCGAGAGTCGTATCTGCAGTATTTTAATTAAGCCCAAACAACAGTTCAAGCCCAAAAAGGATTAGGGTTTCGGATCTACTTCTTCTAGTATATAAAGGAAACCCTAAGCACATTTTTATAAGGCTTTTTAGAGAGAGAGAAGAGTGTGCCTCCTTTGCATCTAGGGTTTTGTACCCTAAAAACTCTCTCATGTCTTCTACTGGTGTTATTCCTTGAAGAATCTCAAGATTTGGTGTTGTAGAAGTTGTTGTCTTCTCTAGTCATCAAAAGTGCTGATGATCTAAACTTCCAAAGGTGGTCTTGGAGTCACAAACAGGAGAGTTTGTGTTTTCTATCACAAGCACCCATGCTTGTGTTGCAAAGGCCTAGGAAAGAAGTAGTCCATGGACTCGGAGCTGTCATGTGATCAGGGTAGTAAGTTTTTACTCGAGGAAGCAATAGGATGTTAGTGGTTTAAGTCACTATTGTAAAATTTCAATTCTTTCACAGTGGATTTGTTTTACATTAAGGATAGCTAGGTTAAATCCTCCCAATATTTTTTACCGGTTAGGTTTTCCTGGGTCAACATATCATTATGTTATTTATTTTTCTGCTGCTTTACATGATATGATTGTTATTGTTTTAACCTAGATCTGAATAATAAATCTAAGTATTCACTTGGTTAATTAACTAGGTTAAACAATCAAGTTTTACAAGGATCTAAAAATGTACAAGTGGTATTAGAGTAGGTAGCTCTTTTGTTTTAGATCTTTTGATCTAAGAGTTGATCCTTGACCCTTGTTATCATGGGTAATTTGAAGTGTTTTACTGTTTTTGATTGTAATGATTTGAATAAAAAGGACACTGTTGTTTCTGTTGATCTTATTGATGCCTGTGAAACTCATTGTAAGGAATTATTTAAATCTATGAAAATTACTAAGAAATTCAAGGAAGAGTTAAAATTGGCTAATCTTAAAAAAGAGGAATTGGTTGTTAGATTAGAGGAATCTAATAAAAAGAATGAATTTTTGAGAAATCAAATTTCCTCTCAAGATGAGAAGATGAAAAGCTTGGAACAAGAGTTAGTTGAATCTAAAGCTAAAATTGAAAATTTGACTACTACCAAGCCTGCTGTTGATAACAGAAGTGTTTCTGTTTCTTTTAAGTCTAAAACTGAGAAAGTTTATATCCCTTCTTTCAAGAGGAATAATAAAGAAAAAGACTTATTTTGCTAGGTTAGACAAAGGTAAAAGTTCTGATGTAGACTCTGAAATTTCTAAACCTATGTCTAAACCTATTGTTAAAGAGCATAATGAATCTGTTTTTGTGCCTACTTGTCACTTTTGTGGTGTTGTTGGTCATATTAGGCCTAATTGTTCTTTGTTGAGGCAAAAACCAAAATCTAAGACTAGATTTGTTGTTAGGAATACTGATGTTCCTAAATTTGTTTTTGTTTGTCACTTTTGTGGTGTCTCCAGTCACATTCGTCCTCATTGTCATAAATTGAAATTTAAAAATTCTGTATTTCAATCTAGGATATGTGATGATATTTATCCTGCCATAAATCCATACAAATTGTTTCATATTCTTTTGAAAAATTTAAGCTTGTTGGCTTGTGAAAGGAATTTGCAGGATTTCAGTATTTCTCAAAAGATTGGTGTAATCCTTCAAATACACTCTGCTTCTCATGGATTTTCACCTACAAAGCCGAAGACTCATGCTATATGGATGAGAAAAGATTTTCTAATGTGAGTGTTGTTTACTTGTCCTTGATTTAATTCTTTCAATTAATTGGGGACATGTTTTGTTTCCGTTTTGGTTGTTTTTTTTTATTAGGTTGTTTTTTATTTAAAAAAAAATCCAAAAACATTGAGAAATTTCAAAAAGGCAAAAATATTTTATTTTGTGTCTAGTTTTATTTTTCTTGAGGATTACATGAATTATGATATCTCTCTTGATTTAAAACATGCATGACATTATGGAGAAACTTGAATAGTATGTGTTATATAAGTGCTAAGCTATTTTTGATTTTGTGTGAGTATGTACTAGTTTGAACATGTACTCAAGGGTTAATTAAGAAATTGATATTTCTTATTTCTGTACCCTCTATAGCTTAGTTAAGCACTATCATGCGTAGCTTTGCATTGTTCATTTAGCATAATGTGTGCTTTTTGTTTTTGGTCATAAAATTTTTAAAACCAAAAAGATTTTTGTGTTTTGTATTACATATCATGGATGGGTAGTTAAGGATGGCCATATTATCTTTACATAACATGCTTGTATTACTTGTTTAGCTTAGATGAGCTTATTTTTCTGCACTTTGTTAGTTTTAGCTATGTAGTGCATGTTGTGTGGGAGTGTTTATAGTCTTTGATCACATGATCTTGACTTTGAATTCACATGCTTTTGATTGTTAGGACTAAAAAATCCTAAGAAAAAGGCATAAATAATCATCTCACCACTGTTTACTAGCCAATCATGAACACCTTAGTGCATATCATATGATTTTGTGTTCGAGAAAGTGTAGCACATGCACAAAAAGAACATAAGGTTGGCCATATTATCTTTACATAACATACTTGTGTACCATGTTTAGATTGGATGAGCTTATTTTTCTGCACTTTGCTAGTTTTAGCTATGTAGTGCATGTTGTGTGGGAGTGTTTATAGTTTTTGATCACATGATCTTGATTTTGAATTCACATGCTTTTGATTGTTAGGACTAAAAAATCCTAAGAGAAAGGCATAAATAACCATCTCACTGCTGTTTACTAGCCAATCATGAACACCTTAGTACATATCGTATGATTTTGTGCTCAAGAAAGTGTAGCACATATACAAAAAAAATGTAAGGTGTAGCCTCGGATTAATAATAAAATTGGTGTGTACATTATCTGACTTAAATAACAATTTCACAATGAAATAAAAATGGTGTGTACATTATAAGGCAAAATAAAAAATTTAGATGATTGCAAGCTTGTTTTCTAGGAGATGTGAGAGGTATATGATGTAACTCTTTAGGTGATAGTCACTTTCAAATTTATGTGATGAATAATGTAGAAACTGTGATTGATTACTATCTACTTATCACCTCACATGTATCTCATGCTTTTACTAGTTGCACACACTACACAAGTTATTCTTTACTAAACTTAGTACATGATATTGTGTGTGAATGGGTTTGGCCATCCAAGATTATGTTTTCTATGGTGTTTGATGCAAAATATGTTTAAGGGTTGGCAAAAATTGTGTCTTTGACAATTGAAAATCTTGTTTTTGAAGTTCTGGGTTGAAAACAAATGTTTTTGAAAAACTTTTAAACTCATTCTCATGTATTTCATTGATGAAATTATTTGGTTTGAGTGTTTCTGCATAAAACTTCTGCTATTTTTCAAAAAATCTAGTTTTTGATAATTTCAATCGATCAAATGTGATTTTTGATCAATCAAAAATTTCCAGATTTTTCAAGTCTAGCTTTTGCCTGACTTGATTGGTATTTGATCGATGGTCAATCGATCGAAATTGAAAAAATTTTAGTTTTAAAGTATTTGACCAAATTTTTTTTATGCATCATTTATGTTTAGGATTCACAGGCATTGCATTATTTTTTTTGTATCCATCTTGTAGTTTTGTAGTCATATCTCTCATTGTTTTCACACATAACATGCATACACTTTGCTAAATTGGGTACTCAACTTGATTTAAAAATTGATTGATTAATTTTTGAGTCTTTTGCACATTTTATTATTTGCTTTTTCTATGTGTGAACTACAAAAAATATTTTTCTAAAGAGATATGATGGATAATAATATGCAAATATTTTATGTACTTGATTTGAGTTCAAACACCATCTGTTTATAGGTCACATAATGTCAAGTTTTCATGTGAAAGTTCAAAAAGGGGTATACAACACCCTTGAACGTTTGGACCCCAAATACAAAAATACCAATTCAAGCTATATATCAAACAAATAATGTGCTGAACATGATAACAAGCTTATAACAGAATTGATAACTAATCTAAGCCAAATATAAACACATCCACAGCAGTAAATATAAGGCAAAGAAAAAGGGAAGGAAGATGCAAACACACGGACAACACACGATGTGTTATCGAAGAGGAAACCGAAGCCCTCGGCGTAAAACCTCTTCGCCGCCCTCCAAGCGGTCAAATAATCCACTAGAAAATGTAATTGGGATACATGAACAGCAATAGACCCTCCAAGCCCAATCTACCTAGGTACCTAAGCCCTCTAAGCTTCTTGCTCCAACGAGGTTGCGACGAACCTTTTTCTTTTCTAACTTACCGGATTCTGCTACTAGAGCATAGCATCAACCAATGTAGATTGATTCTTTCTTAACTGCTTCCCAACAGCACCAAATAGACCTTCTCACTGATGTGGGTGTGGTGAGATGAGGATTTGGCTAAAGACCTCTCAAGGGTATAACAATGGAGAGGAAGAGAGAAGAGGAATTTGTAGAGTCTCTAAGGTTAAGATTGTGGATGAATCAATCTTGTAGTTCTCTAGGGTTTCTCTCACAAAATTCTTTCTGAAAGCTCTCAACATATGGTGGGTTTAAGGGTATATATATAGTAGGGTGAGAAAGGAATGCAAAACGTCAGTTTTTGCCAAACAGGGCATTTTGGCGACTTGTCCTCGCGACTGGGTTAAGTTGCGAGTTTAAGCCGTGAGCTAACGGCCTGGCCAGCTTGGGACTTTTGTCTTGTAGTGCGACAGCTGGCGCGACTCTTCAACTTCTGGCAAGCTTGGCACGTGTGCAGGCATTTGGCGACTTGCATGCCGCGACTCACCCGTGAGATCCAGTCGCGAGACTCTGTTTTCTTGCACACTCTAGAGCATTTCTTCACATCTTCTCACACACTACCCTTACAATTTTTCCACCTAAATACAGGGTTGCTAAGTGCTAAATTACAAGCAAATTGGCACGGAATAAAGCCAATAAGATGGTTGATTAAATTCAACCTTACAATCTTCCCCTTTGGCTATTCCGTGACAAAACCCTACAACAGACTCTAGACTTAAAATGTGTGTTGGGAACAGTTGAACAAAACTCACTCACACCTAACTCTAGATTCTGGAAACGTCTTGAACATATGAATAAGTAACTCCTAAAACACAATAACATAGCAATATCATTGTACGCAGAAAAACTTGATATGCATATATAGCAAAAATAACATGATCAAGCAAAATGGAATAAATTAATAGACCATGGCAAGACCAAAACAAGTAATCACTTTAACCAAGTGATCACAATGCTCATTCACACTTGGAATGAACATCTGAACATTCAAGATGACAAACACAAGGCACATCACTTGAATGACCAACACTCAACCAATGCATACAAACATGTATGCATCTAGGAACAATCCTACAAGGGCACAAGAGTGTTGTACTTAAAATAATGCAAAGCATTAACAAGTACAAAAGCACAATGCACAAAGGCTGCATAAGCAAAGTATTGCAAATACATGGCACAAACCATAAAAGCCTACAAACATGCATATTCAAACCCTTAAGACTTACATAAGCAACATGGGTACAAAAACAGATAAAACATGCTGAAATAACTGAATAACATCATTATATATATGTACCAAAGTTCCACAGCCATACAAAAGTTTTGAGTTTAGAACAGACTTAAACCAAAGTGTATCAAGCCTATACAAAATAAGTTATCCAAGCATATTATCAATTTTTAAACAAAAAAACATCACATAATGAAACTCCCCCTCAGAGTAAACACTCCCCCTCTAGAGCTGCCAAAAATCTCCCCCTTGTTGACCGAAATGGCCAAAGGGTCAGTGCTCCTGGCTGGTGTGAATGCTGTCAAACTTGGCAGAGAGTACATCAAGCTGGTCCTGCATAGCTGTCAACCTTTCAGTGTGTTGATTCTGAACTTCCCTGAGTGTATTAAGCCTCTCCAGGATGATCTGAAATGCATCCGGGGGTGCAGTAGATGAGGTAGAGGTTCTGCTCCTCTTGACTCTTACCCTTGGTGTGGAAGATGGTCCTGCACCCTCTACTTCAGTTTCCATAGGATCACCTTCTTCTTGTACACCCTCCTCTTCTTCACCTGGAAGCCGACTCTGTATCCTTGTGAGAGTAAATTTGTTGATGGCTGATAGAGGGGGCATGGGATTGATATCTTGTGGGATTGCAACACCCTTTTCTTTGAAAATCCTCGTAAGAAGACTTGGAAATACCAGCTTGGGCTTGGAGGTGGTTTTAGTTTCATCCATTATAGTATCAAAAATATGGGAACTGATGTCAATAAAGGTTTTCTCCTTAAGTTCCATAAGAAAGATAGCTCTAGCATTTGTCAGTGTAGTCAACTTCCTTATAGGGTAAAGGTTGTACATCATTATTGTGGTTAAACACCTCATGTCTTTGGGAAACTCAGAAGTGTTCAGACATCTCTTTTCTATAACCCCACCAATCCTTTTCTGGACAGTTTCTAGAGAAAGCATTCTGTCCTTGTAGTTAGTGAATTCATAATCTTCCAAAACCCTCCAGCCCTAGAACCTTATCAATATCATGAGCATCTAAGGTAAACTCCTTTCTTCTCACCCAACAACTCAACTCATCCTCCCTTATCACAGCATTTGCATAGAATTCTCTAATTAGTGGTTCACACACTAAAGGTAAGTCACCGAGGAGTTTCTCCCAGCCTCTTCCTTCAAAGCATTGTGGAATGAAAGTATCCTTCAAGTCATGTAAATCCACAAACCTCTCTTGGATAATGGTTCCCTTTATGAAGGAATCTCTGTATCTCTCAAAATGCTTGACTGACCTAAACAGGTTGTTATCCATTTTCATTCTTTTATCAACCTTCTTAGCAGGAGTCTTCTTCTTAGTAGATGTTGAAGCTATCTGTAAACACTCAAAAAAGTTCACAACAAGGGCAAAACACAATATGTGGAAGCATACTCAAATTAGTAACCATGTAGTTATAAGGAAGAACAGAGTGTTAGTTAACACACAAAGCAAGAATAGTTGATAACAAAAGAAGGATAAGACATCACAAATTGACAGCAAATAAAACAAGTTCAGTCTGTAAGGATGAAACTTTCATACAGACAAAGGAGAGCATATGATACTGATACCAAACTTAATGAACATGGAATGTGCAAGAGAATCCCCCAATGCAGAGCCACACACAAGATATGACAACACAAACACAGAATAGTGTATACCACATAGACATAAGGACAAACACTTTGCAATCCCCAATTTTTCATTTAGGGAAACATCACAGAAAGATCAAATACCATATACCCAATAGATATAAGCACTCAACTATCAAAGTTCAGACCCAAAAGAATCACAACGAAGCAAAGTCTAGAAAATAAACATAATCAGCACCAAGAGTAAACAAACCAAACCATCAAACCAGCATTTTTAAGCACAAACATGTTCGAATACCCAAATTACAATCCACCATTAAAAACACATAGATTCAAGAATGTATCACTAAAATCATGAAATGTGAAGTGAAAACAAGAAAACCCATACCTTTTTCTTGATGATTGATGCTGAAATGATGATTTCCCAAGAGAGAAGCACGGAGTGTTTCAGAGAGAAAAGTTTAGAAGACAATGAACAGTCACTTGATTTTGAGGGAAAACTGAAAATTTTTTGAAAACTGTCTTTAAACCGCAAAACACGCGTTTTTCGCAACTTGGTCAAGTCGCCAGTAAGTCGCCAAAGCAAGCCGCAAAACACTGTGAAGGTAAGAAATTTGAAAATATCTCTAAGTGTTTTTCGCGACTGGAAGGTCTACCCGTGAAGGAGTTGTGAGCTGAGCCGCGAAAATCTCTGAGTGCTCATCGCAATTGGACCTTCCACCCACGAACAAGTCGCCAATCTGAGCCGCGAAAAACGCAAAACTCAAATTTTGAAAAAATTTTCTAAGTCTTTTTCGCGACTTGGTTACTGACTTGCCAGTAAGCCGCGAAAAGTCTCTGAGCAGCCCTTGCGATTGGAACTTGCGACTGGGCCAACCCATGACTTAGTCGCCAGAACAGGGCAACACAGTTTTTGAAAATTTTGACATTTTTGTAAATACAAAGTACTTTCCAAAAACAACTAAAAACACTCAAAAATCTTTTTGTGTTTGATCAAACAAAGATTGAGCATGTGAAAACACATTTAATCAAGTACAATCACACAAATGAATATGGCTTTCATTGAACAAAGACTTGTGTGTTGTGGGTGGATATCAAAAATAGGATAGTCCTTAGTCCAATGTGAAGCTTCAATGATCAATTCAATCAAGGCATACATAATTAGCACTAGATAATGTGACCTATCACAATTATAGAAACATGCATATATGACCTCTCACAAGAACTTGATTACATTCTTTGAAACTTTTCATTTGGCTCCATTTTTAACATATCATTTGTACTTTTTGAGCAAAGAAAATCTCATTGTGTGATAGATGCCTGAAATTTTTGATATTTCAATTTATGAGTTAGCCTTTGGCTTTTTGGGCATCAAACATTTTATTTTGGTCGCTTTCCCTTTTTCCTAGTCGAATACTAGTACGTGCGACAGGCTTTTGCAACTCTATATCTCTTTTCATTTGGAGATTTACATTTAGAGAGCTCTTTTAAGCAAAAACAAAAATAAAGAGTGGGAAGATATATAGGCATGAGTCTATGCAAGTCTCAAGATCAACAAAATCATTCACTAATCATTCATGACAAGGTTGAAGATCTATTTACAACAGTCACATAGATTTTAGAATTTCTCCCACAATGATATGAGTGCATAGAAGACATGCTAAGCTCATAGATGCACAAAGCCATTAGTATAAAGGTACAAGGCAAAATATGATTTGAGACAAAACTCAACGTTGATCAAACTTTTTGGATTTTCTACTTTTTATGTTTTTTTTGAATTTTTGACACAAAAGAAAACAATGATCAAAACCAAAATTAGTAAAGTGAAAAACAATTTAACCAACATAAAAAATTTCATCACAAACTAGAAAGAAGCAAAACAACCAAGCATATACAAAATATCGGAAGTATTAATGCAAGGACATGTTGCAATGCTTATGTATGAGTACCCTTCGTCACCCACATGTCACATGCATTTGGGGTGATATCCTTGACGGATTGGGTATGAGAATTAGGGCTATCAAACCTTTGTGTGAAGCTTTCAAGAAAGTTGGTGAAGGCACCGATCATCTTCATCATGTCCATCATTCCTGGATCATGGTTTTGACTTCTTAGTTGCCCACCACCCCAAGACCTCACGTCATTTCTTCTTCCTCGTGACCAAGGTGCACTAGCATTGTTGTCTGCTCTCATCTTTTGACAGTTGGGTCTTGTATGTCCTTGCAATCCGCAATAGTGACACACATAATCTGTTATTGGACCCCGTTGTGGTCTTGAGAGAGATCTCGCTTTGGTTTCTTGTCTGCCCACAGATTGATTTCGGGGCTTATTCACTATCCGCTGCTCAACCACATCTTCTTCTTCTCAACCTTAACATTTTCAGGAATGGACTCTTCCACAATTGGCTCTATGGCCTTCACAAATTTTACTTCTTTTGTAGCTTTGGTCGATGAGCTACTCCCTCCGGTATATCCCAACCCGGACCTGTCTGAGAAGTGTTTTTGAGAAGAGATAACATCTTCCAGCTTCTTGGAGAAGACCCTTTCTATCTTGGCTTGCGCTTGCACTACCTCTTGCTCAAGGAATCTTACTTTGGTATAAGCTTCCGATAACTTGTCATTTAGTTTCTCAATCTCACACTTAGCCTCTTTATATCTGGCAAGAAGACTTTTGTAGTCCTCTTCAGCCCTTTTCATCTTCTTCACAGCTGCCTTTGCAACCCTTGCATTCTCACCCGATTTCTCTAGGAGTAAAGTATAATTCTCTTGAAGACTGGCTGTATTTCTATTCTCTTCGGCATCTGATTCTACAACAATCTCTAAGAATTTATCATCGCTGTGTTCTCCAAGTTCTTGTACAAGTTGATTCAAGTCCTCCGAGGACTCTACATGAGCAATGGTCATGAATATGGAGAAATTTCCTTCTCCATCACAGCTCTCTTCAGAATCAGAATTTGATGATTCTGAATCACTTAAAGTAGTGGCATAGGCCTTTCCCTTTGACTTCAAGTAATTGGGGCATTCCTTTTTAAAGTGCCCATGTCCATTACATTCAAAACAAGTATTTTCTTGTGAGGATTGGGAATCTTTACCGTCTTTTCTTTGGAATTCTTTCTTCTCCTTCCTGGAACTCTGAAATTTTCCTTTGTCACTGAATTTTCCACTATTCTTGAGCTTTGGGAATTTTCGAAAATTCTTTACAAGGTATGCCACATCTTTATCTACTTCATCCTCTTCCGAAAATTCATGAGACATCACTATCTCATCAATTGTCTTAAGAGCAAGGGATTTGCTCTTCTTTGCTGAAGGAAGGGACAACTAGCTCTTGAACCTTGATGTCATCAAGATCTTTGCTCTCTTCAATGGCGGTAACTTTGGCCCGAAAACTTTCTGGAAGTGATCGAAGGATCTTCCTCACAATCTTCGAGTCCTCTGTCTTCTCTCCCATGTTAAATTTACCAACAACAACCTCATTCAATTTACTGTAAAATGAATCAAAAGACTCATCCGCACTCATCCTTAGCTCCTCAAAACGAGTGGTCAACATCTAAAGTTTGGTGTCCTTCACTTTCTTAGTCCCTTTATAGGTTGTCTCCAGAATTTCTCATGCTTCCTTAGCAATGGTGATATGTGAAATCTGGTGAAATTCTTCTGGAGAGACACCGCAGAAAATAGCATTCAATGCCTTGCTATTTGCATTTGCCGCTGCAAGAGCAGCCTTATCCCAAGTAGACTTGGCAGCCTCTGGCTTTGTCCATCCTACTTCCACTGCATCCCACACAGCATCATCAATAGAACACAAAAACGCCCTCAAACGGACTTTCCAAAATGCATAATTATTACCGTCAAAGAACCGTGGTATATTAAGAGGTTGAGACCTATCCATCTCAAAGGGGTCAAGGATCACACTTAGGTAATTTAAACCACAACAAGTGTACCCGCTCTGATACCAATTGAAAGTTCAAAAAGGGGTATACAACACCCTTGAACATTTGGACCCCAAATACAAAAATACCAATTCAAGCTATATATCAAACAAATAATGTGCGGAACATGATAACAAGCTTATAACAGAATTGATAACTAATCTAAGCCAAATATAAACACATCCACAGCAGTAAATATAAGGCAAAGATAAAGGGAAGGAAGATGCAAGCACACGGACAACACACGATGTGTTATCGAAGAGGAAACCGAAGCCCTCGGCGTAAAACCTCTCCGTCGCCCTCCAAGTGGGCAAATAATCCACTAGAAAATGTAGTTGGGATACATGAACAGCAATAGACTCTCAAAGGCTAATCTACCCAAGTACCTAAGCCCTCCAAGCTTCTTGCTCCAACGAAGTTGCGCCGAACCTTTTTCTGTTCTAGCTTACCGGATTCCGCTACTAGAGCATAGCATCAACCAATGTAGATTGGTTCCTTCTTAACTGCTTCCCAATAGCATCAAATAGACCTTCTCACAGACGTGGGTGTGGTGAGATAAGGATTTGGCTAAAGACCTCTCAAGGGTATAACAATGGAGAGGAAGAGAGAAGAGGAATTTGTAGAGTCTCTAAGGTTAAGATTGGGTTAAGATTGTGGATGAATCAATCTTGTATTTCTCTAGGGTTTCTCTCACAAAATTCTCTCTGGAAGCTCTCAACATATGGTGGGTTTAAGGGTATATATATAGTAGGGTGAGAAAGGAATGCAAAACGTCAGTTTTTGCTAAACAGGGCATTTTGGCAACTTGTCCTTGCAACTGGGTCAAGTCGCGAGTTCAAGCCGCGAGCTAACGGCCTGGCCAGCCTGGGACTTTTGTCCTGTAGTGCAGCAGCTGGCGCGACTCTTCAACTTCTGGCATGCTTGGCACGTGTGCAGGCATTTGGCGACTTGCAAGCCGCGACTCACCCGCGAGATCCAGTCGCGAGACTCTGTTTTCTTGCACACTCTTGAGTATTTCTTCACATCTTCTCACACACTACCCTTACAATTTTCCCACCTAAATATAGGGTTGCTAAGTGCTAAATTACAAGCAAATTGGCACGGAATAAAGCCAACAAGATGGTTGATTAAATTCAACCTTACATCATGTGTACCTCAACTTAGTTTTTAAGTTTGGTTTGTCTGTCTTTATTTTCCTCACCTCCTAAATTTTTCCCAAAACTATTTTTCCTAGAACATGTTTTGTTTTTCCTATTTTTATAGGGGGAGAAAAGTTTTTTTTTTTAATCTTTGTTGTTCATAGGGGGAGTTGTTACTCTTCATAGGAGGAGTTGTCTCTATTTTCTATAGAGTTGAATTGTTTTGTGTTCCCTTAATTCTCTATTTTCTCTTGACTTTTGTTGTGTGTGCTTTCTGTTTACTCTTTGTTTGAGTTTTCTTTGTCAATACGTGACAAAAAGGAGGAGAAATAAATGAAATATGGGGGAATCCTATTTAAAAAGGTTTTAAAAATTTTTTGTTTAAGGGGAGATAAAATTGTTTTTGAAAGGGGGAGAATATAAAAAGTTTTTGATGTATCTAACATAGGGGGAGAGTTAGTTTACTTTTGTTTTTATATTTGTGTTTCATATTGTTTATATGTCCTTCTTTCCACACATGTGGTGATGTGTTCTTTTTAGTGTTTTTTGGAAAGACAGGTACATTCTGATCAAGACCTTCTACCTATTATTGCAACTTCTAGGTTAGGAGTCTTAGATTGGGATTTTTTTTGTATTTGGGAATTTTATTGTATTGGGTTGTTCTTGTATTTGAGCATTTCATATTGTATGTAAGTTTTGTCACGAATTACCAAAGGAGGAGATTGTTAGGTTCTAAAAGTTTAGAACAATTGGCAAATCATGAACACAAACTTGTCTAGATATAAATCTTAGAGTCTATAGGTATTATTGGACAATTCTCAAGGTGATTTAAGTCAAGATTGAAGAACAAGCCCCAGATGAAACTAGTTTCGGTACCAACGAATAACCCCCATTGGTTGGGTATCAGAGATCAAAACATAGTCAGATTGTCCAAGATCATAGTTCAAATAAATGTATATCTCTTTCAAAATATACATATATAAAATCATATGTATAGTAATCAAATATATTTATGATGATTTGCTATTCTTTACTTTAAACCAATGTAACTAAAACAATTGAAATAAAATTGTAAAACAATATTCAGTAGCTAAAATACAGTTGAATAAGCAAAATAAAAACAATTAGGAGAAATGTTACTAACTTCCAAAAGCCATACTAAAAGGACACCAAAATTAGGAGTTCAACCTATTACAATCCAACACACAAATTAATTCATTGACTTAAACAAAGCCACTTAATCCAATTTAAGTATATTTACCTAAACTTAATTTACTCCTCTTTAGAAACCTCAATTCAAGGAATACTCAAAATGTATTCAATAGAGTAACTGATTTCACTAAGCATTCTAGGGACCTAGAGTCCAACTAGTCGAGACCCTCCTTCCTTCATTGTAATAATTTTTATCCATTTAGCCTAAACTCATCTATTGTCAAGAAATTCACTTAAACCATCCCCAACCCAATACATGCTTGAACCTGTAGGATTCCCAATCCAAAAAATTGATCCAAAAAGAACGCAATCTATCAAACTCCATAAAAATTAAATGTTGCACTCCAAATTTATCCCCTTAAAAGCATAAATAAATTTGTTGTGTAATGTATTAGTTAAGAAAGCCTTAGAATGGAAAAATGCTTGGGTGATTACCTAGACTTGGGAAAACCAAAAGGACCTTTCTCAATTCTAGCAGATTTAGATGGATCAAAAAGTTAGAGCAAAAAGTGATCAGAGGTTTTAGCTAAACAGCGAGATAGTAGGTGGAAGAAAAATGGTGTGAACGGTCCAAGGGTGAACTAGTGAATAGAGGAGAGAGAGATCTCAAAGTAACGTCAAAACTAAAAGGAGGGAAGGGAGTTACGGCTATTAATGTTGAAAGTGATTTGGGTTTGATCTATTTCCAATTACCAAAATATCCCTCCTTAACTTATTTCTTTAGATAATATAATTTTCACCTCAATCTCAAAAGATGATAAAAATTTGATCCCTTCGCATAATTCTCAAAATAAAATACATATTTATAAGATAAGAATTGCTAGACCTTAAAATTTTTGTGTATTACACGTACAATTTCAATTCGTCAACAAAGAGATGTACTTTTCAATTTGGTTTTCTTATTCCTCTAATTAAATAAGTGGGGATTCCATTCTAAAAATCTTGACTTAGTTAGGAGGGATGATAACATCAGTAGAACCTTCACTTTTTCTCGAGAAGCGATAACACG
The DNA here is from genome assembly GCA_023621385.1 of Quercus gilva. NCBI lineage: Eukaryota > Viridiplantae > Streptophyta > Magnoliopsida > Fagales > Fagaceae > Quercus > Quercus gilva. Next base: position 60,491,294 of record CM042481.1, read on the forward strand.
ACTACACCCATTCGAGTGGGTTATGCCAAACCCCTTTTTAGTTTTTATTTAAATTTGAAAGTTGGGCTAGAGGCATGGTCTCTCACAAAACTTAGAGGAATAAAATGACCAAAGTGAAAATTAAAGGACTATAATCACAATTGACCAACCTAAAGGGTGTAATTTGCATTTTTTTTCCTTTAATATTTTAATAGCTTAATAGTTTCATTATAATTTTTTTAATGGGAAATTACAATAAACCCACTTGTGGTTTGGCCAATTTTCACTTTGCTTACTTGTGGTTTAAAACTTAGGCAAAACTACAATATTAGTCCCTCAAGTTTATCCTGGGTGCGCAATTAGTCCCTCAATTTTCAACTGAGCACAATTGGTCCCTCAAGTTTATAAAATGAGTTGTATTATAGTCATTTTACTAACTGCCGTTAGTGATGTTACTTATGTGGCTAACGTAACAATGACTCGACATTTTTTTAAATCACATGGCATTTTTTAAATTAAAAAATTACAATAACTAATTTCCACATAAGATTTTAGTGATCCAGTAATTTTAAATTATAACCCAGTTACAAATTAAACCCATTTTTTTTAATGTAATTTTGGTTTAACACAAACGCATGACGGCGCCAGGGAGAGAAAGGGGAAGGAGAGATTGACGCTAGCCTGCGCGATGTTGCCTCCCTCTGACCTGCCGCTAGTGGAAACCCAAGCCCTAGCCACTACCGGCGACAGCCCAAGCCCTAGTCACCACCGGCAAAAGCCACTGAGCCGCGTCCTTGCTTCCCTTGCACAACCACTGACCCGCCTCCCTCCTCCCATCTCAAGTATTACACTTTTTCCTATGGTATCTCACCTCAATTTAGGTCCGTGTATGATTTAGATCCAAAGTTTTTGGGATAATTTGCATCATAGTTTGGTGACCATAAGATTCGGACTTGGTGAGTTTCTGGGAAAATGTCGTGGACTATAGAAAAATTGCAATATTTGTAGATTCCACCTCTGTTGTAAAGCAAGGATTTTTAGTTACAATGCTGAAAAATGTCACCATAGAAAGGATTCTTGAATACCAGAGAGAGTTGAAACTAGTAAGTTCAATTTACATAATTTTCGTCATGATAAGGGTACTAAAATTTTTTAGCATCTCTAATTTTCCAGTAAAAGTGAGTGAAATTACAAATATCAAGCAATCCATTTACACATCACTTTTGAGTTCAAAGATACATATATAAAAACAAATGAAATTATATAATAAACCATGTCTCTAGTTAAAAATCTTCTACCTTACATGAAAATTTTCCAGTCTCTTAACTACACAAAAGCTAATACATATAAAAAACACATATAGGTTTCTAAAATAGAATACCAAACTTCAAATTCTTTCAAAGCTTTTGATACCCAGGAAAGACCTCCCTTTGGTCTTTGTTGATACTTCCACTTTAGTTACGGTTCTTACACTTCTCCATGGCCCCTGGAGTTGCAATCAAAGCATATTTCTTGGATCATTTTGAATGTACGTTTTCACTACAGAGACAAAAATCGACAATTATGCAGACAACAAGTCCATGATGTTCAATCACACTATATATTAAGCTGACAAATTATCACACTGAATACATTATGATTACACATACCTAGCCCAATTGCCTCTGAGCCCTTCATGATCCTATGACTGATGGATTTAAATGTGAACGCAGCGGAAAAGTAAGTTTTGAAACAGATCTACTTCATTCGATATTGATAACATGCATAAAGTAAATTTCAGAATTTGAGAACAAGAGATCGTACCTTGAAGCGGTGAATTTCAAAACTGAAGATTGAAGCACTTGGGAATACTTTTAATCTTCACTCCAATTCCACTAACGCCCAAGATGTGTGGTCTCTCAACTGGTAACAAAGGGATTATTAGAGAGTGACTTTCACTCACTTCCACACCATTACAATGATGTTTTTCTTACTTCTACATTTCTGTACGTTTTTCCCTTTGTATCTAACCAATTATCTAATTGGGCTGGCCTTTTGGGCCTTTCCAATTGGGCTTAAGTGTATGGCTTGGCGTGGGACCGAAAGGGACCAATAAGACACTAGCTCCAATGGGCCTTGGGCTTTTCTGTCAACTCTTGACAAGTCCAAAGTTACCATTAACTATATTTAATACCATTATAAAAATATAGTTGCACTCTAGGCCTTATCTATAAATTATATCCCAAGACTTTATTATACATGCAACCCCTTCATAAAATATTTGTAGTAATACAAAGTCATTAACGTAGACTGCCACTTTGTAAATTACTACATCTTAATCCTTGAGTACCCGGTTCAATCCTTTAATGTTATTCATTATATATTTATGAAATCCAATTCCATAAATATATACTTTAGTTTCACTAAAGTGGTTAGGCCTAACTCTCTGAATAACAAACCCATTAAACTTATCTCAAGGGAATATTTTATATCTCCGTTAAGAGACTACGAATTCCATCTTGAGAATACACGTTCCATCAACACTAAATGTGGCTGCCCAACATACTGAGGTTTTGACCATTACTATAGATCTCACTCTTGTTATATCAAAGCAACCTACACCTCATGATCAGGTTCATTATTCTCTCAGGATTAAGAGTTCATGCAAATACAAGTCGTGAGATTTATTATTCATTTGACAGTCTTTAGGAGAATAATAAATCTCACAGCGGTCCAATTCAATATGTCTTAACTCTTAAAACATATTAACACATCAACTAGAAGTCTCCACTTCCATGATCAAGACAAATCATCGTAGTTGATATGTTACAGTCTTCGCAGATGAAATGCCCAATTTCATCACCGACTACAAACTATAATTCTGAGTTTACAAAGAACTTGTGATTTATATCTTCTGTGACTCTTCACATAAATCACATACTATGCATCTCATGGATTATATGATAATGTCCGAATATTCATGTTACCATTATTTCAGATAATAATAAAACAAATTTATTAAACATAATATTAAGTCATACATAATGTCAAACACAATATCAAACTTAATATCATACATAGCATCTTACAATAGGATTTAAGGGCACCAATCCTAACAATGACAACAATCAACAAAACAATAAGGGAATATATTCATGGTTGAAAATTACAAATCTTCAATAATCCAAAGTAAGATATCATATCAGAACATCTAGATCAAGTTGGCAATATCTAAATAAAAGTAGAGAATTCAATGCCAAACCTGTGCTAACATTCACAACTGGTAACATTTGGATAATCATACACAAATAACAAGTTTACAATTTTTAACACAAATAACAAATTTAAAGGCACTGCTTTTAAATATGAATCCTTCTTGAAGCTTAATTGGTTTGACTAATAATTCATGACTAGTTTCTTTTAGAGGACATAATATTACTTGCCAATTGTGAGAATTAATAGCTTGACTTTTTCAGGATTATGACAGTGATGCAGTATTCTCAATCTAAGATGATCGCATCAGCCACTTGTTACCTGCATTTTACCAAGATATGATAGTGAGGGTGTACTCTAAGAAGCCTGAATTGGTTTGTTGAAAATAAAGACATTGATTTTGCTAAGTCATTTATATGGTTAGGATATTTCTTTATGACCATGAATTATATGCAAATGTTACATACAGGTGGAAGCAGTGTCTAAGGCCTTCGAAAACTTTCAGCTGAAGAATTATGGAATGAAAGCACAGGTTCATTCAACTCCTGACTCAAAGAAATAGCGCCAGAGATAACATAAGGAACAGGCCTCACACAGCCAAACCAAGATAAAATAAATAACATAACATAACATAACATAAAAAATTTAAAAATGAAATAAACACTAACTAAAAGAAAAGAAACATAAGAGGACTATGACGACCAGTAGTAAAACTAGTATAAAAAAGAAAACAATCCTTGAGCATTTGTTTTGACTTTAATCTATCAAAATCTTTTGGAGCACTGACAACATCGTTGTTGTTAAATTCAACAAGTTCGAATCTCAACAATATGAGCAACATGACAACCAAGACTTGGAGAGGTTTGGGTACAAAACCCTAGATACAAAAGAGGCACTCTCTTCTATCTTTGAAAAGTCTCTTAAAAATGTGCTTAGGGTTTCCTTTATATAGTGGGAGAAGTAGATCTGAAACCCTAATCCTTAATAAGCTAGGGCTGAGTCGGAATTCTGCAGAAAAAAACATTCTGCCCGATATTTGATCGATCGAGTCTAAGCTTCGATAGACCTAGTCAGGCCAAAAGTAACAAGTACTTCTGCAGCCACTCAATTCCAACTTTACATAAAAGACACAACTTTGAGCAAGCCTAACCAAGACTAAACAACCTATTTTGATCATGGTTTGCCAACATAACACATTAGAGTTCTAAATATATAAAATCCTAAGTCTTTAGAACCTAACAACATGTGTACCACTAGAACACTCAGAGTGTTCTAGTGGTACACATGTATCTTGAGCTTAAGCTTATAAGGCACATGTCGGAAGCGTCTCTCCCCGATGTGGGTTTCAGCAAAACCTTGAGGCCCAGTGCCAAAGAGGACAATACTTGCTAATTGGGGGCTGAGACAAGAAACCCTCCCACATTAAAAGGTGCTTTTGAGGACAGTGCCCATCTCAAGTATTTTCCGCTTTGGGGCAGGCTTTGGGCATGCTTATTGTGCAACTTCGCGCCACATATCCCGCACGGTTTTGTTGCCAACACCTAAGTGCAAGGCACGCCTCTCCCACTAGAACATAGAGAGTGTTCTAGTGGTACACATATGTCTTGAGCTCAAGCTTATAAGGCACATGTCGGAGGCATCTCTCCCCGATGTGGGTTTAGCAAAACCTTGGGGCCCAGTGCCAAAGAGGACAATACCTGCTAATTGGGGGCTAAGTCAAGAAACCCTCCCACAGTTTCAAATACATTGTTATAGACCTTATGGTATATTGTTGCCCATAGATTTTATGATAAAATTTTGCATAATGTTCATATTGGTATATTTGTGTTGGTGTAATTTTTTTTTTCAGGAAATTGTAATACATATTATAACACACAAATATGAAAGTATTATATAGAATTTTTTAAACAGACTTATAATATATTACATAACCAGAATTCTACTACAAAAGGGCCAACCTTTGTAGTAGTAGCCTAAGATTATAATGATTGCTTACAAAATAACTCAAAGGTTATTAATGTGCATATTATACCAGTCCAAAGGAAAAAGGATCTAAAGTAACAAAATCTAATTCTTCTTCTCCTTATAGACTAAATGACACTTGATTTCAACTCAAATTAATGAATCATGCAAATTGTAATCTAAGATGCGCCGATGGTTTCCAAGTCAGAAGAGGAAAGTGAAAACATTGTAATTCACATTTTGAAATTTTGAATCGTGCTTCTCAAGGTT